>WPIO01000035.1:2565000-3178750 GCA_009760855.2 Cristatella mucedo
TCCATCCATCCATCCATCCATCCATCCATCCATCCATCCATCCATCCATCCATCCATCCATCCATCCATCCATCCATCCATCCATCCATCCATCCATCCATCCATCCATCCATCCATCCATCCATCCATCCATCCATCCATCCATCCATCCATCCATCCATCCATCCATCCATCCATCCATCCATCCATCCATCCATCCATCCATCCATCCATCCCATCCATCCATCCATCCATCCATCCATCCATCCATCCATCCATCCATCCATCCATCCATCCATCCATCCATCCATCCATCCATCCATCCATCCATCCATCCATCCATCCATGCTCACGGACACGCGAAATGAGAGCAGACTGCTCCAGCAGTAAATACGAGGCATGTGTGGCCTCGCTGTCATCCTCGCCAGCGATTCGTCGCAGTGCCTCGCTACGTCGCTGCGTCAACGATTGCGTTGGCCCAATTTTGGACAAACACGTCGTCGCCCTACGAGTCGCCAATGCGCTCACGCGTGTGGCTTTAGTACGGATCGGCGACGAACGCAAAAAATCCAAGCGATATATATATATATATACACACATTAAAAATGCTATGGAAATGTGGACATATTTTAAAATGTTGATTTTAAAATAAATTCTAAAAAACTACGCACCGCTCGTTGTAAACTGAAGCAGGTACGCCGAATGCGTGCGGCGGCGAGGTTAATTTCAGATAGAACCGCTTGTTGGGGGCGAGAGGCTCAACTAGCTCGGAGCACGCGCGCACGCACGAGTGCGGCTCGACAGGGCTCGAGCAGACGAGGGCTGCTGCTGCTGCTGCTCCGTCGATCTTCTCCTTGTCTCCCTTTCTACTTCCATGACCTGGCAATGACCGTACACGCTCCTGCAGTAGCATCGGGTTGCAGCCGGCTCTTTCCTTGCGACGAGCCTATTACGGGCGCCCGTCATTCCCAGAAGCCGGCCTTTGAAGGACGCGGTTGCTACTCGTTCGCCTATGGTTATTCAGATAAGCCTTCGTAGAACGACCGGCCAAGCCAGACACGCAGCTCCCTACGCCCTACGTAGAGGGCTGCGCGCGGACTCGTGCGGCCACCTTTTTCCGCGTTCCATAGCCCCTCGCTCCCCCCCCCCCCCCCCCCCCCCCCCGCTAGCGACCCTGTCGTAACTTAATCAGCTGCGGTTCTCCTGACAGCAGCCAGATTAAATTTGTTTTTCGTTCTCAGTGCGACCTTAGCGAAATGTTTTTTTAAGGCGGCGATGTGGTGAGACGACGTCCGGTCACTAATTTGCACGTCCTGAGGTTAGTGCATTACTTCTCATGTAGTTCCTTATTCCCTCATTGATCGACCTCAACCTCAGGTTCTTTCACTCGTTCCTTCACTTTAAAATAATAAAGCCTATGGTAAAGTAACAGCTCTTGTGTCTGTCGACCAGACGGCTCTTTGGACATTTGAGAGTGCGAGATTGCGTTACTGCCTCTGAACTTTGCTCTTGCCAGGTGTCACAACTCTTAGATAATACTGTCATATAATGAGTGACAGGGGTCTGCCAACGGCTAGTTTCTGTTCTCTGTTTGCACAGACTCACCTCAGAGTATAAGCATCATTATTCATTGATGTTAACTACATCAGCATAATCAGTCATCGATTTGAGTCTGACTATTGCTATAGCACAGCATCACTTTTCTCGGCGTTTAATCAACAGTCCACGAACGAGCCCTTTAGATAAAAACTCGTAACCTCGCAAGCCAACCCAAAGACACTGGAGGTGACTTACAAATTAACTGCTGAACCCGATTCCGTGAACCAGATTCCGTGTTTATGAGGCTGTTTTTGTGTGTGGACAAATGCATAATTGGGTTCGTTGAGCACCGCTGAAACCAAGCGCTTAGTCAACGACACGGCATACCTTGTACGACCTCCGCCCTCGTTCGTTTGTTTTGTCCCTCTCAGTGTCGGTTTACTCTACAAAGGTGTCCAAGCTTACTGGTTGTAAAGTTTGAACCTCCCTTTGATCTCAACATCGCACTCGGCAATCCTTTGTGAGCGCTCTGACCAAGCCCAGCGACTCAGTTTGCATCGATTACGGCAGAGGATAGCGGTCAGTTACGATCTGTGTTCTGCAGAGTATCTGCCTCAATAATGGTAATGGCAGCTTAAGGGCAGCCCAGACTTGACGCACGGCCAAGCCTAAGCCAAACTACACGAATGCGACATTAGTGCCTTATTATTATATTACCACTTGTATAGCGCCCCAAGGAAACCCTAATCTCTTTTCAGGCGCTTCACATATACCTCGGGTCTCGAGCCCACGACCTCAGCCAGACCTTGGCCGGGGCGAGCACCTTAACCGCTGGACCAAACCAGTGAGATTATGTCACAAGCGCTCTGTAGCAGGTCCCCAACCAGAGTGGTTTGGAACAGTTGAAGCGAATGCAATTGATCGAGCTGGCGCCTCGAAGCACAGCTAAGTGTCGTAGAAGCAGGGAGGCGAGAGAACCTGTGGCTGGCCAGGCACTCTCAAAACTCTCAGGAGGATAAGACAAGACTCTCATTGCCAGTTGATCGACACCTTCGTGGCACGAGCTTCTGTCACCGTTCACTGAGAGAAAGATCAGACCTCCGTGAACTTGAGCTATAGTTGTGGTAAAGAAGTGATTCTTCAGTCGAAACAATGCACAGACACTACTGCATGCAGAAATTAGATCTTCTACTTTGGATGTGATCTAGAGCCTTCTTGCTAGGATTGTTATTGTTGCTAACTTCTAGAATCCAGCTGACGATAAGAATTTTAAGTACAGAGCCCTCTCAGAGGATATTGCAACAACTGAAAATAAAAAACCCTTCACTGACTTCGCAATGTGCTGGTGAATTTTACCGTGACAATATAGCGATTCTGTGGCCAATCGAAGGTAGAACTGCACATGCAACTATGCTGAGGAAACCGTTTCAGACGTTTTGCTATTTTTCAGGCTTTCTCGGCGATCATGCCAGTTACTACAGCGTTTAAAGGGCATATTAAGGCTGGGGTTGTAGATGAGAGTGGAGCAGTGGTGTGATTGACTTGATGACCAGTCTGGGTGTGGCCGTCTTCTGTCTGCCTAGCAGGATAGCCCCAGGTCGGCTATGTAAACATATTTGGCAAAATGTTTTCAGAAGAAGTTCTAAATACATGGTCGTAAAGACTCGAAGGTATACACTAAATATATCATGATTCGCAAAAATGAAACCAATGCTCAAAAATGGACAGGCGAAAGTGGCCGTGAAGAAGTTTAAGCTCTGATGCCATGGAAATAGAGAGCCTAGAGAGTGACTTTGCCCGAAGAGGAGCTTAATAATTATAATAATAATAATAAATTTGATAAAGCGCCCTCTGACTTTATTGCCTTATGTACAGGCAGCTATATGTTGGCTCACACTGATTAATAGGAAAAGCAGGAAACTGCTAGCAGTTTTCTAGTTGCCGGAAATCATGACAATGGCATTTTTGTCTGAAAAGCCAGTTTTTGTAAGTGAATGCAATTTGTCTTCGGGTCTGCACTTGCCAGCTTCTACGTCTGCCTCTCTGTGTCCATGTCTCTTATAAGTACTTCTCTCTCTCTCTCTCTCTCTCTCTCTCTCTCTCTCTCTCTCTCTCTCTCTCTCTCTCTCTCTCTCTCTCTTTATCTCTCTCTCCCTCTCTCGCTCTCTCTCCCCTCTCTCCACTCCCCATCTATCTCATTACTCTCTCCTCCTCCCTTCTCCTTTCTCTCTCACATCCTCTTCCTATCGCCGTCTCCTTGGACTCCCTCTCTATTTGACTTTATGTCATATGTGACTGTCTATGCCTCTCATTTATTGGGTGTGCCTATATGACAGTCTTAGTTTGGGTCCTTCTGTCTCCCACTGTCTCTACATTACCTCCCTCTCTATACACTTGTGCCAATCATGGAGTGAGTGACAAATGGAAATAGCTCGGATCTGAATAACAGTTGTGCCAATCGGTTACTTTGCTTTGCTTTTACTGTGAGTGGGACAACACTTGAGTGGTGTCGAGGGTGTGGCATTCGCCCACTAACACCAAGCCGCTGCAGTCAGCAGTGCACACCGTGGCACTGGGCGTACATGGCAGCCCAAAGGGTGCCGCAGCAACGTCGACGGCAAGCTTCAGCCCGGTGTGCTGCAACAGCTTACGAGCTGCTGTAAAAAACAATGACCTGTTTACTTGCACCCAAACTGGCTGCCTTGGCAGTGCTGCCAGGCTGAGGCCATCATCACCAGTCCATCGGCGAGTGGTGTTGGGAGGCATCGTGCCTGTCGACTCGAGAGTCGCATCCACTGTCGAAGGGCTGCTCGTGCAGACAGATGTCTAGTTAAGCAACCAGTGTGCTGGCGATAACGGCCAACGAACTGGCTACAGCATGCTGTGAGGCAGCAGCAGCTGGCTGCTCAATGAAGCTGCACTGATCGCGGTCCTAGGCTCACTCAAGCAGTCCATCTTCTCAAGCAGAACTAAGCACATAGCTTGGATTACTTAGAAGCGCCAATCCCTTCTCTTGCCAAGAAGAGCCACTGGTTTTGAGCCTGGTTTCTTCAAAGTCTCTTCGTTTGCAGCCTCAATCGGCAATCTGTCAACACCGAATGTGGGTGTTGCTAAAGGCTCGTGTCATCCGGCTCAGCAATGCAGAAGCAGATTGGTAGTTGAAGGCAGCCCAAGATGCACCTGCTGAGTTGCCACACCCTTTCATCAGCCATGTCGCCAGATTAGTCTTCTGGCAAGGATCCAATTTCCGTAGGCTTATCAATTGGTCGAATTCCACCCGGGGCTGGTAGCATGCAGCCACAAACAGCTTAGGAATACTGTAAGTCGGGGCCTTAACAAAATGACTGACTGAGAGAGGGTCGGCCCTCCAGGCCAAGGTGGCACCTCCTCTGCCACATGTTATCGCCCGGAATGGCTCAACCATGGTGACATCCTTATCCTGCTCTGCTCCGGCAGTGGGCCCTAGCTCATGAGCCAGCCCCGAGATCCGGTGTGGCAGTTTCTGTTTTAGTGTGCAATGGTGAATGCAAGCGTGGCACATCTCCCGACCGCGCTGCAGCGCTAGCCAGATACAGCGCTTGCTTGCCGCCATTACGGACCCCCGCCACGGGGGGGGGGGGGCAGATGTTGATGCCAGTGATGCTGCTGAGCAGATTCGCAGAAGCGCTTTTCCCTTAGACACATAAAGTCGACCCACGACTTCCCATGCCACTGGCCGCCATCCATCCACTGTCACTATAGCTTATTTTGAGAGGGTGCAAGCAACTGAGTGGATGCTCGCAGGCAGACTGCTCTGTAGGACTTGCACTCACCGAGTTGAGATAAGACTATAGTGAGAAGATATGGCTGCGGATAGATGACTGCTGCTGCGGCACGTGTTCTTTCTTCAGCTGCTGTCTGCTTGTTCTGTCAATGTCGTGGCTCCAGGCCAGCAGAAATAGCTGCCACAAAGGTCGCCGAGCACAATGGTATCAATCTCGTGTATCTTCTCTCCTCCCCTCCCCCTCTCCCTCCCTCTCTCCCTCCCCTCCCCTCCCCCTCCCCTCCCCTCCCCTCCCCCCCCCCCCCCCCCCCCCCCCCCCCCCCCCCCCCCCCCCCCCCCCCCCCCCCCCCCCCCCCCCCCCCCCCCCCCCCCCCCCCCCCCCCCCCCCCCCCCCCCCCCTCCCCCCCCCCCCCCCCCCCCCCCCCCCCCCCCCCCCCCTCCCCCCCCCCTCCCCTCTCCCCTCCCTCTCCCCCCCCCCCCGTGCAGTCAGATCAGGCCTCGAACAGTGACTAGCAGGTCCTGATTTCTTTTTGTAAAAATTATATTCCGGCGTTGCCAACACACTACTGGAGAGTTGTAGTCACGAAAAGACGAAGCCGGCCAGACCAAGAATCCAGGGTGACTTGATGACGAGATGCTGAGGCTGTTGGTTGCTGAGGCTGTTGCCAACACCTCTGGACGAGAGTCTCAAGCACACACTTTCTCTTCTACCACGGCACCTGACATCGGTGAGTACGATCTCGACCGCAATTTGCAGAGGGGGGAGGCCAGTGAGGAAGGCAGGAGAGCATTGCCCTGCCTCGTCATGGCCGAGCTTCGACCTGGGCCGCCCCCTATTCCTATGGCCCCCTCCCCTTCCAGTCACCAATGAGAAAATTAGATCTTAACTCTAATTGATGAGCTACCTCAAAAATCGTGTCGAATAAGTACTGTGATTCTTCGCAGTAGTTTTTCATTAATTGCAGGTCTGCATAAAAATCTTATAAATTGCTCAGGTCTTGCCTGGCGTAGATGAAAATTCTGCCGACCGGCTCCGCCACACCGTCAACACGTCATTAGCGATGGAGAAATAAGACAGCCCATTATTCGACACGTGCAATAACGAATTGGACCTGCCTACCACATAATCAGCCATGGCAGCCTGTGGTTCCTTGCTTGTCACTTGCCACCTGCACCGGCCGAAGCTCGAGAAGCATCTGCAACTGTCACATTCTTACAGCCGATGACCTACACGAGCTTTGCACATAGATGTAGGTATGTATGTATGCGCATCGAATAGAAGAATGAACTAGAGCCACCGGTGGGCGGCATTTTGCTCACCCAGCTTTGTGTGCCAGCCAACCGGCAGCAATGCCATGCCGTTGGCTGTATAAATTGGCGGTAGTGTAGTCACCTCGTCGAAGACAGGTTAGCTCAGGCACGCACTTGCCTTCGCACGAGTGCAACCGTTAGCACTTGACCAGCAACCGAGCACAGGCCTTAGCAGCACTGCAAATGCGTGCACCGGTTTTTTAACTGGTCAGCATTAGCCTACATTGGTCAAACTGGCCTGTTTCGCAAAGAAAACGGCTGTACAGTCAAGTGAGGTGGCGGCGTCGGCAGCGAGTCTCCTCACGACATAGCCGGCGGCCAGCCGCAGTCTCGTCGCAGTGCCCGGCAGCTTTCGTCCAAGCGAGCGAGCTTGCGCGCGTCCGTCTGTACATCGAAGCCTGCTGCACGCTGGCTGCTGCAGCTAACGCGGCTTATGTGCTTATTGTTATTATTATTATTATTACTAGTGCCTTTACTGTTATTACTGTCAGTAGCACGGTGCTTGCTTGGCTCTGGACCGGCCAGAGGCGCGCGCCTCCGACTGTGACCCAGCTGACAGAGATCTAAAGAGTTCCATTCGGGTGGGAGTCATTCGCTTGCGCCCAAGCATGCGGTCACAGGGCTTGGTGTCCATGGAGCCTAAAACTGTTGATTCTAACGAGCCAGCCACACCCGCTGCAGCGGCTCTGCCTGCCGTAGCCCCACTGTTTCGGTGGGTGCTAGCTGCCTGCGTTTTGGCTCCCAGCTTCATCAGCACCACCTGTCACCTGCAAGTGCTGGCATGAGTCAAATAACTTCAAGCTCTTGCTATCGGCCAACTGTCAGCTGTAGACTGACAGAGATCTGCAGCTGACCCCTATCTCCATCGGTAAAATCTCACTCCATTACCAGAGATAGTTTAGGGAGGAAATCCACTGCCAGATATATATATACCTGAGAGTATATATATATATATATATATATAGATATACCTGAGAGTAGAAAAAGACAAGCAGCAACAGAGCACACTAGGCAGCAGGCAAATACCGTGCAGTCGTCACAGCACGGGCCTTTCTTTCTGGCATCAAGATGCAGACCCCCCTCCCGGGTAAACGCAGCTGCAGTTGCACGGTATTTCGGCTGCTGCTGGCACTCAGTGACCGAATCCAAACGAGGCAAGGGCTGCTAGACGCACCTGCCACTGAATTCTTAGTGCTGCTGCTGCTACTACTGGCAGATAGCACTGGAGCGCGCCTTGGGCGCTCCAGTGCATCCCTGTGGCCAAAAAACGTAGCTTTCGTAGCTGAGGTAGTTCTTGCCGACACCCAACAAATACCGGCGACGCCTGAGTCTCGAACGGCTAGGAGCATAGGCGCAGCACCATCGGTCGCCCGTTGGTAGCCGACTGTGGCAGCAAGAAAGAGCGCCCCCTGCAGTGGAAATACTAGCCCATGTCGGTAGCGTAGTGCACGATGCAACTGCGCATTCGACAGCCACGCAGGGCTGCAGGTGTCCAGCACCAGGAATACTAGGTATATAGTAAGTACTAGCCATCAGAGTACTAGGAGGGCTGCAGGTGTCCAGTACTAGGAGGGCCACCGGTGTCCAACCGTAGCATACGACCTACGACGCCCGGTGTATCACTGTACTGCCTGACTTAAAGTCTAGAGCGAAGCTGCCCTGAATTAGCCTGGTATGCTGCCAAACCTTTGATCATAACAAAACCGCTCTCTGATAACTATGATTCGGAAAGAATGAAGAACGTCGACAGTCATTACCTGGCGGATGTAGAATACCACTGCTAAGGCTATTCCCTTGGCAACATGGTAGCAACTGCAGCAGAACTTAGAATATGCAAAGACATTCACTATATTTAACCTCATGCGCAGAACGGGAAATTAACTAATTGATGGCAAATTAAGAAGTGGCCTGACATAGATGCTGCATGGCCGGTGCAAGGCTAACAGGAGACTGTGTGTGTTTAGTCGGCTTGTCAGAGCGCTAGGCGGCCCCCAGCGAAAGCCAGTCAGTGCCAGCGTTTACAGCATTCTCCCAGACATGGGGCGCTGTGATGGCTCACTAGGAAAGGTGGTTACTTTTCACAACCTCGGTTCCGAGGTTGTGGGTTCGAATCCTGCGGAGGGCGATCGATCCTTTACTGCTGCTGCAAGCGGTGGTGATAGCAGTTAAGGTTCTTCTGTGGCTACACCAAAGAGGCTGTTAAATCAGCTAGCATTTTATGTTTTTGTTTTATTTATGGGGCTCAGGCTGTGAGCGCTTGCTTCGCATCTCCGAGAAGCCAGCAGCCCGTCGGATCGCGTGCATGGCAGCATAGATGTCCCTAGCGTCTTTCAGCTCGTGCGCTCTAGGCCGGGCCCCATCGGCTGTCGCTTGCACGCTCGCAGCTTTTACGCTAGGGCGTCCTATTACTGGCGTGCTCAGTTTGCACCTTGGCATGCCTATTAAACAGGAGGTAAGGTGCTTGCTCTTCACGACGTAGGTCGTGAGTTCGAATCGTGCTGTGGGCGATCCTTTATTGGCAACTGCAAGCAGCCATGATAGCCACCAAGGCTCTTCTGCTGCTACACAAATAAGGCTATTAAATAAGCTATGATAATAATTATTATTAGCATTGAGCCACAAAAATGGTGACCGCCAAAGCTACGGTTCGAAGTAGATGAGAATGTATGCTCAACCAATAGCTGTGCTGCTGACTCAGGTGTGGAAACCCCCTGAAACGATCCACCTAGCTTGCTCCCTTACACCTCCTGCGATTGGCTATGCTAGGCATGGGCAAGGTTGGTTCACATCTGCCCTATTCCAGCTTCCTTTAGTAAGCAAGTCGGCAGCCATTTGCCGATCTCTGCAGCAAAGACCTGCCTTAAGACTCTGGAGCCCAAAAGAAAGTCCGTGCTAACAGAGAGAAATAGCGCTGCACTAGTGCACTGGTCCAGACGTTTGCCGGTGTGCATTTCACCGGCGATTGGGACGAGAAAGACGATTGGTTAAAAGTGGCTGCCGGCTACTTCTCTGGCAAGCTGATGGAGCAGCAGCAGCCATCCTTCCCCTGCTGCCCGAAGGTGTGCCGGTCGAGTTTGTTAGTACAGCACAGACTGCACACCTTGTGTGACCTGATATCTCGGATATCTTTGTCTGGTAGCCCAGACAAAGCAAATAAGGCCTGCGGCCAGCCACTGTCTTTGCCAACTCAATAAACACCCACTTCCTCAGCTAACCAGCACTTAGAAAGCCGTCCTGTCCTGCCTGCCCCCGACCCCGACTCCGGGCGTCGGAGCCACCCAGCCAGTCGGGCTACCCGATAGCCTGAGACAGGGAAACAACCTCGGCCATTATTGGCCGGCACCTATAACAGCTCTAGCCGAATGCTGCCAATGCCCAGTGCTGGCTGTCCAACAGCAGCAGCACACGACCTCGGGGCTGCACCGGTGGCCCTGGCTGGTGACCCGGCCGGCCAATGGGCCGGCGATCCAGACAAAAGTCGTTCTCATTTGAATCGACATTGAGGTCAGCTGCCGTCACCTGCCGCCGCCGTCACCTGCCGCCGCCGCCGGCTGCATCCGGCTTGCCCGGAGACACATGCAGCTGCAACTTCCGACAGCACACTCCACCGATTCCTCTCGAGATGTACTTTACTGCTCTGGTGCCAGCTGACCAGGCTGACCAATGAGGCTGCAAGCATGCCACGTTTACCTTCCTTCCGAAGATCTAGCAATAGTGCCTGCAGCACCCACCCCGTGTAGGGAGTCGTGTTGCAGGCAGTGTTTGGGCAGGTGCGACGCCTACACTAGCTGCCTCAGATAGGCAATAGTGCTGGCAGTGCTAAATCAGAATGCAAGCGAGCAAGTCATCGCCTACACCCACGCGCGATGGCTCCAACCTTCGCGTTACGAGAGCGGTCGGGTCCACAAGAAGCATGGCACCACACGCGATGGCAGCCGGAATCCGACAGGAAAGCAGACATAACATGACTAGGCTTCTTGCTTCATCCAGGTGCATTTTAGTTGCTGCGGACCTCGCTTAGCCCTTGCTGTGCTTCCAGTGCTTCAGTCAATAATCAGCCCATATATAGCTTTGAATGCCAGTGCTCTAATGAGCGAGTCTCGTAAAAACATGTCACTGGCAGCATGGGCGTACATTTTCTGATATTTGTAGTAGTGCTACGATGGTCAAGCTATAATACGTTTTATGTACAAAATATCAATCATATTGGGTAATTTATTAATTTGGCTAAACGTCGAATTGTGCAATGAACTGTGAAATAGTGACGAGCATGCTTTTGATCTTAGTCAACAATGCCACATCGTACACCACTTCTTGCCGCTCTGCACTGGCTCCCAGTAAAGCAAAGCACAGACTTCAAGGTTTTGTCGCTCACTTTTAGGTCCCTTCATTCTATTGCTCCAGCTTACCTATCAGATCTACTCCCCCACCAGGTCAAGCATCGTACCACCCGCTTTTCGGAATCTAACTGTTTATCTATACCTCGTACAAGCCTCAAATTCTTTGGAGACCGTGCCTTTAGTTCGAATGCTCCCAAAGCCTGGAACTCACTTCTGACTTTTGTCACGACATCTCCTGACTTGACCACGTTTAAAAAGAGATTAAAAACGCATCTATTTATGACAGCATTTAGTGGGTCCCTGTGGTCATTAATGTGCTTATGCATGCTGACACTGCGCATGCTGCCACTAACCATACTTGCATGCTGACCGTGTGCATGTCACCCCTCACCATGTTATTCATGTTGTTTGTTCAGTATGCTACCACTAACCATTCGATCGTGCTTCCTTTGCAGCAGATGTAAAGTGCCTAGAAAGAGATTGCATAATCTGAGGGCGCTATATCAAATACATTATTATTATTATCAATATTTAGTTAGGGCAAAAGTATTTCGAGGCGCATTTTACACTGTTGCTTGGCAACTATTCAACAGCAGAGGTTATCCTGCAGTGTGAACTTCTACATAAACCCTGTTGTTTACATAGAAATTGACTCACTGCCCATGGCTGGCTTGTGCATGACTGTCAGACACAAAAAACTCTGGCAGTCTAACAAAGAAACTTTAAATTTAAGAACGGAGGGTCGCATGCTTGCGAGTGGAAAATTGTTCATCCGGTGCTTTCCTGCCACGGAGAAGGCAAAAGGACTAAACAGCAAAGTCAGAGGTCAAATCGTCGGAAGATGGGCATAAGCTTCGTGAAGCTTGCTATAAGCCAAGGGAAATGTCAGGTACAACCTGAAGAAGTATTATCAGGGTGGTAGAATGACTTCGTACACTGGCCGACCACGTTCGATGGCAACGAGGCCTGACTGCCCGCTGAAGCTGTGGCGCTGGGTCAAAGGAGAGCCCCAGTTCGAGGTCTCTCTGAGTTTACACGGAAAGTTGCTCGTGCTGATACCGATCGTAGGGGTTTTCGATCGTAGGGGTTTTCGGATGATGGCATGCTAGCCGTTAATCAACGAGCTACAATGAAAAACACTTAAAACGGCTCGTCGACTTGCACCTGGAAACTGTTCTAGGAATTGACGAAAGTAAGTTCATGATTTATGGAGTTGGAAAATGGAAGACTTTCGTCAGCAGCAAAAACTGAAGATTACCACATGCCAGCACTTGCTCACTGTCTAGGCTCAAGAGTTGGGTGGTGAGAGTGTATGCCCAGTTAACTGGACTTTTTGGCTTCCGGCATTGGAGCTCTTCACCGAAATAACTGCATTATGGGTAAGGACGTTTTCATAGACATCGTCCGAAATTTTCTGTTGCCCTTCGCCAAAGCTCTCGTGGGGAAAGGCTACGTTCAGTAAGCAGATAATGACCCGAAGAAATTCTTTGCAAACTCCAGCATCCAGACGCAGCATCATCTTTGCATCGTCATCATCTTTGCATCATCCCAGCATCATCTTTGCAATCTCCAGCCATGCCCCAGAGGGCCAAGCCAATCTTTCGATCTTCCGAAACTCTTTAGAGCGCCTGTGGGATAGGATGGAGCACTCGCTTACAGCTGTGAACTGTGTCTTACTCTCTCTCTCTCTCTCTCTCTCTCTCTCTCTCTCTCTCTCTCTCTCTCTCTCTCTCTCTCTCTCTCTCTCTCTCTCTCTCTCTCTCTCTCTCTCTCTCTCTCTCTCTCTCTCTCTACCTCTCGAGCAACTTTTGGTGGGTGTTAGCAGCAGCTGTGAGACTGCACAACTCCGTGTGCTTGCCGAAAGCTGACCAAGTCAATGCCCCGGCGAATGTTGGAAGTTATAAAGTAAAGGTTTGGTCCAACCTACTATCGCCATCATTATCCGTTTTGTGCTTGTATAACCTTGGTGCTGACAACTTAAAATATTTAAGCACCAGATTCGCATGCTATCAGTGCTGTTAAAACTGAGATTACGTCATTCGGCTGAAGGGGGATCGCAGCTTGACTGAGGTATAAGGCGTACCTTGCAAATACTTTTGCATTAAAATGTATGATGGCCACTGTGTTGACTATCTCTCAGTGGAACCAATAAAAGGAGCCTGACAGGAACTGTTAGTCTGTGCAAGAAAATTCTCGAGAGCGATAAACGCCTACTTGCAAAACAGCTGCTCTAGTTTTAAGTAAATGGATATAAATTGAAAGATTAAAATAAATTGAAATAAGTAAGTTGGAAATAATAATTTTTATTCTTTAATTAATCTTGCTGGAATATTCAAAACATTCACATACAGTACAATATTGTGAAAGCCTTTGACTTTTAAATTGATTTTTCTGATTTTTCATGGGTATGCGCTAGTGTACTTCTAATATTGATGCAAGACTTGCAGGAACAAAAACTGATGGCAGCAGTACGACGAAAAAGCACCCGGATTCAAAAAGTAAGGAATAAACTAGTTAGGTTTGTCCCAAGATGCTTTTGCTCCAACTGCCTCTCACAGCTGTTGACCCGAAGGCAAATAACTCACTGTGAATTTGTGATAGCATTGGAGAACTCTCATCATTTTAGTTGTAATTAAGGTGAAACAAAAATACAGTCAAACCTGATCTGTGCACCGCCTGTATATAGTTGATGATAAAACCAACTCACTAGTTGTGGGTAAACTAAGTGTGATTCAGAAATTGGAAAGGCTAACGCTCAAAATCGGCTCCGACAGCATATCTCTTGTTGAATCGGCACATAATCTAGGTTGTCATGTTCAAAAGTGGCCTTTCGTTAGATGACCACATCAGCTCCACTAAAATTCGGGCTTGTTTAGATAGGGATACCACATCTAAATTGGTCCATGCATTTGTGACATCCCATCTTGACTTCTGTAACTCACTGCTTGCTGGCCTACAGGCATGTGCGATCAGGCGCTTACAGCTGATGCACAACTCTGCAGCTAGGCTTGTCTGTCGTGAGAGTCGAAATTGCCACGCTAAACCACTTCGCGTCCGACCTGCACTGGCTACCAGTCAAGTAATGGATCGACTTCAAGGCTTTATCGCTCACTTTATGGTCACTTCATTCTGTGGCTTAAGCATGCTTATCAGATATATTCCCCCACCAGGCCAAGTATCGTACTACCAGCTTTTCGGAATCCAGCAGTTTACCAATACCTCGTACAAACTTCAAATCCTTTGGAGACCGTGTATTTAATTCGTATGCTCCCAAAACCTGGAACTCACTCCTGACTTGCAGCACGACATCCCCTGACTCTACCACATTTAAAAAGCAACTAAAAACGCACCTATTTATGACAGCATTTAGTGGATCTCCGTGATTCGTACTTTATGTGCTTATGCGTGCTGAGACTGTGCATGCTGCCAGTAGCCACACTTGCATGCTGACCCGATGCGTGTCACCCCTAACCATGTTATACCACTCACCATTCGATCGTGTTTCCTTTGCAGCAAATGTAAAGCACCCAGAAAGAGATTGAGTTCTCTGAGGGCGCTTTATCAAGTGTATTATTAATATTATTATTGTTATATAGGTGCCACTCACCCAAAAGTGCCACTTCCAGCCGATTTGGCATAAGCTGCCGTAATATATCTGTGTACGTGCACTGCCAGTGCTGGTGCCAGGTCTGTCTGGGTCCCTGACACAAACATCCCTCGACCTCCCCTTCCGTCTGACCTTGGGTCGGTTATACCGATCAGCCAGCCAGCCCAGCAAACTGCGACTGAGCCAGGTGTGGAATTTTAGCCAGTGGAGGCCACATCCGTGCCTACGACTCAAGCACTATGGTCGGTGCCAGCGTCGGGACGCCGAGATGGAGCTCGGGCGGATTTTGATGGCCGATTCCCGAGAACCGAGTGGCTGCAGCTCTTGAGAAGTTGATCGCATCTGAACAGAAGTCTAGGCTGCTTGCCTCTTAGACAGCATCAGGACCGTCATTCGATCCTGGCATCCGGCTAGTTAGGCAGAGGCATAGAAGAGTCGTACGGATTGGTGGATGACTAGGTGGTGCCGAGTCAGTCAGTTCAGCTGAGTGACTGACTGATTAATAATAATAATAATAATAATACACTTGATAAAGCGCCCTCAGAGAACTCAATCTCTTTCTAGGTGCTTTACATTTGCTGCAAAGGGAAATGCAATTGAATGGTGAGTAATATCATGGTTGATAAACAAACAAAATGAATAACATGGTTAGGGGTGACATGCACAGGGTCAGCATGCAAATGTGGTTAGTGGCAGCATGCAAATGTGGTTAGTGGCAGCATGCACAGTGTCAGCACGCATAAGCACATGAAGGACGAATCATAGGGACCCACTAAATGCTGTCCTAAATAGGTGTTTTTAAGTTCTTTTTAAATGTCGTCAAGTCAGGGGATGTTCTGATGCAAGTTGGGAGGGAGTTCAAGGCTTTGGGAGCATACCAACTAAGTGCAGGTCTCCAAAGGATTTGAGGTTTGTATGAGGTATTTGTAGATTGTTGGATCCGAAAAGCTGGTGGTACGATGCTTGGCCTGGTGGGGGAGTAGATCTGAGAGATGGGCCGGAGCCAAAGAATGAAGTGACCATAAAGTGAGCGACGAAACCTTGAAGTCAATCCGTTGCTTGACTGGTAGCCAGTGCAGGTCGGCGAGAAGTGGCGTAATGTGGCAACTTTGATGCTCACGACAGACAAGCCTAGCTGTGGAGTTTTGCACCAGCTGTAATCGCCTGATCGCACATGCCGGTAGGCCAGTAAGCAGTGAGTTACAGAAGTCAAGACGGGATGTCACAAATGCATGGACCAACTTGGACGCGGTATCCTTATCTGAAAAAGCCCGAATTTTAGCAATGTTATGAAGCTGAAAGTAGATGCTGGCCGCCGTGAGCTCAAAGCACGTGGCAGTGCACAGCGGCAGAGCCAGAACTTCATCTGGGAGGGGGATAAAGGTCTGCAAGATTCTCATGTAGGCTGGGCTAGACCCACAACTAATAAAGAAAATACAGCGACATATCGTTGCTCATCGATTAGGATTGTGGTATAATCTCGTACTTGATGACGATCAGAGTGCACAGGAATCAGGGGTGGGGAGGGAGGGAGGTGGTCCTAGTTGCTGCCCACTGTAGAGGGAGGGGAATCAAGTTGGTGTCGAATGCATAAATGCAGTAGACAATGCACTTGTTAGAAATTCGGGTACGAATGCGGCTGCAGTAGAGTTCTTGTAGCTGCGGCTTTACATGAAGCCTGAAGCCCATGTGGAGTCAACGAGTTTTGGCAAAGCACCTGCTAATTCAGTCGACAGCCAGTGGGAAAGGATACCGTGAGGCAAATTGCCAACAATAAGGCCGAAATCGCTTGCGATTTTCGTAACTATGGCGAAAGCAACCGTAAGCAAAATGTCTAGAAAACAGGCGATTAGAAGTAGCTTTCATTAATGGTGTACCTGTCATAATAATAAGAATATGACATTTGCGCACCGACCTCGGGGAACTTCATCTCTTGCTAGGCACTTTACAAATGATTTAGAGGAAACATGACCATATGGTTGATTAGTGATATTGACAGTGCCGACATGCAGAATATGTTTAGTGGTAACATGCAAAGTGTCAACATGCAAACGTGTTTAGTAATAGAATGCACAATGTCTGCACTCATTAGCAGACAAAGGACAAGTCACAAGGACCCAGTGAATGTTGTGAGAAAGTTGTGCGATATTATGTATCTCCGTCTTCTATCGACGACTTCTATCGACGTCAGTGCCCCTGCCTACGAGTTGGCTGAAGACTTTGGAAGATAGAATTGCACAGACGTCGGACGATGAAGAGAATGAGCATGATGCACGCGATCCACCATCACCCACATTAGGCAAAGCCAAAGACGGCCTAAAAAATATCAGCAGGCATTTACGCTGCTCTGTGGTTCAGGGAAGAGTCCCGGTGGCCTTACAGAACTCCAGGAAGATGGCTAGTGAGATGCATGAAACTGTGCTAAAACAAAGAAAAAGCATAAAATCTTTTAGTTGAGCATACATTTAATTTTTCTGTTAAGTAGACCTAAATCAGGAATGCTTCTTGTATATGTAGTCTCAAGTCTGGTTTCATTCAGTGAGTGTTCTTGGCATGTATGCATGCCGATGCACATTGAAGCTTGATAAATCACCTGTAGTCATTGTCGCTTTAGCAACTGTATATCCAATGCTCCATCTGTCTAGATGCAGCACTTTTGGCTGGTCCCTTGTGTGGCACAAATAGGCAGGTTGGACTGTTTTATGTCACTGCCCCTGCTCTTACTGAGCAAAGCAATCAAAGTAGCAGGTACAGCAGAACTCGTCTATATGTGCGTGCACGTATGTGTAAGTGTGTGTGTGTGTGTGTGTGTGTGTGTGTGTGTGTGTGTGTAAAGTAAATGTGTGTGTGGGTGTGTGTGCACGCGTGCCTGTGTTTGTGATGAAAAACTGAATGTGAACTTCGGCTGTCTTCATTGCCAGCAGCAGTCTATATTCTGTGACACAGATAGCAGTTTCAGGCTTACATGAAGATTGGGTCCTGGAAGCAGGCGATACTCACAGTTCGTTCGTCGCTGGTGGCTGCTGTTGGTGTAACCAGGATTGGATCGATGACTGGCCACGCCTTCACCTTACTTACAGAGATCCACCAAATGGTGACTGAAAAGGCCCAGGCCCTTTTGTGTTAGTCTAAAATATGGCCTTGATCTTGCCGGTTCCTCTTTTGGCATGCCCACGGGAACCGCTGCCTAGTACCAGTTTTTCTACATACTTGTCACCATCTATTGTCATGCGTTCTTATCACTCCAAGGGAATCCTGTTTGACAAGCTAGACAGAGCAGTCTCAACTCAATTATGCCACAAGGGCAGTTATTAGCTTAGAGATATCTGACCATTGCACACACTTCATTCAGACCAACCAGTAGCCAACTGCAGACCTTGCCGCCAGCCACTGTGCACGGCCTTTGATGGAAAATCCAAGTAAGGTCTCAATAATGCCCAGAGACTCCATCTCTAGCTGTTGGCAACCAACTCTCCCGCTCCGAGTTTAGTGGTTAGATGCATCTGCGGATCGTAGTACGCACCGGCCAATCTGTATGCCGTGCCTTTTGGAAATCTTCTTATAGCTGCAGGCAGGCAGCAGGATACAGGATGGTCAGCAATCAGCGCCCACCTACCCACCCACCCATCCCGGGCCGATTCGGCATCGTCCTCATTTGACATCATGAAGAGTTCGGGCGATCGAGCTGACGCTAAGCTGTCTGCATGCATGCCAAACCAGCCGGTCAATCATCCAGGAAGCATGCTCGATCACACGGGCTAGATGCCGGTGCCAACTAGAGTGCGCACCAGCGCTCAGGGCCAGTGAGAAAGCAAGGGTTCCAAAAATGTTCCAAAGTTACCTCTCGTTAGACGACCACATCAGCTCCACAATCAAGTCTGCCTACTTTCAGTTACATAACATTTCTAAAATTCGGGCTTTTTCAGATAAGGATACCGCGTCCAAGTTGGTCCATGCATTTGCGACATCCCGCCTTGACTTCTGGAACTCACTGCTTGCTGGCCTACCGGCATGTGCAATCCGGCGCTTACAGCTGGTGCAAAACTCTGCAGCTAGGCTTATCTGTCATAAGCATCACAGTTGCCACACCACACCACTTCTCGCCGACATGCACTGGCTACTAGTCAAGCAACAGATTGACTTAAAGGTTTTGTCGCTCACTTTTAGGTCACTTCATTCTTTGGCTCCAGCCTATCTCTCCCTATTTCCCTATCTATTCCCCACCAGACCAATAATCGTACCACCAGCTTTTTGGAATCCAACAGTCTACCAATACATCGTACAAACCTCAAATCTTTTGGAGACCGTGCATTTAGTTCGTATGCTCCCAAAGCCTGGAACTCCCTCCCGACTTTCGTCAGAACATCCCCTGACTTGACCACATTTAAAAAGAACTTGAAAACACACCTATTTAGGACAGCATTTAGTGGGTCCCTTTGATTCGTCCTTCATGTGCTTATGCATGCTGACACTGTGCATGCTGCCACTTATCACATTTGCATGCTGACCCTGTGCATGTCACCCTTAACCATGTTATTCATGTGGTTTATCAAGCATGACATTACTCACCATTCAATTGCATTTCCCCTTGCAGCAGATGTAAAGCACCTAGAAAGAGATTGAGTTCTCTGAGGGCGCTTTATCAAGTGTATTATTATTATTATTATTATTATTATTATTATTATTATTAGCAGTCACAGGCTCCACAACGTCAATGAACAGCAGAAGAAGAACGGTCCACTTGTTGCACAGGGTTCTTGTGCACTCAAATCGAAAATAGCTCAGGAAAATCCCTCAATGTTGTACATCACCTGCCATGCAGCAGTGATCACCAGTCATCGGCTCAGTGTCACTTTCTGTGCCAGTAGCCTTTGCGACAAGGATGCAATGTAGTCACAAATGGCAAAGTGGTGACAGCTGCAATCGCATCTATCGTTGGTAACCAAAAGGAGAAGTGCAGATGACAAAGAGCAGCAGGATCAGCAGGATCAGCAGGATGTGCACGAGAGGAAGAGGAAGGAGTGGTAGGAACAGGAGGAGTAACAGCTCCAGTGCCCATTGTCTGAGCTCATTGACCGGAACAACCTGAATTAATGCACGTCAGCAATTGCCTGTTCTCGGAAAGCAAACAAGGATGCACAATCTGATGGAGGCTGTGCATCGGTCAGCAGGCTTCGGAAGACTTCCTCATTGTTAGATGAATGCCCAAAGCAAATGAGGACATTCGTTTCTGGTTGCATCCACAGCAGCAATCGTGCCAGTTAGCAGGCACGACTCGGTCGAACTGGGCCTGCTCCAAAAGATTTGCCACGTTTGCAATGGCTTTGGCAGCGCAGGCTTGGTTCCTGCTTGGCATCGGCAAAATCTGCAGTGGCACTCGGTTCCACAAGCAGTCAGCTGCAGGCTAGTCGGTGGTATCATCAATGGATCAAGCTCATCCAGCTATCGTCAGAGGCATAATGGTATACCTAGCACTACCGGTAGAGTTGGGGTGGGCAGCATAGCTGTTGCCAGTCGGTCATGTGTTGCAAACTGCTTGAATTGATGGCACCACAAGGTACGTTCCAGGAGGCCACGAGTGACCTCATCTTGAAGTTCTTATCCCAATTAAAAAAGAAAATTAATTTTCTACACCCTATTCCCACTGCACTGTTGTACGATGCAGATTCGCTGCTGCCATGTATAGCTCACATCATAAATATATCATTAGAGTCAGGTCATGTCTCAGCACATTTCAAAAAGGCTGTGGTCAGGTCGCTACTTAAGAAACCCACTAAACCGAATGAACTGATGCCACTTCCGCCCAGTTCCCCTTCTTTCATTTCTATCAGACACTGAAGCGAGTTGTGGCAGACCAGCTAAAGTCACATATTGAAACTTGAAACCTTGCTAGTAAGTTTCACTCTGGTTTTAGAGCTAATCACTCCACAGAGTCAGCATTGCTCTGGGTGTATAAAGACCTTCTTAGGAATGAACATTTCGGTAGAATCTCTCTCTGCTTGTTTTGCTCGATCTTCCGACCGATTTTGATACTATCAATCACCAGATTTTTCTCAAACTCCTCTCATCTCGGATGGGGAACAGTGGCTCAACAATACAGTGGTTTAAGTCCTATCTCAGTGGGCGACTTCAGAGTATTTATGTGAACAGAAAAGAATCATCCCAAGGAACCACAGAAGTATAGAGTACCTCGAGGCTCTGCGGCTGGTCCGGTTTGTATCATGGTTTAATGGTTTATGCTCTCCCTCTTGCCGATGTGATTGTTAGGCACAACCTAGGCTTTCACTTCTCAGATGACGCTCGGTTGTACTTGGCTTTGATCCCTCCCAGCCCTCTAGCAGGTTGAACTCTCTCAATGCACTTGCTGCATGTATTGATGACATCCCCACATGGATGACAGCAAACTTTCTTAAATTGTATGGCAACAAAACCGACTTACTAGTTCTGGGCAAGCCAAGTGGGATTCAGAAATTGGAAAAGTTAGTGCTCAAAATCGGCTCTGCCAGCATATCTCCTATCGAACCTGCACGAAATATAGCTGTCCTGTTCCAAAATGACCTTTCATTAGACGACCACATCAGCTCCACAGGCAAGTCAGATATACTACCCCATCAGGCCAAGCATCGTACCACCCTCTTTTCGGAATCCAACAGTCTACAAATACCTCATACAAACCTTAAATCCTTTGGAGACCGTGCATTTAGTTCATATGCTCCCAAAGCCTGGAACTCCCTCCCGACCTGCGTCAGAACATCCCCTGACCTGACCACATCTAAAAGGAACCTAAAAAAACACCTATTTAGGACAGCATTTAGTGGGTCCCTGTGATTCGTCCTTGATGTGCTTATGCGTGCTGACACTGTGCATGCTGCCACTAACCACATTTGCATGCTGACCCTGTGCATGTCACCCCTAACCATATTATTCATTTCGTTTGTTTTTCAAGCATTATTTTACTTACCATTCAATTGCATTTCACTTTACAGCAAATGTAAAGCGCCTAGAGAGAGATTAAGTTCTCTGAGGACGCTTTATCAAGTGAATTGTTATTATTATTAAGTCTGCCTACTTTCCGCTATATAACAATGCTAAAATTCGGGCTTGTTCCGACAGTGATACTGCATCTAAATTGGTCCATGCATTTGTCACATCCCGTCTTGACTTCTGTGACTCACTGCTTGCTGGCCTACTGGCATCTGTGATCAGGTGCTTACAGCTGGTGCATAACTCTGAAGCTATGCTTGTCTGTCGTGAGCGTCAAAGGTGCCACATTACACCACCTCTCGCCCGACCTGCACTGGCTACCGGTCAAGCAACGGATCGACATCAAGGTTTTGTCGCTCACTTTTAGGTCCCTTGATTCTTTGGCTCCAGCCTACCTATCAGATCTACTATCAGATCTATCAGATCACCAGACCAAGCATTGTACCACCTGCTTTTCGGAAACTGTTTACCAATACCTCGTACAAGCCTCAAATCTTTTGGAGACCGTGCATTTAGTTCGCATGCTCCCAAAGCTTGGAACTCACTCTCGACTTACGTCACGACATCCCCTGACTTGAACACATTAAAAAGGAATTTGAAAACGCACCTATTTATGATAGGGTTTAATGGGTCCCTTTGATTTGTCCTTGGTATGCTTTATCGTGCTGACACTGCATGCTGCCACTAACCATATTGCTGATCCTGTGAGTGTCGCCTCTAACCACATTATGCTTGCTGACATTAACCATGCTACCACTAACAATATGATCAAGTTTTCTTTACAGCATATGTAAAGTAGGTAGAAACAGATTGAGGTCTCTGAGGGAGCTATACAACTGTATTATTAGTGTTATTATTATTACAACTCCCCAAAGACATCTGGTGTCGTAGATGGATAGCAGTCGGTCAGCCAGATCTGACTCTCAGCCACCGGTCTAAAGCTTGTCAGAATCGCTTGCTAATCGAGCAGCTATGGAGCTAAGGAAAGGGTCTGCCTCTGCCTCTGTCACAAGCATTCAGGCTGTCAGCATTCGTGTGCTATCTCCTCGAAGAGCAGCACTCGTCAGTGCGAGAACGACACGACCTGCAAAGCACGATTTCAACGATGGCCATTCTGAACCACGACCATAATAATAATAATAATAATAATAATAATAATAATACACTTGATAAAGCACCCTCAGAGAACTTAATCTCTTTCTAGGCGCTTTACATTTGCTGCAAAGTGAAATGCAATTGAATGGCAAGTAAAATCATGCTTGAAAAACAAACAAAATGAATAATATGGTTAGGGGTGACATGCACAGGACAGCATGCAAATGTGGTTAGTGGGCCATCCATGGTGCATGCACCCTAGGCAGCGCGGGGCAGGCTTGCTCGGCGCTGCAGCGGGCTCCGGTGGACCGGTGGACGGTGGACGGAAGCTCGAAAAACGCCGACAACATCAGGGCAGCAGAGCGATCGATCGTACCAGGGAATCTTTTTTTTCGACAACAGATGGCGCACACACTGATTCGTTTTCACACACTGAGCAGCCACGGGTGTCTATTATTCAGCGTCGTCGGTCCAGTGAGCCGGCAATGCCGAAGCTGGCTGGGCAGATAGATGCGACAAGTCCGGATGATTCCGGCCATTCAAGCCCGGGCTGTCTGATGCTGCAGCCGTTTCTCACTTGTCTCTGCCCGATTCGAGCTCATCGGGGTGCGCCCTAGCCAACTCCAGGGGCAGCCGCAGAGGGCTCTTTTGAGGCTCTTTATTATAACTTCATTCCTTATGCTGCGTCTGCCCCTGTGGACGTCCAAGGCGTCTACTGTAACCGGCTGCCACGGCAGCAGAAGCGTAAGTCTTCGACCTGTGGGGCAAGGCCAGGCAAGCCGTACCGGCCATCATATCACGACGAAGACGACGATAGACTGGAGCTACGGCCAGGCATGCTCGGCGATGCCCGGGCGTGCCCAGCGAAGGTCTCGCGTTTTGAGTCCAGCAGTGACAACAGGCAGTCCTTTAATCGTCTGCAGCAGGCCAATTGAAAGCCACCAATTCTCATCTGCCTAACGGTCAAAACTCGAGGCTCGGCCACTATACCTTCTATAGTCGGTGCACGAAATCGGTGGTGTGACTAGTTGCAAAATGAACTATTGTTAGCTTAAGACATCAGCTCCACACTCAAGTCGGTCTATTTTTGACTCGGTATCATTATGAAAATTCATGCATGCTTTGTAAGGATACTTCAGCCAAGCCGGTCCATGCATTAGTGACACCGCCTCTAGACTTCTGTATAAGGATAGCAATAAGATAGCCGATTTAAAAGCCTCATTTATTTAGCACCAAAAGAGCCTTGACGGCTATCAAACCGCTTGCAGTGGGCAATAAAGGATTGCCGGCTCCCCACTGCACGACTTGAACCCACGACCTGGGTCGTGAAGAGCGAGCACCTTACCTCCTGGGCTAAGATCCAGGGGCAATACAAATATAATTTATAACGATATATTTATAACGATATAGAACCCTAAGAGAACTTAATCTTTATTCACGTGCTTTACATATGCCACAGTGCTCGAGCCCACGAGCTTGGTTGGTCCTAAAAGGTGAGCATCTTATCCCGAGGCCAAAACTAGGGTGACAGTATCTCCCTGCTTGGAGGTCTTCCTGTCTTTAGAGTAAGACGCTCCCATTTAGTGCAAAGCTCTGCAGCAGCGTATGTATGTAAAGTTCACTGAAAGGATTTTGTTCCTTTAGATGGCTACACAAATGTCTTATTAGCATTATTCTACTGCTGCAGAAATGAGGGTGCTGCTGCTTCAGTCGATATTTGTAATTCCTTTTGCACTTTTTCTAAGACCGCTGCCACGAGCACGTGAGGGGCTCACGTGAGGGGCCACGAGCACGTGAGGTGCTCACTCAGTCTGCACTCCTGCAGTTCTGCGCATCCCTCACGTTCCTGCCGTCTCGGTGCGTTAGGGCAGCGCATGTTAAGGGCCGAGTGCTGAACTGCCAACACTTGGCCACGGTGGTGGGCAAGAAAATGTCACCCAAGCGGCTCACCATCCAGCTGGCTCACTTCCAATCTGCCAAATCAAGATAGACGCCAGCCTAGCCACAATTACTTGGCTGGGCTGCTATTTGCCGATGGCTTCGTGCTGGCAGCATTGGTGGTGGGAGTTGGGGCAGCAGCTCTCTAGCTGACCTTGTTTGGCCACAAATTGACCTTGACAATGGTCAAGGGAAATGGCACGAAAATGGCTGGAAAAATGCACGGGTGCGCCGCACGGCTCGCGCGCGCGCGCGCGCACACACACACACACACACACACACACACACACACACAAGCTAGTCTCAAACACTTGGCATGGAGTCCCCCATTGCGACGACAGCCTTGCATGCTCACGCATTTTGATCGGTTCGAGTGGGCAAAGAAACTCGATCATCCATTTTCAGCAGTGCACAGCTCTTCTGCCAAGTCGCAGAGCACAACCCAGGCTAACAGTCCACGGCCCGGCCTAGCGCACGGCGGGCCGTCATCTGCTTTCACCAACTGGAGAACACTGGGCAGCCTCGTCTTATCTCCTCTCCATCAACGACGCTTTTTACAGGTTCCAGAAATGGCAGTCACACGAGTCTTTGTCCGACAAGCAATCACTGATCCGAGCTGGCACCGTTCTGATGCATGTCCCCCCCTGCTTCCTGCCAGGCTGTCATCTCGTCTTTTGATCGGCCGATGTCAGCAAAGCAGCGATCAAGAGATCCCGGCTTCTGCTAGCAGACAGGCAGCTTCGCAGAGAGCTGGTTCTCGAGCCGTTGGCCGACGACGTATTTTGTTTCATGCGGCTAGCGGCAGCTCGAGCCAAGCGAAGCGACCGCAGCAGACAGTGCGCTGGCCAAGCATGCCTAAAGAGTGGCTCGCCTCGCGAGCAGCCGGCGCCCGCTGCTGGCAGCTAGCTCACCCGGTCGGCTTGCTTAACCTCCAGCCGACATTTTGTAGTGTGCACGAACAGCCAGAAAAAGCCAGGAGAAGCGGCCGTGAGAGAAGTGCCAAATGGCAGCCAGAGGCCACCCTAGCTGAAGCAACAGAAGTAACCAGTCTGCAAGGGGGGTACGGCGCACCCAACGCCACGGCTTTGGGGACGGCGCTGCAAGGATGCTACAGGGGGGAGGGCGAGCTCTGGATTTGACGCCAAGCCGTCCACGGACGACGACGTCGTCATGATATCATGCAGGGATGCGAGAGAGAGAGAGAGAGAGAGAGAGAGAGAGAGAGAGAGAGAGAGAGAGAGAGAGAGAGAGAGCAACAGCTGCTATAACTCGCAAAGGAGAAAGGCCACTGCTGGGCAGCAGTCGGTTAGCTGCATTTTGGCCAGATATTATTAACTATTATTATTGTTATTATTAGCTGCATTTGGGCCAGAGATTATTTATTATTTGTTTATTATTATTTGGCCAAAGATCGGCCAGAGGCCTTCCTGTTTGCTCAAGCCTGCCGCCAGACAAGCTGCCACCGGTTGCTGCACGACGAAGGCAGAAGCCATCTACAGCTGCATCTACACCTGCCACAGCTACAGCTGTCTATAGCTGCGATTAGACTGCCTGCACCCATGGGATGCCTCGGCGGCCATGTCGCCACTGCCTCGGTAGAGGCCCCACTCAGCCACCACCTGCGATGGCAGGAGCGTTTTTTCCTTTGCCTCGAGCAAGCGCAAATGATGTCGCGCGACAAGCAGAGTCAAAGCAGAGCAACATCCCAAGGACTAGCAACTTTTAATAAATCGGTGCACTTGTTGTGAAGCAGAGCATGGCAGCAGTGGATACCGCTGAGCAGCACAGCCAACAAGAGCGCATCGCTTCTTGCTCCCCATCCCGCAGGCGAGGAGGTGGCAGACATGAGGGGGCTGCATTAGAGAGAGAGAGAGAGAGAGAGAGAGAGAGAGAGAGAGAGAGAGAGAGAGAGAGAGAGAGAGAGAGAGAGAGAGAGAGAGAGAGAGAGAGAGAGAGAGAGACGAGAGAGAGAGAGAGAGAGAGAGAGAGAGAGGAGAGAGAGAGAGAGAGAAAGAAAGAGAGGAGAGAGAGAGAGAGAGAGAGAGAGAGAGAGAGAGAGAGAGAGAGAGAGAGAGAGAGAGAGACAGAGAGAGAGAGAGAGAGAGAGAGAGAGAGAGAGAGACAGAGAGACAGAGAGAGAGAGAGAGAGAGAGAGAGAGAGAGAGAGAGAGAGAGACAGAGACAGAGACAGAGACAGAGACAGAGACAGAGACAGAGACAGACAGACAGACAGAGACAGACAGGCAGAGTCAGAGAGAGAGACAGAGACAGAGAGACACAGAGAGAGAGAGAGAGAGCGCAGGTCCTAGCCGATGCCCGATGCACCTGAGCACGTCTGCCGCCAGATGGCACTCGACCTGCGCTCCAGCGCACCATGTTACACAAACTCGTTGTTTCTGGCAGGCGGTTCGACCGACGCTAGAGTAACAATCGCCGAGCTGTCGGCTTCCCCCTTCCATCCTAACACAGCGCTACCGACAGCCCTGGTGGCAAGACAGCAGCCATTGCACCTTCTTAACAGCTTGCAACCACCGCAATCAGGCGATGCGCACGTGGGCATCGGAAGCAGGCCGGCAGCTCAAGCTCGCGGCGGCCCCTTGGCAGTCTTGCTCTTAAAGAGATGCTTGAGGTAGAACGCCTGCGACATGCCTGACGCCACGACGGCCAGGCACAGAGCGATGGACGCCACGTGCACGATCTGACTGAGGTCGTAGATGACGTGCTCCTGGTAGCTCGAGCGCTGCTCGTACAGCGACTGGTGGAACAGCATCTTCTCTATTGATAGCTGAATGGAATGCAGTGAGGCCTGGAATGGAACCGTGCCACCAAGGTCAAGGCCACACAATTGCTGCTGCTTTGTCTGCTGACCGACTGTAGTCTCGATGACTTGTCGCGAACGGCTGAACAGAACGAATAAGGCGCTCAGACCTGCACGTTTTTCGTACATGAAGACTCGACTACCGGTGAGTTTCTCTGATACTGTATACTCTTACATTTACTACCTGGCCGGCACAAGCAAGTCTACAGAGGTAGAATGCCAACCCAGGGTGAACATTCAAGCTGTGCCAACCCCACCAAAATCCGATGGAAACCGCACTATGATGCTGAATGAAAATCCATTTAACAGGGCACGTTCGTTTAAAAGGTCAAGTGGCTCAGACTGTTCACTGCCTCCATCGGCGAGGTGAGGGGTGAGGCAGCAGCCGACAGGACAGCTTTCCGAGAGAATTGAGCATTGGACGTAATGGTAAGATCAAAGAGGGGATCATCACAAAGCCATTCAGCCAGGCAGCATAATTTCAGGCCAGCTGGTAGTGGCAGCAGGGCAGCCTGCGTCTATCACAAGCCACATGTATTAGGAATCCAGCACCACTTCCAAAAACAAGCTTTCAGCACGGCTGAAAACCGTTGCACAGACATGTCATTGTTTTTTTAATGCTTACGAAACTTGTCCTTCTGGGCATAGTTGTGGGCAGTTTCATGTGAAAGCTCCGGTGGTTTAGTCTGAGGCTACACCACATCAAGGAGCTGCAATTAAGCAAGTGCAAGTCCCCTTCAAACCGCACATATTTCGGCACATGAAGCTGGCTACTCATCAAGTACATCCGCAGCTTTGAAGACATATCACATTCAGCAAAAAGGGCTCAAAGAGCAGAGCACAGGCAAATTAGGTGGGAGCCCGAGAGAGTATGGATCGGTCGATGACTACCAGGACTGTCGGAGACAGAGGAAAATAGAGACAGACAGAGACAGACAGACAGACCCTGTCTGTCAGGCTCTCTTTTTTTCTCTCTCCCTTTCTCTCTCCCCGAGCTGACGTGCCATGCGCCCATCCCTCCTAAGAAGCACCTCTCCAAGCAGGCTCAAATACCCTACTTCTGCTTAAGCACAAGCATCACAATCCAAGAAGTGAGCTGCGACCAATCTCGTGCCATCGAAGGTGAAGAGAAAAATATCTCACCCCGATTGCCTGCACTTCGCCTCGGCACCAAAACATTGCCGAGATACCTGTGGCCTTGCATCTGCGAGACTACCAGGCTGTTTCTGGGCGGCGCCAGCCAGCTCCACCCAGATTTCAGAGAGGTGACTCAAGCGATGATAATTCTAGGCATCTGCTCAGGAGCCTGAACAGCAAACAGCTGTAGTCGAAGTGGCAACAGAGGTGGTGGCAGTCCGTTGAGGTGGATCGCTTTTGGGCCTTAGCCCAGTGGTGAGGTGCTCAAACTTCACGACCCTGATCATGAGTTCGAATCCTGCAGCAGACTATCCTATATTGCCTGCTAAAAACTGCACAGGCTCTTCTCCAGCTAAATAAATGAGGCTGATGAATAAACTAACCTTTGCTTTTCTTTACTTATCGGCAGGTTTAGCCGGGCTTGGGGGCATACCACGAATGCCTCATCCCGAAAGTAAATCATTCTAGCCAGCCAACAGCAAGCAGCAGGGGCCGGACCGAACAACTAGGCCTAGTCAGCCTCCAAGAGCCAGCTAGCCAGAGTCCAAGAGCCAGCCGGGTGATTGGCCATTTGGTGGAGATAAAAATATCGAGGCGCCTGCCGGGAGGGAGAATTGTGACTCGGTACAAGGTCGATCGCTCGTCCTTTATGCAAATGGTCCGTGCTAATAAAGGTCGCCCAGCGACAGAGCCAAAAAACGCACAGAGACACTGGCACGAGCAGCCTCAGCCGCCAGCCAGCAAGCCACGCTGGCAGTCTGGCTGGCAGAGTCCCACGGAAAAATCGGGGTCAGCCCTCTCGAGCATTGACGAAGCTGTCCTGCCTGCTTCGAGTACTGCCAACGTTCGCCAAATTGCCTCGAAACACAGCGTCTGTAAGGGGGAGCGGCGCTTACCACTTACACACCAGTCATCCGCTGGGCGCTCCCTTCCCACAAGGCTACTGCGTGCACAATGAGTAGGCCACGCCGTGCCAGAGCTGCAGCTTGCACTCTAAAGCACGGGCGGCGGGGTAGCTCACGAGCAACCAGGCGCAAGTGTGAACCCGGCAGGCTTAGCAATTCGTACCGCTGCAGCCGCGGCGCGCGATACAACAGACAGACTCGAGATCCTGTGGCTGATCAGTAGAGCGGCACCACATGGACCAGCATAGATGCGCTCGCTGCGCGTTCGAGTGCACAGGCATGCACGCACGCACAATGCAGCAAGAAGCACCATTGCCCTGGAAGAGGACTTGATGTGCGGCTCAGACGAGTTCTGCAGAAGCAGCAGGCAGCTAGCTCAGATGGATGGTAACAATATGGGAGGGGGACAAAGGAGTTGCTCAAGTACGCCAGCACGCTACCCCCCCCCCTGAAACAATGATCAGCAGGAGCTTGTCGCACAGGATAGGTAGGTCATGCCCAGAGAGGCCTAGAAGTGCCCTTTAAGAGCGCTTGCCCAAGCCCGACCCCCCAACCTCGCGAATTCGGGCCTCGGCACACTCAGCAGCATAAAGCACCAGTCCACACACGGCCGGGGATGCTGCAGCTGCATGAGTCGGCAATTCAAGATGGCGAGGGGCCTCCACTCACCGACAGCGCATCGTGCTGCAGGTCACCGGTGCCGTCGCCTTCATCTTTGATGGATTTCTGCCAATCAACACGTTCGTGAAACTCAATGTAGAGAAACACGACTTTCCTCGTGTAGCTGGGCCCATTGTTTAGACAGAACTCGTAGGTGCCTACACGGTAGAGAGAGAGTGAGAGAGCATTGGCATTTGGCCATAGGATCGCATGGTGACAGCGGGAGCTTGCTTTACTAGAGTAGCACTTTGCTCTAAACACAAGAAACCGGCTGCTGTTCAGTGCTCTAGAAATTATCGCATCATCTCCGACATGCTTTACACTTTGTTCTCCTTCAAACAGGGAGAGTGCAAGAGCGCTCACGTCTTTAAACTACGTGCCACGTGACACTGTGATCACGTGACACTGTGACCACGTGATACTGTGATCACGTGATACATGTCATTGCCTCTGATACCTGAGAGCCGGGCAGTAACGCCCCCACGGCGGCACGGCAGAGCATAGAACGCGGCACAGTGCAATACAGTGCTGTACGGTAAAGTGGTACTCCGTGCAACAAGGAACCGCATTTGGCATGCAGTGATCAAGAGCCTGCCGCTGTCCATCAGCCGCACGAGCCTCGGCGTCTGCGACCGCTTGCGAGCTGCCTGCATTGCCGAAACACGCTGCCAACCACTGAGCCAGCACTGCTGCTGCTACAAAAAAAAGCTAAAGGCAATGTGGTGAGTGGCAGTTCACTCTCTGTTTAAGCTGAGGAAACAAGTCATTGGCTGGGGTATGGGACAGAGGAGTCGAGAGCAGCTGCATTGATGGATGAGCGGGTGGGTAAAAAATGTGAAGATCAGCTGACCCAACAGCTTCAGTTATGTGGTGGCAGAAGAGTCACGGCAGCTATCACGTCTCTCGAAGGAGGCACTAGAGGATCACCGTCTGCAGGACTCGAACCCGCGATCTGGGTCGTGAAGAGCGAGCACCATGTGCCTGGGCCAAGACCCAGGGGCAAGTCTGCATCGTCGGCATTTCGCAGAGAGCTGCAGCACGACACGGGTCGTGGAGGCACAGTGGGGCACCACCAGGCATCTGGACACCAGGCACGGAAAGCAGCAACTCGGGGAGGGGGCGTTGCAGCCAGCTTCAGCTGGTCAGCACCCAAAGACTGTCGGCAGCAGCAACGAACTACGTCAAACGGTTTGCCTACGACCTTGCTGCCTACGACCTTGCTGCAGCTGCTGTTGCATAACGTCCGACAGCTGCTCAACGTCCATGCTTTTAGACCATATCTGAACAGGTTTTAACCAGCTGCGACACAAAGTGCGACTAACTGGCTAAACAGTCTTCGATCTTCCTTCGTGTGCTCGAGCTCACGTGTTAGTCGCACTGGTAAAAACAGAGCACGTTCATCACTGATGCAGCAACAGCGACAGAGGCGGTCGTGCAATCGATCCAGAGCAGCAGCAGACTGCCACCCATTGCCAGCTCCACCCCAGCATAGTGAGGCAATGCATCTAGCAGAACAATGATCCTAAGCGACTTTCACGACCTCCACTTCATGGCTAGAGGCACCATTTCCTGCATGCTCAGTGATCGGGATTGGACCACCGCGGTGCAATTCTCGAATTCAGCAATGACGCATGCTTGCTTCAATGTATGCAGCTAACTACAGCTGCTGAAGCTAGCCACCCCGCGGCTATTCAAAAGGCATAAGCTTGAAAAAATTGCCGAACGACCTCAAAGTGCCACTCTGGAATCGGGTGGGCTTGACACTTCACTTACGTCACCCAACGTCACAGACACTGGCATGACACATATGTATTGCATCATCCGATGCCATGGACACTAGCATTATGGTTACCACACTGCCAATGTGCACCCTGCAGGCACCCCCACACGTGACCTGAACACCGGTCAACAGAACCAGTTTGGCAGCAAAGGCATTGCAACGCAGGTTTTCAGCAATCAAGACTTCAGCGAGCTGTAAAGCAACTGGATAGAGACTTGGTTCTCTTACCGTGGTGCACAAAAGACATTATTATCAATATCGTTATTTTCAGAGCCAAAACAGGAAACACAACTCCTGGATATTTTGTCGGATCACACAGCCAAAGCTGCATATGACCATGGCATTTTTTGCCATACCTGATTTGGAGCCTGTGAGCAGGTCGGAGTGGCATTGGTTAGTGAAGCTTCAAATTAGAGCATGGACCTCGTCCGATACAATGTGTGCCACAAAGAAGCAACTCAAAAAAAGAGTTACAGATGCATGCCTTTGCATGCAAAGGTCAGCGAGATCCTCAGCTCTCTAGTTGCATCAGGTCTGTGGTTAACGGACTTCGGACTGCCAATACAGTAAGGTCGGCACAAAACCCGAGTGCCTACCGAGAAGGCACTCCCCAGTCATCAGCACAACTCCCTTCTCATTTCCATGAGCCAACATTGCCGGGATTTAGTCATTCTGTGGCCGACCAAAAATCAAACTTCACCAGTTATCAGCACGATTGGGGCATATACAATGTGTGTCGTCGCTATACACGGTCGCTATAGTGATTGCACACGATGCTGCATTAACTGAAGAATGAGAAGAGGTGGCATCAGACTCTAACTAGCTGCTATTTCAGCCTCCCAGGAGGAGACTTGGAGCTCACCACACAGTCCCATTTCTGAATAGACCCACGGTTGTCAACGACTAATGCCGAGGTGAAGTTTTTGTCTGCTAATTATTGGATGTCCAATCACGAATTTTTGCTACGATTCTTCTGCAAGTTATGGCCAACATGCCCCAAATTAGCCAAAAACCCATTAAGCAAGGCATGGCAAACTTCAAACGGCAGCCTTCATTAGCTAGTGCTATAAAGGATACCCGAGCCGGAAGGTCGTGCCCGAGCCAAAACTGTGCACAGCCAAGCCATTGCCAAGTCATTTATTGCAGCCCGGCAGTCGTGCTAAAGGTTACCGAAAGCCGTCCAGCTTCGTGAGGGGTAAGGTTTTAGTACACTGTTCAGCCATACACTTGTAAAGCACAGCCAACCTGCAACTACTCTGATCAATACCGAGGGGAAGGGTTGCAAAATGCGAGAAAAATAGTGATGACTCCACCACGGTTGGCCAGGCACGGCGTGGGAAAACTGGGTGGGAAAACACCGTCCTAAAGTGGGGAAGGGGGAGCGTTTAAAGACTGTTTTGCTCGGGCAAAAGCTTGAAAAGTCTGCACTCACCATTTGGGAAGCGATGGGAAGGGAGTAGACACCGTGAGAAAGCGATTAGATGCGCTGGTCAGCATTCTCGAGTCGCTAACAAAAAATCACTTCTGCTCGTGAAGGATATGGTAAGTTGCTTGCAGTGGGTAAATGACTCGAGCTCACTGGACGGCTGATGATTGATTTAGAGTTGCATTGTGGAAATAAAAGCAAATCCATGCTCTTATCGAATTGCAAATGACCCCTCTAGGAGCACAGGCAATCCAACGAAGTGTACTCCCGACAAATGCCTGCCTCCAGTGGTCGATCTTCAGGCCAGAGAGGGGATCTTGAAATGGATTCGATGCATGATAGTGAGCCAGCAGCAAAAAGCAGTAGGACGATGAGGCAGCTGCGATGTCGATGACAGGTGTAATGTAATGTATCTCGTCTGTAACTCCACAAAGCCACGAAGGCTAAGTATGTGTTAGGAGAATTTTCTATAGCGCACTCAAAGCCTTAGCGACTTTCAGTACACATAGGGTAGCCGACAGATTTCATCTGACGCAATAAAGAGACAGTGAGAAGCATAGCTTATCGAGGATGGCAGTTGAGGTAGTGAGTAGCATTGAAGTAACAGCTCAGGGCAGCTGAAAAATATGTGCCACATTAGGCAACAGGAAAGTAGATGTCGTTGCATAAGAAATTGGAAGTGAGTTCCACGGTCTTTGGACCTGCTAAGCAAAAATTGATGCCAATGGTCTTTAAGAGAAGGAATACAACAGCTAATTTATTGTCCACGGAGGGCCTGAAGGCACAAGGAGGCTGAAACTGGTGCAGCACGTCAGCTAGGTATGAAGGAGCCAAGCCGTGGTGGGCCTTATTGGTCAGCATTAGAACTTTACTCTGTATCTGTTGATCAACTGGAAGCCATCAAAGCTCCTTTAGCAGAGAAGATACATGGTCAAACTTCTGCATAATTTTAACGAGCCTTTCAGCCATTATCATCACCAGCTGCTGTGGCCTAATGGCTTTTTCGGTAGCCCGCCTAAAATATAATTTCAATAATCTAGCCAAGACAGAACCAGGAAGCCAGTTAAATTCTTAGCAAGCCACCGTGTAAGATAGTTCCTAATCTCAGATAGGGATCGGACGTGATGGCTACCTTTGGAAGCAGTCTTCTTAACAAAGCATTCAAAATTTAGGCAGTTGTCAAAGATGGCACCTAAATTCTGAGCACACTGTGACGGTCGGACAACAGCATCACCTACTAGAAGAGAAAAGTCTTCTCACCCAGCCACACGTTTGGAATGTCCTACGAGTAGCAGTACAGCTTTATCGTGGTAAAGTTTGCCGACAATAAGGAGATTTTCCGACATCCAGGATCAAATGCAAGGCAAGCATTCAGTTTATCGGTCACTGCAGCAGATTCCGCCGATTTTATTGTCAACAGTGGCTGAGTACCCTCAGCATAGAAGTGACAGCCGACTCCATGGGGCCGAATCACTTTTCCCCAGAGGTTGAGTATAAATGGAGAGCAATGGACTGAGGTTTACCGCGGTGGGCGATTCTTTATCGCCACTGCAAGCTGTGATGATAGCCATAAAAGCTCTTCTGTCGCTATACAAAAAGAGGCTGTTTAATCAGCTAGGATTTATTTATTTATTTAGGACGAACTCTAGTGGGACTCCACAGATGACTGGTTTGATAAATGAGACCTAACCCCCACACGACTGGGATTGAACATGATCAGAGGAGTACGATCAGATGAGTTGCTGAGTTGAATCTGTTGCAGACCAGGGCCAGTTAAGAACCAGGCTGGCAGTCCTGAATTAAGGGAATTGCAGTAACCCCGACACGATGTCAAAAAACGTGTGAACTAGTCTGGCTGGCATACTCTTGCATAAGCAGGTCCTATGTTTTTTATACCAGTCATCATAACCCAAGACTTCTATTTAGACCTTCTTCAGAATGAATTAAAACATCCAAAGCCGATGGCATTTCGTGGAATTAATTACAGTTCAAACATGACAACGATCCGAAAAACTACCGGCGAAGTTACATATTTTTCAACAATTTATCTGAGCTTGGTTAACCTCCCCTGACGGTTAAGGACAGGTCGATTCAACCTCCAAACCTTAAACCCATCGAGCATTTGTTTGATGAAGTCAAACAATAGTTACTGCAGCTGGCCATCAATATCACCTCGGCTGAAAGCTTTTTGTCAACTTGTAGCGAGCCTGGAGTAGCTTGATGGCCGATGTTTTCGAGTGTTTGATCAGCTTCATGCCTGAGCAAGTTCGTCAGGTCGTTGTAAATGAGGGAGGCGAATGTTGTATTAGCTCAATGAATTAAGTAGATAATAGTGGGAACCTTTTGCTTTTTCTAATCTTAGTAGCAGCAACGTGCGACATTCACTCAAAATGCAGGTGAGCAGATGGCCCTCATGGCAGCAGAGACCAGATAATTTTTAGTTAATGGCAAGTGCACGATGGCTTGTATCATAATGAAACACAGCTAAATAGTGGCAAAGAGACTGAATCTCTGGGCACTTCATATTGGCTGAAAAGGAAGCGGCACATAGCATGGACACACAGCTGCGTCATGCATATGTACATAAAGGACGGTCCGCGAAGGCAACATATATAGTGCAGGGGAGCAGCCAGATCTGCAGTCTCGCCTAAAGTGCCAAGTCGACGGGTATTGCGATGTCAGTCGGTAGAGAGCTCCACGCTTATATTCACTGCTAGCATCCGTCCTCCTTCCCACAGCAGTGGCCACGTGAACTACGATGTCTCACCCAGGTACAGGCTGCCGGCCATGAGTCCCGCTTGCTCTGTTATAGGATTACTCTAAAAGGCCACCTAGCCATATTGAATTTGTTCCTCGACAGGGCGCACGTTCTCCACTTATTCTAATCAGAATTCCACCAGCTTTTCACTAAAGGTAACGGTCACTTCAACGCACGGCTTCCTGGTACTATGTCGTGAGACGCTCTTTGAATAGCCCCAACTGCCACTGTATACTCAACTATGGAGTCCTATACTTCTGCTTGTGCCTAGCAAATGCACCTCAGCACATTGGCCATGACGTGATCCAGAAACCAAGGTGTGGCTCACGGCTGTAGCAAGGCAGCTGTAGCCTTCTTAGGAAGGCACTGCAACCGGTTCTTACTACTCGGCCACTGGTCTGAATTGAAAATTGCCCCTTTTATAGTCCCCCTATTGTAGTCAAACACTTGGCATAACAGGGCTGAAGGGCGTACAATTTCATCCAGACTTTAAATTAACTTACCGTGGCTACAAAGAGATGCCATGGCAGTCTTGACTTTGGTAACTCTCTCTGCACACATCATACCGCCAGCACAATAAGACACCCACATTTATAGGCGGTGTGAGCTCGACAGCTGGCTGCCGTCAATGCAGAGGCAGCCACATTACACTAGAGCTATGGTCAAAACATACGCTGTACCAGCCCAAGCAGCGGGCACAGCCCACATTCCCGCCACAGAAACCAGCCTAGTGCATCTACTCTAAGACATACACGAGACCATGTTGCTGTTGCTCACTGCATTATTGGCCTCTAAAGGGCCCAACGGATTTACGAAGCCCTTCCTTACCAGGCAGGCTCACGGTACACTCAAAACTGTCCGTGCGTGTGCGCGAGACAAGCTGTCTGAGAGGTAAATTAGGATAAGATATGAGACATGCGAGGAGATGATCGAAACACACAGGGTCAAAGGGCAGTCGTCATGGCTGAAGATGTGGCCTCAGAATAAGAAGGCTTGGCAAAAGAGTTCAACATTTCGAGCAACACCGTGAAGAAGAAGAAGGACCTGTCGCCGATGGTCTTAAGATTCAGTGCGATATGGCGATCTGTGGAAAGAATCCGAGGTTGCCGGATTGCTCTACAGCCAATGGAGTATAGCCTGATAGCTTGGACATTGAACTTTAGTTTACAGGCAAGACGAAGATTTTTTTTTAAATCGATGAGTCATTCCACAGCAAGCCAGTATAGCAGTTTCATGAAAAACATAAAATGCGGGGCAACTTCGGGTGATCAACAAAAGCAGACATTCCGCCGACTTGAGAGTAAGAATAATATTAATACGTAAGGCATTTGTTTTGCATATATGGATGTGTTCATATGCGGATATAAGACGTAATTCATTTGTATAAGGACCTAAGAGAGCTGAATCTCTATCCAGGCAATATACATCTGCCTCAGGGCTCGATCTCGAGCCCACGATCCTGGTCGTTAATACTCCTAGGTCCAAAGAGAACTAAATCACTTTCCTGGTGCTTCACCCAGGCAAGAAAGAAACGATATCAGCCATGTACCAGAAAATAAGATCCACAATTTCAGCACGTACGCAAGTATAACGATTCAAAAGGATTGGGCAAATGGTGTGAGGAAAAGATGAGGTTTTATTTAGCACCTACCTTTTAATGTTGACAAATCAAGGGGGAGTTGTTACTAAATGTACGGTCTCCAAAGGATTTTAGGTTTGTATGAGGTGTAGGTAAACAGTTAGTTCCGAAAAGCAAGTGGTACGATGCTTGGCCTGGTGGGGGAGTAGATCTGATAAGTAGGCTGGAGCCAAAGAATCAAGGGACCTAAAAGTGAGCGACAAAACCTTGATGTCAATCCGTTGCTTGACTGGTAGCCAGTGCAGGTCGGGCGAGAAGTGGTGTGATGTGGCAACTGCGACGCCTACGACAGACAAGCCTAGCTGCAGAGTTTTGCACCAGCTGTAAGCACCTGATCGCACATGCCGGTAGGCCAGCAAGCAGTGAGTTACAGAAGTCAAGACGGGATGTGACAAATGCACGGACCAATTTAGATGTGGTATCCCTGTCGGAGTAAGCCCGAATTTTAGCATTGTTACATAGCGCAAAGTAGGCAGACTTGGCTGTGGAGCTGATGTGGTCGTCTAATGAAAGGTCCCTTTGGAACAGGACAGCTATATTTCGCTCAGGTTCGATAGGAGATATGCTGGCAGAGCCGATTTTTAGCATTAACTTCAAATTTCCGAATCCCACTTGTTTGCCCAGAAATGGTAAGTCGGTTTTGTTGCCATACAATTTAAGAAGGTTTGCTGTCATCCATGTGGGGATGTCGTCAATACATGCAGCAAGGGCGTTGAGAGAGTTCGACCTGCTAGAGGGCTGGGAGGGATCTAAGCAAAGGTACAACTGAGTGTTAGATCCCCATCCGCATAGAAGTAAAAGCCTAGATTATCCTTGGCAATCTCATCGGCAAGAGGAGAGTATAAACCATTAAAAGGACCAGATGAAGGGCAGAGCCCTGAGATACCCCATATTTCAGAGACATGACTAGATCATGAGGAGCAGGTGGTTCAAGAGCGCATTGGAGGCGCAAGGAGGTCGGATAGACAGGCTGGTTTTAGCGTATGAAGCGACCCATAAGCCAGACCGAGGATGAAGAACTCGATTAGACGACCCAAGTCGCGGAGTCAAGTCTGGCAGTAGGCAATCCTTTATTGCCCACTTGGGGCTATTAAACCAGCCGATAGTATCTGTTTTTCTTTTCTGCACTTACTCAGCAGCAGAAATCTGGCAAGTGGGATTCTAAAGTGGCTGGGTCCTAGCGCATAGAGAGGTCTCGTGTGCATGTACACACTACTGTGCAGCACTCGTAGTGCACTTAAATTAATATATACATACTATTAGCTGATTTAACAGCTTCATTTGTATAGCAGCAAAAGAGCCTTAACGGCTATCACCACCGTTTGCAGTTGGCAATAGAGAATCGCTCTCTGGAGGATTCGAACCTATGACCTCGGTTGTGAAGAGTGAGCATCTTACCTCCTGGGCTATCACGGCCCAATCCCCCTTACACTGCAACTCAGCAGACAGCCAACTGACAACCAGCGAACATCCTTCAGGCTAGCGATGGTGATAGTCGGTACGGCTCTTCTGCAGCTATATAAATGAGGCTGCCGAAACAGCTAACCTTTAGTCTGAGTAGCCACATCCTACATATCACTGGGGGCCACTTGCATGGAGCTAAAGATCAAGTTACCGAGTCATTTAAAAGAGAATCCCGGAGCAAAAGTTAAGGCTCAGCCCGAAAACACAGGCTTGATATACGGTTCGATGCCTTATAGACGCATGCTATTCATCGCTTGCTGATCTCTGGATCGGCTGAATTGTTGATATTCCGAGCTACGCTATTATGTTTTTCTGGGAGGACTCAATGTGGGAGTGGCTACCGGAAGTTAGGTTGCTGCTGCTTAAGTGGGCATTCCGGCAAAATTTGAATGCTCAAGTGGACAAAGCATAGTACTCCTGACACAAGCAAAATATGATGCACAGTTAGTCATTAGTAATCTCACGGCAGTGTAAAACCAGTCAGTGAACAGTCCAAAACAATTTCTTTGAGTTCTGGTCTAACTTGCATGACTGAGATGTGTTGAGACCAACTTTGATCCCTAACTGAATCTTGATGCCCGGCAACATGTTGCATCAGGCCTGACCTCCATTTACACACGAATAAAAACTGCAGTTATTGGATCTTCACTGCTGCTTATGTTGAAGCCATGCAAACCACCAAGGGTTTTACCTCTAAACACTTCGATGCCACTGGCAACCAAAAATTCAAATTTTCAAACGGTCTAAAAATGCATATAAAACATATAATATATATTAATAGTAAAATCCAAATCAGAAAATATACATTGCTAAAAATAAAAATAACAGCACAGGGGTTGCACACCTATTTACTCGCTGATGAGGGCTGCACCAGGTCAATTCCTATGCATTTTACGTCTGTTTATAATCAACCCCAACTATCCTGCTATTCAGATGCATCTGAAATTTTGCGAAAGCATGAATAAACATCAAAATAGATAAACTACAGTTGGTACAGGATTCTTAAATCAGTGAAGAGCAGTTTAATCGAAGTTGTCTGGGTGAGGAGGAGACGGTGAGTAAGCACTTCTGATAGAAAATATCAAAGTCAGTAGTCACTGCCATACCTTGTCATGCAGTGGTTATGCCAACATTGGAAAACCACAAACCGGTAAATTAGATAACTCGGCCCCCACCAGTAACCCTCCACCATGTAGACTAGGCTACGAGAGCTACAGGACAGGATCAAGGATACAGCACCGAAAGTCAGAGGCTCTCTGACTACAGTGCGCTTTGACAGTGCGCTCTGCATACAGTGACCATCTTTCTGCTTCTTCTTACCGGATAGCATTCATGGGTTGAAGAGATAATCATTGCCGATTTTCAAAATTCAAGACTTCACCGCATATATAGGCACAGGTGGAAAATGAGCTGCATTTTTATCGCAAGGTCCCGACAGTTACCACCCTTGAGGTTGCAATCCTGCTGGCATACAGCACATGTATAATGAAGTGACGCCACTTTAAAGTTAAAGTAGCAGCCAAACATCAAGTTGTTATGAATTTTTACAACCGAAGGTGAGGATTGCCTTGAGAGAAGTTCCAAAACAATACTAACAAGCTGCCTTCATACCCACAGCACATGCGATGCTTTCATGCATTGCAGTTCTTTAAATGTTTACCTGAGTAGACCTATAGCTTTCCACACATTTGCCTCGATGCCATTATTTCTAAGGCTAAAGCTGATGTCAAGACACTCCGAATGCTCATTCCCTCCTTATCTAATACTAAAATCTTTTATAAAGCATGCAAGGCACCAACTTGATTCACCTTGCTAGTAAGTTCCAGTCTGGCTTTAGAGCTAATCACTCCACAGAGTCAGCATTGCTTCGGGTATACAACGACCTACTTAGGAATGCAGACATGGGTAGAGTGTCTCTGCTTGTTTTGCTTGATCTTTCGGCAGCTTTTGATACCATCGATCACAAAGTTCTTCTAGAGCGCCTCTCATCTCGCCTGGGCATCACTGCCACTGCTCTGCAATGGTTCAGGTCCTATCTCAGTGGGAGACTCCAGAGTATTGACGTGAATGGACAAAGATCATCTGAAGTACCTCTGAAATATGGAGTACCTCAGGGCTCAGTGCTAGGTCCGGTTCTTTTCACGGTTTATACTCTGCCTCTTGCTGATGTGATTGCCAAGCACAATCTAGGCTTTCACTTCTATGCAGATGACACTCAGTTGTACCTTTGCTTTGATCCCTCACAGCCTTCGAGCACCTCAAATTCTCTAAACTCACTAGCTGCATGCATTGATGACATCCGCACATGGATGGCAGCAAATTTTCTAAAACTTAACGATGATAAAACTAACTTACTAGTTATGGGCAAACCCAGTGTGATCCAGAGATTGGAAAGGCTGACTCTCAAAATTGGCTCTGCCAGCATATCTCCAGTTGAATCAGCTCGAAATCTAGGTGTCATATTCCAAAGCGACCTCTCGTTAGACGACCACATCAGCTCCACAGTCAAATCTGCCTATTTTCAGCTTCATAACATTGCTAAAATTCGGGCCTGTTTAGATAAAAATACCACGTCCAAGTTGGTCCATGCATTCGTGACATCTCGTCTCGACTTCTGCAACTCACTGCTCACTGGCCTACCAGCATGTGCGATCAGGCGATTGCAGCTGGTGCAAAACTCTGCAGCTAGGCTTGTCTGTCGTGAGCGTCGCAGTTGCCACATTACTCCACTTCTCGCCGACCTGCACTGGCTACCAGTCAAGCAACGGATTGACTTCAAGGTTTTGTCGCTCACTTTTAGGTCCCTTCATTCTATGGCTCCAGCCTATCTGTCAGATATACTACCCCATCAGGCCAAGCATCGTACCACCTGCTTTTCGGAATCCAAGAGTCTACAAATACCTCATACAAACCTTAAATCCTTTGGAGACCGTGCATTTAGTTCATATGCTCCCAAAGCCTGGAACTCCCTCCCGACCTGCGTCAGAACATCCCCTGACCTGACCACATTTAAAAGGAACCTAAAAACACACCTATTTAGGACAGCATTTAGTGGGTCCCTGTGATTCGTCCTTGATGTGCTTATGCGTGCTGACACTGTGCTTGCTGCCACTAACCACATTTGCATGCTGACCCTGTGCATGTCACCCCTAACCATATTATTCATTTCGTTTGTTTTTCAAGCATGATTTTACTTACCATTCAATTGCATTTCACTTTACAGCAAATGTAAAGCGCCTAGAGAGAGATTAAGTTCTCTGAGGGCGCTTTATCAAGTGAATTATTATTATTATTATTATTACCTAATCTTTCAAATAAACTATTTCTCAATAAAACATGAGGGGCAGCATCAACCAGACGAAGTTCAGCATCGACCACACGTTGACAGACATAGAGCAGTAGCGATGATATAACAATCTCTGTCTCTGTCTCTCTCTCTGTCTCTCTCTCTCTCTCCCTCTCTGTTTATTATACAATGCTGGCCCGAACAATCCGTACACCCGATGGATCAAGATATAACTTCAAATACTTAAGCATTGTATGGACTGCTGGCCCAAAATAAATTTCTATATAGGATATAGAATAGGAATAGGATATAGAATATATGATTTGCATGAGTTATAAATATTGTAACAGACTGTGCATGCTGGCATATTGGTTAGCCTTTTAGGTGTGAAAACATGCACCGTTACTTATTTGGAAGCATCAAGTGGACACGGAAACGGTATCGGTTATCGAAGCATAGTTTTTGCTAGCATCATCAGAACACAGCGACGCCTGAGTTTTTGGATGTGCTAAACATCCATCACTCAAAAAATGCACCTTGAAGACTGCGCCGGACACTTCTTCAAAAATGATTAAGGTTTGAGACATCTGGTTGTTCGCATTCCTAGATGCAGACCAGAGCTGGTTCGAGACTATGCAAGAAATTGATAGTGGTTGGAGTGCAAAATCAGACAACTAAGTTTTCTGATGAAAAAAGAGCTATGGGACCGTATAAAACTACTACAGAAGTCTGGGCAAATATCTGAAATGCTAGGGACTTGGCGATCTGCATGTATTAAAAAGGTCCCATTGATATAACAAGATGATAGTTCAATTTAGTACTTGCACTTGGCAAACAGAGAAAGTTGAGACATAGGAAATTGCTCAAAGAATTATCTAATTCCTTATTTATAAGAAAGTGCTGTTTGGCAGTTTTTAATTTTTACCGTGCCATTGATTTATCATATGTTTTCATAACTTTGTCGGGCATTTGGTTGGTTGTGCATACTCAAAATAGCATACTGCAATCCTTAATAATTGCTGAGAAAATGCCCGACACGGTTGTTGCAAGACATCACTATAGAGGGGGAAATACTTTGCAAATCAAGTAATCTTACGTCCCAGTGCTAAGACGGTGCTACAAGATAATATCCTTCCAAAATGCAGCTAAGTTGGAAGCCAAAAATTGGTTCTGACACTGAAAAAACATAGTGAGCCGTGATGGCACACTAGGTGAGGCCGTTGCCTTTCACGACCTCGGTCCCGAGATTGTGGGTTCCAATCCTGCGGTGGGTGATTCTTTATTGCCACTGCAAGCTGTGGTGATAGCAGTAATGGCTCTTCTGTCGCTATACAAAAGAAGCTGTTAAGTCAGCTAGTATTTTTTCTTTATTTAAAAAACATGGCAATTTTGCATTCCCCCCCCTAGAAATTAAAGCAAGGTAGTAGAATGCACAATTCATTACAAAAGTATTGGTAACTCGCACGAATCCTGTGTCTTAGTGAAATTTCTCTTTGGCCAGCCGTCTAAAAAACGCTGAAATATTTGAGATTATATCTTGATGCCCAGGGTGCAAAGATTTTTCGAGGCCAGCACTATAACTTTCTCTCTCTCTCTCTCACACACACACACACACACACACACACACACACACTATATATATATATATATATATATATATATATATATATTCTTAGTTTTTAACTCAGGTGTGGCATGACGGCCGGTTGAGACTTACCACTTTCGACGTGATCCAAATTGACATATGCATGTCCTTCCCAAGGGCTGTCAAAGACGACTTCGTATCCAGGTAGTCGCCGCACAGTTAATGAGGCGGCATATTCTCCACCCAGCCCAGTACTTATAACCTAGCAAACAAATAAAGCAGCAGTGAGTATCTGTGGCACAGCCGAAGCTTCTGAAAAGCCCTTTGACAGTGTTTCAAAGCCGCAGAGCCAGTGAAACATAAGCAGGATCCGGACACACCACCAGCAGCAGTTCTGCAAGCAAAAGAGGGTCAAACGACAAGCCCCTATGGGACTAATTGTCGGCAGCAAGGGCACCACAGGCAATTTTTCCAATGTGCTGCTAAAGTGACAGCAAGGGCACCGCAGGCAATTTTTCAATGTGCTGCTGACAGTGATGCATGCAAGACCGAGTCTCCGTGTGGGCTATGACCCTCGGGGACAGATCGTAAATGTAAGCAAAAAATGTGTCAAGCGTCATTACCTGCTAAGAAAGCCACTGCTCACACCGAGGCCCTAATCCCAAAGGAGCAGCTACGAATAGTTAGCCCATGGAGCAGATGGTGAGCTTGCCAGTGGGGGGGGGGCGTGCTAGAGCCATCTTATTACAGACACTGTCTGTGCAATACATCGAATGTAATGCAAACGCCCCCTTCGAAGGACCGTTGGGTCCTTTGCAAGTGCCACTGCCGGCACTAGCTTAGGCTAACGGATGAATGACATCGATCGCTAGAATAGCAGCTACTGCCAAAAAAAGAGCTATGGCAAAAATGCAGGAACGATGTGAAACTAAACTGCCTGCACTTTCTGGCAGAAGACTAGGCGGCCATCGAAGCTACGAGCCAGCACTTCGTTTCAGATAAAATTACAAGTCCGATGCAAGAGCCAGCGTTTGAGGTGGCATCGATCGTCCACGTGCAGCACTTGTCCCATGTCACAAGTGACCGAGCGCCAACTTTCGATATGTGGGAACCAGTCCTGTGGCAGTTTTGGCTAACAACCAACTCAGAAATTTCGGAGGCAGAGCGCTGGATGGAGTCAAGTCACACGATTCTCGATATTCAGCAAGCACGTCAATTGAAATGGTGCCCCACGAGACCCATCTGCCGTTTATCATCCCAGAATGAACATGAAATGTTAACATATCAATGCAGCTCCACTACTACCAGAGCACAGTACTATCAGCCAGCTTTACAGCTTCATATCAGGCCACTCAAGCCTGTCTCCGAAGCCACTGAACTAATAAGATAGTACACCTTGATTCACGCTACGAAAAATGGCATGGCCTCGAGTAAGCTGGATTTTCACCCCTACTAGATTCTGCCAACCACATTGGTTGGGGGCTTTTTTGTCCAGCTGAATTGTCCAGTAGAAAGTTGCAGGAGAAAGTCGCTAATACCAAAAACTAGGCACCGCAGAGAAAGCAAACCTCGAATGGTCTATCACAGCAAAAAAAACGAGGATTTTTCTCTCGTCTGCCGTGCATCACTAACCAACCTCGAAAGCCTTTAGGCTTACAGGTAGGTCAGTCAGGCTTATCAGGTGCATGTAAAACCTTACACGCTGTCGATTTCCCACGGTAGTGCTTATGCATGCAGCACGGTAAGTGTCTCAGCTCACATCTGTAACTGCCGAGTGTGCAGCACCCCTCAAGCTGGAGCTCTCTAAAGCCTGGAGCAGTAATCAGCACCCAACAATGTAGCCAAAATCAACAGCGGGCAATCCGTGTGACGAGACAAGACAGACGACAGACAGATGCTAGGCCGACCATGCGATAGGCATGAAGCTTAAATGCTTAGTTAACCTGGTTAGTTCTCGGCCGGAACATTGTTGATCGCTTGCTTCTTGTCGGTAAAAATCCTTGAAGCCCATAAAGTCACCTGTGAATTTCGTGGCTTGCTGATCAACAGAACAGGTAAGAACCACTGGCTGTAGAGTACAGAATTCCGTCTAACCCGCGTACGCAGTTTTTAAAAGCCGCACAGATAAGCCTCTACCACCAGGTATACCGAAGCCTGAGTCTGCCCTGTTGTCGTAAGGATTTCCGGGATTTAAAATTTGCTGCTCTTAATAGCACAGCAAACAATAATGCACACATCGGTCAGCCACAAAAAGCCCTGCTCAGCACTGATCGTGTTCAGCTCAGAAACGTGTCCTACCCCTCTGCATTCAGCAGAGTACTTAAATCTTCAAAACACCAATCAGAGAAGGGCCAAAGTACGTTGCATGGGAAATCAAAATTTCGGAGCAGCTCGATAGTCTCGATTGACGTATTGCACCATAATGATGATTTACGCATTATAGTATTTGGCCAAGCACCAAAAAGAGAGTGGAAAGTACCGGAAAGTCACGCTTTCCATTCACATTCCAACAGTGCTTACTGCCCACAGAGGATTGAGGGGCCCTCAGCTTCGATTGAGGAATGTCGCCGTCAGTCACGAAAATCCAATTGCACAAAAGGCGAGTTATGAGCAATTTTTCGTTTAGCAGGTCATACTCTTTTTTCAAGAATATGCCACTTTCAGCGCTACAAGGCAAACTGGCTAATATGGGACTCTTTTCGGAAATATATATCAAGAGATATTTCTCACGAAAGTCCGTAAGGGGCGTGTGAGAAATTTTCGCATGGAAGCTATCACACTACAAGATATCTGGACAGATGAAAACAAGGTCGCGTTCGAAGAAACTACCTCGTAGAAGAACTCCCGAGTTTTAGCCTGTAGGTCTACTGTGAACCGACGCCTTATGCTTGGATACAGCAAGTTCAAGTATTCAAGATCAGACCGCGCTTTCGCATTACAAATGGTGACGGTGTATAGGGCGACCAAAAGCCTAGCTCCGGCCATCATGGTTGTATTTCGCCCGATTGCAGGCTTCGGGCGACGCCCAAACATAGAAGGCTGCTCAAAAATGACCACGAGGGCGGGCGGACCGGTAGTGGATCACGGAACAAAAACGATAAAGCTCGGCGATTTTACAGCTGAAATCAATAAAAATAAACAAGACGACTTAGACATAAAAATGTTCAAGTGGTCTAAGCGTCACCTTGGCCTCTAGAGGAGTGCTTGAAGAAGTTAATTGGAAAAGACTCGATCGGACGAAATGCCTTGAGCACATTCCGCCTTCAATTACCTCTTAGCAGTGTTGGTTTAGAAACGTTAGTTACAGAGCATAGTATTTCATAACACACGTATGTTTGCAAAGCTTAGCTGATTTAACAACCTAATTTGAATAGCGGCAGAAGAACCTTTACGGCTATCACCACCGCTTGCAGTTGACAATAAAGGATCGCCAACTGCAGGACTCGAATCCACGACCTGGGTCGTAAACAGCGAGCACCTTACCTCCAGGGCTAAGACCCCGGCTGAACCCCACTTTGCCAGCTTGAATTTTGAAGAAGCTATTAATGCAATTTGACTCTGGTGATCGCAGCAACCGGAAACTTACTAAAATTACCCTAATGACTCCTTAGTGTAAATTCAGTAAGTGCAGTGAAGAAAATACGTATGTTGTGCATAAGTACGCTCAGAAATCACTGCATTGATACTGCTTCTTCAATGCAGACTCATAAAACGAAGGCGATCCAAGCTCATTCGTGTCAAGATGGGTATTTTTCCTCACCGACACTCTTCACTCTGAAAGGTCCGTTGGCCACAATGCTCCGAGTAAATTGCTTACTAGCAGCAATGCCGAATGGTTTGTAATCGAATGGCTCTGGGGGAGGAGGCCAAAGTTAGGTCAGCGTCGATCATTAAAGTTCTTCATCATGCGTCTGACGTTTACCACTTCCGTATATGCAAGGGTGGTATTTCGATCCCCAGGGCGCACGAACGACTTGGCACAGCCGTTGCAAAGAATAGACTAACTCTAGCATTATTATTGCTGACGATGTCAATAACAAGCGGCTACGTACGCGGTAAATCCTTACAATAAGCTCCACATCCGAAAGAATGGGCTAATTGGAATAAAAATAAAATAAAATACTACCTGATTTAACAGCCTCTATTTGTATGGCGGCAGAAAGGCCTTAAAGGCTATTACCACGGCTTGCAGCGGCAATTAAGGATCGCCCACCGCAGGATTCAAACCTACGACCTCGTCGTGAAGAGCAACCGCCTTACCTAGTGTGCAATGGAGGAGTAAAGGAGGGGTAACTAATGCCTGAAATTAGGCGACTCCTCTATTAGAGATTAACTAAAGAGTGAAATCAGCCGCTGGATCCTGGCTAAAAAGATGTATGAAGGAGCCTAATTTCAACTGGGATTGAATGGACAAATAAAAAAACCAAAGTGAGGGTGGCTGACGAACGGCTGGGCTTTAAATCCCCTATATTAAAAATAGTGATGAGATGAAAAAATAGAGAAAACGAAAAGTTCAACGCCGAGCGCAGGCAAAGGAAGATAACGGTTAGCATTTCCGGTACCGTGCTGCTACCATTTCTACTGATTTTCTTACTAGCAACAAATAATTCTAGTACGACCTCGATGTTGATTCTGACTTATGAACGACGGCGGTTCGCAGGCTAACGTTACCAGCTGATGAGCAGCTTTGCAATCTCGAGCAATCCTCTGCTTAAAAAGAAGGAAGGAAGAAAGCTCTGCCCAAAAAGAAGACATTCACTATTGCACAGGCTTTCCTGCCTGTGCAATAGGAAGCTTATAGTAAGTGTGCAGAACTCTGAAGCCAGGCTTGTCTGTCGAACGTATACGTCGCAGTTTCCCAGTTATACCACTTTCTATCGACACGCACTATGTCGCTATCAAGTAGCTGACCGACTCCAAGCTTTCGTCCCTCCCTTGTAGGTTCCTACATTCTTTTGCTCGATAATACCTATCTGAACTACTTGCTATTCAGGCAAGGCATTGCAGCGCCCATTCTTAGGATTCGGGTCGCTTAGCTACGCTTCTAACCAAAAAAACACTACACATCCTTCGGAGACCGTGCCTTTAGTCTGTAAGCTTCCAAAGCCTAGAACTCACTTCCGACTGACGTCACGACATTCCTTGACTTGACGACATGGTAAAAAAGGACGCCCTAGCCCCACCTGTTCCTCACAGCATTTGCTTGGTCCGTGTTAATAGTCCTTCATGTCCAATAGCCCATGCGAGGTCACACTGAGGCTGCTATCACTCATCAATTGACATGCTTCCGCTCCATCAAGTGCCTAGAAAGAGATTTCGTTCTCTTGGGGTGCCGACCGGAAGTCTTGTTATCATTTTTAGCATTCTGGTCGTTAATTCTAAGGGGTGGGCATTTTTTAACTTAAAATTAAATTGAGCAAAGGCACGAGAGGTTGGGGGCCAACAGGCTCTGTGATACCTTGGACTGACCCCAAGTGATGCTTAACGTGGATTACAATTGATACATTGGGCGGCTTAATAAGCAGGCTATGCCACACTTGAACTTTCATGTTAGGCTGCCTCTGGCAAGATTTACATCGCCAAAGGCCGCCACCTTGGTTGTCTACCCTCCAAGCGATACAGTGCATATTAGCATTTATGCAAACTAGCTCATTGCTGGACATATGTGAAAGGAGTACCGGCTCGGCTTCCACGATAGGCACTTTTCTACTCGACATAAATGTGGCCACCAGCGCGGTCAGCGTTCTGCAACCTGAGGAGGATCACAATAGAAGTCTAGCGACTTTTGGAGATCCTCATTTACCGCTCCTTAGATTAGATCCTCGCTAAAGTGTATGCGCATACGATCTCTTTAGAGTCGATGTTGGCTCTCCAACGGTACGCTGTTGCTGGGGTCATTGGTTTCACACCATGCTACAAAAGGTGCAGAAGGCAAACTTTGCAGCATGTAGCAGAGCTAGAGCAGATGCTTCCCGAGCCTGCACTGATAATCTGCCTTATTGATACTCTGACATATAAAAAGGAAGTGGCAGAACTTTGAAGTCGATACACAGCTTGATGTGGAGCCAGTGTAGGTCAGTGAGAAGTGGCACAGTGTGGCTGCTGCGATGTACACAAGAGAAAAGTAGCTGCAGAGTTGTGCAACATTAGTGAACATCTTATTGCACAGACAGGACGACCAGGAAGGAGAGTGTTACAAAAGTCTAGACAGTATGTTACAAATGCAGGGGGTAACTTGGCTGTGGTACCCTTATCTAAGCACAACGAATTTTGGAATTGGTTGGCTGAAAGTAGGTAAATATGACTGTGGAAGTGTTAATGTCATCTAACCAGAGGTAAATGGAATAGGACCACCAGATATTGCAAAGAGGCTAGCTATAGAAGATATGCTGGCCAAGCCAATTTTGCGGGTAAAGTTTCCACTTTCGAGTAATGCAAAAATTGCCCATAACTATAAGGGTGATTTATCGTCACTCAATTTGAGAAAGCCATCTGTGATCAAAGTTCAATTATTCAGATAGTGCATAACTTGGTCTATTGCAGAATCAAAGGTGAACTAAGATCAGACTGAGGATTTTGGGCAACTATTTTTTATCGCCTTCATCTTATTCGTGAATCATTTCTGGAAAGTGTTAACTTCTATGATCGATGGCTTACTTTCAAGGGATCAGTTTTCCTAAACAGTGAATATCTGTCAAGATAATGCAGAGAGCTTGATATGGTACAGCAAAATTTACTTCTTCCCTTCAAAAACAAGATTTCTGAGATATACAGCCATAAACACACACACTTTATATATTTAAATGCACACATACTAACACACACACACACATAGATATATTCAATAAAATTTATTATAAAATAAAATAAAATAAATTGCTTAGCACCTTAAAATAACCTAATCTCTATCCAGGTGCTATACATGTACCACAGGGCTCGTGCCCATGTCCCTGGTCGTTTAGAGCTAGTACCTTACCTCCTTCGGCTAATCATGGTGGCTAATGTGGCATTTTAATATATATATATATATATATATATATATATATATATATATATATATATATATATAAATTAATTTAACAGCCTAGCGGCAGAAGAGCCTTAACGGCTATCACCACCACTTGCAGGCATTGTCTTCAGTGGAAGAGTTACCTGTAATCGCTGAGGTCCTTGCACACTGACTAGCAGCTCTAGGTGAAGTCGCCAGTTGGTATTGCATCTTAACTAGGATATTGCATTTATCACCAAGTGCGACGATAGAAACGATCACAATAACGTCGTCATGAGATCACCTTGCACAGGAAGTGCAACGTTGTTCAACAAGACTTCTACTTAAGTCTCACATTGCAAAAGTTTGCATATTCGATCCCCTCAACTGTCACTCAAGGTCAGAAGTAAGATTGGCATTGAAGTAGCATTTGCAATGCACTTTTCAATGAAGCAAGCTATTACAGGGGTGGCAGAATGACTCCATTGATAGTTTTTCTATATTTGGGCCATCCACTCCTGGGAACGACAGCAAAAACGTTAGGCTACCATCCAAGACACTGTATTGATGTTAATAGATTCTGAGATAATAATAATAATGCACTTGATAAAGCACCCTCAGAGAACTCACCTCTTTCTAGGCGCTTTACATTTGCTGCAAAGGGAAACACGATTGAATGGTGAGTAATATCATGCTTGATAAGCAACATGAATAACATGGTTAGGAGTGACATACACAGGGTTAGCATGCAGGTGTGGTTAGTGGTAGCATGCACAATGTCAGCATGCATAAGCACATCAAGGACGAATCACAGGGACCCACTAAATGCTGTCCTAAATAGGTGTGTTTTTAAGTTCTTTTTAAATGTGGTCAAGTCAGGGGATGTCGTAACGCAAGTCAGGGGATGTCGAAACGCAAATCAGGAGTGAGTTCCAAGCTTTGGGAGCATACGAACTAAATGCACGATCTCTAAAGGATTTGAGGTTTGTACGAGGTATTCGTAAACTGTTGGATTCCGAAAAGCGGGTGGTACGGTGCTTGGCCTAGTGGGGGAGTAGATCTGAGAGATAGGCTGGAGCCAAAGAATGAAGTGAGATATCTTGTTAGCAGCTCCCTCTAAGACAAGTGTCAGCCGAGGGTTGGATTACCACAGAAACTCGAGTCAAGACAGCTAGAAATTGCAGTGAGGGCGACACGCATTGCTTTCAATATCACCCGAGCCGTGCCTGCAACTAACGAGGCTACACCTGTCCTTGAAGGACAAGTTCAGCTGAGCAGATGCATTAGCAAAACTAGAAGTAGATATGTGGCTGAACCACTGCAATCTAACCTCCAAGCTCACACAGCAGGACCACGAATTCTGGTCTGCAATAAGGTTCCAGATGCGTACTCGTAAAACTAAGCTGCTGCACTCTCACGTTCCAGCTGAGCACTCACACAGCTTAGCAAGGTACACACACACACACACACACACACACACACACACACACACACACACACACACACACACACACACACACACACACACACACACGCACACACACACACGCACACACGCACACACGCACACACGCACACACACGCACACACACACACACGCACACACACGCACACGGCAACAGCGTCCCTGTTGCACGTCCGGTGAGGCATCGCAGGGGAGATAGTTGTACGGCATTTACATCTCGACGCCCGCCCTAGTAGCATTAAGTGGCAGACGGCAGTGTCTCACAGGTAGCACCACAGTGCGTGCCCAGTAAGCCATCGCCTTTTGGAGGAGGCGACGACGACCGGGTCGCACCGGCACGCTTAAAAGGGTCGGGTCAGCAGCTGGAGCTCTCCAATTGCCCAATCACGTGGCTAGGTCGGCCGCCGCGACAGCTGCCTACCGCCGCGTCGGTCGCACTGGCCGCAGTTTCAAGTGGGCAGCAGCTGAACTGCGGCGGCTACGCACGCGCTAGCGCTTGCGACGGCCTTGCGGCACAGCATTGGCTGGCACGAGGTTAGACTCGCCCGGCCGGCGCTCCCATGTGGCAGGCAGTCCAGCCGGTGCAGCAACGCGGCGGGCGGCTCGTGTCTGCCTGCCTGCGAGGGCGAGCACTCGCTGTGACGACGAAGGAGGACGCTAATAACTGAAACGAATTTTCGAGAAAGCAGCTTAGAAGGTGCGCCAGCTGCTGCGCGATACCTGGAAGGCCGAGTACAGGGACGCGTTGGTACGGAATGTCTCGTAAAAGCACTCCTGCGTGCCGGCTCGCAGCTCCACTTTAAACTGGTACGACTTTCCTGCTTCGACGCTGTTAAAGTCATAATTATCAGCGCGTGCGCCACCAATGTAAGCGACGCAGAGGACGAGCAGAACTCTTCCGGCCATGCCTTATCTGCGCCCCTCGCTACAGCTGCCACGTGTGCACGCCCACCTCGCAGGACCGAATTACCCGCGCGGCGCCAAAACCGTACCAGAGTCAACTGAAGGCTCAGCGGCGTGGGCGTGGCGTGAGGACTGCTGACTGCGTCTTCGAAGACGCAGTCAGTCGTTGCCGTAAGAGACTCCGCCAGCCTTACCTTTTAGGGATTCAGGAGAGTATTCTCCTGACAAAGGTTCATTGAGAAAAGAATCCACGTTGGAGAGAATCCGTTGACATGCACCGGATGTGGATGAAAGCGCCTTCTCGTGGGCAGCGGCGTCTCCTCGTTATGTTGAGAGCGCTTTGCGGGTTCCCAAACCAGCACCACTGTTGCGCTTGTTTGTTTTTTAATTGATCTCTGCTCGACGGATAACTTTAAGATAGATTTTTGCGGTGAAACGAGGGGCCCAGCTGAGACTGTAGACTTGTCGCATCCCAGAAGGGCACGGATCCAAGTGGTTACGAAGCACTAGCTTTCTTTTTCGCCTGATAAACATTATTATAAATATTACAAATGCGGCGTGCGGCTCCTACGTCCGGACAGAACCGGGTAGCGAACGCAGCGCTCCTAGCGATGCTAGTCTTAACCCACGCGAGGCGAACGCCGGCGACGCCTGAGCCTTATAGCACGGCTAGCGACTTGTCGGTGCAGCACAAATGCATGCAGATAGGCCGACAGCAGCGGAACACGGCAGCGACGAAGAGCCCCCATGCCTTAACATTTACAAGTTTATTTGACGGAAACGACGGAGGGCTACAGGAGTGCGACAGCGACCAAGTCTAATACCACGGGCTCCACAGCCCAGAGCTCAAAATGAGCTCAAATGCAAATTCCAAATCCCGGAGCACACTTCCTGGCTATCTCTTGACGTCGGCTTTTATGCGATCTCGTCAGATATTGTCGCATAGTCGGCTTATAGATGACACTCCCCGCGCTAAAGAGCGGCCTCGGGCGACTCCTAGCGTGGTGTGGACCTTTACTTGATTTCTCCGTAATACCTTCGGGTATTCCGCTGCTATCTTCGCTGTGACTATTTATGAGCTGTCCTCAGATTTGCTACACAAAACAGGACCTGCTTAGCATAAGATGCGATGTCGCCATTAGTCGATACCTACCAGCGGGTCAGTGAGAACCTTCCTGCATCCTGCGTTCGCCCTATCAAAAGCTTGGCTATCAAACCTACGACTCGTAAGTTAAAAGCGCTGAATAGTACTTGTTTCGGTAGTAGCCCACCCGCCGTAGCCCAACACGTTGTGAAACGTCGTCCCACGGCCGTTACCAAGGTCCAATTCAAATTCGAAGAGCCGGCGTTCGCGGGGCCGGACGCAAACGGTAGAGAATACAAGCCACTTCATCGCCGTCGCACAGTTGCTGGACAGCCTCTTAAATTCCGCCTACTAAGTGTCCGCTCGCTAAAAACCAAGGGGTTACTAATCCGCGATCAGGTGGTTCAGGAGAAGCTAGATGCATTTCTGCTTACCGAAACCTGGATGATGCCTTGTTCCAGAAGCTGTATTTCCGAGACAACCCCACCCGGGTTCTCATTCTATCAGTCCATGCGTTCTGACAAGGTTGGTGGCGGGGTTGCAATTGTTGTTCGCGTATCGTTTGGCTATAAAATGTGCAGTTTCTCGCATGGGTCATCGTTTGAATCAGTTGCTACCAGGTCTTCATCAAAGACAATGCCTCTCACCGTTGTGATATACCGGCCTCCTTCTGGCTGTCTAAACTTGTTTATAGAGGAGTTTTCAGAGTTCCTCGCTAAAATATTTGTGTGTGACAGGCCGCTACTGATTGTAGGAGACTTCAATATTCACGTTGACAACCCTAGCAACAGCCAGGTCCGCTCATTTCTTGACTGTCTGGAGAATTTTGGTTTGGCCCAACACGTTAATCATAGCACCCACGTCGGTGGCCACATTCTAGATCTCGTGATCACTAAGGATGTCCTCCCCACTGACTTTGTGGTGTGCCCACTGACCCTCTCAGATCATTGTTCGGTCTCGTTTACTGTTCCTGCTCCCTCGTACGTACAGGGCAATGTCGAATTTGCCAAACGACGTAACTTACAAAGCATTGACATGGACAAGTTTTTGAAATCTGTTTGTGATGCAGGTCTTCTTGATCTACATTCAGACTCGACCGGCAGCCTCGATACCCTCACTGATGCGATGAACATGACACTCAGGAGTGCGCTTGACAAGCATGCTCCCGTTCGCTCTATCCGTGTTCAAAGTCGTCGTGATTCCTTTCAATTTACAAAAAACTCCTTAATATGCGTCGGGTTAAGTGCAGGCTGGAACGTCGTTTCAAGAAATCGGGGTCTGAGGCAGACCTAGTCAATTTTAAAGACTTCCTTCGAGTTTACACCCGAAAGCTTAAAAAAGCCAGGGCTTTTTTTTTCATTAGAAAGCTGAATTCCTGCCAGTCGGACACTAAACAGATTTATAAGACAGTAAACCATTTACTGGCCAATGCTGTGAGGTCTGACTCCCCAGATATTAAGGGCTCAGCCGAAAAGTTTTCAGCCTTCTTTACTGAAAAAATTGTGCACATTCGTGCCTCCATTAAACCCCCTCCGACCAAAGCAATCGCCGTTCCTCAACCTGTGACCTTTCTTAATAGGTTCTCCGATGTTTCTGCCTGTGATGTGGCTGCCTTAATAAGGTCTAGCAAAAAGAGCTCGTCTCCTGAAGACCCTATACCTTCATCTCTGTGGTCTTCACTAGCAGACCAACTTAGCCCTGCCATAACCAAGAGTTTTAATGCTTCTTTGGGAAAAGGGGTCGTCCCCAAGTCTTTCAAATCGGCAATCGTTAGACCTATTCTTAAAAAGCCTGGATTAGACACAGAGGTCCTAGCAAACTATCGTCTAGTTTCCCTTCTTCCGTTCTTATCAAAGATTCTTGAAAAAATTGTTGCTAAGCATCTAGCTGAACATATTGAAAATAATGGAATGTCAGAAACATTTCAATCAGGGTTCAAGAGGCAGCACTCTACTGAAACTGCTCTCCTACGTGTTAACAATGACATTCTACGTGGCAACGACGACGGGAATGTCACTGCCCTAGCTCTGCTAGATCTGTCTGCTGCCTTCGACACCATTGATCACGAAGTTCTGCTTGAACGATTGAGAACAACGATCGGTCTGGCAGACGAAGCACTGGCGTGGTTTAAATCATATTTGTCTGATCGTGTTCAATCCGTGTCGTGTGGGGGTCAGGTCTCAGACACGAGAAGGGTCACCTGTGGAGTCCCTCAAGGGTCTGTACTCGGTCCCTTGCTGTTCTCCATTTATACACAACCTCTGGGAAAAGTGATTAAGGCCCATGGAATAGGATATCACTTCTATGCTGACGATACTCAGTTGTATTTCTCATTTAAACCGTCGGAATCTGCTGCAGCAACTGAGAAACTGAATGCTTGCCTTGCCGATATTCGATCCTGGATGTCGGAAAACTTCCTGAAATTAAATGATGATAAAACCGAACTGCTGCTCATAGGACACCCTAAACGTGTGGCTGGATTAAAAGGTTTTGCTGTTCTAATAGGTGATGCTATTGTGCGACCTTCACCACGTGCTAGTAATTTAGGTGTCGTGTTCGACAACTGCTTCAATTTCAAAAGCTTCATTCAGAAGACTGCCTCTACAGCTAGCCATCACATCCGATACCTATCCAAGATTAGGAGCTGTCTCCCACAGTGGCTTGCAAAAAATTTAACTAGCTCTTTAGTTCTGTCTCGGCTTGATTATTGTAATTCCCTTTTGGCTGGGCTGCCAAAGAAAGCTATTATGCCACTACAGCTTACTATGAATATGGCTGCAAGGCTGGTCTTCAAGTCCCAGCGGTTTGAGCACGTGTCGCCTTTGCTGAAAGAGCTAGGATGGTTGCCGGTTGAGCAAAGGATACAGAGCAAAGTTCTTACGCTGACCCACAAGGCCCGCCATGGCTTAGCTCCTTCGTACCTAGCTGAACTGCTGCATCAGTTTCAGCCTGTTCGTGCCCTGAGGTCCTGTGTGGACAATAAATTAGCTGTCCCATTCCTCCGCTTAAAGACAGTTGGCGACAGAAGCTTTAGCTCTGCAGGTCCTAGACTGTGGAACTCGCTTCCACAATTCTTACGCAACGACAACTACTCTCCTACTGCCAACTATGGCACATCTTTTTCAGCGGTCCTGAGCTGCTACTTCCATGCTACTCACTACCTCAACTGCTCTCCTGACTCTGCTATGCTTCCCACTTTCTCTTTGTTGCGTGAGACGACGTCTGTTGGCTACCGAATGCGTACCGAAAGCCGCTTAGGCTGTGTGTGCGCTATACAAAACTCTCCTGCGTAACACCCACATAGTCTTTATGACTTTTTGGAGTTACAGACGGAGATACATTACATTATGACACAATTCAGTAACGGCGAATAACAATTACCAGACATAACGAGTGAGCCTGTTGACTCGCATTGTTGATTCATAGTAGAAATACAATACTGTACATACATATACACGTCTATTACCTCTTGGTACACTGTATTTTTTGTCATTGAGTGAGCCCGTGGTCCCGCTGTGCTGAGCGTGACGCAAAGACCACGTGACACAAGTAAACCACCGTACCGCGCGACGGGGGAAGGGCGGGCTCTCCTGCTTTAATTAATAAATGTGCTTTTGGGGGGACAACTCAATCTATTAGCGGCCATTTTGGAGGATAACTCCCAATACTGGCCGACTTAACCTCTTTAATAGGGATACGTCGAGTGAGCCTGTGGACTCGCTTAGCGGAGCTATAGTAGAATTACAAAACTGTACATAAGCCGCGCGACGTAAGTGCGCCATCTTGTCGCGCGACGTAAGTACGTGACAGGTGCAAGGCGGACTTTCTCGCTTTAATTAATAGGTATCTGGCTGATTTAGCTTGCACCGGCTTCAATAATTGCAATAACGCACGCGTCGCAGCTCATGGATGGTCCCAAGCAGCCGCGAATGTAGCTTTGACCCTGTCGCCTCTCACCTTCCAGTCCAAAAAGCCAACTTCCGATTTATGAGATGCCGAGAAGCCCCGAGCTTCTGGGCGAGGCTGGTCAAAAAGAGACTGCATTCACTGCTAAAAAATTGACTTTCAAATCATGTTGCCAAGCAGCTGGACTTTCCTCGGAAGTTGGTGGTGGAAGTGAAGTGTCGGGGAGACGCGAGAGCCTAATTCATTCTCCCGACTTCTCTCCACGCGACCCCCGCGCTTCTGCCTTAACCCGCCGGAAAGCTTCTAGGAGCGTCGCCAAACGAGGCAGACAGCGAGAACAACGAAGTTATGAAAAAACGGCTGTGCTCCGATTGTCAGTGGATGAGCCAGCCCTTAAATTAAGGGGCAGCCACCGCACGTGGAGAGTAGTGTGTTTTTGAACTTCATGTAGCCTAGGGCTCGACCATCGCACATCACCAACCTCACTTCGTTCGGTTGTCTCGTGCTCGCTCGAGTCCCTGTCTCCGTAAAGTTAGAAAACACACTGCTCTAATCATTCTTGTTTACTGAAATAGTAACTTTTTGTTCTAATTATTCTATTTTAATGTAAAGAAATTTTTATATCATATAAATGTCTCACGAAAATGATGATTTTATGCGGCGGGAGGGTGAAAATGTGGATAGCATGCAAAGCGTATTACAGAAGAGGTTAGATAAAGTTCTTCCAAAATATCCTTTTTCAAAGTATAGCTTAGATGCTACGATAGTAAATTTGCGCACAATTCCTAATACAAATGTAGACATTCCCTTTAATAAGAAAGAGATAAAGAATAAGGGCTGGTCTTTTGAAAGGGAAGTTCGCAGGCTGATGAAAATAGAAGAGACAGGTTGGTTTTTAGGACGTGTTTCTTCTGATGGAAAGTTCAGGGATTATGAGTATGTAGGATTAGATAAAAATGAAATCAACTTTGATAGATTATTTGATAAAAACAAGCCAAGGATTAAAGACACTAATTAAGGTATTACTTAAAACTAAAAGTTGTTTAAAATTAACAATGGTTGTTTCTCCTTTTCTAGCCAGTGAGGACGGTTCTTATGACAATCAACCTTTTGCTGGATTAAGTAATGTTAAAATAAATAGAATTTCAGAAGTTGAGAAAATAATTAGAATGCAATTTGTATCTTTCAAGAAAATGGTTGAGGAATGGTTAGATAAAGGCTGAAGTTGGAGTTTTGTAGGCACAGATGCTTTGTATGCAAAATTTACTCATTTTAGACCGTTTTGGAGGAAGTTACTTACCAATGCCAGTTGGATTAGAAAAGAAGAGATCTACTGTGAATATAAAGAACGAGTCAGATAATTGTTGTGCTTCATGGTGTGTACTAAGATTTTCACATTAGAGGGACAATCATCCAGAATCAATTGCAGGTCTAAATAAAATACTATTTGAGAGATATTTTTATTTAATACCTAGATTGGAAGAATTATTTAATTTAAGGTATGGTTATCCATTTCAAGCCTTAAGTGCTAGTGATATTCCTATCTTAGCAAAATTATTTAACATTACAAGGAAAGTTTTCGAGTATGATAATAAAAGTCTATCTCTCCTAATAGTTGTTGATGAAGAAAATGAGAAACATTTAGACCTATTACTCTTTAATAATAAGGAAAAGACAAACTCGTATTATGTTATCATTAGAAACTTTTACGGCCTTCGCAGAGGTTCAAAAGGGTATGGTATACAATTAACTTGTGAAAGCTGCTTGTGTAGATTTCATTCACAAGATAAATTGGATTCTCAGAATGAAGTCTGAAAAAAAGAGGAAATGATGGCGAGTAAAAATTTTGAATGCTAAAAGCAAAAGATAGAAAAGACGGAACAGATGATCTTTGTTACTTCAGAGGGTATTCAAAAACCTTATGGTTTCTCAATGTTGCTCATGCAGATTTTGAATGTCTTTTGAGTAATACAAGAAAAATGGACACAGAAAATAATAGTATTCCATACGGAGCTTTTAAAAAACACATACCTTACTCAGGATCATGTGTCATTATTGATTATAATGGTAATACTAAAAGTTTAAAATTATTTAATGGAACAATTAAGGTTAGAGAATTACTTAATAGTTTGCTAGATGAAGTTGATACTATTAAGAAAGAGTTAAAAAGAAATTCTTCCTAAATATGAGGAACTTTATTATAGTACTATGTCAGAAGATATGCACAAAGAGTTTTGTTCAGCTAATACTTGTTGTATTTGTAATTTAGACTTATACAAAGATAAAGTTTTAGATCATTGCCACCTTACTGGAAAGTACCATGGAGCAGCTCAGGCTAGGTGTAATCTAAATGTAAGTATAGTAGCTAATAGATGATAGATTTTAGCTACTTGTGTTTACTCATAATTTAAAAGGCTGTGATACTCATTTATTGGTACAGGAGTTTCAAGATCAAAGACTGAAAAAGAATGTGATAGAAAATAATATGGAGAAGTATGTTAATGTAGAAATAGGATCATTGATTTTTAGAGATTCTCTTCAATTACTTAACAAGGGATTAGAAGATTTAGTTGAGAACGTTTTTAAATCAGGTAGAACTTTAGAACCTACAAGAAAATACTCTTTTATGTTAACAAACGAAGAATTTGAGCTACTTAAAGAAAAAAGAACTTTTCGTTATGAGTATGTTGATTCGTTTTCAAAGTTGAATGAAAATAGATTTCCAGACAGAAAGTGTTTCGATAGTATTTTAATTATGAAGGTGTTAGCGATAAAGGTTATGGAAGAGCAAAAAAAGTTTGGGACTTAATGAAAAAAGTAGGTCTGGCAGGGAAGGTACTTTTGGAAAGTATAGTGATATTTATCTTACTATGGGTATTCTTTAATTGGCTGATGTTGTCCAACATTTTAAACATTTATCTAAGAGAATTGATAGTCTTGATCGTGCCAATTTCCTTACTTCTCCAGGTTTAGCTTGTGTGCTGGTTTAAGATATTCAGAAGTAAGGTCAGACTTACTAACAAGTTTTGAACATTTTTATTTGTCTGAGAGTGCTATTCAAGGAGGAATAGCGCAAGCATATTGTCGTCATGTTAAGGCTAATACTGAAATGGCTTCTAGTTTTGATGAAACAAAAGAAAAGAGTTGGTTACTTTATAATGATGCTAGTGCTCTATAGCTTATGCGTGCTGACACTGTGCATGCTGCCACTAACCACATTTGCATACTGACCCTGTGCATGTCACCCCTAACCATATTATTCATTTTGTTTGTTTTTCAAGCATGATTTTACTTACTATTCTATTGCATATCACTTTGCAGCAAATGCAAAGCGCCTAGAAAGAGATTAAGTTCTCTGAGGGCGCTTTATCAAGTGCAATATTATTATTATTATTATTATTATTATTATATTCAAGAGCAATGACTCAATACTTACCAACGTCAAATTTTCGTTTCTTGGATCAGAAACAAGTTGAATCTTTACAAAACATATTAGCAATAAAGAAAATTCTTATGTTTGCTTTGCTTTAGAGGTTGATATGTTTTTTTCCATAAGATTTACATGATACTTATTCTGATTATCCTGTTTTATCTATTAAGAGGAAAGTTGAAACAGAAGAGTATTCAAAGTATCAAGAAAGTACTCGAGTAAAAGATGAAAAGAAGGAATTAGTCGATTATGAAAGTAAAGAAAAGAAGCTAATTGTTGATTTAGAACCAATGATAAAATATGTTATTCATTATAGAAATTAACAACTTGCTTTGGATAGGAGCTATCTTTTAACTAAAGTGCCTGGAGTAATGAGTTTCTCTCAGAGTAATTGGCTCTGCGTATATATACTTAACAACATTGCAAAGTGGAAAGAAGTAAAAGATGATTGTGAAAAGGAATATTATAAATTAAAGAGTAATGCCTTCTTTGGTAAAACAATAGAAAATATTAGCGAGGGGTTAAATATAGAGTTGTTTGATTTAAAGTTTGAAGAAAATATGACGTCAGCGATAAAAGAGTTACGACTGCAAGATATGACGATAGAAGAATATTCAACCAAGGTTCAATTTGAATAGAAACAACAGAGATTTGTCTTAATAAATCAATGTATTTAGGATTTGCTATTTTAGAAATATCAAAGTTAATAACGCAAGATTTGTATTATATTACAATGAAAGATTATTACGGTGATAAACTAATAATAATAATAATGCACTTGATAAAGCGCCCTCAGAGAACTCAATATCTCTCTAGGCGCTTTACATTTGCTGCGAAGGGAAATGCAATTGAATGGTGAGTACAATCATGCAACACTTGCTTGCACAGATACTGATTTGCTAGTAATGAAAATAAATACAGAAAATTTTTACGGAAGACTTTGCAAATTATTTGGATTATTTAGATGTATCTGGTTATCACAGAAATCAAGATAAATGGAAGACAGAAGGATTTGAGAAGATGAAAGAAAATAAGGGAAGCTTAGACAAATTTAAAGATGAGATGGAAGAAAAATTTACTATTGATCCAGAAACAAAAGATTATATCAGATATAAAAAAGAATTTATGGTAGAAAAATCTATTGTACTCAATGAGTGAGCTTTCTTAAGACCAAACCTTTTTCAATCAGATAGCAATAGTGACAAAATATGGAATAAAAGTTAAGTCATCTGCAAAAAGAACTAAGGAAACTAAAAAAGAAGTAGTTAAAAAAATGTTTGTCATTTGAAGATTACATAGGCTGTCTTAGAATAGGATTTGATGTCTATTGTTGTCAATCTAGATTTCAAACAAGAAATCATCTAATTTATACTATTACACAAACTAAAAAAGCTCTATCGGCTTTTAACTCAAAACGATATTGGTTACACTGTGGAATCCACTCACTAGCTTATGGCCATTATAGAATAAGAGTGGTGAAAAATGTTTTGAATGTAATTAAAATATTTATAATATTATATTATATAATATTTAAAATATTATATTATATAATATTTTAAATATTTATAGATGCGTAAGCAAAAACATGGATTGCTCAAGACCAAAACATGATGAAAAAATTAACTTTCAAATTGAACACGATTTAGGAGAGATAACTATTCAAATGCATGACTTAAAATTTTTAATGGAATATGAGAAAATTAGGAAAGAGATTATATTAGAGGAAGCAGGAATAAAATAACTGTGTTGTAAAAAAGAAAAATGTACTATTATTGAGATGAATAAAATAAAAATTGAAGTCAAATTTTCAAGTGAAGATGAATGTGAAAGTGAACCCAAATATGATACTAATGATACGGATGACCCTGATTACAATCCAGAAGATGATGAAGAAACTGAAACCGAAAATGAAGAAGAAACTGAAACCAAAGATGATAACTATAAGCAAGCCTTTTGCTTTGATGAGGAAACACAAAATCCCTTCACAAATGAAGAAGATGAATTATAAAAAATTGTTATTATATAGAAATGGGTGTATCAAGAATTCTTAGATGTGAACAATCTAGAGAAATGGCTATTAAAATTTGTCCACAAAAACTCAAAGAAGTTGATCACAGAATTGTTAAACATTCACTAGATAAACTTATTCCTGATCTAGATAGCTCGTTTATTAGTATTCTTGTAGACATCTGTTAAACATGTGATAAACTAATGGAATACCGAGGAAAGATTAATACAATGCTATCAGAAGCAGAAAAGAAATCAAAGTCACCAAAAACAAAACCTGGCGTTCAAGTTGTTACTTCTCTTTAATTTTGTTAAAATGTTTTTAATTAAGCATATGAGAATGGTAACAACAACGTCAAGGACTTCAACACAGACCACTGATATCTCTGACCCTAATCTTGCTACATCTGCTACTTTACTAAAATGCTATTTTGACTATCTTGTTAAACCTACAATGACTGCTTACGACTCCCAAACACTTGACTCTGATATTTCTGTAATGGCTGGCACTTCTGTTAAAAAATTCTATCTAGATGAATGAGACGCTGAAGCGCAAAAAGTAATTAGTTCTGGTATTACAAAAGCTACTTCTGATCTTGAATCTATTGTTGGAACAAAAGTTGATAACCTTCTAGATACTCTTGGTGAAGTTTCTGGTCATGGATTGCCAGTCAACTACCAAGTTTATCAACAGTCATCTCTGGCGTATCAGGAATGAAATAAGAAATCTCTGGTCTTGCGAAAGATGATTGCTATGCTATCCTACCTGACTTATCTGATAGAACTAGTACTAGACAAAAAGAAAAAACAGCTTCTCTTGCTGGAACAACAGTTACATCAGCTACGCCAACTTCATCTTCATCGTCTACGACTGATCCTGCTTTGTCTTCTTCATCGACTACAACTACTGATCCTTCTGCATCAACTTCGTCTAGTACTGGACAGTAAAAATAAATCAATAATATAGAAATGTTTTCAATAAAAACAAGATTTACTGATTGTCTTAATGAGGCTCAAGGGCAACAATACTTAAATTTGGTAAGATTTGTTCGTTTCCAATAGGTCACATTGAATAATAATAATAATAATAATTCACTTGATAAAGCGCCCTCAGAGAACTTAATCTCTCTCTAGGCGCTTTACATGTGCTGTAAAGTGAAATGCAATTGAATGGTAAGTAAAATCATGCTTGAAAAACAAACGAAATGAATAATATGGTTAGGGGTGACATGCACAGGGTCAGCATGCAAATGTGGTTAGTGGCAGCATGCACAGTGTCAGCACGCATAAGCACATCAAGGACGAATCACAGGGACCCACTAAATGCTGTCCTAAATAGGTGTGTTTTTAGGTTCCTTTTAAATGTGGTCAGGTCAGGGGATGTTCTGACGCAGGTCGGGAGGGAGTTCCAGGCTTTGGGAGCATATGAACTAAATGCACGGTCTCCAAAGGATTTAAGGTTTGTATGAGGTATTTGTAGACTCTTGGATTCCGAAAAGCAGGTGGTACGATGCTTGGCCTGATGGGGTAGCATATCTGAAAGATAGGCTGGAGCCATAGAATGAAGGGACCTAAAAGTGAGCGACAAAACCTTGAAGTCAATCCGTTGCTTGACTGGTAGCCAGTGCAGGTCGGCGAGAAGTGGAGTAATGTGGCAACTGCGACGCTCACGACAGACAAGCCTAGCTGCAGAGTTTTGCACCAGCTGCAATCGCCTGATCGCACATGCTGGTAGGCCAGTGAGCAGTGAGTTGCAGAAGTCGAGACGAGATGTCACGAATGCATGGACCAACTTGGACGTGGTATTTTTATCTAAACAGGCCCGAATTTTAGCAATGTTATGAAGCTGAAAATAGGCAGATTTGACTGTGGAGCTGATGTGGTCGTCTAACGAGAGGTCGCTTTGGAATATGACACCTAGATTTCGAGCTGATTCAACTGGAGATATGCTGGCAGAGCCAATTTTGAGAGTCAGCCTTTCCAATCTCTGGATCACACTGGGTTTGCCCATAACTAGTAAGTTAGTTTTATCATCGTTAAGTTTTAGAAAATTTGCTGCCATCCATGTGCGGATGTCATCAATGCATGCAGCTAGTGAGTTTAGAGAATTTGAGGTGCTCGAAGGCTGTGCCCTAGGGATCAAAGCAAAGGTACAACTGAGTGTCATCTGCATAGAAGTGAAAGCCTAGATTGTGCTTGGCAATCACATCAGCAAGAGGCAGAGTATAAACCGTGAAAAGAACCGGACCTAGCACTGAGCCCTGAGGTACTCCATATTTCAGAGGTACTTCAGATGATCTTTGTCCAGACATCAGGAGTTCATGATTGGAATCAATAAGACTTGTTACAGAATACAAATCCTTAAGAATTCATCATTCAGAATCATCAGAGATTTGTATGTATCTTTGCAAACGTTCGAGAGGTTTTTTTCTCTGAGTTTGTCAAAGACTTAAAACTATATACTATATTCAATTTAAAGTCAGAAGCATACTCTAAAAAAATTTAAACAACCAAACGAATTAAAAAGGCATTCGATTCAGGGCAGTTTCCTAGTTTGTGAACCAACAGAGTTTATACAGAAATGTATCGACTGGAAAGTTTAATAAATTTAAGGGAAGTCAACCAAATTAAGGTGGGAAATGCAACTCTTGTTATGAATCCAATTCAATTTCAATTAGATAACTTGGAGTCATGAAGCTTCATGGATGGCTTAAAACGGGATAGCTAACATTGAAGCTAATACATTTTTTTTATTGAAGGTGACTTCGAAACGATAAGTTTAGTTTTAGAATTACTTAATATTAGCATGTTAGAATTTTCCTTACCGGAGTATTTAATTGAGAGTAAGTTAGAAGGAATGAATGCTGGGGAATAAAATGTATGATAGTAGTTTCTAACTATAACTTATTTATCACCTTTTATATTAATTGTAACTGACGATGTTACGATTTGGTATACCATCATGGTTCTATTATCATCTTTCATTTGAAAGTATGCTGTGCAAGCGTATTATTTCCAACAATGTAACTAGTTGTATTGTTTATACTTTTCACATTTTCAACAGTAGCTTTATTGATGTCTGTTATTTTTAATGTTATCTTTGAGTAAATTGGCTTATTTATTCTTATATCAGCTAACACAAACAAACAATATCTAAGATAAAAGATCCAAGATAAAATTCATCATTAAAAAGATTAATTACTCTATTCATTTAAACTTCCTTTAATTGTTACTGGTTTATAAGATTCAAGTAAAATGAGGGAAATTTACCTTAATAAATGTTATAAGAGCCAATTTTTTTGAATACAAACCATCACAAAAATTATCTGTAATCGTTAATCGATTTACTTTAATATTTCTTTTTTTAAATTCTTGGTTTTCTCTCCCAAATTTTTTATCAATATATTTTTTAGTTGCTATGTCACTTCCATTCATTGGATCTGATACACTGGTGCATTTTTTGAGTTAGCAGATAAATTTCCTGTTATTATCTTATCAGTATCATTCCTAAGATAATTATTATCAGAAAAAGTTTTACTAACAGATTCTAATGTATCTACAGTGTTTCCAAGGTTTATTATTTTGTTCGAATTAAGATCTAATGTCCCGTGCATATTTAAGGACTTTCTCGTTAACATTGAACTTATTGCTATATAAACACACACTTATTTGTGTGTTGAATCAATCTGATCAAAATGTGAAAAATGTACTTTGCATTAGTTTTTTATTTGCATCTTGTTTATAATCACCAGATAATTTCCCCTGTCACCCCAGACCCACTGACACAGGTGGCATAAGTACTTTAGTACCAACACTGGGAATAAAATATTTTGCTCTAACTACAAATATACCTCTAGGAATCACAACATCCCCTAAATTAGTAACCCACGTTCCATTGTTTGTATTTCCAAATATGTCTGTCGTTAATGAAATATCAATTGTTCCAAGAAATTGTATAGTAGCTATATTTCCGCCTGGTACTTTATTTAAATAGCCAAGATTAACTCCATCATTGGGATTAACGGGATCGCTCAGTATATAAGTAGTATTTTCGCCATTTTTATATCTCCATTGATAGTATCTCCACTTAATTTTAAAAAGTTAGCATCTAAATAAGCTTTATTTGAAACATCATTCTCTGAATAAAGTGAATTACTAACGTTGATCCAACCATTTACATTTAAAGTTCCAGTAATTTCTCCACCAGTTAACGATAACTTTATATCAGCATAGTCCTTAGTTGCAGTTGCAGCATCATTCGGATTAACAGGATTTGCAAGATCTATCAAACTATTATTATTCATATCAATGTCTCCATCCGATATAGTTCCACTAGAAATTTTAGTAACAAAATTTGTATCAATGTACCTTCGGTTTACTGCATCTCCAGGGTCAACATGATCTCCATGATTTTTTATTAGATTCTGATTCATATTCAATGAACCGGAAAGTATATCACCTGTTCTTCTGATATAATTTTTTGATTGAGATACTTTTCTTCAATAACATAGTAACATCCTTCTATACTATACTCACAAGAAATTCTACTTAAGAAACAGATCCACAACAAAGTTAATAACATAATTACATGAACCATCGCTTGCTACTACTAAAACTAAAGCTCCAGATACACCAAAAGTATTATCACTTGTTAAGTCTAGGAAGACACCTGTTTTATCAGTTGACCATAGAATACTTGATATTATACCAAAATTGAATACATTACCTAGAACAAATGTTGGAAAAGGTGTGCCATAACCGATTTTATTTTCCATTAGGTCTACTATTGGCAAATAACTAGGAGTTAGTTGCGAAATAAAACTTTCTGTTCCTTTTCCGTTAACTTGAATAGTAAGACACCGACTACTTAGTGCTAGTAAAGTTGGAAAACTTGTAAATCTTAAATATCTAAAGTAGAACTGCTGTTTTGAACTATCTACTGTTTGCTTACTTGCTAATCCAGAACTAGAGTCTTTCAAAGAAGTAATATTATTTAGTCCTAGTTCAAGAGTAGTATTGGTTCATAAACAGTTCCATCAGAAAAATTTCCTGATATGCCAGTAATATTAACACATTTAAGTTGTGATCAAAGTATTCCATTACTCTTTGGTAGTAAACTAGAACAATCAGAAACTGATGTTACTTCTCCTGAAACATTATTTGCTGTATTATTTCCAAAGTCAGAACCAAGGGCATAATCTAGTGTTTAGCATCTAAATCATTGACTGGATATCTTAAGCTAGTTACTGTATTATAATTTCAGTTAATATTAGTAAATAATTCACCATTAATTTTTGGGATAATTTCCATTATATAAATAGATGGAGAAAATTACAAAAGCTCCGTTCTTAAAGCTAATACAAGGAAAACGGTTAAGATAGAAGGAAAGCAAATAAATTAAAAAGATTTTCTATAAAAAAAATTCGAAAGAGCTTTAATCGGTGGTTCAGTTGAAGAAGATATCAAGTCTGGCATTGACACAACTAAAGAAATCATATCTGGTACGACAACAGCTACAGTGATTGGATCTAAAGCAGCTATAAAAATTGCTCTTAAGATTGCCATGAAACTTAGTATAAGAGCATCAAATAAGATTGCCACAATTGTTCCAAAGGTTTTACAATCATTCAAAGTTGTTGGAGCTGCATCAAAAACACTTAGCGGATTTCTATCAGGAAAAAAGGAATTGTAGGTCTAGGATTATTTATAAAAGAAATAGTTGACGACATTGCGTCAGGAAAGTATGGCAATGTCTCATGGAAGACAATAGAAGAGAAGAAAGATGTAGAAATAAGACAATAGATAGAAGGTCTTTCTAAAATGGTAGCTTTTTTAGAGATTGGGTATTTTATAAATGAGATATTACTAGAAGCAGAAACAATCTAACGCTGATTGGTATCAGAATCCAAGTAAGTTTCTAACAGAAACACTTGGGACAGAGGTAAAACGGGATTCATCACAACTAGATCCTAATTCTTGGAAGAAGAACTTTCTTGAAGTTAGGTGAGGTGAATTTTTACCAGCAATTTCTGCTATTATAGCTAGCATTGCAAGTATTGTTGGAGCAGTAGGTCTTGCTGTAACTATTACTGTAACAGTAGCAAGTGTTATCAAGAAAATAATTGACTCAACAATGTTTACTGCTAGAGCGCCACCAATAAATACCCTTGAAGAACGAATAAGCGCTTTAAGCTTACAAAGTTCTAGACTTAACAATGCAACGGTTGACTTAAAAAATATGATAGAATTATTAGACCGTGGGATGCATATGGATCTTTCAGAAAAAGTACAGAGGTTAGAGGTGAATGACAGATTAGATTACTTAAAAAAGAAAGAAACTCGATTAGGATTCTGGTGTTTCTTATTCTGATAAATTAAAAGCAGACATAAAAATGTTGAAACATCACGAATAGGAGGAGAAAAAACGAGTGATTATAAGGCTGAGTGGGCAATTTTATTTTCTAATCTTTATGCGCAAGGAAAAGCATAAAAAGAGATACATAGTGAAATGCTAAAACTAAGGGACAAATTAATGAAACGTTGCAAGAACTGAAAAAACTAAAAGTCTGTGTATCCAACTATTTGATAATCTTCTGTTAAACAATAATTAAAATTGAGTCACGCAAATTGCAAGTGTAACTGAATAGCTGCAAAGTTTCTAAATACTTCCGCTTGCTCTGGATCTGTAAAATATCCTAGATAATAATTTTGCTTGTCTGTGTTAATATAAGAAACAAATTTATTTGATTTTAAAAGATACCCCAATAAATTATGTTCTATTTCTTCGTGTAATTCCTGTATTCCTTTGATTTTCGGAATGAGTAGCAATCCTTAAGTTAGAAATACGATTATCAGATTTGTCTCCGCTTGAGTGATCAAGTTGAAAAATCGGCATTTCTTCAGTCATAATTAACCAAGCTAAGCGATGAAATTTGTATAGTTTTCTAGCGATAAAAAATTACCTTATATCCAAATTTATAAAATGTGCCAACTTCTTCTCCTTGTTTTATACCCTGTCATCTTACTTTCCAGAAAAACTTACTTGTATCTGGCTCATAGTGTAAAAGTTTCGTAACTCTTTCTCTAAACTATCTGTCATTTTTAATATATAGTAGTTGTGTTAATGTTAAAGTAAACAATTATTTATTATAGAAATGGAATATCATGATGCAAAAGCAATAACCGCTATTTTTCAGTTTAACAAACTTTGACTTTTGTGTTCGCAGATAGCACAAATTGCTTGTACCATTCCTCTAAGGCATTTTGCACTTTGTATTTCTATATATTCTGTTTGAAGATTGTCTATAGAATTTTTACACTTCAGGTTATACATAATTGGTTCTATTTCTATAAATATAAAAAAAATTTAGTATAGGAAATGTCTTTGAAAGTCTGTGCTTTTAATTTTGGGTAATACACAGAAGCAGAACATAAAGAACCTTTACCTAGTGTACCTTTTAGAGCATCTTTACTTGGTCCTAGCAGATCGGGAAAGACGCAGTTAGGTATGAACTGGCTATTTTATGGTATGGTTAACTATGATTCTTGTACAATTATTGCTTCAAGCTTAGACCAAAGGTTATACTGTGGCCTTAGATCAATGACTGATAATACAGCGAAAGGTGCTTATGTTTGGATCAACAGTGTTGATGAAATGCCAGAAGTAGACTCATAAAAAAATTGTAAGAATATCGTTGTACTTAATGACTTAAGGACAGAAGATCAAACGAAAATATTAGATGACTTTACACGAGGAAGACATTAAGGACTAAATATATTGTATCTTGCTCAATGATTTACAAACATTCCTAGACGCGCAATCAGGAATAATATAAAAATGATTATAATTTTCAAACGAAAATGCTACAGATACAGAGTACATTCGTGAAGCATACACTAGAGATATAGATAAAAAAACAATTTAGAGATTGGATTAACTATTGCACACGAAATTGTTTTGGATATTGTATAATAAACTTAACTAAAACTGAATCAGAAGGAAGATTTTGGTCTGTTGATTCTACGTGCAAATCAATTAGTTACTATTTTAAATACTTAATATATATAGGAAAATGATCAACGGAAAAATTTATTCAAGAAAGAAAGGCTATAGATAAAGTGTTCAAGAAGCACAAAAATAAAAATTCAAAATTGTCAAGACTTAAGAGACGCAATAATATTATAGAATGACCAAGAGAAGCAGAGACTTGAAGCAGAAATAGCAGCAAGAGATAGTGCTGAAGCGCATCTTAATCAACGAGCACTAGAAAAAGCAACTAACAATTCTTGATATGCTGTTATTGAAAAGCTTAAGACAGTTAGACCAAGACTTGCTCTGCAAATGGAAACGACAAAGTCAATAGACCAAACAAAGATTATAGAAAGAAGGCTTTAGAATATAACTCTGCACCAGATATTTGACCTACTCTAGAAAAAACTAGTTAAAGCTGTTGAGTCAGAATAATTTGAAAAAGCAATTATAATCATGAATCAAGCTAAAACAAACGCCCCTAACCCAGAATTCCGAGAAGCTATTGGAAATGTTCAGAAAAATTTAGCTGCAAAATTAGAAATAAATCCAACTACTGGAACACCAAAGAAATCAGAAGAAAGAATAAAAGACTTAGATAAAGCTAATTTATTGCAAATAATATAAGGCATTAAACAGAGTTATTTTCTTTTAGGTGTCGAGAGATTAATTAGAGACATAACTGAAACTAATAAGGATGATGACATATACGCAAAACGTGTTAAACTAATTGAAACATGCAAAGATAAAAGTATTAAAGAGCCTTGAGGTGAAACTGCCAATGAAATTTATAAATATATAATAGAATAATTAAACAACATTAAAGATTAACGAGCGAGTTAAATATCAAAACGATAGTGCAAGTTACCTATTAAAAAGATAATGAAATTTGATTTTCGTACAAGCTTCTCATGAATGAAAAAATCGATGAGGTTGAACATTGATGGATCAGAAGTTTATTCAGTGCTTGGTAAAGATATGATATATGAAGATCAGATTGAAATTGATATAGAAATAATGGCTAGTATAAAACTAAAAAATATATCACGAATAATTCTAGGTTGAAGTTTCCACCAATGATATTTGGTAAAGCATTTGAACCTATTGTGGCTAAGTTTTTAGAGATGAAACTTAACGTAAAGCTTTAAGGCGCTAATGATTGTTTTAATCATGATGGCGTTTATAGATATTCACCAGGTGGAATAATTGATGGCGATACTTTAGTAGAAATAAAATGTTTATGGAATAGAGGTATTATTAAAGATTTTATACCGAAGCAATATCATGCTCAATTTTTACTAGATTTACATGTTTTAGGATCAAACGAATGTTATTATTCCGAGTTTTAAATTGTGTTCCTGGAATAAACTGTGAAGAAGGACCACTTGATTTTATAGCTGCTGGTAATGTTAGGATACCAAGTAAATATGAATTTGATATTCCGATCAGAAGACCCCTTTTTATGTTACTTCTTAAAAAAGAGAAGTACTTTGATTTTGAGTTTGATATTGTAAGCAAATATGGTAGATTTAATAACAAACAAGGAAAGAGATATGAGATAAAGTATGTCATAAAAATATCTTTGATACAGATAATACAAGAAAAAGATCCTGATAGATTTACGAGAATAGTTCCTATTGTAAAAGAAGTATTGGACAAATAAAAAAATTTTAATTGCTGAATATATAGATGAATCGCGGAGTAGATCTTTGTGCTTACGTCACAAAAATAAATGATTATCTATTATAAAATCTTGATGGGAATGGAAATAGGATTATTAACGTAAGGGATCCTGTGAACTCTACTGATGCTGTTACAAAGAGCCATGCCGATTCTAATTTCATGGTGACTGGTAATTGATCAGTTGATTTCAAAGGTCAGCCAGCTGTTAATCTTGGACCTCGAGTTAATCCTACTGATGCTGGTAATGTTAGTCAGCTAAGCAATTATGTTAATAAATCTGTTGAGACAATTACAGGAGACCTAAATAATAATGGATCTGCTATTAATTCAAGTTACTGGAACTCAGGCAAGACTACTCCGAGTGTTCTTCCTGATAACTTTTGTGTTACTTATGGATGACTAAAACGAATTGTAATGCTCAATGGTAATCCTGATAGTAGTTCTCTGAATATGAATGGTAATTCTATTATTAATGTTGCAGATCCTGTTAATCCAAGTGGTGTGGCAACTAAATCTTACGTGGATAAAACGATAAAAAAGTAACAGAAGTAATTCCTGTTCCACCCAATCCTAGATCAAAAAATTATGTAATAAAAACTTCTGTTAATTATTCTTGGACTAATAAGAATGCACCACCATTAATACTGTTAAGTGTGATGGTTTTTGGTTCATCTAATTGTGTTTTCCAAGACCTAGCACAGATACTTCTGTTGTTTTTGGAGAAATACGTGCTATAAATACTGTGATTACAGGAACAGATTTAAAATACTTTGCTTTCTTCAATAAAGTGCCTACTGACTATTAATTCATTGATAATCAATCTAGGAAATCCAAGAGTCAATCTCTTGGTTAGTTATATATTCAGGTGAGAAATATAAATGAACCAACAAAACAATATGTTCTTTTAATTTTGTAGCTTTACGCTTACCTTTCACAAACGGAAACATTTTTGAAATAACACAAATAGACCCATGACCTGAACAATGATGCAGCTAAAATATTTCTGAACATCTTTTTTTAAGTGTTTTCTTACAAGAAAATATAGCTTACTAGGTTTTCCCTTAGAATACTTATTATATTAGAAGAATAATGACAATCGGCGCATATTATTATTTTGTTGCTACGTAGTAATCCATAATCAAACTCTGTTTCAGTACTATCTAGATCACAGAGGTCACATCGCACTTCATATTTTAACTTTGGTCTTCTTGTAATTTTTTTTACAAACAGTGTGACCTTGACTCTAGATATTCAAGTTCTGTCATAGTCTTTGAACAAATCTTACAAAATATAACCATTTCTATAGAATGCCATTTTTACCTCTAAAAGAAAGAAAGAATACAGGAAGTAAGTCCGATCCTGATTTAGATATAAGCCAAGTATTTAAACCAAGACCAAAAGAAATTCCAAAGGGTTTCTTTGACACAGTAGCACCTAATGAAAGTCACCAAGCAGATATTCTGTATATGCCAACTGATTCTGGATACAAATATGCATTAAACATAATTGATGTTGCTAGTAGATACAAATACTCAAGAGCACTTAAAACCAATTCATCAAAAGAAGTAACGCAAGCAATAACTGACAATTACTTAAAAGGTCCTTTAGAATGGCCGAAGAAGATAACGGTAGATCCTGGACCAGAGTTCAAAGGAGATTTCAAGAAAGAAAAAAATAGACATGGAGTACGTATAATAAGAGCTACTAGAAAGAAGACTGTTATCTTAGTTGAAAGAATGAATCGAACAATAGCAGAAAGAACTTTATTGCACAGTAGGAAAAAGAATTAGAAAGTCTTAATAAAGGAGATTATTATAGAAACAAAGAATGGATTAAAATTTGCCTAAGATTATAGATTATCTTAACAATACCATTACTTACAAACTCAATTGGCGAAGATCCTGCTAAAGCTATAAAAAGAAGAGAGTTGAATTAAAGGAACCAGTGTACCACAGAAAAGTAGGAGAATGTGAGAGTTATTAGAACTTGGAACAACTGTTAGATACTTTCTGGAACTGAGTGAAGGAGAAGATGAAAAAAGAAGAAGAGCGCCGCATATCCGAAATGGAGTTTGACAAAGCTGTTAGAATAAGGGTAATGAAAGACCAACCGGTTCGCTTTTGGGTAAATGATGTTAAAAAAGCTTTGTTAGAAAATAACTACAAGTAATTAAACAGGAGTAGTTTCTTTTGGAGAACACTCCATCACAATATCTTCAAATTCCTTTTTTGTTATTACTTCATTAGATAATGTAGGTATCATCTTTGAAATAGATTTTGAATTTTATTCTGGAGTAGATCTTTCACGTTTATTAATTTTGGCTAGAACATCATCAACAGCAAACATCATCGCAGATAATGCTGAAAAATTTTTAAAATAAATGTCATATTGGAAACAAATTGCACATATGTACTAGAAATTATTACTCCTAAAGCTATTACTATGTTTATAAATTTGATTGTATATCTGTGTTGGATTTCTTGGGCATTATCTAACTTTAGTATTATATAGCATAATTTCTTCATATCCTTGATTTACATATTTTTTTAGATCAGACATCACCTCCTATATAAATTTAATGTTTATTTTCTTAGAAAGTGATTCATTCCTATCACATGTCACCTTAATAACTTCATCGTATGCTTCACATAGAGTTTTGTAAAGTGCTTTTGTTTTCAGTAAAGATTGGTAAATTTCTCTATCAGTTATTGGATTGATAGAAAACTCATCGTACAAATCCATTACTTCAGCTGATGATAGAATTATATTAAGATAAAATTGTTTTTCATCGTGTTTTCCTATACTTGTAAGAAGTTGTAATGCTTTTTGTTCTGTTCTCTTAATTTTAAAAGAGCCCCACTTAAAAGTAAATGCTTGTCTCCTTAAATTGAACAAGTATTCTCTATATTCTTCATGTTTTGAAATAGCATTCGATTAAGCATTTGATAAGTTTATGGCAAATGTTTCAAGCTTGGTGTTAAGAAAGAAAAACATCTTGCCAAAGAATAAAAATAGGTTTGCAATTAAAAATTCTTTCCATTATTATAAAGTAAGATAAAAATTATTGGATTAATTATTTAAATTACTCTTGTAGAAGACAAGACTGGTTAGTATGTTTTTGAACTTTATGGAGACAGGGGCTCGAGTGATAATGAGACAACCGAATGAAGTGAGGTTGGTGATGTGCAATGGTCGAGCCTTAGACTACATAAAGTTCAAAAACGTACTACTCGGAGAACCAAAACCGGTCAATATTTGTTCCATTAATGCACCAATAATTTGGTTCGGCTTTTCCGTTTGAGAGACTTTCAAGCTAAATTTGCATTCAGTTTTGACGGCTTTCGTATTTGTCAGATACCGATAACGTCACGATCAGTAGTCGAATCTTAGTTTCAATGACCCGAGGTAAATGCCGGACACTGATGCTATTGGCAGGTCCATACACTGGGAGGGGGTGGAGTGGTTTGTTATAATAATCCGGTATTTTGAATTTCAGGCTAAGCATCTAGTGAGCAATTAACAAACGGGTGCGAATAAGAATAAAAGTGTAACGCCGAAGGCTCGGCGGGTAGGCTTGACCTGCCGCTTACCTAGCGGCTTAGCCTAGCACCTAATGCCGTTCGGTGCAATAAGCTGGCCGCCACGAAACGAGCGTTTCTGGCGCTGACCTGCTTACCGTTACTAAAGGGGGTCGTGAGTCCGCAGCGTGAATTGGAAAGCGAGATACACAAATTGGGGATTTTACTGAACTTTATTCGCAAGCGCACAAAGTCGCTTCACGTCTAGTTCAGCTTTATCTCCACACTCCTCGCACGTTCTCAACAGCACCAACACTCTTGCGGAGGGAATACTTCTCCACACTGAGCGCGAACCGGAGCCTAAACCCTAACCGGAGAACTAGGACTTCGTTTCCACCTGTGCGGAAGGAATACCCCAAGCACGCCAACTGAAGCACTCTTGTCGAGGGAATACTTCTCCACGCTGAAGCGCGAACCGGAGCCTAAACCCTAACCGGAGAACTAGGACTTCGTTTCCACCTGTGCGGAAGGAATACCCCAAACACGCCAACTTAAGCACTCTTGCGGAGGGAATACTTCTCCACACTGAAGCGCGAACCCGAGCCTAAACCCTAACCGGAGAACTAGAACTCGGTTTCCACCAGTGCGGCAGGAATACTCCACACGCGCCACCTCAAGCATTCTTGTGGAGGGAATACTTCTCCACACTGGGGCTGCTTACGTGCATAATGGGAAACGACCCAAATAGACGGAGCCCGAACCAGAGCCTAAACCCTAACCGGAGAACTAGGTCTCGGTTTCCACCAGTGTGGCAGGAATATTCCACACACGCCACCTCAAGCACTCTTGCGGAGGAAACACGTCTCCACACTTACGCTACTTACATCTATACTGGGGATGACCCAAATAGACGGAGCTCAACCTGGAGCCTAAACGCTAACCGGAGAACTAGACCTCCACACACGTCAACTATGCCTAGCTCGCACCGGCAAATCCCTATGCCGAGACCACGTGCTAGCGCCCACACACAAAACACAAAAGAAACACAGAATGCCAGCTCGGGCGTGATACGACCGTATTCGGTGGAGTCCACCAAATCCTCCTAGCGCTGCCTTGTCCTGTTCCGTCCATCGTCGGCGGACAGCCCGCCCTCCTCCCTCGCTTTCAGAGAAACGAGTGCCCGACGGCGTCGAAGCGCAGAGTCGGACCGAAGACCAGAAGAGACCAAAAACACCAGGCCCAGAGCGAGCGTCGCTCGACTCTTAAATACTTAGCTGAGACAATGGGGCAAGAGCTTAGTGGTATTGGGCCCGACACCATGGCCCATTACGGTAAGGAACTAATAAAAAAATCCTAGCTGATTAAACAGCCTCTTTTTGTATAGCGACAGAAGAGCCTTTACGGCTATCACCACCGCTTGCAGTGGCGATAAAGAATCGCCCACCGCAGGAATCGAACCCACGACCTCGGGACCGAGGTCGTGAAAGTAACCGCCTTACCTAGTGTGCCATCACGGCTCCCGGTACTAGGCCACTGGAATGTCCCCTCTGTCCAGCTTGAATGGCGAATGGATTCCGGACGATTCTTTTCAGACTGAGTGATGGCGAAGGTTGACAGGCCAGCCAACATCTATCAGCAGCTTCCGCGGGTATCGGATCAATTCAAAGGCCGAATCGCCACCGCTCGTCTCAGAGCTTCCTGGCTTGCTCTTAAGCGCTTCCTCTCTAACCGCACTGACGCTCCTCTCTGGCTCACTGCTCCAGGACAAAGGAGTTCTAGCCCGCCTCCGAACAGCTCTTGTTCGCGCTAAAATTCAGCCAAGGCCAGCAGGGCGCTACAAAAGTATCTGTTTTATTGGCTTGAATGTGTAATATTGATTTTTTTTACTACAGTTATGTACAACTTATGGATTGGTTTGATCTTTTAAGTAAAAATTACGAGCAATTAACAATTAAACAGCAGAACTAGCACTAATAGCAAAACAATGAGCGAAATATGCGATCGTTTTTACCGACGATCGTATCCCGGTGACTCATTTTTAGCGTATAGCTTTTGATGAACTTGAAGATCTATGTAAATATCAGAGGCCAATACGCATCGATCGTATGCAAGTTTTGAAATTGGTTTAGGCAGCTTTCGGGAATAAAATTCTTTGGTGTTCTTTCCCTCCCTTCTGGCACGAGACTAGTTTAGACCAAAAAATCTTTTCCTACGGTTGCTTGCAAGGCTGTACGATATCTGGCTTTTTGTGTATCAGCTAATGCCGTGAAAAGCGTCAGCAGTTGGACGAAGCACCGAAGCTGCTTAGCCACTCATAATCCTGGCTTTTCAAACTATTCAAATGGAATGGATTTACTCTAAATCCCACTAATTATCCGTAGTTAGGTACTAAGCGGGTAAGTGGCCAGAGCTTCTTATATTGGAGCAATGAACAGAAATTCGCTGGGCCACCGAGCTTCGTCCTCAAAGAGTTTTGATCACATCTCCGCTGTCGCTGATACCTTTGATCAAATGTCGCCCGGTCAGCCCTGTAAACGAGATTTTGGCCAAGCTCTCTCCCTTTGGCCACAGGCTACGTACAAGCCAACGATACGATCCAGATTTTCGTATCAAAAAGCTATCCCTATCATAGCTTAAAAGGAAAATTCTTTCTCCTCTTTCCGCAGAGAAATAAGTTCTCTCTTAAGGAATACCTTCATTACAATGTACTAGCTACGTTTACAGTCTTCGTAAAAAAATGACAGGCGAGAGCATTAGCATGAACGTGAATATAGCTGAAGAAACTGATTTGATGTAAACGGGAAATAGTAATAAGTAGCACTCGTGGCATTCAAATTTTGCCTCTTCCGAATAATATTTTTCTTCTTCCTATTTGCTTACCATCGGACATACATTTTTATATTTGCTTGAGAAAAATTCTCTGCTGCTTCCACTTGATACGTCCTGGTCGTTCCGTCTATCTAGGTCTACTGCTGTCGTGTTATTTATACAATCGAGTTTTATTTGGTTGGTGCTTCCATCTCCGAAGACGCGAGAACATAGAACTTTAATTGGCGAGCTATTTTCTCCAATCCCACCTACAAGATCACAAAAATGATGCAGCCTCTTTTGTCCGCTTGCCGTAAAAGTTGTGTGAATCCCTAACTTAATAAATATATAAACTTTCTCTTACTGTCTTATTGTGTCAAACTGCGGTGTTACTACGTGATTTAAGTTAAGTGAAGCTATGACAACCACTAGGCATTTTCCAAACGAGATGCGTCTGCAAAATGTATTGGGTAGGCAAGGTATTTGATATGCTTGAGATGCCACTCACAGAGTTTTGTGCTTGAGAAACTTCACAAGGATTTCTTTCCTACTTGCACAAACATAAGGGCCTCAGCGGTGGGTAAATGCTGAGCAGAGCTTACTGATTGTAATGAGAGTAGGGATGTTTCGAGACAGAATGAGAAATCTCTTCAAAAAGAATCAAAACACTTGAAAATGTCAGCAACTTTCGATAGTGTTTATCTCGTTTGAGTGATTTGAAAACTATCAATCCGGCTCATGAGGCTCTGTCTTAGTTCGTATGTTACCTGTACGGTCGGTTCCTCGTGACGGTCATGTCTCATTCAGCACAATCCCATCAGCAAGGTTCTTTTAGGATTTGTTCTCGATCCGTTGGCATTCTCCATGTGTACAGCGCCTCCGGAGAAGGCAATCCAGGGCAACGGCATGGGCTACAAAATCTACGTCTACGATACCTAGTCTGTGCTTGTCAAAATCTCAGAATTAGCTGCGGGATTGATAAACTGAATGTCCACGTACAGCCACTTGGTCGTTGTCCAGGATTACGATCAGCTTACAATAATATAAAGATTTTAATAGCTCTCTGGTTATCTCTAGAACAGCTTCCTGTGAATACTATGGGTAGGGCTACCGAAAACAGCCATTTAGCATTTAAAGAAGGCGACGAATATAGCCACTAGGTTGATCTTCAAATCTCGAGAAATTTCGCTCGCTAAATGAGTAATAATAGCCATCGGCTGATTAAGTTATACTGAACATTTTGATTTGATCTTCGCCGGTTGCCGTAGTTTGGCTACTGCACGCTTAGCTAGCCTAATGCAACTTTTAAGCCTCATCGTACCTACAGGTCATCACAGCACAAACTATCCTTTTGACTAAATTACTGTTGATGGCAGAAGTTATTGCTTTGCAGGCTCTAGACGTGGAACTCACATCCAAAACTCTTGCACAATAATATCTTCTTTATAGGTCATTTGCTAGAGCACCGGTCTAGACAGCTGCGGCTGCATGATTGTGCCAGCTTAGGGACACATTTTTCTGCAGCTTTCTTTCGGCCGCCTAGTGTTTCTACTTATAGGTAATTAAGGTGGACGGCTGATACTGAAACCGTCATGATGCTTCGAGACGCTGTGGCGTCGCTCAAATAGGGGTGCATTTACAGTAGCTCCAGACGTGAAGCCTGTTCCAGGAGGCAGATGCTTATCTATAGCCTAGAACAAGCTTGATTTATGAGGTTCCTGAAAGCAAAATCTATCTGATACCAAGCAACATGAGTTAGCATACTAAGTAAAATTAAAGAGGCAAAGTCTCATCGGACTGGCATCACAAGAACAAGTACCTCGGATAACATCCGGCCTTGACCTTTCAATAAGTGTAGAGGCAAGGAAGACAGCGTCTGCCCCCTTCCTCGACGAAATGGAGTGAGGCAAAAACCAAGTCTCCTTTCCACTGTAGTCTGTTGCTCTGAGCTGTAAGTGCTAGTATGAAACCAAACTTTTCAGCTGTCAGTGAATTTTAGTAATATGTGGATATGTACACGTACAGCTGTGGGAAGCTACTCACTGAAAACTCGAGATAATGGAGCACGAAATTTTCCTTTCAAGCACACACTTTAAAAGCATGCAGCATCCCAATGTGACGTCGCTAATGCATGCATTTATATGAATAATGACTAATGGCACATGCTAGGTAGCTCGAAATCACTACAGCATGCCACGTGGCTATAGAAAAATGCCTGGCACGATCAGTTGAACGGCTGGTCTATGCCATCCTCACAGCAGTACTGCATCAACAAGTGACCACTCAATTCCCTGGAAGCTGAGACACGTACACTCCGAAGGATCAATTGAGAGAGCCTAGCCACTGAACCATCTCCTCCATAGACGACGAGGTGGCTTCTCCAGCATTGCTGCTGGCAGCTGACTCCGATTCGCCTTTGGCACTGCACTCGCAAAACGAAACCTTCCAAGACCCAAGGTGCGCAAATTGAAAGTCTCCACCCTGCTTTGCCAAAGTAGCACTAACGGGCAGCTGGCGATTCTCACCACTGCCGACCCCGTCTGTGCCACTCAGAGCAGCTGCCTGTGTCACTCGCAGATTGTTCCTGAAAAATTGACAAACAAAATCTGCTAATCTTCATGGCATAACAAAATTCGCAACACTTGTCACTCCCCATAATGGCCACTAGCAGAGGTGATAATTACATCCGCGGTCAAACAAACTCCCTCATGTTCCACAGAAATAAATGCATGCCCTCAAAACATACTGACAGCAAGCCAACAATCGGACAATCAATAGTGGGCTGACTGGATTAATGGGGATTATCCACACCTATTTTTTTTAACACTAGCCCAATTCTTCAGAAGCCAAGCGGCTTCTTCACTAGTCGAAATTGCAGTCAATTTCTGACTCCTTAATGGTACTCACTTAAACACCCATATACTGCACATGAAGCCAAGAGCACGAGCTTACTAAGAGATGTGAATAATAATAATAACAGCAACAACAATAATGAGTCTTTTCTATTGCACCCCAAGAGAACCAAATCTCTATCCAGGCGTTTAACAACTACGCAATACACGAAAAGCATTAACGAAGAGTAGCATTTTATTACATCATATGAGGGCCAGTGTGCAAAAAATCGACCCAGGACGCAACATAGTTCTTATGAATATAGAAATAGCACTATGCACAAACGAGAAGCCATGACGATAAAACTCGACTGCTGCTCATAGGACACCTTAAGCATGTGGCTGGACTAGAAGGCTTTCCTCTTCGGTGATGCCGTTGTGCAACCAACCATCACCGTCTGCAAGGAATGTATGTGTTGTCTTCCTTCGACAACTGCCTAAATTTTGAAAGCTTCTTTAAGAAGACTGCTTCTACAGCTAGCCAACCCGTCCGATCCCAATCTAAGATTAAGAACGGTCTTCCACGGTGGCTTGCAAAAACTTTAACTAGCTCCTTAGTTCTGTCTCGGCTAGATTATCGTAATTTCTTTTTGGCTGGGCAACCGAAAAAGCCACTAGGTCGCAGCAGCTGGCTATGGATAAGGCTGCAAGGCTAGTTTGCCAATCCCAGAGGTTTGAGCACGTGTCTCCTTTGCTAAAAGAGCTAGGATGGCTGCCGGTTGATTAACAGATACAGAGCAAAGTTCTTACTCTAACCCACAAGGCCTGCCACGGCTTAGCTCCTCCATACCTGGCTGAACTGCTGCACCAGTTTCAGCCTCTTCGTGCCCTCAGGTCCTATATGGACAATAAATTAGCTTTTCCATTCCTCCTGCTTAAAGACCGTTGGTGACAGAAGCTTTTGCTCTGCAGGTCCTAGACTGTGGAGCTTGCTTCCACAATTCTTACGTAACGACAACTACTCTACTACTGCCGACTATGGCACATCCTTTCCAACTGTCCTGAGCTGCTACTTCCATGCTACTCACTACCTCAACTGCTCTCCTGACTCTGCTATGCTTCCCACTTTCTCTTTGTTGTATGAGATGAAGTCTACTGGCTACCGAATACGTACCGAAAGCCGCTTAGGCAGTGAGTGCACTACACAAAACTCTCCTGCGTAACATCCACATAGTCTTTGTGGAGTTACAGATGGAGATACATTACATTACATCCCTTATTACCCAAATAAAAAATATAACATAATTCATTTATATAACACCATAAGATAACTTAATCTCTACCCAAATGCTTTAAATATACCGAATGGCTTGAGTCCACGACCACTGTCATGAAACGCATGCACCTTGACCTCGGTCTTCAAAGTTGAGCCCCCTAACCCCTGGGCCAAACCAGTGCCCAGCAAAAGTGGATCGAAAGAAATTGGGCAAATAACTTATAAGGGCACTCGAAAGATGGTCTTTTCCAGGTCGATAAATTAGCATAAATCCTCACGTCAATCAAGGCATTGTGAATCAGCGTATAATAATAATACATTTTTTATAGCACCCTCAGAGAGCAGGAAGCATGATGAACACATACAGTAAGCAATCCAGGATTCTGGCCAGCTCTGTGCCAAGATGTTACTCAACAAAAACCAGAGGCACAAATAAGATAACTAATGCACAAAGCAGGATTGTGACTGCTAGGTACATGACAGAAGATGCTTACGTTCTCTAAACAGAATTAAGCATTTGAAATTATTGGAGGTGCAGCAAAGCTTGATGCTTCTCAGTACATCGACATGCAAGCCATTTCCATGACGTCATTTTCACGAGTATGCAAGAGTTACAGCAATCCCACAGTTGCAGAGACTAGCTGAAAGCTTTGCAATACAAATGTCTGACAGGCTGAATGATCAAAGTGGCAGATGATTGGGATTAAAATGATATTACACACTTTATTTGTACAGCACGCTATAAGAGAACTTAATCTCTATCTGGGCACTTTATATATGCTGAAGGGCTCGAGCCCACGACCTTGGACGTTAAAGGCAAGCATCTTATCCGAGGGCCTAACTGGGGCAGTTGATTAGCAACTTGACATGTTACATACAAGTTTCCATCAACCTACATCCATCTGAAGCATTCAATAATTGATACGTTGCATGCACTTTGTTCATCACCGTCCAATCAAGAGTCAGGCAAAGATGTGCAGACACTACACCCGAGAATACATATAATGACCGTATTTGACTTCAGCACATGAACATGCAAAACAAGTGTGTACTATATCGACAGATAAGCAACAATTGTTTGTGCTCAGAAGCATAGAAAATGGCAATTATTTCTTCCAAAATTTGCATTTATTTGAGGCAGTGATAAACTTGAAATTACTCTTTTACGATGGACTGTGGTTCGTGTCTTGAGGTTCATATTGAGTCACAAAGAACAAAAAATGAATCAAAATTAACACGTACTTACTCTGGTCACACTAAAATGACCACTCAAAAAGGGTTAACAAATGAGCAAATGTTCTAGATTTGTGGTTGTACTGCAAATCAATGCTCCCACAGCCTGGAACTCCCTCCCGACCTGCATCAGAACATCCCCTGACCTGACCACATTTAAAAGAAACTTAAAAACATACCTATTTAGGACAGCATTTAGTGGGTCCTTGTGATTCGTCCTCGATGTGCTTATGCGTGCTGACACTGTTCATGCTGCCACTAACCACATTTGCATGCTGACCCAGTGCATGTAACCCCTAACCATGTTATTCATTTTGTTTGTTTTTCAGGCATGATTTTACTTACTATTCTGTTGCGTATCACTTTGCAGCAAATGTAAAGCGCCTAGAAAGAGATTAAGTTCTCTGAGGGCGCTTTATCAAGTGCAATATTATTATTATTATTATTAAATCGTTTCCTCAAAGCAGCCCCCAGACATAGTAACGGGAGAATTTTTCGTTATACAGTTATTAGTAACGAAGTCCAGTAACTCCTGGTAAATGCCATCGCCTTGCTCCCCTCCCGAGTTAGACCGATGTTCTCCTTGAATATGTCAAGATAAACATCACGGACGTAAACTTTGAGGGACATTCGGCATCCCATTTTGGCGTGGTTCTTTACGAGAGCCAGAACCAGCGCTGTTCATAGTTTTCAGCCTCGTGAATGCCCAGAAAGCCGAGAACGGTTACAGCGGAACTTTCTCCGTCCTATATTCAGTTTCTTGGCGAATTCATCACTTCATCACACTGTATGATCCTCATATATTTTCCGACGAAGATATCAGCTATGTCTAATGCCTTCGATAGTTGAGGAAATACATCTTGGAGGTACTTGAAAGCTGCTGAATATAGCTCACACAAACTTCTTAATGACAGCTAACTTGATGAGCAGCGGTGACATAAGCGCCAGCCAAGGTTATACCAGCTGCTCCCACCTCAGGTTGTTCGTCCTTGCAGAGAACACTATCCACTGGGCCTAGTCCCATTTGCAATAGTGCACCTTATTGTACTGGCTGTCACATAGACGAAGAAATTAAGGAAACTTCGTGAAATCACCTCAGAGGCCCATCACGGATGACACTATTAAGAAGTCTCCAATGACCACCCAGCCATAGTCAACATACTTCAAGGCACTGGGCAGCATCTTGCCACTCCTCTAGTACTCTTTGGCATGCATACAATGAGCCCTAGGAAGAGACAAGTACTTATTCCCGTTTTGAAGCAGAGTGGCTTTGAGGCTCCTCGATGAACTGTCTCGTAGTAGGCGCTATTCACTTCGATTACAGGCGATTCTTAAAGCCTCAAATAAACAGGACACGTTGCTGAAGCACAGTCAATCTTGCCGACTGAAGAAGTTGGAAAAAGTTTGTGATTCTTTCTCTGATCTGATATTTTCACACTTTCATCCAACAAGCTCCACTACATCGGCCTAGATGTCAGAAGCTAAGCGTTGGACTTGGTAAAACCAAGGTCTCTGTTTTGATTGTAGACGTCTTTCTCTTCTCAGCCACATATGTGAAATTAGAATCTGGAGCTGCAACTGCAATATCTTCTTCGTTGCTTGACTTGCTGCTCCCTACCGACGGAGGCTGATCCCTCTCTGGAAGGGTAGGACTGGGGAGCTCAGGGCAGCATGGTGCTGGGGCGATAGATGATGGAATGAGTGGGTGCATGATGGGAGGCATGCTCTAGCCAACCGGACGTTTGGAAGGATCCACCACACAGAAGTAGGAGTTGCTTGAACATAACTGAGCTACAGAAATTTAAAAAAAAATTTATTTCACGTACACACCTAATAGTGTGCAAAAAGAATTCCACCTAGAGAGAAGCAGCTGTTCACATTACTTTCAAGAGTTCTCTTTCAATATTCGAATGTAAAATGACGTGCCCAGGGTTTGTCTTGATCCCCGACAGGCATGCCGAGGGAAACTTTGTTGACCTTGCACATCTTAACATATGCTTTCACCTGATTACTTTTTTGCTCTCGTCATGATAATTTTTCCACATGCATAGCAAAATGCATGTGCCGGGTGCAAGCAGCCCCTTGATGCCATGTCAATCAAATATGGTTATTCATTACTCTTACTTTGAAATAACATAAAACTAAAATGGTAGCTGAAGGCACCAGTACAGTTACGCTTCCATGGATAATACTATAAAGTGTTATGTTATTCGGGTGGCAGTCCAACTCTGAATGTCCCAGGGGTGGCGAGTTATGCCCCACCCTACTGGATTTGTCTCCTTCTTAAACACATTTATTGATCGTTCTCAAGGACCAACAAAACTATCGGCATGCAAAGTGGCAACAAAACCAAAAAACTTTAATTTGTCATTGTCCTGACCACATTAGCAATTGTCTTTCTGAAACAGTGGCTATTTTCTATTTATTTTGGGTATGAGGATATAGGAAAATACTCTTCATATCTAAGGACTTTGAATACAATTGAAATCTGTAACTTAGTGTTACGTGCTAACCCTGATATATATCATATGTAGGTCATATATATATATATATATATATATATATATATATATATATATATATATATATACATATGACCTACATATGATACACACACACACACACACACACACACACACACACACACACACATACTAGCTGATTTAACAGCCTCTTTTGTATAGCAACAAAAGAGCCTTTACGGCTATCACTACCACTTGTAGTGGCAATAAAGGATTGCCCACTGCAGGATTTGAACCCACGATCTCGGGACCAAGGTCGTGAAAAGCAACCGCCTAAACCTAGTGTGCCATCACGGCTCACCTATAAATGCAAGTATCGTGCATACACGTACATACATACAGTGCAACAGCTTTTACTGACTGTTTCAAAACTAATCAACAAAAGGGCTTACAGCTCTTTCTCCAGCAAGGATTTGACGACTGTCTGGCCCTTCGCCAACGTAAGGTCTTGCTTATTGCATACAATAAGTAGTGGTGGCCGATTGCTCGAAAATACTTCGTCTATAAGGATGTTGTAGAGGTACCTGCAACAAAAAGAGGACACCGTCACCAAAAGAAGCATGAAAAATGCCGACATACCTCAAGCACTGACTTGAAAATCAACAATGGGCATTAAAGAAATTGCTAAACGTGCAATGCTGCACGTTAAGCAAAGTTGACTCCGAGAACCTCCACATCTTCTCAGAAAAATGTCAGCAGAAACACAACAAGACCGTGATGTCTGACCGATTGAGATTGCATCATTAATCTTTTCGGGTTCAAATAAGCAGGGGGTAATCATAAAAAAATTCAAGTTATTACTGGCACTTACATGACAGACAGGGAGGGTGGGACAGAGAAGGGGGAGAAAAAGAAGGAGGAAAGGGAAAGCGAGGGAGAGCTCGAGGGAAAGAGAGACGCGCTGCCTAAGAAACGGCTGGCGACAAAACAAAAGTGTGCATTCAGAAGCTATCAGATTGCACAGGATGGAGAACAGTTGTGCAGCCGAGCGAAACTTGGCGGCGGCGGCACGGCTAGGGTTAACGTTCGCTTCAAGTCGCAGCTTCGTTGAGCCTTCGTTGACCAACAACGGCAGTAACGTCGGGCAAGCATAGAATCGAGCTTACTCGGCAACATCTTTTATATCTTTCTGGACCGTCGCGCTGTCTACCACGAAGGCAATGGCCCGAGCAGTAGCTCGATACTTTTCCAGCAGCTGGTAGCGTACTCGCTCGTGTCCCGGAAGGTCCACCAGGCTTATAGACGCGTTCCCCTACGCATCGGCACAGCTTTAGTAAGACTTCACAACCAACGGGCGACAATGGCGACAGCTAACGGCAGTCAGTGGCGGTACCTGAGGTCGGTCTATGTGCGCAGTGCCCGTGTTTTCTTTCATCGACGTGTGCGTCTGCTTGAACTGCCGGTAGACCAGCTTCGGGCGGAAAAGAGAGATTAGCAGCGCTCGCGAAGCTGCCGCGCCGGGCAAAGCCCGCTGCTTGACCGTATGCTAGTCGACCACAATACCTTGGTGAATAGCACAGTTTTTCCGGAGTCGCATACGCCAACGAGGAGTACATTGTGTCCTAGCGCTCTCCGTCTTCCGCTCGATACGAAATAAACTGCGAAAAGGCACAAGGGGACCCGCTTAGGCGACCCACCAGCTGCAGACCGAGCCAAGCCAGCAGATGTTGCCGAAGCCGACGAGCGACGATGGCGCAGGAATACCGCGCTTCTCACTTAGGGTAAGCAAGCCAATCAATACGGCGACACCGACAGCGACGGCGACAGGCGAGGCGCCCAGCAAGCTGTCCAACAGCTGCAACATCGCGTGGCAGTACTGACGACGCCGGCCGCGGACAGGAAAAGAGTTGTGAGTTAACCTCCGAATAAAAAGAGCGCTACCGAAGTCATAGATATAATGGGTATGCTACTGCTACAAAATCCCCGCCGCCTCTGGACGCTGACGCGTCTACGAAGGACGGATGACCGTCCCCTCCCCATTCAGCGGACCGGTGCACTCACAAGCGGCTAAAGGTTACGATCCGATTCACATTAAACTTGGACAAACTATGTTTCTGCAAATTCTACTTAAAAAGAATGGGTGAAGGCCATATCTCTGGAACTACTCGATATATGCCCGAAGCTCTTGTCTGTCTTAATTTTTAAGTTCAGCGCGCGTCTTGAGCTTTGGATACTTGATGTCGACGAATCCGCAGGAGAATCAGGTAACTGAGCGTCATTTTCTGTTCGGGGAAAGAAATAAAGGCTTCAGCCTATGCTTCGCCGATGTTGCCGGCGGCCGGATAGTTCGAATCGGGTATCGATGCGTAGAGTTTTTTGTGGAATTTTATAATGCTGTAGCCAATGGCCATCTAGGCGTCGAAGCGGTGAAAAGGGAACTAAGAAAGCGTTAAGACAACTTGAAAATCGCATTAGCTGATTTATTTTAGCCTGCTTAAACAGTCGCATGCGGTCAACATGTGTTCACTGTTTTGTTCTTTTATAATTGCCTTTGGTTTTTGATTGCTAGTTACCATTGTCAATGTTGGATTGGTTAGGTTGTTGCTGCCGTGCGAATCCAAGTACTAGACCATGTAATTGGCCCTGAAAAGTCACTCATTCAAGATATTCTTGAAAACTTACCAAAAATAAAAACACCAAGTTATACCTGTTTAACGCTAAACACTACAAACGGATAAACAGCAGTAAAGTTATTAAAAAAGAATGTGCCGTTCGTCCTCAGGACTCAAATGCACGACCTCTGGACCAGATGTGACTATAATACAAACTCGCTCATTTTGAGAGGTGCAGCGTAATTACCGCTATAACTCTAATAAGGGAAAATTAACTGGAAATTAGTCAAATTTTGAATGAATAATGTAGGACGTCGTTGTTACAATGTACTCACCATATTTTATGCCATCGTGCTCGTTGTTTTTCATGCAAATAGCCTGCAAAGACGCGGGCTGTTAACGCCACCAACGGAAATCCACTTTAATCGCCCCAAATCCACCAAAAATTGGCCTCGCGAAGCTCCAAATTGGAATGAATATTACACTGCACTCTCTTTCTAGTGCACCCAACATTTAGTGCCATTTCGCACGCGAGTTCAACATGCAATCCACTGCAATTTACTGCAGGTGCCGCGGCAAATACTACAATCCACTGCAATTTGCCTCAAAGTAACGATAAATCCTGTGTAATAAGCACTATTTTGATTGTGTATTACAGTACACTTTGTGTGCGGTGTAACTACAAAATTTTAGAACTATGCGTAGGGGCGTTCTCATGAAATACACTGCAATCGAAAGTAGTGGCACAGGCAATATCACAATCTACTATAATCCACTACAAAGTGCCCACAAATCATGTCCGAATTTTGATTATTTATGGAAGCACACCACAAAAATCGTGCAACCTTGTTGCCTCAAGCTATTGCACATGCGCGATTTCAGGAGATGCAATGCAATCAATCTATTAGCTACTGGGGTCGGTGCCGCTATTCACAACAATCCTCCGAAAGTCGACCAGAAATTGGCTTTCCGAATTTTATAGTGATGTGATATTTTACTGTGTCTAAAGTGAATCCAACAATGTAAGGCATTTCGCACGACTTGAAGAGTCAGCTCCTGATAAATTCGAGATTTTGCACAAACTTGCCGATTTAGCTTTCAGACTTATTTGTCTACGTGAGTTAACGTAAGTCATTTGAGAGACATTGTTCGTATAAGTTTGATGGGGACGCAAGTGCAAAACTAGCCTACTACAAAGCAGCATGGCACTAACTAATTTTCTGAACGCATTTTTATTCTCTGGCTAACAGCATTATACTCCCTCACTCGAATGATCTATGTTTTGCAGCAGAATTTATAAACTAGCTACAAATACTAACCGCTATCTCGAGAAAGTATAAAAGACCAGTACTTATTGTCCATCAGCTGGCATAGAAGTCTTATTACAGATTGTGCCAAACCATCATGGCTAAGTTCAAGCCTAGCTTCTAGAAAAACATATTTGAATCGCAAATAGACAACCTAAAATGCTAACGTCGACCATCAATCATCCCCTGAATAGCACCCAGTTCAGTAAATTACCAGTCGATCACTGTGGCAATCTAGGAGACCTTTCTCGTGCTTCTTTATTGGTAATAGTCATTCCCTAAGGTAACATCCTCAGTGGACTTCTCGCAACTCAGTTTATTGCTTACTTCAATATCCACCTTCAAATCTGCAATTAAAAACGAAACCTCAAAGATTATCTCCCAATCTTAGAAGACTAACAATCCTCTACAACTCATGCCTACTGTTGGCCATCTGAGATGCTTATATTTGTGGCTTCCCTATATAACTATCATAATCAATATTAAAATATAAATATAATTCATTTGCATAGCGCCCTAAGAGAACTTGATATCTACTTAGGCGCTTCATATTTGCCACGGGGCTCGAGCCCGAAACCTCGGCCATCAAATACATTCATCTTGACCTTGATTGGGGTGAGCACCTTAGCTACCAGGCCAAACCTATACCATAACCAAAGCATCAGCCTTTGTCCCTGCTTCCTTCAAAAGATTGTTCTAAAGCCACTCATTAGGCAATTAATCTAGAACATAGGTACTTGAGAAACATCGGCTGATTCTCTGCTGGTCTTCCTAATAAGTACACTGGAATGAATAGTGGAGGACCAGCAAAAACTCTTATCATCCACACTCAGCGGGTAAGTTCCAGCCTGAAAGCTGATCTCATTCATCCGAGTACGCCCTGTTGCAAATGTTTAACGAGATTCGAAGGAATGCTGACTTGTGTAGCCTCTGCTAGTTATGCTGGATAATAATAATAATACATTTTATAAAGCGCCCTCAGAGAACTCGATCTCTTTCTAGGCGCGTAGCAATTGATACAAAGGAAGCACGATTCAATGGTTAGTGGTAGCATGCTCAATAAACAACGAGAATAACATGGTTAGGGTGACATACACAAGGTCAGCATGCAAGGATGAATAGTGCCAGCATCCACAATGTCAACACGCATAAGCACATACAGTACGAATCACTGGGACCCACTAAATGCTGTCATGGATAGATTAGTTTTTTGAATGTGGTCAAGTCAAGAGATATTGTGAGACAAATCGAAAGTGAGTTCCAGGTATTGGGAGCATACGAACTTAAGGCTCGGTCTCCAAAATACTTGAGGTATAAGGTATGGTTAGACAGTTAGATTCTGAAAAGTGGGTGGTACGATGCTTAGCCTGGTGGTGGAGTAGATCTGGTAGGTAGGCTGGAGCCAAAGAATCAAGGAACCTAATAGTAAGCAACAAAACCTTGAAGTCGATCCGTTGGTTGACTGGGAGCCAGTGAGGGTTGGCGAGAAGTGGTGTAATGTGGCAACTGCGATGCTCACGACAGACAAGCCTAGCTGCGAAGTTTTGCACCAGCTGTTAGTGCCTGAGTGCACAGGCCCGTAGGCCAGCAAGCAGTGAGTTACAGGAGTCAAAACGAGATGTCATTAATGCATGGACTAACGTCTATGTGAATCCCTATCTGAGCAAGCCCGAATTTTAGCAATATTATGTAGCTGAAAGTAGGCAGACTTTATTGCGGAGCTCATGTGGTCGTCTAATAAAAGATCACTTTGGAGTATGATACCTGGATTTCGTGCAGATTCAATAAGAGATATGCTGGCAGAGCAGATTTTGAGCGTCAGCCTTTCCAATTTCTGAATCACACTGGATTTGCCCATAACTAGTAAGTTGGTTTCATCATCCTTCAATTTAAGAAAACCTGCTGTCATCCACATGCCGATGTCATCAATACATGCAGCAAGGGAGTTGAGAGAATTTGACGCGCTGGAGGGCTGGGAGGGATCAAAGCAAAGGTACAACGGAGTGGCATCCTCATAGAAGTGAAAGCCTAGATTGTGCATGGCAGTCACATCGGCAATAAGGAGAGTAGAATCCGTGAAAAGAACTGAACCATGCACGGAGTCCTGAGGTACCGCATATTTCAGAGGTTCCTTGGATGATAATAGTCCATTCACATCAGTACTCTGGAGTCTCCCACTGAGATAGGACCTAAATCATTGCAGAGCAGCGCCAGTGAAGCCCAGGCGAGATGAGAGGCACTCTATGAGAACTTGGTAATCGATAGTGTCAAAACCTGCCGAAAGATCGAGCGAAACAAGCAAAGATACACTACCCATGTCTGCATTCCTATGTAGGTCGGTGTACATCTGAAGCAATGCTGACTTTGTAGAGTGATTAGCTCTAAAGCCAGACTGGAACTTACTAGCAAGTGTGAAGTTTCAAGATACGAGTTTAGCTGGTCTGCCACGACCCATTCCAGTGTCTTTGATAGGAACGATAGAAAGAAGACTAGGCGGAAGTTGCTCAAGTTCTCTTGGTTTAGTGTTTGATTTTTCGGTGGCAATTGATACTATTAATTACATGGTCCTTTTCGAACGAAAGTCATCTGGTCTAGGCATTATCGGCTTCGTACTTTACGGTGTAGGTCCTATAAGCAACGTGGGATGTCGGAGTAAACATTTTAAAGAGCAACAGTTATCCGAGGAGCGTTTTGTGTTCGGGTTACCCCTAGGACCTGTGCTTGGTCCACTTTATATTTCTCAACTTATACTCTCCCTTTAATCGACGTAATAGCCATGCACAATCTAGGCTTTTTATTTTGTGCAGACGACGTAGATCATTACGTGTGCATTGACTCAGCCGCCGAGTCAAACTCATTTATAATATGCATTGCCGAGATTTGAAGTTGCATGGCAGCATAATACTATAAATTAAAAGACAATTAATATCCAACTTACTAGTAATAGATAAACTCAGCGTAGCTCAGAAATTATCCCTAACAGCATTTTCTCAATTTCTACGACTTTTCTTTTGTTCCGTTGCGAAATTAGGCACGCTATCACTAACCAATAGACCGGTTGTCTTTTCAGCTTATGTAAAGTACTCACAAAGAGATGCGATTTGCTTCTGGCTCCATACAAAAGCCTTATCATTATTATTATTATTACCCGAATAAATAAAGTTAAGTAGATGTTCTCAAAACTATGAAACTGGATATGCTGCTAAAGGCATTAATTGATTAATTTGTAGAATGGAAATTGTTGTGATCTTAGGGTGCAATACCACTAGAAAATACACATTTGACAGTAGTCAGTTTTGATAAAAAACAGAGTTCCCAAACAGTTGATCCAGAGTGTGTCTGTGCGTCGTAGAGCGGCCGGCCTATATACCACGTCTAAGGTACTGGGTTCGACGCGGCGGACCAGCTGCTGATTGACAGTAGTGTTAAGCCAAAAGTGCAGGCTGAATAGCCAGCGCACGACGTCGGCCCGTTCGGGTCAAGCCCAATAGCTTCGTCAGCCACAGCACGGTGCTGTGTGGTAGGTGGCATCACAACAGAAATGACGTTCTTCAACTGGGGAAAAATTTCCAAGCCAAGTCCAATTATCAAATCAATATTAATTATCGCAGTGTAGACGCACCTATTTATGACAGCATTTAGCTGCTCCCTGTGATTCGTCCTTCATGTGCTTATGCGTGCTGACACTGTGCATGCTGACACTAACCACACTCGTATGCTGACCCTGCGCCTGTCACCCCTAACCTTGTTATTCATGTTGTTTATCAAGCATGATATTACTCACCATTCAATCGCGTTTCTCTTTGCAGCCAATGTGAAGCGCCTAGAAAGAGACTGAGTTCTCTGAGGGGAATTTATCGAGTGCATTATTATTATTATTAGGAAAATGTGCTGACAGGCTAATTTTCGAGGATTAAAATTTACGCGAACGAGACTGCGACCATTCATAGGCATTTCTTCCGAGACGCTCCTCTTTTCTCTCTCTACTTTCTCAATCGCTGAATCAAGTCGTAGATATTAAATAATTATTTCATCTGGAGCACCGACTTATATATACCATCTAACCATACATTCCAACATACCATCCATTTGCCGCCAAATGCTCCCTTGAGTCACTAAGTTTCTTGACGTGTATCGTTGCAACACGGATAGTCAAAAACGAGAATAGCGCACTCTTGTTCTTGTCACATTACAAGAATTTGGCACAGTTCGATGAAATGCGAGCCCATGTGGTAACGCTAGGTCTAATCAAGAGCCTCTGATCCCGCGAGGTCACGAGTATCCAGACAATAGGACGTTCGTCAGTATTTTGATGCTGCAGCAGACAGAAAATGTGCTGTGTAAAAATGTTCTTCCTTGTGTACAAACTCAAGCTTTACTGATTAGCAAGTATCCCACACGATGTCCATTCGCCGAGAGATGAAAGATCAAGCTGCTTATTTAAGAATGGAATGAATACTTGCCACTGTTCTTTAAACGTTCTGTCTTAGCATGGAGGGATCAAGGGGAACAAAAGACTATGGTCAGGCTAAATTCTGGGACAGTTCAAGTTTTTGCTGCTGGAATGGTCCTCCAGGCAATCCATAATTGGTAGACTTGGAGACCTAGCGTAGCGACTATACGTTAAGGATCAAGAGGAAAGGAATACAGGATAAGGATAAAGAGGAAAGATAACGAGGATAAATGAGTAAGAATAAAGAGGAAAGGGGAAATATTTATCCGGAAATAACTTTTGCAAACGTTTCTGCGTCTGATCACGAAGCTGATATACAGTTTCCTAAATGCTGAATAGTTCTTCGCGAGCAACGATGCGCTTTGCAGGCTTCAGCTTTAATTATTAGTTGAGGTTTGGGCGACGATGAAGACGAGACGAAGGTCACTCTTTATTATTCAATGGAAGATGAATCAGAGGCGCTGTGGAAGTCATTCAGCGATGGACGCTTTATATTCATTCAGCTCTCTTGGAAGTGTGTTGGTACGCGCTGCAGGAGCGTCCAAGGTTTGACTATATTTCTATGCTATGCCGCACTAACGCTTCTTGCCCTTTTTTCGTAAAAGGAAAAAAAGCTACATCTTTCCACTGCGCTTACTATCGCTCTAACGTTAAAGAGCATCTTTCTTGGAATGCTATAGCTAGTTCGTTGTAGGATAATGCACTTAACTTAAGAATTAAAATAACTTAATTTAACTCAACTTGTTAACCACTTCGTTTCGGGGCTGCCAATCATCAAGCGACGCGAAGAGGGTTTCTTGCTAGCCCGGCATATCATCCCATGCATTTTATTGGCCGGTTTATGCGGCACGCGTGCATGGTCCACTGCCAGTTTGGAGAATATTCTAGCTGACCGCCGAGGAAAAAGTGTCAGTTCTCTAATTGACTAAAAATTTCAGGGCACCTGTAGTCCAGCCCGCCCTTTTAGTCAATGTATCGTAGCTTGCAATCAAATTTTGCTAATCTCTTGCAGAGAAGTTTACCGAAGGCACTCAACATTACAAAGATTCAGTGAATGCATTAAATTCCACGACTTAGAAGCATCCTACTAACGAGGAAAAGGCATGCCAAGTGTGTACTTTTCAGAGCATCTTATGTTGATCTCAATCTCGAACATGGGCTCTTCCTTCGGAAAAGCTTCCATATGTGGAACATGTACTGAATGGCGTTTAGCATTGCACTGTGTACACTACTGACATTTAGAAATAAGCTGTAGAAACTTCAATGCTCTTGTCCATTCAGAGTGATTTATCTCTCTCCAATTGCTCTATGGAATACATTCTTCTCTTCGCACATGCTCAAGCTCGAAACATCTGCTCGTGCTCATCCTCTTTGGCACGGATTCCTTCATATGCCTAGCACTCTATTAGAGTTTCACGAAATGGGCAGGCTGAAATGTCCGTCCGCTCTCTTAGAATCATATCAGCTCTCCGATTTGCTTGCCGGACAGAAGTCTGGCAATGCACCAACCTCCCTTCGCTGTCTGGCAGAAGGTACCGACATTCAAGCGCAGAGACGCGATTAATAAAAAAAGGATGAGCATTATTTACCAAAAAACAAGTGCTGCGTGAAGTACTTGCTGGCTTTCATTTCATCCAAAGGCCTGCTTTAGCTGTAGGCGCAGATAATTGGGATTTTTACTTACTTTTCAGATCAGTATTGTAGAATTTGTCCCTGCAGTATATGTGAAACTGGGTGGAATATGATAGAAACGTTTGTTCTAATCCATGCCATTAATTTAGCCTGCCAGGACTCAGCAGACTCAGGAACAACAATCAGTCCCGCAAATTGTTGCAAGTCGCCGGTTAATCGCTCACAGCTTCATTGCTTCTTACAGCTCGTAGTTTGCTGCCCGCGAACTGTATTTTCTGTCATGTCAGTCTGGCGAATTGTACAGAGTGCCCAGTTTTCGCAAGACACTAAATTTGAGTCTTCCGTACATCCGAGTCAGCGCAGCAGTGAGCTTTCGGTCTGACCCTTATATCTTATGTTACAAAACATGTTACAAAAGCAAGTGAGCGCCGATTTTCATCCCTGCTAACACTCGTCAGCACTACTAACATTAAAAACTAGGTCTAGCATCTGTCAGCAACAAAGCCTTTTACCACGATTTGGTCTGGCTGACTGTGATCGACTGGCGACACTACGCTGCCAAAATGAATAAAGAAACGCGGGAGAGTATGAAGTAGTGCTTTCACATGAGCAAAATGCAACCTGCTGCGGAAGGGCTGAGGTCATGGGCTCGAGCCCCGAGGCATATGTGAAGCGCCTGAATAGAGATCAAGTTATCTTGGGGCGCTATACAAATGAATTATATTATTAATTATATTAAGTAGAGATCCGGTCTTGGCTACATTACTACTGAAACCACTTCCCAAAGACGCCGTGCTGGTACCTGCTAATGCCCTACAGTTCAACAGTAACACTCAAAGCGATAACTCGCAAGAAACATTCGGAATATTTATTCGCGACAGGACTATAGCCTCCAACAGCTACAGCTTATTGAATTTCGACTGCTCTTACTGAGTTCACAGACCTCATACACATACCCCTACAAAGAATAATATTTAGCTAGCCGATACCCGTCAATAGTCAAGGAAAACTCTTAGCTTAGCTTTAGAAAGCCGGCATGAGTGCACGCTGACCTAGCTGTGAGCTTAAATTACTGACGTGCCATCCTGCTCTTTCTTAGGGTAGCAAAATCTAAAGGAAAAATGTTGAGGAAATACTGAGAAGATTGGTCCAACAGTCGAATGTTTGCTTAGGATACCTTCATAGTAACAAACCGAAGCAATAAATCTAAAAATAAAAAAATTATGTACATGCTGGTAACTTATAAACAGCATCCTTTACAGTGTAGCTATGGTGCCTGGTAAATTCCCTAGCTCAGCCAATACTGTACATACCGATAAATATTTCAAATGAGAGTCCAGCTCTGCTTGCAAATTACTGTACTAGTTCCCACGATTTCAAAATATAAAGTTCGAAGGCATCTTATGACAACTTTGACGATCGAGTTAATTCCAAAAAAGGTTGGTTACGATACCACAAATTAAATTTTTTATGTTTTACTAGTTTGCTTGATTTGATTCTCTTCTGTCAATAGCTCTCTCACTACACGGCCACTTAAAACACTGAGCTCAAGGGTTTTACAACGCACAAACTCTTAAACAAAGCATTACCTGAATTGCTTGTGGGCAGCAAGTCAAACTGCGACTCAAATAGCCGGATGCACTTAACATGGATCCAATGTGATATGATCTTTATTTTGTTGAGGGGGAGGGAAAATAATATGCCAATACTTGCTCGGAACGACGAATAGTAGCAGCACCATCGAGCAAAATAACAATTAGCAATTATAATATAATCGGGACTATCTCGACTTATGCTGCGGCACCGGAGGGCGAGCAAAGGCCCGACGGCAACGCCCGATGGGAACGCAGCCAGTCCACTAAGACTCAAGCAGCATGCTACCCGAACCTTCCCTTGCTTTGCTGGCATACAATCATGGAAGCCAACTGCGGCAAGATGTGTAAAGAAGACCTCGTCATCCAATGCGGCGGCAGCAACTGGTACTGCTGCAAGTGAACACCAATGTAAAATCCGAGGAACCACGACCTGCTTAAGTACACGAACACTGCCTCGCCGAGCTAACAGCTCGAGGCTACTGAGCGCCTGCTTGGGTGGCTGCCAACTATCATCAGCAAGCGACCGTTCCAGCAGAGAGCTGCATTCGGCGACGGGTGTCACTCGCTCAAAGCTTCGGGGCCTCCACCGTCGATCGCAGCTGCGTCCACTATTTCGAAATCTTGATCCCCATTATCCTCTCCACTCGACGAATTATCTGCCGATCTGCCACTGGTGTCGCCACCTGGTGGCTTGCGCAGGGTGCCGTTCTCCTCCCCTGATGACACAGGCTCGCCATCGCCGGCACCAGCCTCGTCTTCGACAGCCGCTTGGCCGGTGTCGTCACTACTGCCCGCGTCGTCACCACCGGCGCCGCCTCCGTCTGCTGCTTTCGATGAATCAGACTTCCTCTCCACACTATAAAACGGCTTGAAGGACTCCAAAAAGCCACAGTCTTGCCACAGATTGGGCAGCACCCACAGATGACTATTACCAGCCGTCACCGCCCACACGAAGACGAAAATAATGCCACGCACTGAAAAGAGAAATGGAAAAACAGTGTGTTCACTGCAGCACTCACGGCAAAGCACAGGGGGGGATGGAGAGAGAGAGAGAGAGAGAGAGAGAGAGAGAGAGAGAGAGAGAGAGAGAGAGAGAGAGAGAGAGAGAGAGAGAGAGAGAGAGAGAGACAAAGCCATGCCAGCCAACTAGATTGCTGATCATACAGCCTCATTTAAATACAGAAGGAGAGCCTTGGCAGCTAATATTCTGCTTGCAGCAAGCAATACAGAATTATCTGCTGCAGGACACGAACCCACGACCTGGGTAGTGAAGAGGGTGCACCTTACCCGTAAGCTAATATCTCCCTCATCACTAAGACTTATAACAAAACTTCCATGTTCCATACTTGCGGACAGACCTCTTCTGATGACCAAACCAAGTTATGGGCAAATCTAGCTTTAATCTGATCTTGCAAAGTCTTACCCTCAAAAATAGATCATATACATACATTGTACGCAGAGCTTGGGTGTTCTGTTCAGAAATGACATTGCGCTGGATGACCCCAGTAAAATCTGACAGCTTCTAACTGGCTACTTTTAACCACAATATTTAACAAATTTGGGTGTGCTTAGATACCGCGGTCGAGTTGGTCCATATTCGTGACATCTTGTCTCGACTTCCAAAACTCTCTGTGTAGGTCTTCCGACATGCACACTAAACCACTTACAGATAGTGCAAAACTCTGCAGCTAGGCTAACCTATCGAAAACGTTGCCAACTGCCACATTACATCACTTCTCACAGACCTGCACTGGCTCCCCATCAAGCAGCATATCGACATCAAGGTTCTGTCACTCACTTTTAGGTTTCTCCAGTTTCTTGCTCCGGCCTACCAATCAGAACTATTTCATAATCAGGCTCGGCATTGTACCTCCAGCTCTTCCGTCTCGAGTCGTTTAGCCCAACCAGTCTCTATTTGGGGTGGGAGTGGGATGTGTGTGTGTGTGAATGAGTGTGTGTGCACGTGTGTACGGGTGTGCATGTGTGTGCACGTGTGGGGGTGCCCGCACATGTGTCTGTGCGTGTGTGCCTGTGTGTGCACGTGTATGGGCGAGCGTGCTACCCAAGAACAGGACGCCTCATGACAAAGGAAGCAGTGCACACATGCACGATCACTTGTCAATGGTGTGCAAGCCGAGTGCATACGCAGTGTGCACTTACATAAGGTTACTAGTAAAACAAGTGCCAGGAGTCCGATGGCAGCAATGCTCAAGTAGTAGGTACCGCCTCGCATCTCCTGTGGCCACAGTGGATACAAGCAGAATGCAATGGCTCCGAGTACTACAACAATACACGACATGAACCACTGTCACTCACTGCCCAGTGAGTTCTTCAACGATATGAGAGAACAGTTGCATTGGCAGTGTCCGTGTAAAAATAACTGCATTACATAAGAGACACAGGCTGATGCAGACAGTGACAGTTAGCCACATTGTCAGACATACGTATAAATAGAGAGGCACAGCACGAGTGAGCAGGCACTGCAAACACACAGTCTCGTCCTATACAATGATACAACCAAACTGCTGCTCATAGGACACCCTAAGCGTGTGGCTGGATTAAAAGGCTTTGCTCTTCTAATAGGTGATGCTGTTGTGCAACCATCACCACGTGCTCGAAATTTAGGTGTCGTGTTCGACAGCTGCCTATATTTTAAAAGCTTCATTCGGAAGACTACTTCTACAGCTAGCCATCACGTGTGATCCCTATCCAAGATTAGGAGCTGTCTTCGACAGTGGGTTGCCAACAATTTAACTAGCTCCTTAGTTCTGTCTGGGTTTGATTATTGTTATTCCCTTTTGGCTCGGCTACCAAAGAAAGCAACTAAGCCACTGCAGCTGACTATGAATATGGCTGCAAGGCTAGTCTTCAAGTCCCAAAAGTTTGAGCACGTGTCTCCTTTGCCAAAAAGCTAGGATGGATGCCGGTTGAGCAACGGATACAGACCAAAGTTCTAACACTGACCCACAAGGCCTGCCACGGCCTGGCTCCTTCATACCTAGCTGAACTGCTGCACCAGTTTCAGCCTGTTCGCGCCCTCAGGTCCTGTGTGGACAATAAATTAGCTGTTCATTCATCCTCTTTAAGACCGTTGGCGACAGAAGCTTTAGCTCTGCAGGTCCTAGACTGTGGAACTCGCTTCCACGATTCTTACGCAACGACAACTACTCTCCTGCTGCCGACTATGGCTCATCCTATGCAGCGGTCCTGAGCTGCTACTTCCATGCTACTCACTACCTCAACTGCTCTCCTGACTGCTATGATTTTCACTTTCTCTTTGTTTCGTGAGACGAAGTCTGTTGGCTACCGAATGCCTACCGAAAGCCGCTTGGGCTGTGAGTGCGCTATGCGAAACTCTCCTGTGCAACACCCACATAGTCTGTGTGGCTTTGTTGAGTTACAGACATGCATACACATAGATAGAAGGCAAACCATGCTAGGGTGACTGAAGCTGCATCTACTTTGGCAAATGCTTGGAGTCGAGGCACCAACGAACTTGTCTAGAGTGCTTACTAGGATCGTACCAGCCACGTCTACCCTTCGTTAACAGTAACACAGTGGAGATTAGTCACAGCGTAGGGCTGTGGCTGGTACATTCGCTCTCACTTGGCAACAAGAGAGATCTCAGAAGCCTGGAGTTCCTAAAGTCTATCGTTTGGTGGCCAATGGAAATGGAGCAGAAGCAGCAGCTAATAGTAATAATAATGCACTTGATAAAGTGCCCTCAGAGAACTAAATCTCTTTCTAGGCTATTTACATTTGCTGCAAAGGGAAACTCGATTGAATGGGGAGTGATATAACGCTTGATAAACAACATGAATAACACGGGGGTGAAATGCAAAGGGTCAGTATGCAAGTGTGGTTAGTGGCAGCATGCACAGTGTCAGCACGCATAAGCACATGAAGGACGAATCACAGGGACCCACTAAATGCTGTCCTAAATAGGTGTTTTCAAGTTCTTTTTAAATGTGGTCAAGTCAGGGGATGTTGTGACCCAAGTCGGGAGTGAGTTCCAGGCTTTAGGAGCATACGAACTAAATGCTCGGTCTCCAAAGGATTTGAGGTTTGTACGAGGTATTGGTAAACTGTTGGATTCCGAAAAGCAGGTGGTACGATGCTTGGCCTAGTGGGGGAGTAGATCTGAGAGATAGGTGGAGCCAAAGAATGAAGTGACCTAACAGTGAGCGACAAAACCTTGAAGGCAATCCGTTGCTTGACTGGGAGCCAGTGCAGGTCGACGAGAAGTGGTGTGATGTGGCAACTGCTACGCTCACAACAGACAAGCCTAGCTACAGAGTTTTGCACCTGCTGTAATCGCTTGATTGCACATGCCGGTATGCCAGCAAGCACTGAGTTACAGAAGTCAAGACGTGATGTCACGAATGCATGGACCAACTTAGACGTGGTATCCTTATCTAAACAAGCCCGAATTTTAGCAATGTCATGTATGTGAAAGTAGGCAGACTTGATTGTGGAGCTGATGTAGTCGTCTAATAAGAGGTCACTTTGGAACATGACACCTAGATTTCGAGCTGATTCAACAGGGGATATGCTGGCAGAGCCAATTTTGAGCATCAGCCTTTCCAATTTCTGAATCAAACTGGGTTTGCCCATAACCAATAAGTTAGTTTCATCATCGTTTAGTTTAAGAAACTTTGCTGTCATCCATGTGCGGATGTCATCAATACATTCGGTAAGTGAATTGAGAGAATTCGAGGTACTCGAAGGCTGGAAGGGATCAAAGCAAAGGTACAAGTGAGTGTCATCCGCATAGAAGTGAAAGCCTAGATTGTGCTTGGCTATCACATCAGCAAGAGGGAGTGTATAAACCGTGAAAAGAACCGGACCTAGCACGGAGCCCTGACGTACCCCATATTTCAGAGGTACCTCGGATGATTTTTGTCCATTCATGTCAATATTCTGGAGTCTCCCACTGAGATAGGACCTAAACCATTGCACAGCAGTGCCACACAGTGATGCCCAGGCAAGATGAGAGGCACTCTAGAAGACACAGCGTGACAGCCTACTTGACGCATGAACTACAGACCACCGGCATACGTGCAAATGTGCCACGGCATCCGAATCCGATTCGGCATGCGGACTTGCCAGTCTGTTAAGTGCACCCAAAGCAACAGGGTGTCGCTAGAAAGGCAGCAGGAAATATCTTGCCGTCCGTAATAATCGAACCGACAACCTTAACAACTAAAGAAGGACATGACACAGCTCCGACAGACCACGGCACAGACCGAACCAAGAGGCAAGGCATCGTCTGCTTTGAGCGATCTTTGGCCACGGCGACGGCCAGTGCAGCAGCAGCAGCAGCTGCGTGCGTGCGAAAAAGAGGTGCTCTTAGGCGGTGAGCAGCTGCTGGCCTGCACTCACTCAGTAAAAGTCCTCCGGCGAACGTCTTGAACGACGTGGGATCGTACACCCAGACGCACCACTCTCTGCCGTCGACGAAAGGCAGTCCCTCTTGTACTTCGAGTTTCAGCTTCTTCAGTTTCTTCTTGGCGGCATTTGCGATTTCTTCCTTCTCGTCATCCTTCTTGGCTGCAGCTGCTTGCCTCTTCTTCCTCGACGACTGCTCCTTGGGACCCTCGGTGCCGGAATCGCGGCCGTGCCCTGCTTGCGAGCCTTTACCTCTCCTGCCAGACTGAGCCGCGAGCGCGCAGGCAGTCACGTGGGTGCACGGCGGACGCTCACTCGAGGCCTCATTCAAGGCCGCTCACTCCACTTTAAATGCTACGAACGCTTCCTGCAGATGGCTAGGTGGCATCATGAAGATGATAATAAAGAGAGCCAGCGGGCGGACAAATCTAGTGTCTGCCGCCGCAGCTGCTGCTGCATGCACCGACTGGGAGGACATGAACGGGCAATCAGCCAAACGCAAGATTCGCGACACTAGAATTCCTTATAGGACATTTGTATGACGAGCTTTTAAAAATCCTTGACACTGTGTGCTAGCTTCGTTTAATAGACAGCCGAGGTAAGCTAGCGGGAACTTCCCCGACGAGACTGTTCCTGCCAAGCCAACCATAAAAAACCCAAATCAAAGCAGGAATGTGTCGTCGCCAGCGTTGAACCAAAGCTGAGATCCACAAGGAAGCGAAGCATCATCAAGACGACTTTCAAAGTGCTAGCAACCACAACTGCTCCTCTCTCTCGCCTCCCAAGCTGCTGTTGCCGCCGGCACGCGCCGCCGCCAGTCCTCTGCATCACCTGGCAGGGGCCAACCGAAGCGTAGCGTGCCGCCACGCGCTCGTCGGATGCCTGCAGCGCTTCTCACAAGCGCAGCTTTCTTTGCTGACGAGTCAGTCAATCAGACAAGTGACAGACGCACAAACGTCTCGCCGAGATCTCTCCTCGCACGGCAGACAGTCCTCACCGGTCTACTTCTACTAATTAAAGTGAGAAAGTCCGCCCTTTGCTACGGCATGCGGCAAGATGGCACACTTCCGTCAAGCGGCAAGATGGCACAGTCTGTCTTGCCTTGCCTTCAGCCTTGTCTTCTGTGACGCAACTGCTATGGCTCAGCAAAGCTAGCCCACAGGCAGTGAGCTGCTTGGGGCTACCGAAATCCGGGCCACCAGCTCCGACGGCTTTCAGCCACTTACACTTCAGCTCCTCTCTGCCCGCTGCACAAGGCAGAGTTGCTGCATCGATTAAAACGAACAAACCACGCGAATCTGCCACATACACTGCATACACCGCACGTGCCCAGTACGCAGCTCTCCAGAATGCCTTCAACTAGCACAGTGGTGGGCCATGGCTTAGTGCTTGACCTTCACTCTCTCCCTCACCCATTCAAGAGGTGGGATTTTGTCTATATAATAATAATAACAATAATATTAGTAATAATTTGACGATACAATAACAATAACAGACGTTCGCATTCTGCCCCAAAAAGTCTACATCTCATCGGGGCATTTTACGCATGCTGAAAAGGATAGAGGGGGCACCTCAGTGCATGCTGTGCGGCAATGCATAGCAGTGGCTAGCCGACAAAAGCAGCCAACGCAAGGCTTGCCGTGGTACCTCTGTGCCGCTGTCGCGACCCTCGGGGGCAGCCACGGCCAGCGCTGCCCTAGCGGCGGCACCGCCGCGTGGAGGCTTGTCGGGCTTCTTGGCAAGCTTGGCACGAACGAACAGGCCGTGGTGCAGCAGCCGCTTGCAGTAGTCGACACATGACTTCCGGTCAGTGAACAGGCACTCCTTGCCCTTTGCCCATTTCGAGTCCAGCAGGGCGTTGACAGCATCGTCGGCTGACAACGAAATGGCCAGTGAGCATCGAGACAACAGCACACACGCGGACGATGCTGCATCAAACGACAGTGACCGCTGCAGGGGAACTTCCCCGACGAGACTGTTCCTGCCAAGCCAACCATAAAAAACCCAAATCACAGCAGGAATGTGTCGTCGCCAGCGTTGAACCAAAGCTGAGATCCACAAGGAAGCGAAGCATCATCAAGACGACTTTCAAGGTGCTAGCAACCACAACCGCTCCTCTCTCTCTCTCTCTCTCTCTCTCTCTCTCTCTCTCTCTCTCTCTCTCGAAAGTCGTCTTGATGATGCTTCGCTTCCTTGTGGATCTCAGCTTTGGTTCAACGCTGGCGACGACACATTCCTGCTGTGATTTGGGTTTTTTATGGTTGGCTTGGCAGAGAGAGAGAGAGAGAGAGAGAGAGAGAGAGAGAGAGAGAGAGAGAGAGAGAGAGAGAGAGAGAGAGAGAGAGAGAGAGAGAGAGAGAGAGAGAGAGAGAGAGAGAGAGAGAGGAGCGGTTGTGGTTGCTAGCACCTTGAAAGTCGTCTTGATGATGCTTCGCTTCCTTGTGGATCTCAGCTTTGGTTCAACGCTGGCTCTCTCTCTCTCTCTCTCTCTCTCTCTCTCTCTCTCTCTCGCTCGCTCGCTCGCTCGAGAGAGAGAGAGAGAGAGAGAGAGCAAGGGTGCCTCCCGAGCGAGAACGGAAGGCCAAGACAGTCTAAACCATGTGCATCGTTTTCGGGGCAGCTGCTCTCTCACGCCCACACTTGCTTGCGCATGCTCTGGCAGCTAAAACAAAAGCAAGTTTTTCTAGCAGAGCCTCCAGCTCCTAGCTGTAGCTATGGGCCACTCCTGCCCGGCAGCCGCCTCCCAAGCTGCTGTTGCCGCCGGCACGCGCCGCCGCCAGTCCTCTGCATCACCTGGCAGGGGCCAACCGAAGCGTAGCGTGCCGCCACGCGCTCGTCGGATGCTGCACGTCAGCAGGACAACGACTACAGACCCCCCCTACCCCCTAGCAGAGGGGGGAGGCAAAAAAAGTAAAAAATTTCAGCACCCTGGCCCATAAGCAGCAGTATTGATGAACGGCATGCAAAGTTAAAGTAAAGACTAGCTGATTCAACAGCCTCATTTATGTTAGCGGTAAAAGGGCCTTTGTTGCTGTCACTTCACTTGCAGCAGGCAAGAAAGACTTGTCTGCTGCAGAGCTCGAACTCACGAACTGGGTCGAGAAGAGTGAGCACCTCACCTCCTGCGCAAAGACCCAGTGGTGAGAGACGATCCGCTGTACAGCCCCAGTCGGTGGGCACCGCTGACTTGTGATGTGAGGGCACAAGTGCGCACGCACCACGCCTAGGCTAACGGCAGCAGCAGTTTGCCGAGGAATAGCCCCAACCAAGTGTTGGCAACAAAAAAAACTCGAGCCACCAAGCCAACACGGGGGGGCCCGGAGGGGTTGGGTGGAATAGGCCAGGTGATCGTCGGACGGCGGCAAGACGTGCCCGCCGGGTCATCCAACCCTTACCGTAAAAGCAGCTGACGTCGCCCACGCCCGGCAGGTTGCCTTCGCGCGTTGGCACATTGAATCTCAAGAACTTCGCGACGGAGTACTCTTGCTTCGTTGGCACTGTCGGCAGCTCTTGCTCCTGGCAAAAAAATATGGTGAACTGATTCAACACATTCATTTGTATAGCGGCACAAGAGCCTTAACGGCTATCACTACCGCTTGCAGTGGGCAACAAGGGATCGTCCAGTGCAGGACTCGAACTCACGACCTCGGTCGTGAAGAGCAAGCACATCACCTCCTGCGCTATGACCCAGTGGTGAGAGACGATCTGCCGTACAGCCCCAGTCGGTGGGCACCGCTGACTTGTGGTTCGAGGGCACAAGTGCGCACACATACCCATGCCACAAATACACACACACACACACACACACACACACACACACACACACACACACACACACCGACATACAAGCAAGCAAGCACGAACACGTGTCAATGCTTTGGTCAGCTGTCACCAGCAGCCGCAGGTGGGGGCACAGCTGATCGATAGCTTGGCGATAATAGTCGCTCGTGGACTTCAAAGAGACCTTGAGTGCAGCCCTCCACTACCCCAAACCCAAGTCGGGGGATGGGCAATAATAATAATAATAATATTATTATTCTTAATACATTTATATATCGCCCTCAGAGAACTGAATCTCTCTCTCGGCATTTTACAGATGCTACATTATCAAATGTTCGGTGGTAACATCCGCAAGCAGCACGCATAGTGTAAGCAGGCAGGTAAATGCACACGAAGGACGAGTCGCAAAGACCCACCAAATGTTGCAATGAGCAGGTGCGTTTTAAGCTTCTTTTTAAATGTCGTCATGTCAGGGGACGTTGTGACGTGCGTCGGTAGTGAGGTCCAGGCTTTGGAAGCATAGGAACTAAAGGCACGGTCTCCAACGGTTTTGAGGTTCGTACGAGGTGTGGCTATACGATTCGAGTTAGAACAGCACGTTTTACGATTCTTCGCCTGGTGGGGGAGTAGTTCTGATAGGTAGGCTGGAGCCAGAGAATGAAGGGACGTAAAATTAAGTGACAGAACTTTGAAGTCGATGACGCTGGTTAGAGCCTCTGCAGAGAGTCAGCAAGAAGTGGTGTGTGATGCTCAATGCAGCCCCACGACTCAGCACATGCCAAAAAGCCGCTGGCACCTGCCGACGGCAAGCGACTGCTTTTGCTTGCTGCTGCAAATCGGCCGCGCGTACGTCACTCCAGCTGGTGGTTCGGCGAGCTGCGAGCTGTGGCCGGCTTTGGCTCTCGGCCGACGCGTCTCTTAGACGAGACGCAAGAAAGCAGACGACGCCAGCCGCCGGCGCAACCATAGGAGCTGCGAAGCGCGGCGCCCATCCGGCGGAAGCAGCATAGCCGGCGCCGCTTGCTGCGGTGCGCACGAGCGGAGCGAGTACAGCCGCGTGGCAGCGCCACAGGCTGTGGGGACCACCGCGCTCCTCGCACGCCGAGCGCACGCGCTCCAGCCGCGAACGCTGCCGCGCGGAGGTCTCTGGATGCGAGCAGGCATTCCGGATCGACGCTCTGAGGGCTAACGCTGCTGGCTCTGTCGCCGATGACAGTACCCTCGCGCGGAGTTGGCGAAGCGAAGATTCTCATTTCTACCTACGCACTCTCAAGAGACGCTGCGTTGGCGCCGGCAGATTTCCGCGCGAGCCAAGTACGTCCGGCCGTAATTCATAAAGAGAGAAGTAACTGCTGCAGAGGTATTCGCGCCGCCGCAGAAGCGCGTGACCGAACTAAAAAGGCCACGTCTTACTTTGCGCTTCGCCTTTCTCGACGAGGCCATGACCGACGACTGCCGACTGGGGCCTCGTTCTCGTAATGCATGACCATGACCTTCACAGATTGAGCAGTCAGCGCTCGTGGCCCGCAGCGGTAGGACCATGCGACCGTGGAATGCGCTCTTCCTCATCGCCGGACTCGTGAGTGACCGCGTAAATCAGCTATGGCTGGCCGTCCTTTTCGTTTTATTGCGCTGCCGGCACGCGTCGCACAGCCTCGCGCTGCCTGCAGATGGTCGCGGCCGCCTTCGGAGCCGCCGCCGCCGCCGGTTCTACCGGCGGGCTGCTGCCGAGGAGCGACGGAGCGTGCGGCGGGGCAGGGGTCAGAGAAATTGCGTTTGCCGGAAGCGCTCTCTGCTTTCGACCGTGCTGACAGATAAATCTGGGTGCGCGTAAAATCCCAGACAGCCGGCGCACTCTTCGGTTACCCACGCAGCTATTTCGTAGGACCTCTTCGCCGCCGGCATGTTGACTATCCAGATGCAAGGTCACCTCCGGAGCATGGGCGCGTCCCACCTCCAGCTCGGCGTGATCGGTGAGTTTGGGCTCGCGCGCTCTCTGCCGATCTGTGCACTCGCGCGATTGCCTCCCGTCGACGGCAAGCTATTTCGTAGCAACAGGATCGAAAGCGAAACCGCTCAGACAGACGGGATGACGTGGCGGGAGCTCTTGAGTTGCTAATTAATGATTTCCGCGCGAGAACTGGCAGCAAACCCGCGGTCAAACCTGGCTAGCGCCGAAAGCTGTTAATCATCCCCCTTTCCTGGGTTGCTTGAGGTCAGGTCGCCGGATCAGCTGTGGCCTGGTCAGCCGCGACGCTGGGACTCTGCGGCGTCGCCAAAGTCGTTCACTCGTGGCCCGTGTCTGTTTGCCCGCCTTGCTCTCGCCGAGCTCTGGCCGCGTGGCCATGTTGCAGCAGCTACCGCCTCAGCTCCTCCATCAAAATTATCAGCAGGCAGGGAAGCAAGGAGTCAATACAGCAATCGCCAGCACGACTCATCAGTCGTTGCATTGCAGCAGCTCGATCTCACAGCAGACGATGAGCTAGGCGGCATGCAATTCTTATATCAGCTGCAACATTACGACAAGAAATATGCACCTGACGTGCCAGTGTGCAGCAAGAGCTTCCGAAATAGTCACTCGATGCGCAAGGATACTGGGTGCTAGTCGATAGCAGTAGGAGCTGATCTTGGCATATCGAGAACCGCTTCGATTTGAGTGCATCTGATAGCAAAATTCAGGAGGCGTGTAAAGGAGGACGGTAATGCAAGCTGTCCCAGAACCCTGGCAAATGTTTAAGACCTGCGCAGACTTGGAAAAGGTGGACCAATGGGCCCTTGCCACACCCCCTAAATGGACCCAAAGTCGTGTCCTGCTTCGTTGCTTAAACTGAATACAACGCGGGGGTGGAGAATCTGAGCATCTTTATGCAGAACTGCAATACAATTGCGTTTCTTTGTTAACCGGCTTGTTGGGATTGAGCTTGATCACAGGTAGCCCATCCGTGGTCGTGAGGACTGGGCCCTAGCAGGATCGAGGGCTCCAGAGCACGGCTGTCAGAGGTCAGGATAGTGCTTGTGGTGATACTGATAGTTGACCAAACTCAGGGTATTGCAGCAAAACTTGGCAGCACCGTCTTCTGCGCAAGGTCTCACATTTTGAGTCATGGGTGTACCTGTCAGGAGATGGAGAGAACAACAGTGTATAGTGTATACAGATTTAGATGAGGGGAGAGACCGACAGACAGATGGGAGAGAGAGAGAGAGAGAGAGAGAGGGAGTGAGGGAAGGAGTAAGAGGCAAGCTCCAGCAGTTGCATGTTTGTTTTAACTTACATATTCATGAGCTGCAGATGACTGCTCGTAGGATCGTTGCATGCTTTACGTTAAGGTAGGCCGAGCTGGCTCTGGCCGTGGTGCCGAGCTAGTGTGTTTTCATGTCTGTTGCCTGTTTCTGCAAAAGCTGACCGGGGTGGGAGGTTGTTTTTGCAACAATTGATCAGGCGATTCAGATATGCTTGTCTGACTGGTTCTAGGCTCGACATACAGCTTTGTGCAGTTCTTCTCGGGCCCAATGGTGGTAAGCATAGCGTGATCAGCTGCATCGGCCCGCGTGCGATCGCGATCCCTGCCAGCAGACTGTCGGCGTGTCTCGGGCTGTGTCGTACGATCGCCTGATCACCGCTAGTATGTGTTGCTACCAGGCACCTGTGGGCACGGGAGCCCATCCTCTATGTTACGGTTTGCTGCACTGCGCTCGGCCCGGCTGCAGCCAGAGCATGTGTAGTCGTAACGCACCTCTTGAGGCGACCTTTGCTAGAATTGCATCCCACGAGACCGAAGAAATTGCGCTCAGACATGAGAAAGCAATCGCCAAAAAAATTTGCTTCAGTGGTGTAGTTTCAGCTGAGTGCTGCTTGGCATACACCTGGCAAGTCATCGTCTTTCAAAATGCGCAAAATCGTGACTCGGTATGCACGCTTTAAAATAACGAGTCTTTCTTAAAGCTCCCTGACACAAACCGAATCTCTATCCGTGCACTTTACAACTTGTTGCAAGACAAGCAGTAGCCAAGAGTTAATGGCAAGAGCGCAGTGCGATGCTTAGGCCAGCACTTGAAAGCATGCGAGCATCATGCCTAGACTCCCGTGCAGAAGCACGCGAGAGTGTGCACTCGGATGCCTTCGGGTCCACTAGTTGGCAGCCCTTGGTTTTCGTCGGCATTCATTGCTGCATTGCCCCGTTTTTTTGTATGCGCGCCAGTTGCTGTGCCTAGCATCACGGCTCGCACGACATGGCAGCGCACGGGTTCTGAGAGCGCATCGCCTGACTTGCGACGCAGCAGCATGTGCGCAGGCCCACGGTGAACCACTGCTGCTCACGACTGCAGGGCCGCTGGAGCGACCGAGTGGGCCGGAAGAGGGCGCTGCTCGCTTGCATCGTGGCCTCCGCCGCTGGCTACGCGCTGCTCGGCCAGGCGTCCACCCTCTGGCTGTACGCCTGCCTTCGTCTCTACCTCGGTGAGCGCGCGCCACTGCCCTCTCTGCCCCTTCTCTAGGCTGCCTCCTGGGGGCGCAGCCTAGCCTGGCCTCTGCCGCCGTCGTCATGGGCTGCTATGCCGAATTCGCACGCAACGTGAGCGGTCAGGTGATGCGCTGCTCGCACGAGGTGCGTGGCATGGCGGCCGTGTCGGATTGCGACTGAAGCGACAGACTGTCTCCAGCGAGCCTCTTGCATAGCCTCGAATTGAGTCCGAGAGGAAGTGCCGCTCAGCACAGCAGCATGGGAAAGGAGTCAACTGAGCTCGTCAATGGCGCAAACTTGCCGCAACTTTGCAGCGGAGCGCCGAGGTGCTGGACTTCCGTTTTGATTTCATGTGCTCACAGTTGAATTTTAGCGAATTGTCTTTCAATTTTCGTGACCAGCTCGCTCTTGCCTTGATCTGCGACCGACCCAAACCCTGATCCTAATAAGTGATAGCAGTACTGAGGGACGTCTTCCAGCTACTCTCGAAAGCTGGCCTGGGCTCGCATGCTCGGCTTGCTGCCGTGCGGCACCGCTGCACTGGAGGCTATCGATGAGCCTATCGGAGGCTGTCGGTGCAGCTGATATAGTGTTCTTGCTGTGACCGCGAGTTTAGCAGATGACCACATGCAATGCCCGAGGCGGCAGCCCAGCACATGCTCTTTCCAGCGACTTGCTAGATAGGCCGAGGCTTGCTACCCTTTGCAGACTCGTAAGGGGAAAGTGTTGCTGCTCAACCGGAAACCGGGGAGAAGGGCGCACGCGCAAGATTGCTGGCCTGTGCAGCATCCTGTTCAAATGTGCCGTTCCTGGTGGCCCAGCCCTGGTCGCCCAGTCCTTGGCGAAAGGGCCTTCTATGCTGGCTATCTGGGGCTCCCTGTGCCAGCCACCGAGCAGCCGCAGTGGTTGGCTTGGGGAGGCTGGGAGCGGTTGCTACCGAGGTTCCCTGTTCTTTTCCTACATCTGTCCGTCCTTCTGGAAAGTCCTTCTCGAGCGCCTCTCATCTTGCCTGAGCATCACTGGCATTGGCATCCGATAGGCTCTAGATCCTATCTCAACGAAAGAGTCCAGAGTACTGATTTAAACCCACCAAGGTCATCCGAGGAACCACTAAAGTATGGGGGGGTGGTACCTCAGGGCCACATGCTTCACTTCTTTTTACTATTTACTACTCATCCTTTTGATGGTGTATTTGCAAAACACCAATCTAGGCTTTCACTTCTGTGCAGATGACACACAGCTGTACCTATGTTTTCATCCATCCAAACCCTCAAGCATGTCAAACTCTCAATTCCCTTACTGGATGTATTGCTGACATCTGCACATGGATGGCAGCACAGTTTCTCGTCGAATGACGATTAAAAACTAACATACTAGTTATGGCCAAACTGTGACTCGGAGATTGGAATCCTCAACTCTCAAATTCGGCTCTGTCAGCGTATCTCGTGTAGTATCTGCATGAAATCTAGCTGTCCTGTTCCAAAGTGACCTATCATTAGACGGCCACATTAGGTCTACAGTCAAGTCTGCCTACATTTAGCTATGTAACTGCAAAAATTCGGACCATCTTAGGCAGGGATACCCAGTCCAAGTCGGTTCGTGCATTTGTGACATCCCATATCCACTTCTGCAATTCACTGCTTGCTGGTCTACCGGCCAGTACAATCGGGCGATTATAGTTGGAGCAAAACTCTTCAGCAAGGGTTGTCTGTCGTGAGTGTAGCAGTTGCCACACCGCAACACTTCTCTCTGACCTGCACGGACTCCCAATTTAGCAACTCGCAGACTTTAGGGTTTTTTCACTCTCTTTTAGTTCCCTTCATTCTCTTTTGCTCCAGTCTGCCTATCGTAACTATTCCCAAACCAGGCTAGGCATCGTACCAGCCACTTGTCTGACTCAAATCGTATAGCTATGCCTCGAAAGAATCTGTTTTTTTTTTTATTATACCATGCTTTTAGTTCGTATGCTCCAAAGCCTAGAACTCAATCCCGACTGAGTCACGACATCCCCCCGACTTGGGAACATTTAAAAAACAGCTAAAAATGCACCTGTTTGTCACAATTTTTTGGGTCCTTGCGACTCGTCCTTGGTGTGCTTATGTGTGTTGACACTGTGAATGTAATTGCTAACCGTATCATGCATGTTGACCCATGTATGCTACCAGTAAACATGTATCTTGCTTCATATACAGCATGTATAAAGTACACAGAAATAGAATACGTTTTTGAAAGGTGCTATGCAAGAGCATTATTTTTTTTACTGTAATTATTGTTACTATTATCAGGGTATCGGCTCTGACGTGGCACTTGCTCTAATGCCGAGGCTTAGCTCATGGGTATGGAGCTCGAACTTCACCATCGCGGTCGGGTCGCGGGTTCAAGTCCTGCAGTGGGCGATTTTTTATTGCCCGCAGCAAGTGGTGGTAATACCAGTGAAGGCTCGTGTGCCTTGATATAGATGAGGCTGCTTAATCTGCCAAGCATTAACTTTTTTTGACGCTACCTACCTTTCCCAGTAACCATTGCATAAGGAACGTGTTGGTCTCTTGCCTCTTTACTGTGGTCTCTTATTCGTTCACCCCAACTCATTAAATGCTCACCCACTCAACTCATGCGCTTCCGGCACACCCGAGCTCCTGGCTACTCACCCACCTAGTCACTGCCTCTTTTTATCACTCGTTTAAGCACCATCTTGTCTCTCTCTCTCTCTCTCTCTCTCTCTCTCTCTCTCTCTCTCTCTCCTTTCTCTCTCTCTCCTTTCTCATCTCTCTCATCTCTCTCTCTCTCCCACTCCTTCTCTCCCCATAGTTGTATGGCTGCTACACTAAATGTGCTTACTTACCCAACCCTTGATTCTGCTTGTACATATGCATGACTAATCTCTCTTAGCTCGGCGTATGGTAGTGACGTCAGACGTAGGCTTTTTTGGGGTGCTAGCAGTGTCAAGTGTTTGGCCTGCATCCCCTTGCTCTGTTCCTGCTGCTGCTGCCGATGCTCACTCAGGCCGCTTCATGCTGTGTCGAAAACAGTCGGCTGCCATTCATTCAGTCATTCATTCATTGGTCATCTGTACCACCAGAGGTGATCTGGGAAAGAGGATTCCTATTCAGCTGGCTTGCTCGGGCAGAGAGCCCCTCGGCAGTGACTTCTCCTGCTCTTCCGGATTCTGCTGCTGCTGCTGCAGTATATTGTTAGGCCAAGAGCTGTGGTCTGGCTGCTTACGCGACCGCGGACAAACACTGGGCTCAAGCGGTCGCCGGCCGACTCACATCCAATGCATTCAGCAGCGCGTTTGCAACTCCTCGGCAGGCGCCTTCAAGCACACGCTCAATACGACCAAGTCGTACTTGACCGACGTCGGAAGCAGCATGGGTCACACGGAGCTGTTTGGAAAGTACAATGCCTACTGCCAGCTGGCATTTATGCTTGGGTGTCCTGTAAGTGGCCACTTGATGGAGCTGCCAAACGGCTTCGCCCGGATCAGTGCTCTTACCACCGTGCTGTTTCTCGTGAATTCAGGTCAGTCTGCTCTCTCTCTCTTCTCTCTCTCTCTCTCTCTCTCTCTCTCTCTCTCTCTCTCTCTCTCTCTCTCTCTCTCTCTCTCTCTCTCTCTTTCTTTCTTTCTTTCTCTCCCTTCCTCTCTCTCTCTCTCTCTCCCTGTCACTCTGACATTCGTTCTAAGCCTCATTCAGTCAAAGCATGTATGCAAATATTGGTATATATTCGTTTATCCTATATATGCCGTGCTAGCCGGAAGGGCCACACAGCACGGGAATCAAGCTCTATTTTCATACACTCTTAAGTTTTATGACATCCGAGCTAACCAAGTTTCACACGAGCATCATAAAGATTTCTTCTAATTAGTGCTAGAAATCGATGTAAGACTCATTAAATACTTTTAAGATCGCCGTGTCGGACATCTCGGGTGTCTTGCCAGACTTATGTGACAGTTTAATATGGTTCGTACCCCCTTTTCAGCTGAAAGCATATTTGCTTGGTTTCTGGCTCAGACTATGCTATTAACTTGTTATAAAATCTCAAACAATCTCTGGCCTATGTCTGCACATGCCTCAAACCTTGAGTATTCATAAGAATTGCCCGACAGTCGTCGATATAGATTCTGCAAAAGGGAATACTGGAAACATCTACTAGATATTACTTTTCCATACTTTGAGGTGAGCCATCTAACAACATTCTTCGAGAACTACTACTAGTTCGAAAGCCACTTGAAAAAACCAAGTCGGTTTGTTTCGCACGTTGTGTGCTCTCGTTAAGCAAGCAGAGGCATCTGCATGTGTAATTCGGCATACACGTTGCTCTCAGCTGAATCCAGCCTTCTAGTGTCATTTTTCAGAATTAGTTTTTTTGAATCTCAGCAATTTTGAGGTTGTATCTTGATCTCCGTGGTGTGTGGGATATTGGGGCAGGCACTGTGCTGTCAATCAAAGAGTTGTGTGTCGTCTGATGAATCCAAGTTCACTTTTTATATTGAGCAAATGTGAAGAAGCAGGCTAATGAAAAACTTTTCAATGTAAGTGCCTTCGGAAGCCATTAATATTATGGGACGGAGGATTGGTGGATTGTGGTGTCTGCACATCAGCTGGAACTGTCACTTGCCATCATTTAAAAAGTATTGGACTTAGTGCAATGTCACTATTCATTCCTAGTGCTATGGGTATGATGGCTGATTTTAGTCGACAACGGGACCCGAAGGCCGTGCGAGAATGTTTCAGCAATCACATGGATCATTGACGTTTACTAGCTGTTCACCACACCCTCAATATCTGCTCCGATCTAAACCCATCGACCGACCTACTTCCCAATCAGGCTAGTCATCCGGTCTTCTGACTCAAGTCTTGACGTAGGGATTTTAAAACAAAGCCTCCTTTAAATGAGCAGCTTGTGATGTTTTACTAACTGTCTCCAGACACTTAATGCTGTTGATGTAGAGTTATATAGTTATTTAGTTGTTATTATTGGATTTTCCTTAACTTATAGGTATTGTAGCTACAATAAATAACCAGGCTAGCACTAGTGTACCACAAGTCATACAAGCGACTATTATTATATCTAAACAAACAATACTTAAAAATTAAGGTTCACTGCCATACCCTCTCTGATGCAATATCATTACAATGCTGTGTGGACACTTAGAGCTGCAGGAAAGTTAAAATTGTATCATAGCAATGCAACATGTCATCTAAAACCTGACCAGGGCCATTCTATAACCAGGATGTCTGAGTACGATGATAGCATTGATGTGAATCTTTAACCTTTGCACATGGCACCATTCTGCATTGACATTGCATCATTCGAGTCATGGCTAAAAAAGTATCTGTTCCGCTCAGCTTTCCCTGTGCCCCTGCGTATTTGTCTTTGTTTTCTTTTTACCTGTGCATGAGACATTGCATGCTACTTACTGGGGTCTGTGGTGTGGTGACTGCTAAGTGGTTGGTCTGAGTGACTTCTTGTGTGCTTTAGCTTGCTAAACATGATAACTTGCTTGTCTAAACATGATAACTTGCTTGGCCATGAACCCTTTATGGACACAGCGCCGTGCGTTTAGATATAGCACGTGGTGTCAGAGATGGAGAGATGGAGAGAGAGAGAAAAAGAGAGAGAGAGAGAGAGAGAGAGAGAGAGAGAGAGAGTCCGAGTCCGGCTTGCTGACCGTGCCAATGTGCACTGCCTAGACGATGACAGCTTTCATCATTTCCCACAGTAGACAGAGTAGAGCCCGCCTTCCGCTACGCACCACACATTTGCTAGCGGCTCCGCTATTTGCGTCACGGCCGTCTGCCTTGTGCACTGCGTCGTTATAGCGCTGAGGCAGCAATCGGCACACTTGCACGAATCTGGCCCACTGTCAGCACAGCGCCGGACGATTTCAAGGGTTCCACATGCTTGTAGGTCTTGCTCAGATCTTGCTGCAATCAGACGGCGCTGCACTCAACTCTGCTTCGTCGCCGGCCACCCTTAGTGCCGGCGACGGCGACCCTGCCTCGAGCACCAGCTGTGACGCTAGCGAGCGGTGGGGCGTGGCGGCCGGTCACCGCGACGTAGCCTGCAGGCCTGCAGGAGTGCTCGACGGAGCCGGCTCCTGCGGCCACCGAGGAGGTGGTCGGACGAGGCCGGCCGCCAGTGACCACCTTGCCGGTGGCAGCGGCGGCATGCTCGGCTTCTTCCACTCGTTCAAGGCCGTCGACTGGCGCAGCCTGTGGGACGTGTTCCTCGTGCGCTTCCTCCTCGGCCTGTCCGCGCTCGTGTATCGCGACTGCATCGTGCTGGTCCTGAAGGACACGTTCGCGCTGTCGCCGCGCGCCGTGGGCTACGTCACCTCCTATGCCGCGTTCGTCGGCATGACGTCGGGCTTTGCCGTCAAGTGGCTGGCGCGCCTGCTGGATCGACCTGGCGGCAGCGGCGGCTGCGAAGCGACTGTCCTCGGCCGCGCCTCTGTCGTCCAGTGCTCAGCTCTGCTGGGCCTGCTGCTCGCGTGCCGAAGCGGCGGCGCGGGCGACTCGCAGCACTTCCTCGCGCTCCCGCTGCTGCTCGCGTGCCTGCTGCTTCTGTCGTCGGCCGGCGCCGTGTCGAAGGCGTCGAGTGCCAGCCTGACGCTGGAGCGCGGCGGAGGCGCGCAGAACGCCGGCCTGCTGGTCGGCGTCGCGGCCAGCGTGCTGTCCGTGTCGCGCCTCGCCGCGCCACTCGCCAACGGGGCGCTGATGCACTTCTTCGGACCGGCCGCGCCGCTGCTGGCTTGCCTGGCGCTCACCGGCTCGGCCGTGCTGCTTTCGCTCGGCTCGAGGCAGCGCCGTGTCAAAGTCAAGGACAGCTAGAGCTGACCTGCCCTGCCCGGCGCCTGCCTTCAGCCTGCCCGGTGGTGGGAGCCGGTGGCCGACGCAGGCCGGGTCATGCCGGCGCCTAAGTGCGGCTAGGCCCCCCCCCGTGGTCTTTGGGACCTGCCGACTGTCGGCCCTACATTTTGCTTTTTATTTATTTTCGTTGCCTTATCGGTTTACTGTTTGTTGAAGAATTAATTGCACTAAGGTTCCGGTACGTAAGGAGCAGTATTTTACACAGACATTCGCAATCCTTTTGCTCCTGCTCGTAGAGTGTGGGCGGGGCAATGACGTGGCAGCAGAGCTGCAGTAATGTGGCATGCTGATACCAAGCGCCGACCGTCGTCTGCCAAGCAGCTCGTTAATGCACATCTTGATTGCAAGAAGTCAGGTCCTTCTGGAATGCTCAGAGAAGTTGAATTCAAGCTAGCCTAGAACTGACTTCTGCTTGCTTTAACCAGTATTGCCACACTAAGCCACGAGCAGTTGTGCTAAAAGTAAGTGCAACCTGCAATCCAGAAAGGCTTAATGGTAAGTCGTCATACGTTTGCCACTAGCACGGGAGTAGACGCGTGATTACAATTCTGGATAGCCCAAGTGCTGATCGCACTTCCACCCTGATTGCTTCATCCCCATTGGTCAGGCGTGACAAGGGGCCGAGCCTTTCTAATAGGGATTCGTGTTGCATTATGCAACTGTGGCAAATTGTCAAGCATATCGATGCTAGGCCATGCAACTTACCTCCCCTGAGGAGCTGCAGCAGCACTAGCTCTTCGGTTCCTGGGGAGTGGTGATTGTCATCTTGAAATGGCAAATTTGATTCGGTCAAATCTGATTGGGAAGAGACTAGGCATGACACGGCTGCAGCCACTGTTGTAGGCACCAGTAAGGAAATGAACGCTTCTTCTAGGTGCTGCCGCAATGGGACCAAGCACGTGCCCTCTTCTGGGCACCGTTTGCCAGGTATGCCCCTCTTGGGTTGCTCCGGTGAAATTCAAAATCGGTGTCTTAAGAATCGACTATGCCACGCACTACATGCTTGCATATTGGTTAACTGCTAGGGCCTGAAAGGCTCGTGGCAGCCAGTGTCTTCACAGGTACACCCATCATATGTCCGTATGCTCACTCGAATTCTTGGTAGAATGGCACGGTTTTACTCGGATCTGAGTGGAAAGGTCATCCAAGAACTTCAACAGCGGACATGATTCTGAGGATTAACAGCGTCGTTCGGGTAGAGCTATGCCATTTTCAAAGCATGAGTGCAGAGAAGGCGTAACACAGGGCAGGGGTCGGTCAGCAGGGGCAAGCTACCCGTGAGGGCCTGCAAAGAAAAATTTCGAATGCGATGACTCACTGAAACCGCTTTACAAGTCTGTCGTCCCCCTCAATCTTAAAAGGATCAACCATTCAATCTAGGTCAACTCACTCGTATTCATTGTGTACATGCTCCACTTGCCCAATGTTGCCCCCGTGCCAGGCTGGTGGTTCTGGAGATATGCACTATGCTTTACCTACCTGTTCGTGTGTGCTACTTCCCTATGACCCATGGTCTGCTATGCCGATCAGCCATAGTGACATTAAAAACCGGCCGAGCTACCGGTGCCTCTGATCTTAGCCACTGACGTTCGTACTAACAATTGCAACTATAGTCACAGTAAGAATGGCTGCTGCAGCTCAATCAAGGAGTGTCTACAGCTACTGGAAGTTATTCAACCCTTACAAGGACTATATCAAGAGAACCAACTTTGTGGGCATTTAACATACGCAGCAAACCAGTGCGCTACTCAAGCAGTCACGTTAAAATAGAGGAGCCAGCAATCGGAATCCAGCATTCTCACGCCTATCTGTGCACTACGATCCTCATGGCAAGAAATACAGTCACATCTTTTGCAATTGTTCTCCCCCCTGCTGGATTCTCTTCAGGCAGCATCAGGCTGTCAAGCAAGGATAATACGCGAACCTTAGAGGTCCTATTTGCCAAGAGATTATTAGTGCATCGCTCTAGGACATGCCAGAATATGGCAGCAGCTTCGACATGTGCAAGACTTCAATGAGGAACCCCTGAAATATGGGGTACATCAGGGCTCCGCGCTTGATCCAGTTCTTTTCACGGTTTATACTCTCCCTCTTGCCATTGCGATTGCCAAGCAAAATCACTTTTATGCGGATGACCCTCAGCTGTCTGCTTAAATCTCCCCCAGCACGTCGAATTCTCTCAACTCCCGTGTTGCATATAATAATAATGATAATGAACTTGATAAAGCGACCTCAGAGAACGTAATCTCTTTCTAGGCGCTTTACATTTGATGCATGCATTAATGACATCCGAACCTGGACGACAGCTAATTTTATTAAATTGAATGATGATAAAACCAACTTACTAGTTATGGGCAAGCCAAGTGTGTATCAGAAATTGAAAAGGCTAATGCCTAAAATCGGCTCTGCCAGCATATCTCCTGTTGAATCTGAACGAAATCTAGGTGTCATGTTCCGAAGTGACCTTTCATAGGACAACTACGTCAGCTCCACGGTTAAGTCTGCCTACTTTCAGTTACATAACTTTGCTAAAATTCGGGCTGGCTTAGACAGGGATACCACATCTAATTTGGTTTATGCATTTGTCACAGCCTTCGTCTTGACTTCCGTAACTCACTGCTCGCTGGCATACCGGACTGTGCACTCAGGCACTTACAGCTGGTGCAAAATTCTGCAGCTAGGCTTGTCTGTGGTGAGCGTTGCAATTGCCACACACCACTTATCGCTCAACTGCACTGACTCCCAGTCAAGCAACACACCGATTTCAAGGTTTAATCCCTCACTTTCAGGTCCCTTCATTCTTTGGCTTCAGCCTATCAGATCTACTCCCCCGCCAGGCTAAACATAGGTTCGCCCGATTTTCCGAATCTTTCAAACTTTGCCTCATAAAACCTCAAATCCGTTGGATACCGTGTCGTATGTTCGTATGCTCCCAAAGCCTGGAACTCGCTCCCGACTTGCGTCACGACATCCCGTGACTTACCACATTTAAAAAGAAATTAAAAACGTACCTATTTAAGACAACTTTTAGTGGGATCGTGATTCGTCTTTTATGTGCTTATTGGTGCTGACACTGTTGCAGGCTACCCTAACTACGTTGTTCTTGCTTATTGAGCATGCTACCACTTATCATTCGATCGTATTTACTTTGCATCAATTGTTAGGCGCCTAGAAAGAGATTGAGTTCTCTGAAGGCGCTTTATCAACTCTATTACTATTATAATTATTATTATTAGTCAATCTGCTCATTTGGCACACTCAAAAACTAAGCTGAGCCGCGCTGCAGATATTCCAAGCTGTGTTTTCTGTTTGGAGCGATGGGTTTGATGCGACACCTGCATGTTAAGCTGATGTCTATGAAACATCTTTCTTGTTACGAACCACTGGTTCTTGTTACGAACCACTGGTTCGTAACAAGAAAGATGTTTCATAGACATCAGCTTAACATGCAGGTGTCGCATCAAACCCATCGCTCCAAACAGAAAACACAGCTTGGAATATCTGCAGCGCGGCTCAGCTTAGTTTTCGACTGGTGTTATGGAGGTCCAGGAACACAAGACAGAACCATGTTAGTGCGAACTAAATTAGCCTAACTTTTAGCTGAATGGCGATTTTCTCACTAGTATGATAATTTTCTGGCATGCCTGAATTGCCAAAGCTTTCTTCAGCTTAGTAATTCCAGATTTAATGAAGTTGCATGCAGATGCTTTGTTTGCCACTCCTTTTTGTTCATCGTTAATTCATTCACTTGCCTGAATGGCCATTTTTACGTGGTCTCCTGGGGGCCCCCATGTAGATCGGTTCGATTATAACTTTAAGCCACTTACAAAATAAGAACTTGGATGCCCTGCAATCTAAACCCGGAGCAGGTAACCCAGTGGCCTAAATTACAAGCATCACTGCATTTTGGAAACTGTAGGAGTCTCACTATTGTTTCGAAAAGTCGGTCACTATAAATTCTTTAGTCAACAGACTGGCAAAATCCATTTTTTTTACTCGTACATCTGCCAGAGAGTAAGCAATAGCTTCGCTTGGCGTTTTTGTCTATTTGATGCTTCACACATGGGGCTGGACCCCAGCTCAAATGAACGAACTCGCCGACCAAATTATGCTATCCTATAGCGACTGAGAGAAAGTGAGTGAGAGAGAGAGAGAGAGAGAGAGAGAGAGAGAGAGAGAGAGAGAGAGAGAGAGAGAGAGAGAGAGAGAGAGAGAGAGAGAGAGTGGGGAGAAGGGAGCCCTCTCGAGCAAAAATTAAACATACTGCTGTAATCACGATCTGCACGTCAAACTACAACATGGTAGCAGAACTCACATAGCCAACGACATATAAACCGCATGAACCAAAGCTCACCACATTACGTCTGCACGGCCATTCAGCTAGCCAATCTGCGTGGTTTTAATTTCGACTTCAGCGTAATAACTTAAAACACTCAGCGGCTTTCGCGACACGATTTTATGCTGCAACGTAAAACGGCACCAGACACTCGCCCAAATCTTTCACGGCTTTTTGGAAGACCTGCTTCTCAGTGTCATGTTGAGTGGGCTAGCAGACGACGTCTGTGAAAGTGATAGCACGGCTGCTGTCCGCCTCTTGACCAACGAGTTGGGCTTCTGTACTGACGAGTCTGCGGCTGGTGTGAAATTGATGGGCGTGTTACTTGTCGGTTGAGGCTTGGCATTTCTGGATCTAAAAATTGAAGCGCAGACACTGTGACGACGTAGCAGGGCACATCGATTCTGGTGCCGTCTGCTGCTCTTAAACGGTATGTTTTCTTTTTTTCAGCAAGCAAAAACGCGAGCTACATGTGTAGGTCACGACATCTGTATGTTGTATATGTCGTTACACGATATCTGTATGTCACTTGCACCCATTCGTTCGCCAATATTAGCAAAACTAGGTCGAACGTATAGCAGAAGCTACACAGTGCCACCATGGTCGCAGGGTTTCTCTCGTTGCACTACGAGTACTAGAAGGCAAATGTAATGTATCCCTGTCTCTAACTCCACAAATACTATGTGGGTGTTACGCAAGAGAGTTTTCTATAGCTCACTCAAAGCCTAAGTGGCTTTCGGTAAGAATTCGGTAGTCAACAGACTTCATCTCACGAAACAAAGAAAAAGTGAGAAGCACAGCTGAGTCAGGAGAGGAGCTGAGGTAGTGAGTAGCATGGAAGTAGAGTTCAGGACGGCTAGAAAGGATGTGCCACAGTCGGCAGCAGGATTGTTAGATGTCCTAATCATCACGGGAATTGGAACCACAGCATCCTATGCCAAAGGCAAACGTCCTAGCCTCACACCAAATTAAAAGAAGCATTCTCCCACAATGGGCAGCAGCTTCAGTGGCAGCTAGTACTGCAAAAGGTAAGCAGGGCTTTGTAATGCAAAAGACCAACACCAACAGTCCAGAGAGCATGCTATATCCAGTCGACAGACGATCCACTATATCCGGTCGACAGACGATCCACACGTGTCGTAGACAGTTCCAAATGCAAGCACAGCATTCTTACGAAAAACCTACTGCCCTACAGCCGACTGCGATACATCCTTTCCAGCCGTCCTGAGCTGCTACTTCCATGCCAGCCATTTCCTCGACTGCCCTCCCGACTCCTGTTCATTTTCTCATTAATCCGTGGGATGAATCCTGTTGGCTGCCTAATGCATATCGAAATATGCTTAGGCTTTGAGTGCGCTATAGAAAACTCCTCCCCATTCTTTGTGAAATAAAAGATATACATTATATTACATGGTCGATCACTTGGTCGGCAGCAAACAACAAATAGCAATAACTGCAATAGAGAACGAGGTATCTTTAGCATCTGGTATAGTGATAATGACTTCAGTTTAGCTCATCGAGCACCAAGAGCATAGACTTACAAGAGCTCGCTAATGCCCTAGCAAGAACCATGTTCACTGCAACCTTAACTGATGACTATGAAAGCGATTTCGAAATCGTTAATGACAACGACAACCTATAGAAAACCCATCTGAATGATTAACACTAGCCGGCAGTCTCTTACAGACTCTCCCGGATGCAGTGGGGTCGACCTCGAATCTTTTGGACACAGTCCTTTCAGTTGGTGTGCTACCAAAACCGGGTACTCACAATCGGCTGATGTAGCGACATATCCCGATTTGACAATTAAAATGAATCTCAAAACCAATTTGCGGTTCACAGCATTTGATCCGTCCATATGAATCATCCTTGAAATGTGCTTACTCATACTGAAATCGCTCGAGTCATAACTACTCAACTGACAAAACCCATCATATTTTTTTTACGGAAAAGTGCTGCGATAGAGATTGAGTTTCCCTTGAGTACAACACATATTTTATTACGATCATTTTTTATTCTAACTAGGGTTGTACCAAATAGGCAATTGACACTATTCAGCCGATTACAAATGATTCATCAACTATTTGGCCAAATACGAATATTGAATAGGTCTACCAACAACACTGAAAATGTAAGTAAAAAGATGCAGTTCACAAATTTTATACACAGCTAAAAGTAAACAGTCAACTGCATGTAATTTTGCATCCAGTACCAGTCCGTGTAAACTCGGAATGGAACTATAATTTAACAGAACTTATCTGACACTTACAGAAAAGTGTCACTTGACCAACACCCATGTCCGGTCCGACAGCCACCACTTGGCCGAATACCGAATAACTATTTGGCCTACGATTTGGCCCAGATGCAAATGTTTGCTAAAGCCCTAATTCATAATAAACGTGCAATAGACAATTGATACATAAAGCTACGGTTAACCTACACATACTACCACATCTTCAGACATAGCAGTTACCATGTCAGCAATGCTACTGAATTCACACGTCGTAGTGCATCCGTCTACCTATCCCGTCTGCGCAAAGGCACCGCTCTGAAACTGCCTAAGTAACAAGCATGCATTAACCGGTGATTAGGAAAGACAGAACGTCGAACTCCAAATGCAGACAGCTGACTGCACAACTAGCCGGCCTTCCATAGTACTAGTGGGTCAATGAGAGCTGTCACACTGTGAGTGCCACACGGCTGTGCACAGCACAGGAAGCTACTATAATAATAATAATAATAATGCACTCGATAAAGCCCCCTCAGAGAACTCAATCTCTTTCTAGGCGCTTTACATTTGCTGCAAAGAGAAACGCGATTGAATGGTGAGTAATACCATGCTTGTAATAAACAAGATGAATAACATGGTTAGGGGTGACAGGCACAGGGTCAGCATACAAGTGTGGTTAGTGTCAGCATGCACAGTGTCAGCACGCATAAGCACATCAAGGACGAATCACAGGGACCCACTAAATGCTGTCCTAAATAGGTGTGTTAAGTTCTTTTTAAATGTGGTCAAGTCAGGGGATGTTCTGACGCAAGTCGGGAGTGAGTTCCAGGCTTTGGGAGCATACGAACTAAATGCACTGTCTCCAAAGGATTTGAGGTTTGTACAAGGTATTGGCAAACTGTTGGATTCGGAAAAGCTACGACCTCTGGGGCGGGGGAGGCAGGATTGATAACTGGCAGGACAGTAGCCAGCGTGGGCTGGCGTGTGCTCACCTGCTGCTTCGCTGAGACTGCGCTAGGTAGGCCGCAGGAGGTGCTGATGGCGTGACACCCTGAGCCGGTTCAACTTGGGCTGGGGTTGCTGCGGCAGCCGCAATCTGGCCACGAGTGGCCAGGCTGCTTGCCGCGTCGTCTAGGGGCAGCTGCTGGATGCTGCGCAGACGACGCCGAGCGTCTCTGAATGGCGATGGAGGCGGAAGCACTGCCGCCGGTGCCAGGGCAGCCGAGGAGCCGATGCGGTCGCCATCTTCGCCGCCAGTGATGCCAAGCGCTGTGGCGGCGGCTGCGGGCTGCTTGTCGCGCAGGCGCAGACCAGCTCTGCCAGTGCTGCGAACGGCCTCGGTCTGAAGGCGCAATCCGGAGCCGCCGTCCTCCTCTTCGTCTGCAGCGCCGTCTTCGAGCAGCGGCGGCAGCGGCGCCCACTCTGCTGCCAGCGCCGGACCAGTCTCGAAGGTGGCGAAGTCCGGCGCCTGCTCAGAGTTCCGAGGAGGCTGACCGCCGGCGGCAGCCGCACCGCCTCCGACCACCTGCCGGCTCCTCGACCGAACGGCGCCGAGGCGTGCTGCAGGGCGGCCGGCGGCCGCAGGAGCGCCGTCGGAAGGCGGGGCCTTGCTGACGCTGCTGCGCCTGGTTCGCTGAGCACCGGGCTCGGCGAGGGTGGCACCCGACGCGGCGGCCGCCGTCTGCTGCTCAACGTCGTGCTCCAGCAGAGCGCCGACGGCGCTGACAGTTTCCTGCTTAAACGACGATCGCGGGCGCAGGCTGCTGCGGCGGCCTCCGCTGGCGTCGGCCGACGACTCCGAGTCGCGACGGTCGGCGGCGGCGCTTGCGGCATCCACGCTGGCTGGCGCCACCGCCGCGTCGAGCCGCTTGACGCTCGAGGCAGGCGCTCGGCTGGAGCGCCTGTGCGACGACGCAGCAGCAGCAGCGCTCCTCGTTGGCTGCTGCGCGTCGTCGATGCTCGCAGCTGGTGCGGCGAACGTGAACGGCCGCGCCGTCGGCGCCCGAGGCGGCTGCTGCTGCACGTCTGCCGCTGCAAAAGATGGCGTCGGCTCGACGAACAAGATCGAACGACGAGCCGAAGCCCTGAGCGCGACGCGCAGCGGCAATCGCATCCGGTATCGCGAGGAGCATACGCTCCTCGAACCAGCAGCCCGTGCTGCCGGGCAGGCTCCGACTGCTGAGCACGACTTGCTGCTGACGCTCGCCGCAGCGCGTTCGAGGACCTCGCTCGACACGGCTTAGCAATGGGGCTGCCAGCTGGTCGTCGTTAAGCACCACACGACCTTGAATGCGCGGGACGACATTGGCAGAAATGTGTTTGAACTCGACGCCACTAGCCTACCTCAGCTGACCATCGCCAATCTAGCTAGACACTCACGCTTGCCAATGACCACACCGTGCGCAGAGGACCTCATCTATCTACTTTTCACGACGCCGTATCACGTCGCGGAGCCAAGGACACGGCACAAGTTCTTCTTGGCCGGAGCAATAAAAAAAAAAAGGAAAAGCAAACGTCGGTTGATCGCAGTCTCATTGATGTATCGGCAAAGGGCCTCAGCTGCTATCACCACTGCTAACAGTGAGCAATAACGGATTGCTTGCTGCAGGGATCAAACCTGCGATCTAAGATGTGCAGAGTGAGCAGAGCTCGGCAAAGTGGCTTTGGCTGACATTCACCACAAGCCCCCCTCCATTTTCGCTGCTGGTGGGCTGCATACCGCCTCGTCGTGTCCAGCTGACGGGAGACCATACGGTTTCAGACGGAAGTTAACGGAAAGCTATTTCCTCGTGCAGCAAAAAACCGAGTTTAGATTTCGATAGAAGAGAGCAAAAAATCAACGACGGTCGAGTTGCACAGCTGTCTATTCAATCCAACTGGACGCAGCATCTCTAGGGAATATTTACTGCCGATAAATGAGGGGCAGGCAAGACAGGAACCAAAGCACGAAAGCAACACAGCGTGAGCTGGGGGGGGGGGGGGTGAACGCTGACCTTGACACTACAGGTCACTAAAGCGATGGCATTTACTTACCCGGGTAGGCAGCGACGACCAGCTGGGGTGGTGAGAACAGGAATGCTGCAGCATCTACACGACAAGCGAGAATTATGTGGAGAGTCTTTGCAACTCTTCAGCGGCTCAGCTGCAGCAGAGGCAAAAAACGGAGCAGGAAGCCAGTGGCCGAACCGAGGCTTGCGCCTGCTGCCGCTACCTGCTTTCGGCAAAGCGTCGGCGATCGGTGCTGCCTCGTCAGCAGTGGCCATAGACGTGGGTGCACTGCCATCTTGGCCGATCGTGGCTGTCGCCTGCTCTGATGCTGGAACGTCTGTCTCCATGGCGCTGCCAGCGGCCACGCCACCACAAAGCGGATCGGGTCCGGCGAACTGGACGGGAGCCGATGTACCAGCTGCGACAGTGACAGGCAGCTGTGACTTCGCTTGAGCAGGACTGAGCCCTGGCTGGACAGGCTGTGAGGCAGTGGTGTCACACTTCCCATCGCCGGGGCTAAGCGAAGGAGCAAGCGTGGCCGGTACAGGCAGCAGTTCGGCATCGATGGCCACAGACGCTGGCACTTCAACGATGGCCTGGTCTCTGACAGCTGCAGCTACGGCAGCAGCAGCAGCAGCATCGGCCGCTGCCTCCATTCGAGCGATGGCTTCGAGGCGACTCCTGAGCTCCAGGCCAGAGGACATCGCCAGGACATCTAGAGGACCTTTTGCCGCCGCCGCACCTGCAAGAAGACAGCTCACGGTGATCGAGCACTGCAGGTCGTGGGGAAAGTGCGACACAACGAAACAAAGGACGAGCATAAATACGCATCCGCCCGAGCCCTACCCAGGAGCACGGCGCTGTCACCGGGCAAAGCAGCGAGAGCGTGCTGTGGCTCGTAGTCTCCAGAAGCACCTGGGCTGCGTGTCTGCTTGTCCGGCTGGCCAAGTGACAGAAGGTTATCTGCCTCCGAAGGTGGGCACTCCTTGGTAGGCAGTGGTGCGGGGCTGCTAGCCAAAGCCCCTTCAGCTTCTGCTTTCGGAGGGCCTCCGATGGTCTCACACTGTAACAATTGACGTCACAGATTATGGGGACATGAGAGAAGAAATCGGGATTACACCAACAAGTAGGTCGACTGTCCCAATGCCAGATAACACAGACGACTCATACTCAGCCCTGCTGGTTGTCTGCTACTGCTAGCCAACCAACTGCTATCAGGAGTCCCGAAGCAGCATGGATAAAAAACAGGCAATAAGTGATGGTACAAAAAAAGCTTTCAAGCAATTGCAGATACATGGCAAACGGCTAAACGACAAACGAGCTTGCTCTCCGCTCCCCATAGAGAGTAGACCAGCATTATTGCATAGGTATTACGCGATACCTGGCCAAAGAAGCACTGGCAGACATATAAAGAGTGCCAAAGAGTCGAAAGACACAAGGTAAAAACCCCCACCGAGCAAGGCGGGAAGCATTTCAATGGCTAGGCAGACGATTTCATAGAACACGATAGTTCATGGAACATTATGGTGATTATGATGACAATGATCTGCTATGGCAAAGTCAAGCTGGGTAGTGGACGTAATTTTGAAGAAAGTGAACACACCCAAACCCCGTGCGCACCCGCACACGCGCGAGAGCACACACGCGCACACACACAGGTCACACAATGTAATAGCACGGCACAGAAGATATTACACACGTGAGAAAAAACGAGCTCTACCACACCTTTAAGAGAAAGGCTGTGTTCACTTTGAAGTCTTTGTCTGGCCAACATACCTATTTAGATGACCGCTAAATTTCTTAACAAGAGCGGCAACAAAAGTACACAATTAGTAATCGTTAATCACACTCATTCAGGGACGGGAAAACCCTCACACGTGTCTCGGCCAGAATCTATCATGCAGCCTCTGTACCGAATCTACTTTTCTTGTTAAAAAATAACCTCTTACTAGGCGATCACGTAAGTTTGAGCCAAGCCGCCTTTCAGGTCTTCCTGAAATCGAAAGTAAGATGCCTGAAGCTGGCACGAAATGTAACAGTAAACTTCCTGTCGCGAACGTCGCAAATGCCAAATTCCACACTTCTTTCTGTGCCACACTTCCTATTAAGCATCACATCGACTTGCCCTGGCACTGACTTGTAGGTCCCTTCATTGGCTTGCTTTATCTTAAAAAAATCTACCTGAAATCCTTTTCTGCAGGCACACACACCCAAGTCATTGCTCTTTCAACTATGCCATTTAGTGGCACTGTAACAAAAGTGTGCAGACAAAAGCGTGCAATGCTCTTTCAACTATGCCATTTAGTGGCACTGTAACAAAAGTGTGCAGACAAAAGCGTGCAATGCTAGCCACCCCGACAGATGCACACATGACAACAGCAGCAAGTATAGTGGGTTTTTTAAAATATAATTTAATCGATTTTAACTGGCACTTTGTCTCTCAAACAAATTACTATTATACTAAGAAGAAACAAATATTGCATTGTATGGATAACGTGGAAGTAACAACAACGGTATGTCTTGTTTCGTCAAGCACTAATAATGGTATTGTTGTTGCACAACAAAAATATAAATCCCATTACAATTAAATTAATAATAATAACTGCATGCAACAGTGGGCCTAAAAATGCAATTCAATGCTAAAGATTGTAAATTGAACACAAACACTAACTAGTTCAATGTTTATTCATATATAGCTAAAAAATTAAATTGAACATTTTTGCATGGCCTTAATGACCATGACCTTTGCATGAACTGAGATGGTTGAGAATACTTCATAACAACTGGATTGAAAGTGTTTTATAAATAAGTATATGATATGATGTTGCTATTGAAATTGTTGACTTTAAAATTGAAAATAGTGTTGCCTTTCTCAGATTTTAATTTTATATAATTAATAAACACTAATTATGAATATTTAAATTAATATGCTTGACTTAGCGCTCTCAATCTCTTTCTGGGCACTTTACATTTGCTGCAAAGGAAGCATGATCTAATGGTTAGTAGTAGCATGCTCGATAAACAAGAGGAATAACATGGATAGGGATGACATGCACAGGGTCAGCAGGCAAGTTTGGTTAGTGGCAGCATGCAGTGTCAAGTGTCAATGAAAAGACCAAAAAGTGAGTGACAAAAAAACTTGAAGGCGATGAGTTGCTTGACTGGGAGCAGTGCACTTTTGACTTGGGCAGGTATGTAGTTGTGCGCTTTTGTCGGGTTACCGTGTTTAGCTGTGCCTCCAGCCAGACTTACATTCTCATGGAGACCACACCTCTTGTACTCTGCACTCAAGGTCTATAACTCTACAAGCTGGCATCACGACATCATTGACTTGAAATTTAAGCAAAATGAAAAACCAGACTCTTCTTCTGGGCACCCGTTTCATCGATGTGATACGTCATTATTTGTGCAGGAATAGTGCATTATATTCTCACTACTCAGTTGCAAGGATTTAGTTCCTATCAATGCCTGGGCAAGGCGTATGTTTTTTGGGACGTGAAAACGGTAACAGACACCACCCCTTTTCAACACATGCGATAATCTGAGCCTCTGAGTCACTAGTACAAATTTCCTCCGGTGGCCTAGCAGTTGTCAAGACCTGCCGGTAAGCTCAAGTCAATAAATAGGCTTCTAAATGTTTCCTAATTCGAACAAAGTACACGGCGTCTAATGAAACGAACTCTTACGGTTACCTCTTACAGTTACTACTATGCCTTTCATGTAAGTTGGCGCTTCAGCCTTGTTTTTACACGAGCTCGGTGCTCAAGAATTTTGGCAGCCAACGTAAGAACACTAATGCTACTAAATTGCTGCAAGGCGCATGCAAAGCAGCATGAGGGCTTCTGGCCGAGGTTCTGCGATACATGAAACATACATTACAGCACTGAACACTTAGAGTATACGCTGAAAAAACTAACAGCGCGTCGCTCCCTCTGCTGGGTGTAGGAGTAGCCTGACGCGTTCCAAGTAGGCCTTCTCTCCGAGAATTTGCTCTATATAACTAGGACTTCTCCAACAATCTGCCGCCTTCGATGGACAGCACACACTGACGGGCGACGACCAAAGCCGTCGACCTTCTTATCAGAGAAAGAGGACACGTCCTTGCATTCCGGCAGATGTCTTGGGATTTGTGCACAGTAGTGGCAGCTTCACCGAAGACAGGCACTGTGCACTATTGCCCTTAGAGACCGCAGTGCTACGACTGAAACACGCTAACCCCAATCGCCCCCCCCCCCGACAGCCATGCCGACTCCCCAAATCGGTATCCACAGCAGAATGAATGCAATGGACGATCCACGAGAGAACGAGTTAATACTCACATTGCTTGCATTTTCTATTGCAGGCAAAGCCGAGTTCAATGCAGGGTGGTCCTCCGGGACACATTCAATTTCGGCAAGAGAGGAAGACTGAGCGATGTACTCCAGGGGGACATCAGAGGCTTCAAAGTACATAACACGAGGTGAGGCGGATATGGCAATATGCAAAAGTATACATCTCTACAAGACAATGAACAGAATGCTGCCTAGGTAGCACGCTCGAACTGAGCAGCCCCCCCCCCGAGGGGGCTGTGCCCGTGACATACATTCGACCGGGAGAATGTCTTGCGGCAACTGTCAAGGTCCTATAAATACAAGAAATTAGCTGTTCCATTCCTACAATTAAAGGCGACAGAAGCTTTTGCTCTGCAGGTCCTTGGCCGTGGAACTCGCTTCCACAGTTCTTATGCAACGACATCTTCTCCCCGGCTGCCGACTAACACGCATCCTTTCCAGCCGTCCTGAGCTGCTACTTCCATACTACGCTTTATTTCATCGACTGCCCTACCCACTCAGATAAGCTTCTCGTGTTCTCTTTGCTGCGTGATGAGGTGAAGTAAGTCTGTTGGGCACATACCGCACATGCACCACAAGCTGCTTAGACTTGGACTGCGCTACTGTGGATACTATGGAAAAATCTCCAGCGAAACACCCTCCCAGTCCTTGTGGCTTTGTGGAGCTACACTACAATACACTACATTACAACAAGAGGAACTCACCTCGAGCCCTCAGGCTCTCCAAGGGTTTAATTAAAAGGGCCCACCCTTTCGTTAAACAACTGCTGGCGATAAAAGGGCTTTTGTACTGAGTATCCATAATAACAATAATAATAATATACTTGATAAGACACCCTCAGAGAACTCAACCCAGGCGATAAAAAGGCTTTTGCGATGAGTATCCATAATAATAATATACCTAATAAGGCGCACTCAGAGAACTCAATCTCTTTCTAGGCGCTTAGCATTTCTGCAAAGGAAGCATGATCGAATGGTTAGCGGTAGCATGCTCGATAAACAACAAGAACACCGCGGTTAGGGGTGACATGCACAGGGTCAGCATTCAAATTTCGTTAGTGGCAGCATGCACAGTGTCAGCACACATAAGCACATAAAGGACGAAACACAGGGATCCACTAAATGCTGTTCAAAATAGGTGTATTTTTAATTTCTTTTTAAATGTGGTCAAGCCAGGGGATGTCGTGAAGGAATTCGGGAGTGAGTTCCAGGCTTTGGGACCATAAGAACTAAAGGCACAGCCTCCAAAGGACTTGAGGCTTGTACAAGGTATAGGTAAACAGATTCCAAAAATCAGGTGGTACGATGCTTAGCCTGGTGATGGAGACGATATGATAGGTAGGCTGGAGCTAAAGAATGAAGAATCCTTGACGGTAGAACTCAATTGCAATAATTTTGCGACATTATGTGACTGCTCGGCTGTTACCGATTACGTCATTCCTTTGCGGATAGCTTAGCAGCTACTCTTATGCCGAATCACTCGACTTCTCTTGTAACTCAGCTAGGCTTCCACTTTCTTTATAGCATGAGATTCTAGGCTAGCCTTTGCATAGTGAACACCACTTTAGGCTTTAAAGAGAGCTACAAACAACGTCCCAGCAAGCTAAAAGGAATGAGCTATTCTACACGGCTTTGCAAGGACAATCCAGCAACAGAAACGACACATGAACTCATTTTATTGCAAATATACAAGGCGGCACATGCCATGAGCACCATAACAATTATACAAAAATGCTAGCTGATTTAACAGCCTCTTTTTGTATAGCAACGGAAGAGCCTTTAGGGCTATCACCACCGCTTGCAGTGGCGATAAAGGATCGCCCACCGCAGGATTCGAACCCAGGACCTCGAGGCCGAGGTCGTGAAAAGCAACCGCCCTACCTAGTGAGCTATTACGGCAATTAATTCCACAGAGTGGAATATGCCATACAGAACGGACAGGTTCCGTGCCCGGGATTCCATGCGCAAAGGCATATTGGGGCCCACATTAAAAAATAATGCTGTGGTGCACGTGGCGGCCGCTGCATCATAGCACACGCAGAATGCAGCTTAAGCTACCTAGCACGGTGTTTGATGGGGCAGGCGGCTCCGGAAGGCCGACCTGGGTGGCTGCTGAGCAGCAACTAAGCAGTAGCTAGTAAGGCTTTGCATGAACAGGGTCACCAGCAGGACGTGGTCAGAGTAAATAAATAGTCGGCTGCCAGGGACGTCAACTTAAAAATCCCCTGCTCAGTGCTTGTTCAACCTACTCCAGCTAGTCCAGAATCAGCCAGCTTCATTCATTGCTCGACAAACACTGGTCTTTGCAGAGGGAAGTAGCTAATGCCTTTAGAATTGGAATGTCCAGGGTCACCCACCAAACCAGCAGACAGGGCAGGTAAGCTTTATCGGTCCCAGCTATAGGTCGCGACTTGCAGGGCTTCCTCCCATATCCAGTACCCCGTCTTAGCATGGTCGCACACGGAGCGGCCAGGTAAAGTGGAACAGGGTTCTAACCCAGCCACGCCATTCGATAGAGCCAATAATACAGGATGCAAAAAGGAAAGCCGCTCAGCTCCGATGACGGTTAGCGGCCACTAGGTTATTAATGCAAAATAAGTCGGGAAGGGAAGCAGATTTGCGAAGGGTTGCATAAGAGAGTACAGCAACTCTCACACGTACACACGTCTGGGGTGCAAACGAGTTCAAACTAACAGTAGATGCACACATACAAAATGCACTGCAACACCAATACACGGGCCCAAAAGCACACAACACTCTCCTATTGAAAATTCTCCTACATTGAAAGTGCAACATGTTTCCAAAGAACTCACTATGTTGATCCCCTCCCTGGACACGATTCGCCTAGAATAATGCGCAACGTTTAAGTACTCGTACATCGTCATTGACGTTCTACAGTCCCACAGTCCCAGTGAATGACAACTACTGGCAGCATTTGCCAATTATATCTTTTCTGTGACTCTCAGAAGGTGGCCATTCATTGCAAATGGGCACAAATAAAGGTTTGGTACAGAATAATACTTGCTGCACATTAGCCAAGGTGACTGGGCAACTAGTGGATCGACTGCCTACCATACCAAGCTGTTCATTTGAGTAACAAGACTGCGTTAAAAAACAGACGATTACAACAAAAACCACGGGTTCATGCAAGATGTCTCATATCAACTGCTTCTACACGACTTAGCACGGCTTCCACTTGCAACAAGGATTTCCTTACATTATTGGTATTAGAAAGCTAGCCTTTTGTAAACCAGTGGGTGTGATAGCAGATACCGACGCCTGGCTAGGTCGAGCATCACTTTCCACCATTTTGTACTACCAGCACTGCCTTATCGTCAGTAACACACCGTTCATCCCATATTGGCATAAAGCAGAACTTGGGCAGGAGCCCTGGAGAGGAAGTCATTCCGTAAAACCGGTTGGCCAATGTCTTGGCTCAGACTGCTCCGTCAGAGGTAGACTGCTGGTGCTGCAGATAGTTTAGATATAAAATAGACCCTATTATATCAGACAGGGTCCTTTGCCATCGTGTGCAGATGATGGTTTGTTGTTCGCACCCTTGACCGTTTGATGATGTCTCCGCTGCCGACAGAGTGCCTGCCTGCCTCGTCTTTGGGAGCTTAGCGATATTAGAGCATGGATTTTGCATTCGGTTATTGGTTGGCTTGAGATTGTATTACCCACACTTCTAACTTCAAATCCCACGGAAACCGTGCCTTCAGTTACAATGCTCCCAAAACTTGGAACTCACTACTGCCTGACCTAAAATCATCTCCTGATTTGACGACATTCAAAAACAAACCTAAATACCCACCTGTTCCACACAGCCTTCGCTCTGTAGGAGTGAAATGCCCACTAGTGTGGTTCTACGTAAACGATTGCTGTTGATCCTCCCCCTGTGCTTTGCATACCTGTGCTTGACTGACTGACTGAGTGCTACTAACCGAGGGTACTACTAAGCATCGGCCACGAGTCTTGCGTGCATTAGCATGCTTGTCTTAGCAAGATATGTATGCTTTGGCTTGCTTGCCTTGGATACCTTGCTTCTCATTAACTCTTGTCATTACCTCTAGGTTATTACTTATCCTGCAGGGAGTTGTAAATAATGATAATAATAAGCTTAGCTGATTTAACAGCCTCATTTATATAGCAGCAGAAGAGCCTTCACGGCTATCACCACCGCTTGCAGCCGGCGATAAAGAATCACCCACTGCAGGTCTCGAAACCACGACCTGGGTCGCAAAGAGCAATGTAATGAAACTGCCATGTAAGGAAACTTCCACGGCAGGCTATCATATCACGAGACATACCAATGGCAAGCATAGGCTATCATACCAGCAGCCGAAGTGGCATCATCATCATCAGAGGAAGCAGCAGCGCTGACGCTGTCATTCATCGTCTGACACGCTTCACGGTCAGCCCCAGACGGTACATCGACGAGATCGGTGGCGGCAGCCACGCCGCCGCCGCCGCTGCTGCTGCTCTCCGATGTGCACCCGTCGTCATCATCGAGAGTGATAACGACGTGACTGGCGGTCGTGGGTGTTTGCTGAGTCTGGTGTTGCTCAAGCACCGACACTGATGCAGTGGCATCGTTAGCAGACACATCCGGAAATCTGCAGGAAAAGAAAAAGAATCAAACTGTCGTCACAGGAGCAGGTCAGCACATCACGCATGCCTGTCCAGGACCGGGCTCGACGTGCCTTGAGGGGCTGCAGCCCTGCCACGACGGTGCTTGCACACCTTTTACCAAACGAGCACACGGGCAGTCGACCATCGTCAATAACGACATGGTTTAGCTGTTGGCCGTTAGTACCAAACCTCGGCATTAAAAAAACAACCCGGTTTGGGATTAGCAAGCTGCCGTCCCACAAACCAGACACGAGGATAACAGCCACCGTCATGACTCGACGTTGTTGCTGCCATATTAACAAAATGCTCCCCAAAAAGTAATGGCACATCGTGTGACGAACGACTGCTAGCAGCAGTGCAACCATTGTCAGCCAACACAGTAAACCTGATTTTCTCATTTGGCCGATATGCTTGCCCTTCAACTGCACACCTAACCAGCACCAAATTTCTGTCAGCCAGGAAGTGAACCTTCTTGCAGCAAGCAAGCAAATGCCCACTCTACAACGAAGCAACTAGACTGTATTTTGACACGCGTGGCTGTCCCAATGAAGACAAATTGCTACTAAGCCACGTAAGCACGATAGTGCCATTCTCTCTCTCACACTAATTAACCCAAACACTCACTTTATCTCCATCCATACACAGAATTCGACAGTCCAACGGCAGCAGCAAGAGTGAGCACCGGATCGCACCTTCCGTACAAGCTCACGATTACAAAAAGGGACTGCAGCCAAGCTTATTAATTCGTGGAATGGGCTCTGCGAGTCTCGACGAGCCACCTCACAAACACACCCGACATCCAACTACTATTAAAGTGACCAATAAGTCCTGCCTTGAGACCAGTGCTGCTCATGCAACACATTCTTTGTGATAATTATAGCCTACACAACGTTGCAGGTTGTTCAGCTGTGGTCTGGCTACGAGTTTGCATGGCTCTACTACCCACTCCAAAGTCACTGTTGGAGAAGGAGGAAACCCAGGAAGTTTCCCACCAATGGCTCAACTGCAGCCAGGTCTACCGCTTAGCGGCCTATCGAGGCCAGGCAACCCAGGTCTGAGCCGAAGCAATGACGTGTCGTCCCTTGCACTACACAGCCTTAAATAGCTCGGCTATGTTGGCTAAATTCTGAGAAACAAACTCTTGAATGCAGATAGTTCTTGCTTTACAGACGCGTGCGCATGCTTGCCGAGTTCTTGCTTATACCAGCCGGACCGTGGGCACCCAACGACCAGACCCTGGCTTTTCCTCTTGTGACCCTCTCGATAACCAGGTTATCTCGAGAGCAAACATGGGTGATTGCTAAGCCGCGAAAAACTGAACAGCTGCAAAGCAACCTGGAGAGACAAGCCATGGAGCACACGACTCCACAAAATTGCAAGCTGACTGCATGATCACGTACAATGTGTCTTCAGCAGAAACCATCTCATCGGAATCGTCGTCATCATCATCATCATCATCAAACAGTATACATTTGGGCCGAACGTCCATCTCACTCGTAGATCGGCCAGCGGCTGGTTCGGGCGCCTTGCTCGTCGAACGGGGGTCGTATCTTGGCGGCGTTTCTAGCAGAAGGCCAAACTCTCGCAAGGGTTTTAGCCCAGCAGCTGGCACAATAGCTGCATTTTTGATGTAAAAAAGAAACAGGAAATGTCCACTCTCACCGCATCGGCATGTCAAAGCCTGACTGGGTGCTGGGGGGGGGGCAGGAACAGGTTCTTGAATGGCAGGCAATCTGGAGCGGCTAATTTCTCAGTCTTACCTGTCAACCGTCGGTTCTTCTCCGGCATTTCTTCGGCAGTGGGGCCACTGCCACCGTCCGGCTGATGCGAGTCGGCAGACAAGATTTCGGGACTGGCAACTAGGCCAACGAACGACACCCCCTTTCTTGCAGTTGTACTGGTCACAGCTGTACTGGTTGAGATGGCTTCTGCTGATAGGGAAATGCTAACAGCAGGCGACTCGGCAGTGGCGGCAGTACCAATTGGGAGGCGAGTCTTCAGAATCGATTGAGGTGTGAACAACGATGCTAACTTCAGGGCTGGGGTACCTTCACCAATCGGCTGTACTAGCAACGGTGGAGTCTTTCGGTGGATTGCAGGCGTCTGCAGAAGAGACCACGCTAGGTCACCGACATCAGGTGGTGTCCTATGAAAATAAGAGACGCCGAGGTTAACGTTCACGAGCAACAGAATGCAGCGCATTCGAATGTATCAAAGAAAGACCGGTCACCCGGTACCGGTAACTCCAAGAAAGTCTTCTCTAGTCTGATGGCCATGCTCTTACAATCATTTCACTTGCCCTGCTGGGAGGAAGGCATAGCTAAGAACTGTTTGGGAACAGCTGCCAGACAGCAGCACCCATCTAGTGCAGTTTTGATTCGGACGAGATAACGCCTCTTAAGGAGACATGCCTGCACCAGTCTCTGTCTGTGACCCCCCACACTGCTGCGAGTAGTACTCGACAGCAAGGTGCAAAAGAATTTTGGTCACACATATTCATTAACGAAACTTGGATTCCTGTCTGACTCAACAGCCAATATTTTTTTAATTCCACTCCTATCCAGATTTTGCTAGACTAATTTTTCAATGGCATAGACTCGTGAAATACAAAAAACAGTAAAGGTTGGCTAAATCGATAGCGTAACTTAAATAGTTGCAGAAGAACCATTATAATAAAACGGAAGGCGACCAGCAGAATCCCAGCCGGATAATAGCACCAATCTACTGTCAAAACTACTGTCGGCAGTCAACATTACAAAAATTCGCTGTAAAACCACTTTCGCCGTGCAACAACTGGTCATTACATGCATCAGCCTACAGCTAAACAGGCCCTGGGTGCATAGTAAGGTCCGGGTCGTCCGGGGCAATCTTTAGCCCTGCCGCCGGACCGAGGCCACACTCAGTTGGGGCAGGTGAGCCGACAGTTGGATTGAAGTCAGTGGACAATGCGCCCATTGCCGTATCATCACGAACTCCAACTCACATCGCATGCAAACGGATGCTCTTAGGTGATGGCGGCTCCGTGCGCTTCGGACCAAACGGCGTCGAACTGTGGGGCCGCTTCAGCGACGCCATCCTCGCCACAGTTTCGTCCCTTGCGGCGCTGACAACGACGCCGGCGGGTCGCAATGGCGACGGGCTACAAGGCAAGCGCACACGCTGGCGAACGCTGCGAATGGGCGCAGGATTTATCTCTCGAGCTTCCGGTCAGCAAACGACGAGGCACGGGCCCGAGCGCGTACCGAACCAATCGCGAGCAGCGTCGCACGTCGATGGGAGTCTCTTCAAAGGGGCGTGGCAGAGCTGCCGGCTCGCCGCCGCCGCGGGCCAGAGCGGCGGCGCCGCCGAGCAGCTGCTGCCGCCACTCGTGCTCGTGCAGCTCGTGGATCTGGTCGAGTACGTCCACCAGAAGCGAGCCGCTCGAAGACGCAGCCGCCGAGGAGGCCGACTGGGCGTGAGCGTGGGACCTGCTGCGACGGCCGGCCTTGATGGTCACGGCCGACATGGGCTGAGGCCGAGCCACTGCAAAGGATCGAACGAACGAGCTGCAGCGATCCGTCCGAGCCAGTCCTCAGCGCGCCTCGGGCTGCGGTTCCCTAGGCGCGCGTCGCGACGAGCCCATCAGTGACTGAGCCGGCTTGTGCCAACGGAGAGGCGGTCGGCCTGCCGGCCCAAGCGGCGCGAAGCCGACTAGACAATGAACACGGTCGCGTGCGCGCGGCATCGCCCATCCTTACACTCCTTGTGCTGATGACGCCAGTGAGGATAGAGGCGCGAGCTGGCGCCAGCGATTCTCTGACGAATGGCTGGCAACGTCCTGGCGTACCAATCGAGGATCGTCGAGCGGGTTGCGCTCCGCTCTCTTGCGTTGACGTCCATCTAATCGGGGGGGGGGGGGAAATGCACGTGTAACGCACGCTCGAGCCAGACAATGGTCGAAAAAAAAATTCAAAATTCATGCCCCAATAACGCTGGTGCTCCCAAAGAGGAGGCGGGCAGGCACTCTGTCGGCAGCGCAGACATGGTCAAACGGTCACGCACAGGCGCAAGAGTGCAAAAAACAAGCCAGACACTGCAGATGATGGCAACGAACCCTGCCTGATATAGTCGGGCCTATTTTGTGGCCAAGCTGTCCTCAGGGCGATTAGTCTACAGCTGACCGAACGGTGTGAGCCCAGCCATGGGCCAACCGGTTCTTTGGAGTTGCCTCCTCAAGAGGATGAGTTGGCCTTTTACCCTTTGACTCGGCAGACCAACAAGGCGAATTGGCAAGGTGGAAGCAACGGCAGTCGTCTGGGGGAGAGCAAAAGAGCAAAGACCGACCCCACTGAACCCATCCCGAGGGGACGAAACAAGCTGAAAACTAATCAGTCAACCACAGCATATGGGAGTCGGCTGCATAAAATAAGGTGCCAAAGGCAGGTCAGCTCTCGCATAGCAAGTTATCCGGCAACTCAGCATAATCCTGCTGGTGGCTGCTCAGCGCCAAGTCCGGGCAGCAGCCCAGGCGCAAGGCTGAAACCAGCTGCAGCGAGCCATGTGGTGGGCCGGGCATAGGAGGCTGTGATGCAGCGTCCTAGTTTCAGCTCGAGGTAATCGTCACGAGCTCCACCTTTGCGAGTGTCGCACTAGGCGGGATGGCAAAGCAGTCAAACTCTTACATTAAACTTCAAACCTAGCAAGCAAGTTCTATCTAGTCAGGCTTTAAAGCCAACCACTAAACTAGAGTCAGCATTGCTGGGAGGAGAGCATAACGACCTTCGCAAGAATGCTGCCTAAGGCTGAGCCTCTGCTAGTTCTGCTGGATCTCACAGCAGGATTTGATATGTTTAATATACTTCTTGAGTGAAATCATCTCGACGTTGGGGAATCGCTGGCGTCGTACTGCTATGGTTTATGTTCTATCTCAATGGGTGATTTCGGAGCGTTGATGTTAACAGATGGATCAGATAGGACGCCTTAAAAGTAGAAGGATCAGTGCTTAGTCCATTTCTTTTAAAAATTTGGCGACGTAATTCCCAAGCACAAACTAGGACCTCCTTAATATGCAGATGACACACAGCTGCCCCATCGCTACCATTTGCAATTAGAGCAGCAAACTTTCTCACATGGTTGACAATAAAACCAACGGCTGAAGACAGCTAGACGGAAGCAAACGACAAGGCAGAAGGCAGGACGGCACAGAAGAAGCACAGTTGCTACTCACCGTTCGCTCTGGCATCCGGATGTCGCTGTTGAGTCGCAGCGCGTCGTCAATGCGAGCACGCTGAAGCAGGTGCATGATCACGAGGTCTTGCCGAGAGTGCCTCGTCAGGTAGGCAGTGAGGAAGTCTTCTTCGGACAAGGTGAGCGGCAAGGACAGGACGGTACCGAGCTGACGTTCTGTGCTCGAGTGAGAAGAAACCAAAGCAGCTGTAACTTGCCAGCCCATCCCTCGTCCTCGACCGTGCTGACCAACAGGCACCGCAAGGGTCAGCTGGCACTCAGCACGCGCGGATGGCTAGCTGCCAACACATTAATGTAGCGCGATCAATTTACGCCAGAGCCACCGGCATTAACAGGGGAAGACGCTGTTGCAGTCATCAACAGCTTAAAGAGGCCCGCTCGAGGAGACGGCTGAGACTTCCCGACGAAGTGCAAGTGCATCACTCTGCTGGTATCAAGATAATGAATTCCGAGCTCAACAAAGCTGCCGACCAGGAGCGCGCTGCGAGATCGCGCGACGCACCCAACCGCGAGGTGCCACTTACTCCTGTGGCATTCATCGAACAAAATGCAGAACAGCGCCGCCACTTTTTCCGAGTCGGCCTGCCGACTGCTCTCCTCGCGCAACAGGTGAAAAGCTTCCCGGATGCACCTGTGCAGAAGGCAAGAGGACGCAATCGCTCAGCATCCGGCTTGCATATGAGACCCAAGCCGCATGCATGCTCGAAGGATGCTGCTAAAGGAGGCGGTCGTGCATGAAAAAGCACGAAGAAGCATGAAGGTCGTAACATGGGCATATGCGCAGCTCACGCAAAAAAAGAGAGAGCTCGTGTCCTCACAGGAAACTGCCGGGCTCTGGCTGGAATGAATGCCCATTGCTTTCCTACTACCTTCAAGAGGGCCTCAGTGCGACCACCGACCGGTGCTTGCAATTCAGGTGTCACTGCTAGACGTTTCTGTGCTGTGTTTGTAAGACTGCCTACACAGCTAGTCAGCGTGTTCGCTCACGGTTTAGAATTTGAAGACTGCCGACTGCGACTCAAGAGCTAACGATCTCACTCGCTGGTTGCTCTGCCTAGGCAGGACGACTGTAATTCTGTAATGGCAAGGCTACCGTAGAAAAGCCATTGAGCCACGACATCTATGACGAATGTGAATGCAATTTTAGTTGGTAAATCCATGAAATTCAACCACATGCCAACGCAGTCCCGAAATTTTGAAATGGTGCATAGGTTCAAAGTAGGCAGATTTGTCTGAGAAGCTTGGGCGATCATCAAGAGAAAGGCCATATTGAAACATGGACAACAAGGTTGCCAGCAAAAGCTACCGGAGAAATGCCAGCCCGGCCCGGAAATCTGTTCATCGCTTGCAAAGCCAATGAAAGAGACCTGCTTTGTCACCTTTCCTTTGTCATCCCTTCGCTGTGTCACCCGTGCCTTCTTACTTGGCTGCAAGTGGTGTGCCTCATGACGTAGCCAGTTGCGCAATGCTAGCTAGCACTGCCCATTAACATTGCCTGTCAGCTCAATGGTTACGAGCAGACAGCACCCACGCGCACTCACAGCCAAATTGCACCGGCGCTTCGAGCGAGTCGTTTATTGAGCTAACCAGCGAGCGCTCACCCGTTCGCTAACAGCACAGCCAGAACGACCGGCACCGCCTCTTCGTCGGCTGCACTGCATCGGGTCTGCCGCAGGCGCACGATCCGAAGCGCCGCGCCGTCGTGGCCCTGGTAGAGCAGCCGTGCTAGAACGCGGCCACTCTGCCACGGCTCCATGCAGGCGATCACGGCCGGGTCGCACAGTCGCTCCATGCTCTCCTGCATGCCGAGAGAAACGCACGCGCGTGATCGCCGTCGCCTGCCCGGCAGTGGACGAAAACGGCAGCGGAGCGGCGATGAGCGCCCACAACTTACTTCGACGTGGTCGTGATCGAGGAGCCAAAAGCCGGCTACAAGATTAGACTCGGCCTCGGGCATGGACAGCACGCTCGTCATGTCCGACATACACGTGGACAGGAGCTGAAACGGAGGCACGGTAGAGCGAGCGGCCAAGCAGAGCGTGCATGCTGCTCACGTGCCCCACGTGCGCTATCCGGGCGACCGGACTGCCTCGCAGCACTTCCTGCGCGGTTGTGGGTCGGACACCGATGAGGAAACGCTTCGGCACAGCAAGTTCGCGCCTTCTCGAGCGCCGAGGCGCTCGCTCACCTCATTCTGCTGATCGCTAATACACACGGAGACGAAGTCCAAGACAAAATAGAAAAATATGGCGGACTTCAGACGAAGCTCACACGATTTAAGCAGCAGCATGGCCACCATGGACTGTAACGTACATTTAAACGAGTCGAATTTCGTGAAGCTGATACGCGCAGCAACAGAGAGGGCACCTGTACAATCGGTGGACACGTGAAAATGCAGAATAACTGGTCCACTTTCAAGAGGCAGCCCAGAACGAGGCCCTTGCACACAGCTGATTCACTAGCTGCCGAGGCTAATCGCCATCAGCATCTCGTCGGAAGCAAGGACTGCTTAGGGTTGTGCGCAGACCACCGTGGGGTGGGCACATATTTTGCCCACCCTGCATAACGGCCGAGATCACGTGCTCCATAGATGGGGAAAATGAATGTCGGCTTGCTAGAGACAAGCCTACCGATTCCACCAACCGATGCCTCCAACCTGGCAAGGTGAGCTCGACTCGGCTCAGCGAGCCGTCAAGCCATCGCTAGTGGTAAAGGGGGTGGCTTGGATGAGGCACGGCAGCCCAGCTTGCCTACTGCGCACGGCCAAAGGCTTGCACCGAGCCAGCGTTGCTCAGATCCTTACGTGGACATCGGCAGGTGGGTATGCCACCGTCGGCGGCGAGCCATCACTTCCAGTCGGCAACCATAGAGCGCTAAGCGGCTCTCCACAAGAGGCCACGAGACCGTCAATCATCAGCACGCCTTCGCTGTTCGAGGCGTATTCGTAGATCAGCCTGCTATCAAGAGAGAAGTGGGAGGGGGGGTAACAGCAGCCAGGAAGAGGGCGACGAGACGGAGCACGAGCAGGGCCTCACGCACGCGGGCGACGGAAGCGACAGCACGCGCTCACTGACCTTGACGAGCGAAGCAGCGCAGCTCGCTCGGCCACTGCCGACCTCTCGGTATCGTAGGCACGACGCAGAGCGGTCAGCCAGTGGCCGCTTCCGGAGGCCAGCGACGGCAGCAGCTCCTCGGGTAGCATGCCGGCCATGTGACACCACACGACCGCTCTCGAGTAGAGAGCTATCAGCGACAGGACTGTCGCCTTCACCGCCAGCTCCTGAGACCCTTGAAAGGAGGTGCAAGGGTGCGGTGCGCTCCGATGGTGACAGTGAGCAAAAATAAGGAGGCGACCGAAGAGCAAGCAAAAAGGAGGTGACGAAGAGTGAGCAAAAAGGAGGCGACGGAGATCGCAAGTGGCAGCACACATACAGCGAGCGCACTCGGCCGCCGATCGACCGAACACATGCCGCCACGTGGGGCTGCGAGCTGACGGGATGAGTCGTCGTCAGCAGAGCATCTCCGTTTTGCCAGAGCTGCTTGCCTCGGCACACCCTGATCGCCCACCCCCCCTCCCCCCCGAAAAAACGGTGCCCAGTTCAACTCGTTCGTCCTCGACGCCGGAGCCGGTCACGACTGCACAACGACACTCGGGAAGAGCTACCGGCGCGCATCTAGCCAGCAAGCCCGCCTACCTCTGTCAGTGATTGCCGGCGCGCCGGCCGACTCGTCTTGCAGGCCTTGCATGCAGGCGAGCACCTCGGCCAGCTGACCCAGCTGGCGACAGTAGTCGCTCAGCTGTCTGGCAGTGATCTCGTCCAGGGGGACGCCGGTGCAATCGAATAGCAGTGTGGCTACAAACGCCGCGCCGCGTCCAGGATCTACTCACTTGCTGCATGCATTGATGACATCCGCACATGGATGGCAGCAAATTTTCTAAAACCTAACGATGATATAACTAACTTACTAGTTATGGGAAAACCCAGTGTGATCCAGAGATTGGAAAGGCTGACTCTCAAAATTGGTTCTGCCAGCATATCTCCTGTCAAATCAGCTCGGAATCTAGGTGTCATATTCCAAAGCGACCTCTCGTTAGATGACCATATCAGCTCCACAGTCAAATCCGCCTATTTTCAGCTTCATAACATTGCTAAAATTCGGGCTTGTTTAGATAAAGATACCACGTCCAAGTTAGTTCATGCATTCGTGACATCCCGTCTCGACTTCTGCAACTCACTGCTTACTGGCCTACCAGCATGTGCGATCAGGCGATTGCAGCTGGTGCAAAACTCTGCAGCTAGGCTTGTTTGTCGTGAGCGTCGCAGTTGCCACATTCCTCCACTTCTCGCCGACCTGCACTGGCTACCAGTGAGGCAACGGATTGACTTCAAGGTTTTGTCCCTCACTTTTAGGTCCCTTCATTCTATGGCTCCAGCCTATCTGTCAGATATACTACCCCATCAGGCCAAGCATCGTACCACCCGCTTCTCGGAATCCAACAGTCTAGAAATACCTCATACAAACCTTAAATCCTTTGGAGACCGTGCATTTAGTTCATATGCTCCCAAAGCCTGGAACTCCCTCCCGACCTGCGTCAAAACATCCCCTGACCTGACCACATTTAAAAGGAACCTAAAAACACACCTATTTAGGACAGCATTTAGTGGGTCCCTGTGATTCGTCCTTGGTGTGCTTATGCGTGCTGACACTGTGCATGCTGCCACTAACCACATTTGCATGCTGACCCTGTGCATGTCACCCCTAACCATATTATTCATCTCGTTTGTTTTTCAAGCATGATTTTACTTACCATTCAATTGCATTTCACTTTACAGCAAATGTAAAGCGCCTAGAGAGAGATTGAGTTCTCTGAGGGCGCTTTATCAAGTGAATTATTATTATTATTACTCAGTCGGCTAAAGCCGCCTCCGGCTGCAGCAACCCTGGCCAGGCAGCGAAGGCGATCGGTGTGCCGCTGATGTCACCTACCTGCGCTGTCAAATGCAGCCTTGAGCTTGGCGGCTTGCGACCACGACCAGTGCAGCAGGAACGAGAGATTGCAGCCCAACTGACTGCTTGCCCCTATATAACAGAGCCAACGAACCGATTTGCTGGTCAGCGGCGAGGCTGAATGAGCGCGCACGCCGGTGGCGCAGCCAGTGCGCTCGGCCTCGAGACGGCGCCGCACCTCCACTGGACCACTGCCCGACGCAGCCCATGATGAACTCGACGTGCCCGTGCTGAAGTAAAATCGACAGCACTTCCTCGCGAAGTTCAGCCTGCAGCGAGACAGGTGACCTAGCATGGGCGGCACAAACTAGAGAGAGAGCTTAAAAAATGAGGAGAGGGCCGGGTTTTCAGACCACACTCAGCAGACGTAACAGAAAACACAGTAGATGGCAAAATTACAAAAATGCCCAGCCGTTTTGCAATCCAGGCCTTTTGCTGCCAATTGAAAGTGGCACAGGCAGCCGTAGGAAGACAACCCGAAAAGCGACTTAAGAGCACATTTGCCGCAATCATGGGGGAAAGCAGGAGACACCACGAAGAACCGACCGACTTGCCAGCCAGCCAACCAAATTACCCTCTCACCAGATCGCACAGGATTGGCAGGCTGGAGCGGGCAAATGGAGACGTACATGGAAGAATGGCTAGCAGAAGAACAATGGGTTGGCTTAAGCTGGATCGCAACGGTGGATCACATGCCACTGCAAATCCTCACAAAAGACTCTGTGAGGTCAGAGGTCAAAGGATGGCAATTGGCAATGGAAGTGTAGTAGCTAAGCAAGAACCATTTCAAGTCACTGCAAGCAGCCTCTGAGCTAGGAGGGAAGTTTAGGGAACAATGTCTGTGCCACTAATTCAATGGCAAAACTGGTGGTAACCAATGTGAGAATGCTGGTCAGGTGTCAGTGATTGCCGAGCACATGCGGCTGCTGGTCTAAGCCTCTTCAAACGGCCTTTGCCAAAGCGTGCCCCACCAAGAGCTTACAGCAGCCAGGAGCCTCCATTGCCGGTGCTTACAGTAACCTAGACCAACCGTTGCTGAAAGACAGCAGCCGAATGGAAGTGACAGTATAAAACCAGGCTGGGATAGAGAATTACAGTACGGACCAGAGAGAGGAAGGGAGGGAGGGAGGGAGGGAGGGAGGGAGGGAGGGAGGGAGGGAGGGGAGGGAAGGAGGGGAGGGAAGGAGGGGAGGGAGGGAGGGAGACTGCCAAAAAGGCTTTTGGCACCTTTCCGGGCTGGCTGGGAGAGATGCTCTATTCTCTCCCTGTGCCATTCACATTTTCATTTAGCAGCCTCTCGTCAGCTAGCACATCACTTGCTTGCACGTTCTGGTATGACACTGCAGCTGGTCACTACACATTATTTCAGGTCAAATTTGCCATACCATTTGTAATCTTTCTGAATGAGTATTTTAACAGGAGAGGATAGGGACGAAGTTCTCTTGGGGCGCTATACAAATGACATCTGCTAAAGACATACATATTGATCAAATTGCTACACATCGACTGCATATATAACTATGTATTTAGGCCATCTTATTTACCGACTAGTTTTTTGTTAAGCCACCTCCCACCGACTGACCTAAATCAAAATACTAGCTGATTTAACAGCCTCTTTTGTATAGCGACAGAAGAGCCTTCAAGGCTATCACCAGTGCTTGCAGCGGCGATAAAGAATCAGCCACTGCAGGATTCGAACCCACGCTATCGACCGAGGTAGCAAAAAGCAACCGCATCGCCTATGAGCCATCACGGCTTACATTCATACATTCAGAGCAACAGCAAGGTCTGCAATTCTTTTCCATGCTAATTTTTTTTTAATAAGGTGGTTTATTCATCGTTCGCGATTTTAGTGTTATTTGGGTCAGTGAGTGTCATTTTCAGGCTTCATTTACGGCCTGGTTTGCCCCCCCCCCCTGTGGTTCAGGTGCAAGCATTTGACGATGGAGGTCAAAGGTTAAGTTCTCTTAAGAGTGCTACACAAATAAATCAGATTTGTTTAAAGGCAACTGGCTATCCATATTACATCCGCTGATGTGCTTTTAAATACTTGCACTGAGCCTGGGGTAGCATAACAGCGATGTTTACGAGCGTTTCATCAGCTCCATGCCTGAGTGGGAATGAAAAGTCTTTGCACATACATACGGGAGGTGAAATGACATCTTGACTAAATAAATGGGAGGTGAAATGACATCTAGACTAAATAAATTAAGTATGATGCGTGATAATTTCAAGAGCATGTTGTATTTTCTTACTGCAACGAGTGGGCACATTTTTGGTGACACCAACGTTTGAAATCTACTCAAAATGCAAGTAGAAGTAGGCAGCCATCATGGCGACAGCCTAAGCTCTCCACATACTAGGGCTTTTCAGTGTATATCCCTTTAAACATGTCGATTAGATTAGTCAAACCACGACTTTCGTTACCCAGTCAATATAATGCTCAATGTATAGCCACCTTTATCGTGCAAGCTGTTGTTAGGAGGCCTGTATAAACTTAATATGGAGCACATACAATTCAAGTATCGCCCCAAAAGACGTCATTCGTGGACATCTGTGGATTTACACATTCACTTCTTTTACATATATATCTATATGTCAGGTCTTGTATTAATAAAAGAAAGAAGGGCCACTGATAACCAAGGTAGGCAGCATGATATAGCATAGGCCACAAAATGGATTACGATCGAGCAGGTAGTACAGGGCTGGCACAACTGTGAACAACCTGGGAGTTTAAAATAATCTCAAACGTTGCAGTGTTTTACAAAATAAGGCTATAACATCCTACCTAAAAGCAGGATTAATAAGAGGAATAATTAAGTTTTGTAAATTATGTATGCTGCAACCTTGGCTAGCCTACTTGGCATCAAAAACATGTGAAGTTCACCTGGTTAACTGTCTCTAGTGGGTTTGGAAATATTTGTGGTCATTGAAGGGCAGTTTTTGGTATAACCATAAGAACATTGCAGAGCAATAATTTTTGGATGTGCAAAGTAAACCCTCTTTGTATCAATGGCTGTGTGAGGCTCTTATTAAGGAAAGGTCAAGGTTTTGAAACGTCAAAATCTGCGCTTACACATACGTGGGGTTGATCCGGTTCGAGACGATGGCAGATAGTGCAACCAAAAACCATTCACCTACATTTCCTCACGAAGAACGCGAGTCGGGATCATTAAACACTGCTTCAAAAGTCTGGGATAACATCTGACTTGCCAAAACCATGATTATTTGCATGTATTAAAACAATTCTATTGAGATTATGAAAGACAGCCGAGTTTAGTACATGCTGAAAAACTGGGAGAGCCAAAACCTGGGAAATAATTTAACAGAATCCTTTAATTGCTTGATTATCAGAAAACACTGTTGGGTTGGTTTTCCGGTAAACCATGGCATCGATATGTAGCCTTGTTTCGAACCATGGCAGGCCAATGGTTGTATATGCTAAAAATAACCCGCTTATATATATATACCATGGATGATTGCCGAGATATGCCCGACACAGTTACTGAGACAATTTTATAGAGAGGATACTTGGTGCATCGAGATAATCTTGCTTTGCAGTGCTCAGGCAGTGCTACAAATTAACATCCCCCGAAAATGGTGACTATGTCAATGGCAGGAAATAGTCCTGGATACTGCCAATACAGAGCCATTTTGAAAGTTTTGCTTTGGTAAGAAAACTAAAGTGGCAGCAAGGACAATTGTCCACAAATATTTCTGACTTGTGCAAATCCTGTTATTTGGAATTTTTTTTATATAAAGAATCTAGTAGCCAGTAACACGAAAAGTAGACACAGATGAGCAACAAAAAATGAGGACCAAGGCTGGAAGGTGTGGGCATTTGCAAGAACTCAAGTTTTACGTCTAATGCTGTGTGTGTGTGTCATCAAACGTCCTTTTATTTTTTAAATTTACTACATACTAAGCACGATCGAATTATTAGCAGTAGCATGCTCAATGACAGCAAGGATAACATGGTTAAGGGTGACAAGCACAGGGTCAGCATGCAAGAATGGTTAGTGGCAGCATGCATAGTGTCAGCACACATTAGCACATAAAGGACGAAAAAGAAGAATACTAGCTGATTTAACAGCCTCTTTTGAAAGTGTGACAGAAGAGCCTTTAGGGCTATCACCACCGCTTGCAGCAGCAATCAAGAATCTCCACAGCAAGATTCGAACCCACGACCTCAGGACCAAAGTCATGAAAAGCAATTGCCTTACCTAGTGTGCCGATTCACAAGATCCACTAAATGCTGTGATACATAGGTGCGCTTTTAGTTTCTTTTTAATGTGGTCAAGTCAAAAGATGTCATGACGCAAGTCGGAAGTGAGTTCCAGGCTTTAGAAGCCTACGAACTAAAGGCACAGACTCCACATGATTTGAGGTTCGTACTAGTTATAGGTACATGATTAGATTCAGAAATGCAGGTGGCATGATGCTTAGCCTGGTGGGAAAGTATATCTGATAAGACAGGCTAGAGCTAAAAAATGAGGGACCTAAATGAGTGAAAGAAACTTAAAGTACATGCGTTGCTTGACTGGTAGCCAGTGCAGGTCGGCAAGAAGTGGTATGATGTGGCAAATGTGGCGCTCACGACAGACAAGATTAGCAGCAGAGTTTTGCAACAGCAGCAAGCGGCTGATTGGGTTAGATATGATTTGCATAGTCATCTTTTTAATACATCTTTTATGCAGAAATCGTCTAAACTTCTGTTGAGATCGTATTTGAGAACGCATGTGCCAGCATAAGACAGTGCCTCGCCTAGATGTTTTGGTCTGCCGGTACTACGCTGGGGGGGGGGGGGTTCACCCGACCTTGACTGGAGGCACAGCGTTCCTGCTGCTGGTGCTAGCAAGAAGCTGGCCAATCGGAGCGCAGTGTCCCTAGGCCTAGACGAGGGAAGTTCCGGATAGCATTGACGTCTGCAGACAAGAGTCGTTGATTAAACGTTGTTGAGTTCGGTTTGTTCCGAGTGCTCCTGGGCATTTGCAGTTTAGCAATACGTGCATGCACACACGCTCACATCACTTCAGACCCCATTTCAAATAAGCTTGTCTTTTGGGAAGGAAACCGTAACAATGTTTCGATTACTGGAACACTCGCCGCAATAGCTTCTCGACATTTCCCCCTTAAGTAGATTATATACACCAATCAAACTTGTTCCTATCCTAGTTAACAAAACCTGGTTGGCATATGAAATATGGCCCACGAAGCAGACTTGAATTCGAATCAATAGCTAGAGCAGTTTTTTTTAAATAAGTGCTAGAAACGTTGCCAAGAACTATCCACTTGTAGCCTGTGCTTCAAACCGGACGCATGAGCAGCGGCAAATAAAACCAGCATTTCGGCCGGCAGCCTGGGCCGCTGTCACGAGCCGCCGGTAGCCTGGGCACTGGGTGTGCAGCAGTCCAAAATTCCAATTAATAGCATCCTGGTAGCAAAAGCAAGCCGGTAACACGGCACGAACGAACTAGGCAAGTCGGAGTACCAGGGCAAAGGGGTAGAGAGTCACGGCCGGAGCTGGCACTCATTCGTCATTAGCGAGGAGGCACACTGAGGCGCCTTACATCGATGCCAGTCTGGGACGGCAAGGCGAGGCGAGCTTCGACCAGCTGCCTGTGCACGGCACGAGGATGCAGAAGTACGGCCGGACCTGCTCGCACGACGTCTTCGATGATCTGTAGGCAGGAAATGGAAATGCTCGCTAACACGGACGACTGCACAGCACCGGTTAGCGACGCCAAGCTACGGCTGGCGAACGGTGGATGCCGAGCAATATGTGCACGAGAGCATCCTTCACGGCTCCACATACCCAATGCAATGATGTAATTACGGAAGCAGAAGCGAGGCACCTGCGAGGCGATTGACCTACTGGATTCGTGTAACACCTCCACACCCCTTTACCATCCCACTACCCGCAATGGCCCATCACAGATTCAGTGTCAAAAAGCAAAAGTGACTGCGCCAACTTTGCGTCAAGCACCACGGTTTGCATCACCTGTCCTTGCAGTCCAAGGAAGACGGCCTTCACGTGACAATTGCTAAACATAAATATGGCAGCTGAAACGGAAATTCCAACCAGTTGCATTCGCACTAGCACCCAGAGAGCCAAGAAGCTTGCACGCCTTGAGCACAGGCAAAAAACGTACAAAATCTCAACGTTGATGGATAGGGTACTTGCTCGTTTGCCATTCCGACAGGGTAGGAGTATCGGCTGATCGTGCTAACGTCCACCATGACATCCTACAAAGGAGCAGAGTGTATGGATAGAATCACGCGCTAAAATGAAGCACGGACAGGCCCCCACCACCTCGAAGCGCCTGCCGCTGCACAGCACACACCAGAGAAGGCGAATCACACAAGGCCTGAACGTCGTCAAATGAGTACTGAGCAAAGAATGAGCAAACCTCATCACCCGGAGCAAGTCTACAATGAAAAAATGAAAATCGCACTGATGGTCACGAACGAGTTGAAAATTTCAGTGGATACTGCAATTTGCATAAACGAAAATAGCCTGAGGTCGACTCAGACAATGCAAGAGCCACTGAAGTAGGTGATGAGGTTAATTAAAGGAACAACTACCCATGTCTGGTGGTACAAAGGCTTGCCAAAGCTAAGGTGGCAGTAATACAAGGAGCTCGAAAAGTTTACCTTACAGTTTGTGGCATCTGCGCATGGTACCAACGATTGATGTCAAAGATAGCAAAATTATAGGTGACAGATGACTCTGCAGAAGTCGTGTCACCACGTTGGATACACCAAGCAAAGAGACACAACCCCGAGTTCCTGGAATAATCTGCATAACAGGAATGCAAATGATACATGATGACAAGTTCTGGATAATTGGTTTGCATGCAAACAATCGATCATAGCGCGCAGGCGCGCACACACACAGGAATAGGCAAATAGTAATTTCTCAGTCTCAGAAGGACAATAGAACCGGATGCAAAAGGCTGCTGCAAACAGTCTGTGTTACGGACTAACCGTAATTCCTATTTCCACTGTCACAGCTATCGTGCTGATAGCAGTTGCTAGGCACCTTCGACACATCAGGAAGCGTGTGGCATCCCACAAACCAGCTGCTCTGGTAATCAAGTAGCCTTTCCTGGTGCGGCACCAGATGGTGCTCACAGCGTGGTGCAACTGTACTTAACTCCTATAAACATGGTACCACAACCAATAAATTCAGGTAGAAAATATTAATAATAATAATAATACTGCACTTGATAAAGCGCCTTCAGAGAACTCAATCTCTCTCTAGGCGCTTTACATTTGCTGCAAAGGGAAATGCAATTGAATGGTGAGTAATATCATGCTTGATAAACAAACAACATGAATAACATGGTTAGGGGTGAGATGCACAGGGTCAGCATGCAAATGTGGTTAGTGGCAGCATGCACAGTGTCAGCACGCATAAGCACGTGAAGGACGAATCACAGGGACCCACTAAATGCTGTCCTAAATAGGTGTTTTTCAGTTCTTTTTAAATGTGGTCAGGTCAGAGGATGTTCTGACGCAGGTCGGGAGGGAGTTCCAGGCTTTGGGAGCATACGAACTAAATGCACGGTCTCCAAAGGATTTGAGGTTTGTACGAGAAAAGAAATGGATGAAAACATGCACCACTACCAGACCTGACTGCACACTTCTGGACTCACCTGGAAAGTGGTCCACCCATACTCCTCTTCTACAGACTTGCTGGCATATTCCAGCTGGTACAACATCATATAGGTTGCATTCCCGGAGCTGCTGGAAACAAAACACTGCCCATGGTGAATAAACACACCATGCAACACATCATACTGGTACTTTAAATTAGATTGGGCATAAGCCAATGTATTTAGGAGCACTGAGGCAATTCTAAAAGAGAACAGCTGGCTCAAAAGCATCAGCTGATCACAGCATACGCAACTCGAGCCTGAGGCAACTGGGCGAAAGACCTGGCAAGACGCTTTGAGGATGTTCCAAGCAGTGTGGTACTAGGAGCAACGAGTTACAACTAATGCAAGATGGAGTAGTCAATAGCAAGTACAACCTTGAGACTATATTAGTTAAAGGAAATATGAAATAATAAAACTACCTGCATTTTTTACTCAAAGTTGCAATGAGCAATATGGCCTACAAGCAGTGCACGCATAGCATAGCGGTTCCTGCTAGAACGTCACAATGGGTATCACTAGCTCACATGGCATCCCAACGTTGATTCATCCTTAGGTGGCCTTAATAAGCTCCTGCCGGATCGGGTTGTCAACTAGCTTTTCACACTACCATAATTTTACACCGACAGTGAAGTGTGAATCTGGAAACACGACCCGGATACCCGTTGAACAGTTAAAAGATGCTGGCAAAGTACATCTTGTCCCAGTCAAAAGGTTTTTCAGGACATGGAAAATTCATCGATGCTATCCTCACCCCAGGAAGACTGGAATGGTTCTCATAATGAATTAATCAGCATACCAACATGGTTGCATGAAGTGGTTGAACCTGGTGTGAGTTCACAACTGTCCATAGTCATAAACTTGCAATGGAAATGGCAATGACAGGCATAGATCAGTCATAATCACTGATAAGCTGCCGGCCGTTCGCGAATTCGATAGCTTTCGGCACGCTAAATTACACAGCCATAGCCTGCCTCTGGACAAATAGTTGCTGGTCTAATGGCCATTAACTCATGAACGACAATTTGACGAGACGGTTTCAGGCAGGCCCTAAAACGATGCCGTAGAGTGGCGAAGACAAACGCCCCATCTGAGTCACCTGTGTGGATAACGTTCCACTATGGGGTTCCAATCAGGCGACTGGCTAGTCATTCTATGGGGTTCCAATCAGGCGACTGGCTGGACAACCACGCCAGCACCAAACAAGGATTGTATCAGGCATGATATTACTCACCATACAATTGTTTCCCGTTTCCCTTTGCAGCAAATGAAAACGCCTAGAAAGAGTTCTCTGAGGGCGCTTTATCAAGTGCATTATTATTATTATTATTATTATTTGTCAACCAAGTAGTTTACCCCAGAGTTATTGTTGGCCAAGCAAGTTGGATTTCAAAGCTTAAATATTCTGCCTGGGGGTCGTTCCATTAGGCAGCAAGATAACGACCCTACGCACACACTGTGAGGCCAGCGAAGTACTTCTTTTGAAGTGCTTTCATGAGTGGCCAGCCGAGAGAGGTCATAAAGACGAGTTGTGGGCCGCTGTCTCACTAAACGCATGCATACCAACAGCATATGAGTTTTTGGGCAGTCAATAAATATTTTTACGTTCATTACATAACTTTAGTATGCCTGGCATCGTAGAAGATCCTCTTATTACACGAATGAATGCACACCAAGAGCAGCGGCAGCCCAGCCATACGGCAATGTTTTTTGCGACTGACCGCATACAGCAGGCAATCAATTCTTTATAGCCGGCCGCAAGTGGGGAGAGATAGGCTGCTAACGCTCTCCTGCCATTACATAAATGAGGATATTGAATTGACTAGGCTTTACTTTGACTTAACGGTATTTTCTATTCCAACCACACAACTTCGACCGACTAGCACATTCTTTGAATTCTTGGCGGCGGTCCAACCGACCTCTCAGGTGGATGCACATCTCCTATGCAGAGCCTGTTCACAGCACATGCCCGCAGTCACTCATCAGCAAGCAGAGCAGTCAGTCACTTGCTTCGCCCACCGAGATCAACAGATAAGGAGCCTGTATGGCCGAGCCAACGGTTTGGACCATTGCAGTGAATGACAACAGGCACCGGGCAAGTAAAAACGGCGACCTCACACAAACTGCATCACAGCCACGCCATCAGAGTATAGAAACACAAATCCAAAACTGCATACACGAGAGCTAAGAGTTAGTCCTAAGCTTGCACCATGTTCCATTTGCAATGCATACATACATACATACATCCCAGCTTCCAATGCACAGCCATGAGTGGGCAACAAAGATACACCAGAGTCCCGGCCACCACGGACCGGTGCCTGGGTTGCACCTGGGGCTTGGGCAGCTGCAGCTGAATGCAAACTCGAAAAGTTCATGCGGCAAGCATATGCACTTTAAGAGTCCAATGAATCGATTGCCATCGGCAAGATTTACCTGTGAGCCACAGCCTGGCCAGAGCAGTATACAACCCACAGATAGCAGAAGTTCCTCGGATCATCTTCTGGCACCTGATGGGTAAATGCCACCACCGGCGCCAGGCTTTCTTCATATCGACTGCTATAGCTGGAAAAAGCAGCACACCGGGGTTCGTGAGCGATCGGTACATGCGATTTACGACCAGTGACAACGAAGCGCTGCTGGCACCAAAGTGTATCTGTTTACTTACTCGAGTGCGAGCGGTGACATATTCCATAACTGGAAGCAACCGAATGCAAAGCCGACACATAATGAAGCCATCTCGGGAATGAATTTAACGCACGTTACGGTAGCTCTCTCTGCAAGAGCAGAATCGAACCAAGAGGTACACGTGCTGATTCGTCAGCAAACTCAGGTCAGGACCACATGGCAGCAGTTTATAATTGCAGCGGCAGATATTAAGAGCAAGACGAGACAGCAGCTGGCATCATGCACCACGGCGGCACACCTGAGTCCAGGGATTTAATAACCTGAAGGTCGGGTCGCACATAGCTGTAGCGCCCCTGCTTGGGCTGGAGGAGGCACACAGCCAGAGCCGTTCCCGATTCACGACACCGGCCTCTGTGCTCGGCCAGCAAGCCGCTCTCATCCTGGGGCGGGAAAATGACGTGACACTCGAGAGGCGTCAGCTCACACGAGCTCCACACGTCGTCGTCATCCAGACACAAATCTACGACAGGAGAGCAAGCGGCTCGAACGGCCGCCGGCCTGCGTGCTCGCGTGGCCGGCCGCTCAGCCGGCCACGCGACGGCAGCGATCATCGGCGAACGATGTGGACCCGGAAACCCGACCACTCACCGAGAAGGTAAACCCCGCCTCGCTCTGTGCCGACCGCCACCATGCCGCCGAAGCACGCCAGGCCGCTGTCCGAGGCGCAGGCAGCCGACTGCTTCCACCGCTCCATCGGAGTTGAGCTGGCGCAGCCGGCAAAGTGGAGCGCGACCGGGGACAGGGCTGTTACCTAGGACAAAAGCCTGGAGACTGGAGGAGCGTGCGTGCGCTAAGCCCCCAACCCCAATCGGATTTGGGGAACTAACTGCAGGTGCCATGCTCGACACCATCCGGATCTTAGTAGGGGAGGGGGCGGTAAGGTGCTCGACCTTCACGATCTGGGTCGTGTGTTCGAGTCCTGCAGTGGGGGCGGTCCTTTATTGCCCGCTGCAAAAAGGCGACGATAGCAAGGCTGCTCTCCCGCATTATAAATGATGCCATTAAATCAGCCAACAGTTGCTTTTAACAAAACACACACATACCTGCAAACCACCAAAGCATGCATGCAGAACACACCGACCGAACCCAAGCACCTACCTGCACTGACATGCACGCCCAAGCTAGCATGGTGCACCCATAAAAACGCTCTCGCACACTCTCTCGGAGCGTGGCATTGCGGTCTTGAGCAGCCCCAAAGCGATCTGGCGTCCCTTGCGAGGGTCACAGACCTGGCCTAAACACGTATCGGCAATGCCAACGATTGAAACCGAGTGACGCAAGAAGCATGGCCATAGCTGGGCGGCACACTTACGGGGCACGGCAATCGTGCAGCTCGAACCACTTTGCCAGCTGAAACGTCGAAGAGGCACACCAGACCGTAGCGGTGCACCAAGCTTCCAGCTGCCTCCGGCGGCACGCCGAGGCCGAGCAGCAGTCGGCTAGCACCGTCGTCGACAGCATGAGCGCAGAGTATCTCGGCACTCGCCGAAGCAACACCGATGCCGTCTGCTGGTGCGGCCGCCTGATGGTGATGGCTGCTCCTTGAGCCCCGGCCGTAACACCATGTCGTTATCCTCTGTGCGTCACTAGTGTTAAGAACCTCCAGGTGACTTCCGCAGAATATATAGGATCTCTTGCAGTCTGTAAGCACGTCATAACAATGCTTCAAAGGCATTTACGGCAATGGCAGCCGAAACCCACAGCGATTCGCCCACAGGCTAGGAAGCTGTGGTAATGCTTTGCTCACAAACCACCTGCCTTAAGTTGTCACGATGTCACAGTCACCGGGACTGACTAGTTTAAAAGGACGAGCATCAGCAGGGAATAATTTACAGCACGGGCATCTCGCGCAGCAGCACCCTGGGCCAAGAAACGCTTGTTCACTAATATGCAGGGCGTCTCTATGCACTCTGCGCCCTGCGGCATTGCAATAGCAGTGGCCACACTTGGTGGGCAAGTGAGCAGCTGAATCTACCCGGAGGTGGCACAGTCGTTAGAGAACATTTTTTTTTGGCTGATTCAACATTTTGCTCGTTTCTAAAGTGGCAGTGGAGCCTTAACGGCTGTCACTGCCCCTTGCAGGGGCGAAAAGAATTGGCAGCTGCAAGGCTGGATGGAGCCCACGACCTGGGTCGTTTAGTGCTGCAAGCGCCCAACCTCTGGGCTCAGACCAATCGGATTCATCATCTCGGCGGTAATGAGTGGCAAACATCTCGGACAGATAACTGCAGAACCGAAGCACCTGCACCAGCATTAAGTCTACGACTAGCAGTGGCAGTTTGTTCTGCAAGATCATATAGTGTACGACCTGAACCTCCCCCTCCCCTTGTTCAGCTAGTACGGTTCATGGCCGTGCTGGCATTCACCTATCGATCCTAGCAATTGGAGGTCAATGCTGAAGCATTGCTGGCCACATATGCATTACATGCCCTCACAGGCGTACCTGTGCAGAGGGGCTGCAGAATTTGACAGCAGTATATATGGCTTCTGAGCACTCGGAGAGTGCAAAATGGCATCCAGGAACGATTCGGCCGAGAGCTTGTCTGCCTGTGCCTTCTATTTGCCACTGGTAAAGCAGCTGATCCCCGAGGATGACCCATCGGATGAAATCCAATGTTGGCTAGACACGGACGCTTTCTTTATACGAAGATAGCATGTTTATAGAGGTTCAGAAATGAAATGTGAGGCACTGCCCCCTCTCTCCCCCTACACACACACACACACACACACACACACACACACACACACACACACACACACACACACACACACACACACACACACACACACACACACACACACACACACACACACACACACACACACACACACACACACACACACACACACCCACCCCACACACACACACACACCCACACACACACACACACACCCACCACTCCCCCCAAACACCAACACATATATTATATTTAAGGCACTCGACTGGCTTTGACACGGCCATATCTGCGATGCATAACCCTCATGCCAGATCAATACACATCACACTCAGTTAATAAGAGGTCAAAGTGAGAGTAAATTACCTTTAGATATGTGTCCACGAGGACCTGAGCTGCCAAATCGACTCGTTTGCAGGCACTCGGCTGTTTCCGAAGCATACTTTAACACTACAGATCCCTGACATGGCATGAAGTGTTTCATGACCCTACAACAATTAGGTAGCCAGGTCGTGGCACATTTGTAACATATAACACTTTCAACTCAAAATTGCCTGGTGCATTGAGAGGTCAACAGCACAACCATACAGGATTTGCATTGCATGCCTGATAAGTGCCATTTGCGTTTATTTGTAAAAGAAGGCTGTCAATGTGCTTATCAAACATCAAGTTCACAAATGAAACTCGCTCTCCTAACTACATACAATGAGTTTGCACAGTTTTGCAGCCATTTAAAAACAGTCGACAAACAAATGTAGAAAGACAAATGAACACGATATTTATGGAAGTGCTAATCAGGTATTCCTGCCTCAAAAGTATGACATGCTCTGAACGAACCTGTGTCATGTTAACCCCATTTATGTAATCCGTTCATGAATTCCATCTGGCGCTACTAATTTAGAAGTGCTCCTACATACACTGCAATCAACCTACACAACTATATATAAATGCACATCCCATTTGTATATCCTATAAAGAAGGCCTTTGGTGATTTGGTGGCAGTCGATGAACAATGGGAAGAACCAGCGCGAATAGAAACGCGTATTAAAAAACGCATTTGAACATGATCGAATGTGAGAAAGCACTAAAGTCGAATGACAATGAATGAGGAACACAAATGAGCAAAGCAAAAAAATGTGTGTGTACTACCTAATGTATCGAATGTATGAGTAACTATCGCAGATAAGGAAGAATAAAGCTAGCAAAAAGTGCACTCGGTATCGCACTGCAAAAACGGAACAGTAGCTTGACTTCGATCAAACTCAACGATAGCTGGGGACGGTCTAAGTACACGAAAGTAGTGCTTCCGTCTTTCGAAAGCTTTAATTTTTTCGCCACGTACAGATTTTGCAACGCGAAGGAGAAAATTGCACATAGCACTTCAGTAGGGTTGGCTCACCGGCTAGGTCTGCTGGCACTCAGGCTGCCTTCTAAAGTCAAGCGGAAGTTTTCAGTGATTCTCACGGGCAATAGGTAGCATTGGTATAACGGCAAACTTCCAGCCATAACTTTCATTCACACCGAAGAATTTACCGTTTGAAGTGGGTTGTTTATTAAATCTAGTTATACTCCGAAGCAGGAAGACCGCTGACGCAGCGCAGCAATAGCTAGCAATCAGATTGACTCTCAGTGCCCAAGTCGGGCAGCACCCGATAGCACCGACGAGCGACGTCGTCCAATTTCGTTGATCATAGTCTGCATTCAATATTCGTCTACTACCTGGAATGGAGGTGATTTCGCATGCAAGACACATCCTGAAGAAACGCTGACTGAAAGAGTTTAAGGGTAAAGCATCGCTTACGCATCGTTTGTGCGCATCGCATTGTAAGAAATCCAAGATTCACTCAGGAGTAAGAGCGCTGGATTCGGCGTTCACCCGGACGTTTACTTTGGCTACCAGCTCGCCTTTTTGGAGTGGCTATGGTGAATTCCGCCAACGAGAGACCGCCTTCAAATTGTGCCGCTCGGCAGCTGCGCCCGATCGGACTCCACCCTTTCGCGTGCCGGCTACGACTCGGTGGCGAGCGGCAGCGGCTTGGGCTACTTACGGGCGTATGCAGCCGTCCGTGCGACGCTGCCACTGCGACCGTGAAGTCGTTTATAGCGCGACACGCCTAGCGGACTAGGCAAGGTCGGGGACGCTAGTGCCACGATGCCGCCATTCCTCAGGTGAAACCTGCGTCCCGTCCACCATAGTGGAATGCTTGCAAACTCTACGGAACACCTATTGCACACATCTTTTAATCATACTATGCTAAATTGTATATATTTTAAAATAATTTATGATACTTTACGTAATTAAAACGTGCCAGTTTTTTATGAGGGATCCGCAGGAGCTCGGCCGGTGTTTGTATCTCTGCAAGTGTGCCGCAGATCCAGGAAGCGATCCGGAGGCGCCGGCAGTGTAGCGCCCGTCTGGCGCGTGTGCTGGGACATGGAAAACATGTGAGTCGCAACCGGGAAACTGCCCACACCCCTTCGATAAATGGAGACACTAGAAGGTAAGCAGAGGCCGCGAGCAGCTGAAAAAATGCTGGGCAGTGCGCGACTATTCCAGCCGAAACTACTTTCCGTGCGACACCGCGGCACCCGGCACCCGCACTTTCTAGAAATACTGAGCTGCGCGAGAAAAAGCGTTTGCCGCAGTCGTCGCTGAGCAATGTAGTCTTCTCGGCTGTACGGTGATGTTGCGAGCTGTGCTCGGTCGTCGCATAGAGAACTGGGCGCGCCGCGGCGAGGAGGGGTACACGAAGGCGGGTGCTGCTTTGCATGGAGATGCCTTGCAATGATGCTCGTTCGATTCTTGCGAATCGATCGCTAGCAAAATGCGGAAGCGTGGCCAGCGCATGTCGAGGTCGCTGTTGCGCAGCTCCGGCGACTCATGCTGCAGGCCAGCGACTTGGGCATTTATTGCAGCTACGGTTTTGCGAAAAAATATCCCCCCCCCCGCCGCCCCGCCGCCGGCGAGTGAGCGGATTTGCTGGTCAAATCGATGGCGTGAGGCGCCTCGGAATTACCTCCAGCGCCCGCCGCCGGTGCATGGCCATCGCTCCTGCTAGTGCTTGCTGTAGCGTCCCTCTACGGCTAGCCGCCCCCCCCCCCCGACGCGTACCAGTCGTCAGCTCCTATTGCAAACGGTCGTTCGTCGAGGCTTCTATGCTTCCTTCGCCTCCTCCCCTCTTACTTGCCAGACTGGAGGAGTGGAATCAGAAATCAGCGGCTGCCTGCCTGCAGGGGGGGGGAAGGACGTGAGGGGGTTGTAGAAGAAGCCCCCCCCCCACACACACACCCCTCCCCGGTAAGGGTGTTGTGCTGGCTGCCTCGCCCTCTCAATGCCGACCGCTTGTGTGTTCGCCTTGCTGATGCCGCCCACTTTGACTTCTTCCGTGACCTAATCAGCTAGCGATGGCGAAAAATGCAGCAAAATCCCCTGCTGATCTCCCTCCGATAAGTGGTAGCAAGTCGAATCCTAGTCGGGCTGCCTCTGTGTGTGTGTGTGTGTGTTTACTTAGCCGGTGCCCTGGCTGCTTGCTGTCCGGGGGAGGCTGTGTGCAGCTACCGAGAAGTGCTTCATATTCCATAGGTGCCATGCATTCTGAACGTTCCCTCTCATATTTTCTCCTTTGCTTTTCTTCTGCACTCCTCCCTCTCTCTCTCTCTCTCTCTCTCTCTCTCTCTCTCTCTCTCTCTCTCTCTCTCTCTCTCAGTCTCTCATTCACTCTCTCTTTTCTCTGTTCTCTCTCACTCTCTCTTTCTCTATTGCTCACTCTTTTACTGTTTTTCTATTTGCCTCTCCTCTGTATATATATTTTTTCTCTTTCTCTCTCTCTCTCTCTCTCTCTCTCTCTCTCTCTCTCTCTCTCTCTCTCTGTGTGTGCTCTAGCTGTCTGCAAATTTCTCTCTGTCTGTCCGTCTTCTTCTGCCACTGTTTGTCTATCCAACTGTCTGTCTGTGTCTGCCCCAGTCTCTTTGCATCTGACTGCTTGTCTCTCGTTCACATGTGCACACGCCCACGCTTTCGCACACTCGCGGGCTAAGCCTTGCCTATAGCACGTGTCCTCTAACAGCCAGCCTTTCTGGGGTTTTGGCGTGTATGTTGGGACGTGTGCATGCAATCGCCAGTGGCCGACATCTTGCTATCTTCGGCCGTTATGGGAGGGTTCGATTGCCTGCTTTGGCAGCAGCTGCTTAACAGCAGCCTCGGCTTCTGATAACTGCATGGGTGCTAGGGAGGCAATGGAAGGTGGTTTACTTGCAAACTCAGCGCTGCAAGTACTACTGAAACCCCTCAGTGCACGGCATGTTGGTAGCCGAGCACCTTTGGCGTGATTCGCCCTTTGTGTGATTATAAAGTCTTCCAGAGAGCTACAGCAAAGGATACAAATGCATTAAACACCTGGCATGCCGTGAACCATTATGTCCTCACGTGCCATTATCTTTTTTGAGTCGAAGCTTCTCTCACTCTGCTTGGCTTGACTTCTCAAACAATGTGAAAACCCAAGCATGTGCAGAGCATCAGGGAGAACAGCCTAAAAGGTGGCAATATCGTTTTGTGGTGACCAAAAGAGCAAAGGCTTCGTTCGAAGGCAGGTCTGGAGCTCCTAACATTATCTCTCCCTCCCCCTTACCATCCGTGAGAGGCATGCCGAAAGACCATCGAGTTATACTATTATGGGCTTTGCAATATTGTCTGCCTTAGAGACTGACACATCGGAATCAGTGTGAACAAATGCATGAGAGACGGCAGGGTTAGAAAGAGTCTCTGGAAGTGTGTGCACTGTTACCTCTCTCACCTCTGCTTTCTTCTGTGCTGCCATTGGTTCAGCTCGAAAATGCAACGCAAAATATTCTTTGTTCTTAGCCCTTCGGTATCAGTTTGGGGTGTTAAGCTCAATATGAATCTGGCTGTGGGTTTAGCCATGTTCTATATTCGAGGTAATATATGCATACATATATACAGGTATATACTTGAGCCGTTACAAGCTTATGCAACTGCTGACATACAGACTTGAGCTCGAAGCTAGTACTGCTTTCAGGACACATTACTTTGTTTGATCAAACGGCAATTGCGATTGATAAACATGATATGCCTCTTCAATATGTAATTTGTATATGACTTAGACTAATAGGAAGTGGCTCCACCATGATTTATAGTCCCTTCTGTAATGAGGGTTGCCGAGTCGGTCATTCGTTATTCGAAGGCAATTTTTTCCGGCATTGACATAAATTCTCAACTAAGACATCTGAGGTAAAAATCTGCCGATCTCGAACTTGACTCCCAAGTGTCCCAAAAGTGTTCGATGCCATTCAGATCATTCTCCTGCTTGGCCATGACAATGCCGATAGGGGAGGACATCTGCTATAAGAACCATTGGGGAAGGATTCGTTCACCAATAGTGCAGCAGTGTGCTGAGGATCGCTATTCTATTGCCATATACAATCTAGCCCTGTCAGGGCCGGTTTGCTTGAATGTACCGACAACTTTTTAGTTTGTATAGATATTTATATTGTAGTCTATAATGCTTTCTTTTCAATAGAGAGTTCAGGACTAGCTGCTGTGCAACACCTCTATACCATCTCCCCCCGAAGAACATTTCTGTCATCTGAATGCAGTCATTGTGGTGAATACTTCAGCTTAATTCATGTGCTGCTTCACCAAATGCTCGCATGTCAGTTTTTAAACCCTTTAACTTACACTGATCATTGCCACTCAGCCGAGGTCCAGTGGGCTTTGTGCCAAGCCAATTGCAGGTGGCTAAATTGTTTGTTGCATTTTTACAAAGCAAGTGTACATGATTTTATGCCTACCTGCCTGCCAAAGCATCTGCAGAATGGCTAATTCGCTCACCTTTTAGCCTGTCAGTAAGTTAAAGAGTCCTAGCAACACTTTCACTGCAGCAAATCAGTTCTTCATGACTTGGATTTGTATGGCCATGTCATCCCAATCGTTTGTCAGCTTCTATCTAGGTCGACTGCAATGCTTCGTCAGCCGTTGCATCTTAATTTTGTAGTTTACATTCTGCATGGAAGCCATAAGTGCTGTTGCATTGCTTACTTTGTTCGAGTTTCTTGACTGAAATCTCCCAAATGTATTTTTTCGTGAAGGCATAATTCTCCCTTACTTTTCCCATCTCAGCTTATGTTCGTTTCTGTACCACCTCGAAATTTTCAAAGTGAACTCACCCAAATTGGCTCTTTGGGTATTTCCATCACACGGACAAATACTCTTTAGCATTCAATACGTGTCATTTCTCTAAAATGACGATTAAACTACTTGCTTTGTTTAAAATGAATCGATAGAGGATCGGTATATGTTATTTGTCTCGGCCTGTCCCATCGGCAGAGGTCTTAATCATCAGAATTACACCTTTTCAGGCGTTGGATAAAATTTCAGACTGCTCCTGTATGTGTGTGTGTGTTGAGAGAAAGAGGGAGAGAAAGAGAGAACAGAGAGAGAGAGAGAGAGAGAGAGAGAGAGAGAGAGAGAGAGAGAGCGAGAGAGAGAGAGAGAGAGAGAGAAAGAGAAAGAAGGGGAGGGAGAGGGTGAGCACGAGAGGGAGAACTCGGCTGCAGGTGCATGCTCAGCAGAATTCGAAATTTCGGCTCTCTGTGCTCTTTTCAGCCCTGAAGCCGCCTAGAGACGTTTGCATTAAAATTCAGGTATGCATAATGGCATCCTACCACTGAGCACTCTGAATTGTATTCTATGTGTGTGGCATGCACAAGTATTCTGGAGACTCCCTCCTCACCCCTCCCATGTCCGACCGTAGCCGACTTCAGGCTCGCTAGCTTGTCGTTCGTTTGGGATTTCTGTGGGTGAGCTCATCACGCCTTGTCGCAACACTTTGCCGCTGAGCTCCAGGTGAGTGGTATGGTCGCCAGCCTGAAAGGGTTGCCCTGTCTCGCGTTCAGAGGACCCATCCTTTGTCACGATTGTAATAGGTTGCCGTGTTTGCCAGTAGGTAGAAGGCCTAAATGTCGTAGCTTCTCTTGCAGCTGGCAGTTTCTTTCGTCTGCATTTCTTACGTCAGATAGCAAGAAGAACCGAAGTGCTCGGGCTTTCTTGAACTTTTGGATTTCCGGCCTCGGGCCCCAGCAGTTAAGTGCCACCAGCTGGCTGATGGCAGAGCCCAATGCGGTTCCAGCTGAGCGCGAGCCAGCCTCCTAAAGCTCATCGACTGCTGGCACCACTGCCGACTACCACCTGAGGGGGGATGAAACGATAATATATTATTTTGCAACACGATTGCCTTAAGCCACTTTTCGGTCAGGCTTTTAAAGCTCTCTTGACAGGTCGGGATAGAGTATGCATAGAAGCCTGTCCGTGGGAGGTGGAGTGGTGTGGAAAGCAGCACTGACGTCAGCAGACTTGGCTAGTGTAGCTAGGTGCAGCACTCATCCGAAGCCAAGCCCTGGGCACTGCCAGCTGGCACAGGCTGCCCAGGGCCGTGTGTGTGTGTGTGTGTGTGTGTGTGTGTGTGTGTGTGTGTGTGTGTGTGTGTGTGTGTGCGCGCGCGCGCGCGAGTGAGCGCGAGCTCGTAGGTTCGTTCGTGTGTGAGCTTCTGTGTGGCCACCGAAGGGCGCTGGGCTGTCATGCGTGACCCATGCACACTGGTTCAATATAAATAGTAGCAGGCTTTTGGGGTGGGGCAGCTACCCACTAGTGTCGTTTTGCTGCTCCTAGGATTAATCTACATCCTCCACAGCCCCCCTCTTCCAGTTGCTCCTACTTGCCTGCCCTGAGCTGTTGGAGTGCTCAGTCAGCTGGTTTCAGTGGTGGTGGTGGGGGGGGGGGGTGTTTGTAATGTGAGCGATAGTGTTTAAACTGTTCATCCGATTGTGTGTTTTTTAATAGCCATTATTAGTCAAGGAGGCCGTGCTCTCAAGTTGGAGCTCGAGGCCGGTAGGGCTGAACTTGTGGAGGAGAACCGGCTGTCTGCTCGATCCCTTGTCACAGAAAGTAACACCACAGCCTGGAAGTGCTGCTATCCCAGCACGGCTTGCTTTCCAGTACGGCACTAACGGCACTAAATCTGCTAGGGATTGGCCAACCGGAGTTGCTTAGGAGAGGTCACCCTCCTGCAGCTCTGCATACCTCTTTTTTTTTGTCAGTCGATAAAATCAGGGGCTGGAGCTATGCCAGCACAGACATGGGTCCACTAGCAGGGAAAGCCCCGGCTGTCTCTCTCTCTCTCTCTCTCTCTCTCTCTCTCTCTCTCTCTCTCTCTCTCTCTCTCTCTCTCTCTCTCTCTCTCTCTCTCTCTCTCTCTCTCTCTCTCTCTCTCTCTCTCTCTCTCTCCCCCTCTCTCTCTCTCTCTCTCTCTCTCTCTCTCTCTCTCTCTCTCTCTCCCACGTCCATCCTGCTGCTACTTCGTGGCTTTGCTAGTAACCGAGTCTCGCTCCAGCCGCTGCTCTACAGGCTGCTTAGGCAGCCAGAGGCGGTGGCCCCCTCCTCCCCACTCGAGAGAAGCAGGCGCAGGAGGAACTAGCGGTGCTCGGGGTCCTTCTGTCGTCTCGATGCAAGCAAGCGATGCATGTCCAACTATAACTCATGCATATAGCACCTCGAGTCGGGGACCGGAGGCATTCGACGTGCCGCACCGCCCAGTCCGTGACCTGGCGAGACTCCAGCTGTGCTGGCAGCTAGTCCCGTGTTCGTGCAGGTATCACCTAGAGCTGGCAGTAGCTCCCAGAAGCGGTCCCGTGTCTAATCGTGTAAAAGAACTACAGCTGCTGGCTTGTCACGAATAATTGGCGGAGCCACATAGCCTCATGTGTGAGGCCATTGATTGCAGATCGCCCGATGATTTCACTCAGCGTTGGCAGTTGGTTGGCTGGGTGACTGCTATTCTCGCCTCCAATCACCAAGAGCAGAGCATGGGCTGCCATTCAGTGACCTTGGGAAATTTCATCGAGCTCGAAAAGCAAGCAAGTTCTCGACGAGGTGCTTATGTCCCCGTGTTGCTTGCACACGTGTCTGCCATCCCTTTCATCCTCCCTCCTCCCCCCCAGATCAGTACACCTATGCCGCTCACTGGCTCTAAACAGGATATCCATTCCCCATAGCAGGCATTCGCGAATGCACTCGCGAGCCTAGAAACATCGAGCAGCTCCCTAGCCGAGTAGAAAGGGGTGATGCAAGAAGCCTCGAGATTCGATTGGTGCAGCCATTTCGTAAGAGCTTTCAGGAAGTTTGGCTCTGGATTTGGGCTCTTGTCGTATTGTATCAGGGAGCAGTTAGTCTGTCAGCACGAATCCTGACCATCTGTGATTGCCGGATCTGTCTTCGGACGCTTGTCTTCGTCGTGTATAGCGGTTTCCGGCTTGCGCATGCATCCAGAGGTGCCATCGTTGATGCCGAGGGGGTCTCGCCCCAGCCAGTTTCCTTGCCATCCCTGCCACATCGCTCTGCGACATTGCAGCATGACGTTGAGACGAATCCGTGGTATGGCAGTGCAGTGTTTAAAGTCCTGTTTCGCGAAATGCTATCTTATAATGCATCTAGACCGCTGCAAACACTCTGAATCGATTGAGTCTCTAGTGAACTTGATGCCATTATCAGTTGAGACGGATAAGGCACACGGATCGGTGGACAACACTAAAGATACCGTTTCATACCAGGTTCTGGAAAGTAGTAGGAACGGTTCGTCTGGCCAAACGTAGCCACTCAGCTTTATGCTGCTTACTCAACCATAGCGCTTTCTTGAGCATTCTTCAGGAAGTCTCCTTCTCCTCCTACTTAGTATCAGGCGCTACGATCTGAGTGTTGGTCTCACTAAGCATAACATACGGAAATTGGCTAACTCCCGCAGCTAGATTGTATACGGCAGATGAAGGGAAACCAACCGCTGTGCAAGAGATGGCCGACCAAATCCAAGTTGGTCCATTCATTTGTGACATCCCATCTCAACCTCTGTAACACACTTCTCGCTTGACCATCAGCCGGTGCAATCAGGCACCTACAGTTGGTGAAAAGCTCTGCAGCTAGACGTGTCTGTCGTGAACGGAGCAGTTGCCACAGTACATTGCTTCTCACCGACCTGCACAAGCTACCCTTCAAGCAGTGTATCAACTTCAATGTTTTATCCTTTTCACTTGTAGGCTCCTGCATTCTTTTACTCAGGCCTACCTATCCAAACTACTTTCGTAGCAGGCCAGGCATCGATGATTGAATGAGCAAATGATTCTATGCCTGATAGGGATCCAGTGAGGCTCTGAAAGAAGTGGTGTGATGTGGCAAGTGCACCTATGATGACAGACCAGGCTAGCTGCTGAGCACTAGTTGCGAACGATAAAGGGCACAGGCCAAGAGTCCTGAACAAAGAGAGTTGCCGAAATCTAGATGCAATTTTCATGGTACATGAACAAGTCTGGCTGTCCCACTCTTATTTAAGCAGGCCCAGATTTTGGTGGTGTTCCTTAGCTGTAAGTAGGCTGGCTTGAGAGTGGAGGCACCGTGCTCATTTATTGACAGTTTGTTTTGGAATAGCATGCCTAGTTTAGCAGTAGATGCTAGTGGAGTGAACAGCCAATGTCTAACATGAGTAACAGCTGATTATTCGCCTGCTTATTTGATTGCACAATGAACTCGAATACTTTCTAGAATGAATAAGGAATATGTTGTTAAAACGTAAGTTGATGTGTGTGTGTGTGTGTGTGTGTGTGTGTGTGTGTGTGTGTGTGTGTGTGTGTGTGTGTGTGTGTGTGTGTGTGTGTGTGTGTGTGTGTGTGTGTGCTTGCTTTATGTAATAAGGGTATCCTCTAAACAGCATTTCCAGTATCCTGTGGTGCAGTAATAATAAGCAATTAAACCTAAAGCTGTAAGTTTGGATTAAACCTTGTTAAAGAGCAATGAAGGCTTTGGAAGCAGATCGACCGTGATGCTTATTGATCTCATTATTTTTAAAGTTATCACGGTAATATGGAGGGTGAGAGGTATGACTTGAGTTCTTGATGGCTTGTGTGTCTGAAGCTAGCTCAAAGGTAGCCAGCCCCTTGTAGCTCTGCTGTTAAAAAACCTGACTCCAGGCAGGTGACCACCAACCTTCATGCCCGCCCCTCACCTCATTTAATAATAATACATTTGTATAGCATCAGCTGAGAACTTGAGAACTTGATCTCTTTCTTGGCACTTTATATATGCTGTAAAGGAAACATGATTAGGGGTAGCATGCACAATCTCAACAAGCATAATATGGTTAGAGGTGACATGCACATGCAGTGTTAACATGAAATGTGGTTAGTGGTAGAAAGTACAGTGTCAGTACACATTAACACACAAAGGACGAATCACAAGGACCCACTTAATGGTGCGCTAAATAGGTGTGTTTTTAGCTTCATTGTAAACGTTGTTCAAGTCGGGTGGGGTATCGGGGCGTCAGTCTGAAGTGAATTCCAGGCTTTGGGAACGTACGAACTAAAGGCGCAATCTCAGCAGGATCTGAGATTCGTATGAGGTATAGGTAAACGATTAAGAACAGCGGTCGCTACGATGCCTAGCCTGATGGTGGATTAGTTCTGATATGTAGGCTGGAGCTAGAGAATGAAAGGACCATAAAGTGAGTGTCCTTGAACCTTGAAGTCGATATACTGCTTGATTGGGAGCCAGTGCAAGTCGGCGAGAAACGGTGTGATGTGGCAACTGCTACGCTCACGACAGACAAGCCTAGCTCCAGAGTTTTGCACCTACTGATTGCACAGGCTGTGCCAGAAAGCAGTAAGTTGCAGAAGTCGAGATGGGGTGTCAATAATGCATGGACCAACTTGGACGTAGTGTCCCTGTCCAAGCAGGCCTACATTTTAGCTGTGTTATGGAAATGAAAGTTGGCAGACGTGACTAAATAGCTGCTGTAGTCGTCTAGTGCAAGGTTTCTTTTGAACAGGTCACCTAGTTTTCGTGCAGATGCTCCTGGAGAAATGCTAGTTAATAATAATAATAATAATAATTCACTTGATAAAGCGCCCTCAGAGAACTTAATCTCTCTCTAGGCGCTTTACATAAGTTGGCTTGCTTGGCTGTCCTCTGGTCACACGCTGCTTTGCATCATATGATATTGGATTGGACTCAGAGGAGACACCGGTGCATATGACATTGTACATACTGGCACCAGCCAAAGCTGAATGTCTCATGAGCAAGCATCCATGCCGTCATGCCTAGCATCGAAATGAGATCCGGGAGAGCGCACTTGCAAGCTCGTGCCCTGACAGCCTGATTGCCTGGCGATCGCTTCGATGCTAGTTCAAGAGAGTGCTTGCTGATGCCATAGTGACCTAGCAGATCCGGCCACTGCTGCTGCAGCTTGCCATCATCCGCAGGGACCCGAGACACCTATTACAGTCTGCACAGGATCTGCACTGCTGCTGCTGCTGCTGCTGCTGCTGCTACTGCTGCTGCCTAGCTGCCTGTCACTGGGTGGCAAGTCGCCTCCCCCTGCTTCAGTCGTGTCATGCAGAGCTTTCGGTGGTCTGTATTTAAGATCTATATGGCGAAGCCTTGCATGACTGTGATGTTGACATGTCATGCCCTCTTCTTGCTCTCCACTACACGTTTCACGCCGATGTGACTCAGCTATCACATTGCTACAGCAAGTGTTCTTGGTAACGTGACTCAGGATTCACAGGCAAGGTGGAAGAGCAGCAGCCGAGTCATAGCCTACGAGTACAGGAGGGCAGCCGCATGAGCAATCCTTTTGCTGGCTGCACGGTGGCTCGAGCACTGCAACTCTAGTGCAGTGGCTTGCTTAATAGCTCTCTGCTGCTGCCCTCTGCTCGCCTGCTGCTGCTGCTGCTTTTGTTGCTGCTGTTCTCTTCCTCATGCTGCTCTCTACTGCTACGGTCTGCCGCTGCAGACACTTTCTGCCACGTTAATGTCGAGTCAAACGGTACCGTCGTCCTTTGTGTTAATTTTGCCAGATTTAGATGGGCTTCCACCAATACTTGCTGCTGCAAAAGATGTCAAAGAGGTTGTAACAGCAGATTCGGTGGCTCTGTACCGTGCAGGCAGCATGCCTACTGGGAACACCGTTTTCATTCGCTGAGCGTTGCCGATCTACGACGTTGCTTTTTTTTACGCCTCTGCTTGTTTGTTTTACGGGTGGGTGCTAATACTGTGCTCCTACCCGGTATCCAGCTGCTGGGCAAAACCGTACTTCGTCGACCCACCCATAATTGGTTATAGCCTCTCTTGCTGCTTCCTGACTGACTGTGGTGGATGCCTGCCTTGCTTCATCATATGCTGCAAAGTCGGGCGGATCTGCAATTACAGCTTTACCAGCAGCTGGCAGCCTGAGATCGGGATCATACTGAAAGCCAGTCTTGCTAGTGCTCTATTTCTAGAGAGAAATGGACTCATCCGCAGGTTGGTTCATCTGCCACCACGTCAGCCAGCACGGCCTAGTTGCCGGCCAGCAGGGAGCCATCGGCTGCAGCAATTGCAGGCGCTGCACGATCTCAGCCTCTAGCAACCTCTCTGAATGCTGCCCTATCTCCCGAGATCAGCTGCTCTCGGCGACCAGTCGCTGTATCCCCAGCGTGTCTACCGTATCCCCAGCGTGTCTACCGTATCCCCAGCGTGTCTACCGTATCCCCATTCTTTCGGTTGAGCGTTTACTTGAAGTCAGAGTGCTTGGCCTAGATGGTTTGGTCTGCTTCTGCAGGCTCGACAGCACTCGCTCACTGTGAGTATGGTTTGCCAATTTTGGTTTGATCTGGCGAGCTGTGCCCTGCTACGTGTCTGTCCATATAGAACTTGTGCAAAATGATCGAAGAAAAGTGTAATAAGAGACCGAGACTGAAATCACGATGAAGTGCTAGAAACTGCCTGCTGGTGAGATAGACTAAGCGCCGGGTGTCGAAGTGTTACGTGTTTGCTAGACTGTCCTGTTTGCTTGACTGTCTGTTAAGTTCATTGGGCATCCCCTGGCTTGGAGGGCGGGAGTCTGGGTGCTTGCCTTTGACGACCAAGGCCATTGGCTCGAACCCTTCGGCAAGTGCGAAGCGCCTGGACAGAGATGGAGCACGTCAAGGGGGGCTATGCGAATGAATGATCTTTTTTTAAGGCAGCGGCTCTGCTCTCTCAGCTTGGTTCCTCGTGCCGATGTGCCTCTTGTCGGCTGGGGCAAGCTGCCAAGATTGCAAAACTGCGCTGGCAGCCAATGTCTTCAGACTGTACTAATGGGTTGAGATGGTCGCTGTTTTTGCATGCACGCTTAGATTTGCCAAAGCACGCTGCCTTTCAGCTTAAGGTTCAGGGTTTGGCCTACTTGTGGCTGGTTGACGAAAAGTATTGTACTCCAAGTAGTTTTCTGTCAAGCAAATTGGTTCACAAAGCTCATATTTTGCTTGAGGGTCGTCACATTCGGCAGTAAGATAACGAACCCAAGCAAACTGCCAGGCAGGTGAAGTGCTTTTTAGTGAATCCTAGTTTGGCACTAGTGAAGTGGCTCAGCCAGTCACCTGATTTGAACCCTATAAGGCGACTATAGAGCGATATCGACCGGCAGCTGAGGCCCGCACCAGTAGCCGACAGTTTCAGTTAAGCCCGCTCAGTGGAATCAGCCACAGCAGAAGAGACAATGCAGAGGCTGGTGGCCTCTATTCTGGACCAGACAAGCTAGATCATAAAGAACCACGGTGGGGCAACGTCACCCTAAATGCATACACACACCAACAGCAAATGGGTTTGTTTGTGAGGTCATGATACATATTCTTACATGCTTTGCGTACCTTTGTTATGCCTGGCTTTCTAGAAAATCCTCTTATTACCCAAACGAATTTACGGCCTGGGCGCTCGCTCGCTCGTGGGTTAGCTTGCAAGCGGTTTTCGTGCTCATATGTCCGGAGTGAAAGAGCGGTGCCGTGGACGGCATGCCACCTCGGGCCATTTGCAGACCGTCCAGTGCCCGGTCAGCTCTTGTTCTGCCCTTGGTTAGCCGTGGTGGCACACCAAGTAGTGCGGTTGTTTTTTCACGACCTCGGTCCCTATGTCCTGGGCTCGAATCATCGTTTCAGTGCGTGATTTTTTATAGCCGCTGCAAGCGGTGGTGATAGCCGTAAATGCTCTTTTGACGCTATACAAAAGAGGCTGTTTAATCAGCTGGTACTGTTTGCGATCTGCCTCTGCTGCCTTCAAGCTTAGCAGCGTGTAGCATTCGTTTTTTGCGGACAGTCGCATGCTGTGCTGGCCTGTGTACGCCTGTGTACACACTGTCTGTCTTTTTTTCCTTTTCACACAGGCATTCTTCCTGGCTTAAGCAGGTACCTCAGCGAGACGTTGGCAAACGAGGGATTGTCAATTGCTGCCGAGAAACAGCGGCTGCACTTCGTTGAGCTGCTGGACGTGCTGAGGCTGCGTGCGCCTCCTCGCGTGCCTGCGCCTCTGCCCTCGCCAAATGTCGCCGCCGCCACCGCCCCAAGTCGACTGATTGCTCCACTTCTGCCCGGTTAGTTGGCTGTCCAAGAACGAGGCTGGTTCGGCTGCCGGGCGTGCTGGTCATGCATTCTGGCGGCTGTCAGTGCCTGCTGCTGTCTGCTGCTGCTACTCTGACGTGTGTATGGATTGCTCTATACTTTTTCCAGCACTTGGATTTGGCAAGCAGAACTCAGATCAAGCCGGCATATCAGCATGGAAACTTGCAGACGTGCCAACTGTAAGCCTATTGGTGTTTAGCACGTGAACCGATCCTATGGCGGTCCTTGGAACTATAATTGAAAATGAATCACTCTGACCAGTAGCTTTTTGCTGACCGATTTGTTGCTTTAACTCGTGCTGAACTCGTCATGACTGGCATGTAGCATTGGCCCCCTTTTTTCAACGTGTACATACCATACCACACCATGTCGATGGTTGGTAGCTGCTGTGAGAACAACCAGCCGGCGTGTGATCTTGGGCCTTCTGCAAGCGTGCGCTTTTTTCGTGTTCGTGAGGGTGTGTGTGTGTGTGTGTGTGTGTGTGTGTGTGTGTGTGTGTGTGTGTGTGTGTGTGTGTGTGTGTGTGTGTGTGTGTGTGTGTGTGTGTGTGTGTGTGTGTGTGTGTGTGTGTGTATGCATATGTGCCTGCTTCTTTGGCCAGATGGCACCTTAGCATGAAGTCGGGCTTGCTTCTGTTGCATTAAGTAAAAAGAAAGCGGTTTGATTCAACAGCCCAAGTAACTAGGTGGCAGAAGAGCCTTGGTGGTCAGCAGCTCTCCTAGTGGTGCAGTAGTTAACAGGTCTTCTTGCATTTTGCGTAAGGCACAAAGACACACTTGGCAGGCGATACTGCACATCACGTGCTGCAAAACCCAGCTTATGCAATAGTTAAGCGGCAGCAGAGCTGCTGTGAAGCCTGTGCAGGCTTTTCCACCAATGCTGGCCACTGCCACCTCGTTATCACTAGCTCCTTCAATTAATGTGTCTTCTGCATGAGCTGTTCTCCAGCGAACTATTGAGGTACCTAATGAGAGTCTTGATTTTCTTAGGGCAGTTCGAAAATGTACTAGCATCATCAAAGCTAAGGAAAATATTTTAAAAGCATTGCTTAATTTAGCCTCTTTGCATTGCCGAATAGTATACCTGACATGGTTCTGATCTGTTATAAGAATAGTGAGAGTAGTCGGCTGTTACTAACGTGCCTTTAGTGAATCTTATCTTTATTCGGCACTTTACAACTCGCTGCAATAGAATGAGTACCCAACGGTTAGTAGCATGGATTGTATCAAGCATGGACAAGCTTGCAATTATCATACTTGGGGCCAGCACGCGAAAGCAAACGTGAAGGTAATCATGGCCACTGGTTAGTTCGACCTCACGCAAAGCAGGGCAGAACGAAAAAACGACAAGCTCGACGGGGCTAAGGGAAAGCTGATCGCAACAGATACACCTCCAGCCGAGACTTACAAGAGGCACCGTCATTGCAGTTAGCTACTGTAGCCGGAAGCCAGCGCCCGACTTTCGTTGCATACGAGCTGAAGGCTCGACCACAAAAGATTACGATTCTGTGAGAGGGAAGACGAGATGATTAGGTCTTGAGGAACATTTGCTGCAAAAGCATGCTGGAAGAGCAAGGAGGTCGGATTATAGGTAGGCTGGTTCAAAGGTGAAGTTATGACACAGGCGCTCTGGTCGGTTAATTCCTATCGTCTACTTTATTAGCAGTTATCGTCAGTCAACGTGATTCAGCACTTTTGTAGAAAGTAAAGCTTACCTAGTCTGGCCCCTGCTTGAAAACGCTTCCGCTTTTATCCCCCTAACTGAAAAATACCTCGTTCGATCAAACGTAGTATTGGTGGAGGCTACGCCAATTTAAAAAAAAGCTCTGGTTTTAGTGCATGCTTTGCTTCCGCTACTCTATGCAGGGACTTTCGAGCACTTGTGAGCATGTCGAAATAGACTGCAGGCGCAGTTGGTTCCTACTGTGTTGTCTTGTCTGCTGACAGCCACTCATTACCCTCTCAGCTTCCTGTATGTATATCTTTATTCCGACTCTCGGTGTATATAAGCTCATCAGTGCCGTATCAGGATAGATAGATACTTGATAAGGGGCTCAATCTGAGGCCGTCGAGATAGAAGCTTGGCGGTGTGCATGTGGTGCACGTATGACCGGTCAGTCTGTGAAGTTGGCTTCGTAAGGTAAGCTTGAGGATGCTTCGTCGTTCCTTAGCTATGAACACACGTGCATTCAGTTACACATGCTCTTCCACTTGCTTGCACTCACATGACTCGAGGTTCGGGCACGTGTACATAAGTAGCCATCTGTGCAAGAAAAGCGAGATCAGTCTCAAGAGAGTTAGCATTGTTATACCGTTGCTTCAAGAAACCATCGATTTCTTGTTCATATCTTTTGGGATGGGAAACATTCTTCTTCACTCATAGTCTTCCCTCCGGGCTTTCGGGCCCTATGCATTTCAGATATGAACAAGAATAAACAGTATACCTACAACGGCAGGACCGGAGTGGAATTATCAGTTCCATCGATGTCACGACATGTGCCTTCTGTGGCACCCTGACCGATTCTGTCATAATCATTGACAGAGGCGCAATCTTGCAAAACATTTATCCATGTTTGCCTCAGAGTCGCCTACCTCACTGTCATGTACCACTGCGCGACATTTAATGGCATACGTGGGTTGAGCATCTAGAAAGTGCTACCCTCAGATGCAACCCCATCGTCCTGCCACATGGGGGCATGAAGTGACAAAACGTTGCTGGCCACATGCTGTGGTCTCAACGTCTACATGATTTCGCATTGTGTGAGTCATTACTGGCAGTTAGCCATTTTGTAGATGTCGCTTGCTGCGCTCTTCTTGCATTTACGCCGGGCCTTGCCCAGCCAATACATCTATATGCTCAGCCAGCTGCTGTGCTTCGTAAACTTCTTTCCTGGCTTGCAACGCATTGTGCTGTCACGTGCAGGTAAACATTAGTGCTGTCACGTGCAGGTAAACGTCAGTGCGGCCGCTGCAGCTGCTGCCAAAGGAACCGGTGAACAGGAGAGCATCTACAACGAGGTGTTGGACGAGACTGATGGCTCTGCCACCCGGTATGACAGTCCAGCTTGTCACGGTTCGGTCCTGGAGCCTCGCTATCACGGTGTGACTGCAGATCTGTTTGAGGGTTTTTGTGTGTTTGTCTCTGTTTGTGTGTGTGCGCGCACGGGTGTGTGCGTGAATGTGTGCGCATGTTTATGTGTATGCATGTGTATACTTGCTCGTAGCCGGTCATGTGACAGATAGGGCATCGCTCAAGCAAGTTCTCTTATTAATAAAGTAAAGATTAGCTGATTTAGCAGCCTCATTTATATAAGAGTAGAAGAGCCGTTGTGGCTGCCGCCTCGATTGCAGCAAGCAATGAAGGAGTGTATGCTTCATTACTCGAACCGACGACCTAGGTCGTAAAGTGGGAGCCTATTAGTCCTATTATATTCAGTATAACCTTAAGAGTGTGTTTTTGTTGGATCCATTCCCTGCAATTCCACAGTGAACTGTGGTGAATAAAGTTTTATCTCAGCAGTGCTTTTTAGAAACTAGACCTTTCGCAGAATCTGATGCTGGCACAGTTTCAACTGTGACCGAAACATGAGCACCACACACTTGCCGAGTTGTGTGTGCTTTTGTAAAATTAGCTGGGGCCGAAGAGCTTTTCCATCTGGCCAGCCTACAAAGTTAACAGATCGTATCGTGAAATAGCTAATTGTCAAGGGCATGCTTATGACGACTACTGTGTAACTGTTTCTTGGAAAATGATGTCATCATGTTAAAGATTAGCGACTCAACAGCCTCATTTTTGTAGCAGCAGAAGAGCCTTAACGGTTATCACCACCACTTGCAATGGGCAATTCAGTATTGCACACTGAAGGGCTCGAATCCACGATCTGAATTAGGAAGAACGAGCACTTTACCCCTGGGTTAAGACCCCGAAGCAATGTGACATCTGTATCTCGTTTACACTGGCATAGCTTAGCTTTTACCGGCTATAGTGGAGCTAACGATCGGTTCACTCCATAGCTTATCACAGTTTTATACCCAGAGCACAGTTTTTAATTTTTGTGTTGAAACTTCCTTGCTCAGTGATTCTCACTGCTGGCCTTCAAGGGAGATGTCTTCAATTGTTGGTGGCTTGCCTTATTTGCTTTGCCTTAAGTTTTAACACCATTGTCTAGGGTTCTGTTCGGAGCCGTTAGGCCAGTCAAAACGATAGTTTGCGTCCGTCTTGCAGTGAGTTCAGATGAAGCTGCCTGAAGCAGTGTATCAGACTTTTAAGAATCAGACCAACCTTTCTAGTCAGGTTTTTTGAAAGACTATGTCAAGTCTGCCCTAAAAGTCATAGGGCTGCTAGGGAGTTCTTTAGTTGTAGTGAAGAGAACATTTCTTTCTCGTTCCCGCATGCAGATAAGCATAAGGGAGAGTATGTGTCTCGAAAGCATTCCTAAGTACCTAGTTTATGGCATTCATAAAATTGTCTGTGCAATCGGATGAATGTCAGACCCAAAACGAATTTACCTGACCGTTAGTCATTTGCTTGTAAAGGCCAAACTGTCCTGCTACCTAAATATCGACTACGAGGCTGAGACTGTTGGCTGCCTTCATTGTTGACAAAATTGTTCGGATTAGTGCCTTTGTAGTGTCACTTCTTGCTGCTGCATCAGACTATTTTGAAACATCCTGAAGGTTTCCATATATAGTGCATGTGCAATTTTAGGCCAGCAGAAAGAGTTTTGTCACTTGAAGACCCTATGCCAACCATCCTTTTGGTGTCATTATTGGACGACTTTAGTCCAGCCATAGCTTAACTTTCCACTGCTTAACCCGATTTAGGTGTTATTCCAGATTCATTGACACTAGGCGTCCTACTCGCTGTCTGACTGGGTTGCTGGGCAGCAGTATGTCGATCTGTTGCTGGGTGAGCAGCAAGCTTATTTAGGCCAGGAAGCTAATTGACAACTGGGTGGGGGTTGTGGAGAGCTGTCAGAATGAAGGACAATGCAGTCTTATTCTTTCATCAGTAGAGCACCATACGGCATTTCTTGTGTCACATTTATGTCTCCGTCTTGTGCTGCCACAAGTGTTGTGCATCATGAACACCCTGGCTCGTTTGTCATCCGGCTCTGGTGCAGGTCATGTGACCGGATATCCTCCCCTATCTACTGCATTGCCGTGTTTATATACGAATCTGGACAGGAATTGAATCCGGTGTAGTTTTAATAAGCTGCTGCCGTACGCTTTGGTATCGAAGGTCTTGAGTTCAATTCCCAAATCCGACCAAGCGCACACTTCCGATCCGGTTACTGCCCGAGAGCTGTAGTGTCCCAGTAGGCATCTCTGCTGTAGCACTATCCTAGCCTTTAATATTACACCCCCAGGGCTGCAGTAGCACTCGGTAGCACTGCATAAATCCGGCTGTCGATTCAGCCACCTTTCTATGTGCTTTCTCCTCTCCCTTTTCGAATAGTGGCAGTGATTTTACCAGGTGAGCGCTTCAATATCCGATTTATTTTGCTCGATCACAGGCAGCTGAGCAATGACGACAGCTCGACCGATTGCGCCTACGAGGAGCCAGTCAGCATTCTCTCTCCTAACGCCGTCAAGCAGAGATTGCCTGCTGCAGACAACGTCGCCGTCACAACCGGTTGGTACTCGTGGATGCGCTGCGCTGGCCTGCCTCGTGACGCCCGGCAGCTATTCGGCCGCTCGCCGCTGCTAACCGGCCGAATTCGTGGAACGTCTGCGCCCTGGCTCCTCAAATTTGCTTTCACCACGACGGCGCCGTGAGAGCAGCTGCAGATTGCTTCTGTATAGATTGTGTGTAGTATTGATATTGATTATTCTGTATAGATTGTGTGATTGCGTATATAGATTGCCGCGGTGCCAACGGTTAGGCGCCTGCTGTCGCTCCCCTTGACACCACTGCTGCTGCTGCTGCTGGTGCTCTTACTCTTCCTGCTGGTGCACCGCCGATCCCCTGGCCGAGTGTCCGCTGCCCGCTCGCGGCCTCTGCACCAGGCGCTTGCTCCTTTTGCGCCTCGAGTGAGAATTCGTCGATCGTGGCCGCTCACTTGCTTGTTCCCCTCTTTGTCGACCTCACTCGTTAATTAAGAGGGCTCCGAGACCGACTACGAGGAGTACAGTGGCGACGATGGCGACTACGAGGATGGCGAACTGGTGCTAGCCGAGGCCTCCACTGAAGTGGAGACGATACAGCTGCCGAGGTGAGCGTTATCCTTTGACTGGCTCAGCCTCCCGTCGGTCTTCTCTGTTTCAGCTTGAATCTAAGCTCTCACACAATCCGAAATGCCGTGTGGCACAAGAGGTGCATTATGCCGAACCCTTCGTTGCTGAATTATTGATTTCTTCATTTGAGCAGGCCTGGTGCGGTTTTTTATTTTGACTGGCCATAGGAAGAGGCCGAGGCGCGTAGCCCCGCAAAGGGCAAAGGCGATCTGGAATTTGGATGCCACAGATGCGCCCACCCATAATGCCCCTTAGTTTTAGCCCCTCCCCCAAGGCAGGTTATGGCAGCTGGGCTTCCTCGGAGGAAGGGCCACCAACAGGAGGAGGTTGGGCAGCAGCTCTCGGGACTCGCAAGCGACTCTTGACTTCATGGTGTTTCTCCAGAGAGGCTACCAATTTTTCTTTTCTTGTAGATAGGGCTGAACAAGTTGCTAGAGTAGCAGCGAGGCTAGTCTTTGGTGTCTAGTGTCAAGATTCAGCTTTCATAGAGGGGGCTGTCGTGTTTTTGGTGGGGAGGCCTTCGATATTTGAAAGGGTGGCTGAAGGAATCACTCATCCGGTCTCGTATATGTGGGCTTGCAAGGCTGGCACACTGTCGGCGAATCGCCCAAGGCTATCAGCGTGAAGAGCTACAAATTTATCTTTAGACATAGTCTAGAGAGGCGTAGGGATAGATAAGATTTGGAGAAGAGTCAGTTTGGTGAGAAGGCTGCCATTTTTCCTCGAAGGCCATACATGTAATTGGACGAGGGGGATGGGGCAGCAGCTGACACAGCCTGCCCGGGAGGGCTACTTGATTGACCCAGTTCCGAATCGGTCTCGCGTGGGAGGACTCGTGAGGAGCCTCTCTGTATAGCCTCTGCGTGACGGCAGAAATGCAAAAAAATGGCCCTTTCAAACCAGCTCTATAGCCTCCTAGACAGGTGCTATGTACCAGTAGCCGATAAGCTACGACCGAGGAATTCAAGGGTGTCATTCCTGTACAAGCCAAATGACTGATGTCTTTTTAATTGGCTGCTACTTTTAAGTCCTTCCCTAGGTGCCCCCCCTCCATGGCTTCCTACTGTCGACCGATTGTTTTCATAGGATTAATGGGTAAAAATAGTACTTCCTGTCATGTCCACGGAAGAAGCAAAAGTAAGGAGCTTGGTTTGCAAGACCTCTGATATCCAACCGCTCAGTTTTAAAGGCAAACTGGACACATTTGGAATAATACGTCTTGGTGCTCCAGCTCTTTAAGCTGGGGTAATAGGAAAACAGGCGATGTGCCATCTCGCTTCTGAGGTAACTTCCTGTCATCGGACGTCCACTCGTGGTCATGGTTTTAATCCCTCCCGGAAAGGTTTCTGGCCAGAGAGCTGAATGTTGAATAGTGTACTTGCTGCTGCTCGAATTCGGATTCTATGAGGCCCTCTGTAGCTTTGTCTAGTTCGAAGTGCCTAGAAAGAGATAAAACTCTCTTAGAGCAGTGTACAAATGTATTACTATTGTTGTTGTTGGTATTATTATTATCCCTACTAGAACTCCTTCATTCAGCCGTTAGACCGTGTGTGGGTTACGACTGCTGTATTATACAGGCCCTCTGGCAGCGTGAGCCGGTCTGCGTCCCTCGGGCTCAGTGCGCTTCCCAAAAAGCCTGACCTCTTTGTCTGGTAGTGGACACACTGGTAGCAAAGTGCATCGGCTCGCATATACAGGCATGCTCGGCAAACCAGTCACCATCTCCGCGCAATGTGACCAATTACATCCTATGCAACAACGGTGAGGACATCACTGCCCTGGTCCTACTGAATCTCTCAGCTACCTTTGACACTATGGATCACGATATCCTGCTTGGACTACTGAGAACAACGATTAGTCTGGCAGACGAAGATATGGTTGAAATCGTACTTGTCCGATCATGTTCAATCCCAGTCATATGGGGGGGGGGTCAGGTCTCATTCATAAGACCGGTCACCTGTGGAGTCCCATTAGGGTCCTTCCTGTGTGGGTCCTTTGCTGTTCTCCATTTATTTCTCTGCGAAAAAGTGACTCAGGCCCATGGAGTCGGCTATCACTTCTATGTTGGTGTTACTCAGCTGCAGTTGGCATTAAAACTGTCGGAATCTGCTGCAGCGACTGATACACTTAACACTTGCCTTGCAGACATTAGACCCTGGGTGTCGGCAAATTTCCTTAAACAAGCCTCAACTTGTTGAAACTTGCTTGGTACGTTGAGGTAAATGTATGCAGCTTTTTGAGGACCATACCGATGGCATTTAAATAGCTTCATTGACACTCTAGCTTTGTCCCTTGTAAACTACATAACTCGGCCGATTGTGCCAATAAACAAGAATATTCATATCTGAGTTCAGCTCAGCTTGTATACCACAGCAGTGGCTCATTTCTGATTTCGGTCGGATAATTTGAGCTATACATGTCCGCAATTGCAGAACATTGAGTGCAAGGACATTCGATTACATCTATAGCAAAACTCCTTCAACCGAAAGCCTTCCTTTTTGGCGTGATGCTTCGTGGCGATGCCTCGTCCGTTAGAATAGGTTCGATCGAGTGCATTGTCGTCGTTTCTTTTTTGGTGCTGCCTGCCAGGCGCAGGCACGCACATTATTCGAGGCACGTCGTTTGCTGGCGACCAGCCAGCTCGCTAGCACGAGCTCTTTTGGCCATGGGAGCAGGTCGTGGCTGAGCATGTGCTCCCATGGCTAAATTGCGTGCTCTCTTTGCCGAGCACTGCCGTGCCTAATTTAGGTGCCTGCCAGCCCCCTTTGGGTTGGTAAGTGACTGCTGGCTCTTGGCAATCGCCAACGGCAAGCAGATGCACTCTTGCAGATGGCAAGAGTGTTGCAAATGACGCAGGCATCGCTCGTGAATTCCGTGGCTGGGGGGTGGGTGCTGCTAGGGCCTTTGCTGAAGTGTTTGTCCTCCGTGGACAAAGTAGCTGAGTGCATCTTCGCGTTGCAATGTCCACGGGCGTTGTGTGAAAAAAAAATAAAAGTGCAAATACGATTGCGTTGATCACGGTTGCAATGGTTTTGTAGATGGCGCTGCTGACTTTAGGAACACACTGTCTTGCCTAGCTTAGTCTCTCTGTCGCTAAGCATTCGTCGGTCTGCCTCTTCTTGCCTGTGCGCATGCCAGCAGGAGCCCATGCGTGTGCTAGTCTATGCGCTGCATCAGGCTTTCTGGTGAAGTGCAAGGCGTGCAATGCACGCCTCGAAGGGTTTGCCTGCCGTTTGTTGACGACGCCATGACGACTCGTGCATGCCCTCCCTCGTGCAGCTCTATCTCAGTAGTGTTCTCTTGTTATCGCTTGGTTAAATAGCGGCGTCCAGAGGTTACTGGAACGGTGAGTAGCTGGCCGATGACGATGCCTGCTACTGCTGCTGTGTGTGTGTGAAGCTTCCGAAGTGTCGCATGTGCATGTGCATGTGCCAGCCGTGTGCTTCAGTGAAAAAGTCCTGCAGCCTCTTGGTTCGTGCACCGATGGCATAAAAGCAAGCAGTGCTGTTCCTTTGCTTTGTACTAGCAGAGCCGGCATCGGCATCTGTTGGTGCTTCGAAGCAGCTGCATGTATTTGCTGACTATCGTTTGTCCGAGCTTTTGTGTGTGGCACAATGGTGGGCACAATGAAAGCTTTCTGGCACACTGTGAGGTCCGACGGCCATTGTTAAGGCATTTCGGAATGCTGGGACGTGGTTGTGACCACTTCCCTGTCGGAACCGAGCTGCTCCGAGTATGGCCTAGCCATGCTCCAGCAAGTGCTTCCAGGTGGTAGACGGTAGATATAAGAGGAATGTCGCAGTAATGTATCTCCGTCAGTAACTCCACAAAGTCATAAAGACCATGTGGGTGTTACGCAGGAGAGTTTTGTATAGCGCACTCACAGCCTGATCGATGGCGAAAGCGGTAAAAGCGTATAGCTCAACAGTAATTGAAGGAAAAGGGATTCGTTTTTAAAGAACAGCAGACAAGTCACGAGTGAAAGCTGCTCAGTTGATCGATCATTGGTCTTGCAGATGCAACCTTGCAACCGAGGCTCCATTAAGGGATCGTGACCCGGCAAGGCAGGGTGTGATCATTCTGACCTTTATTTAGTGCCAGCAACTTACCAGGTTACCCGTTGTAGACCGCAGTTAGGGGCTCAACTGTTCGTGCTCCCTCTTGCGATCACATGTCAAAACTACTTGAGCTTAATGTGTTGTGCATTTACAGAAAATAGCCTGCTCTGCTTCTTAATAATGAAGTTGTGCTAAGGCAGAATTCTGCTGCTCAAGGGTTTATGTATGCCAGAGTACCACTGCATGGTCAGCATGATTATCAAACGATACCATGAGGCCTTGTAGTAAACGGTCGTATCTGCTTCTTGCTTATTCGCCTGTTTCTCTTTTAAGCAACGTTTGTGCGCGTAGTTATTTCAAATGCACAATGTTTACTTGGCTTTAAACGACAAGGAAGTCGTTGGTCAGCCTGCAGCACCCTTCTAGATGCTCCCCTGCGGTTTAACCTGTGGCTAATATGACGCAGAGCAAACTGAGTTGTTGCTAGAAATAACCAGCGGGATGCCCACCCGACCTTAACTTTCGGGGAACTTAGCGCCGGCAGTTTAGTGTGTTTCCCTCTCGTAGGCTCACTGCTACATCACCGATGACTTGCAGATTGCAGTCACAGCGAACGCTAGGCACGTTCTTTGCCTTGCACCGACTTGGTGTTGCGAGCTTAATCCTGCCTACGAGCCTGTTACTTAAACTACAGCTGCTGACAAATTCGTGCATGGTAACTCGGTCCACCTCCCAAAAGCTGCTGAGCTGCTTCCAGAGTATGACTAACTCGATGCTCGGCATCCCTCCGCTCTCTCTCTCCCTGTGCGCTGGCACTAAGCTGCCGTTACTGAAGCGCCCAGCCGCTCACCTCCATTTAGTATCGCTGCGCATTCAAGCTAGTTCCTCTTTTCATTCATTCATTAGAGCGGCATCTTTTCCTCGGTCTTTCGCGGTTGTGCACAGTCTTTGCGTTGGCGTCACTCGAGACGACAGCCTTCACGTGCCAAATATCTGCCATCGTGGCAAAGAACAGCTGCAGCTTCCCTTTCGGCGTAAAGGAAGTGGCGCCTCGTCCCTTTTGTATGTGATTCTACGCCAAGCACACATTTTGGTTCACCCGTTTTACTGGGTTTGGGTGTCCCCAGTGCACTTGACCTTACCCAGAAGGCATCGAGCGTGCTGTTGGGACGTTTCCTGCTGCTGTATGTTGCAGCCGTGTGTGTGTGTGTGTGTGTGTGTGTGCGTGCGTGGTCGGCTGCCTGATTGATTCGTGCTGCTGTATCGTCCTCGTACTGGCGTGTCCTGGAAAGTTCCCATTGATGTTTGTCTATCGGTTGTCACCTTTTGTTGTTATGCTAGGGTGTTGGCATACCGCCACGTGACCTTACACAGGATGTCGCTTCACTTTGGTTCCTTCCAATCCTCCTGCTGATGGCGTGTATTTTGACGACACACGAGCGCCTGTTGTGCGCTGCGCGTCAACCTGCACTGTGCACCCCACGCGACTCGGCAGCTACCCCGTGCGACTGGCATTTGTTGCTGACGAGCCTGCTGTCCAGCGAGGCTGCGCTGTAACGTGCATGAGCTGTAACGTGCATGCGCTTCCGGTCATGGGGTCGAATCACCTCCTAAGCGCACTGTCTCTAGCTCTAGTGTACGGAAGCCGCAAGCGCAAGCTGCACCGAAGCTTCGACTGCATCGACCGAGCATGCATCCCTGCCTCTCCTCTCCCGGCTTCCTTCCCCTGGTTCCCTACTCCACTCCCTACTGACCACTCCCACCGAAATGCTCGTGCACAAGTGCTCGCACGTACCAGTGCTGCTCGCCCGTGCTTCCACTCTGAGCACTCTAAACGACATGGCCGCTAGCTCGTCAATCTCTCTGCAGGGTTAAATCGAAGAAGAAAAAGAAGGGGCCTCCAGCCGGCTACCTAAAGCCATACGACGCCATCACGAGCCGCCAGTACGAGGGCGAGACGTTCGTGCGGCGAAACATATCGTGGGGCCGCTTTCTCAGCGTCCTCTCGCAGAATGCCCTGTACTGCTACAAGTCCACGACGGACCTTCGGCCGCGCGTCTTCTTGCTGCTAAGCGGTGCGTCATCGCAGGCGGCAACGGCGGGCGCAGCTGTGCGGCTCGACAGTCGCTGCTTGGCGTTTCTTATCGTCCAAAGTTTGTCTGCGGATAGTAGGTCGTAGCTCGGCAGCGGCCGATCGCTGGATCGATCGGCCGATCGGTGCTCGCGCTCTGCCCATCTTGGAGTTCTCGGCATGCGCAGCCCCATCGTCGCCCTTTTGTAGGACATGACGTGCTGCTCATGGACAAGGAAAAGGGTCGCAATAACGTGCTCCGGATATCCAAGCCCGGCACCGAAACGCTTTTTCTGAGCTGCGACACCATCGAGAAGGCAAACGAGTGGTTCAAGCAGCTACTAATTGCCGCCAGGCCTGAAAACAGGAACTCTGCCGACGAAAACATTGCCACCACGTTCTACTGCGGTCACGTGAGTTTCTGAGCTGGCCTCGGCTTCTGTCCGCGTGCAGCTTTTACCGGCACACGTGCGCCCACACCACACTGGACGCTGCAGCACGACTGACTGCTCGAAAGCGTGGCTGGCAGCTGGCTTCATGCTTTGAATTAAGCCTTTCTGCGGATCTTGTGAAGTCTTTTCACTTTGTCTCGCACTCTTTCCGAAGCCCAACGATTTGCGGGCTCGCCCGGAAATGGTGGGCCGCCGACGAGCTAAACCTCAGATTTAAATTATCTTTTTCACTGATCCTCTCATGCGACGATTGCGTGAAACATCGTACCCAGTTGGGTGGCAGTCATCCGCGATTCGAACAAAGTCAGTGCCGCTTGTTGGTCGGTTGGCTTGCTGGACCCGGCAGGCCTTCGAACCGGCGCCGTCCACGTGGTAGCACGCGCCACCGGGCATCCGCTGCTCTGCGACCTGCCGGACGCCAGCCTGCGCAGTGGCGCCCTCGCTCGGGCACCGGCTGAGGCACGCGACAGGGGCTGCTGGCTGTGATGTGAGGGCAGGGCAGTCACTTGCCGTCGTGCTCTCATGTCGAGTCAGTCTAGTACCAGTGCTTGCCGGCACGAAGGAGAGTCCGAGCTGCGTCGCTCTCACCCTGTCTGCCCTCTTCCGGTCGATTCGAGCACGAATCCCATTTCTTGTTGCAGGATGAAACAGGCTTGGCTCCACCTTCCGCTGGGGCATCAGTCTCGCGGCATTCCAGCGAGGACGTCGACTGTCGACCGTACTCGCCTGGTCCTGGCGGCCCCTCGGGCGCTGCCACTCTGCCGCCGAATACGGCGCGGCCCTTTGTGTCCGGTGAGCTGTACGGGCAGCACGTGACCGCAGCTGCCACGTCTCTGCTCTCGCTCGGTCGCCGTATCAGTGCTCGGTGCAGTGAGGCGGCTGCTGCTGCTTCGTGCCCCTCCCTGTCGGCTCTAGCCTCAGGATCGGTTCCCTCTCCTCAATGCGAGAAGCCAGGCAGCTAGCTTGGACCGTGTGCTTCGCCGACCTGTAGCCGTCCTCAGTCGCACCCAGTGCCGGTCAGTGTCGATGCGATCCGAGTTTGTTGTCCGCTCGTGCGGCAAGCGTTTCACGGAGCAGCCTTGTCTGGCGAAGTTCTGAGCTTGGCCGTGTGCACAGTTCGTGCTCAGCGCGTGCTAGTGCTTGGGCAGCAAGATCCGGTTGGCGTCGTTCTCACGCCGGGACACCGTGCAATCGCCTCCATCCAGAGTTTGCCACCGTGCCCAAAGCTGCACCGAGGAAGACGGCGACGGCAGGCGCTGATGGGAAGAAGAAGGGGAGGATCACGAAGCTGTTCGGCGGAACTGGCGGAAAGAAGAAAGGACGGCTTACGATGGACTTGATGCAAGACTACAGCTCAAAGCGCCTGTCGACTGATCCTGATGTGGTGATCTCAGGTTCGTGTCACTCTATGGCTACCTTTTGCACCCTACCCTTCGTCATCGTGATGCCAACATTTGAACAGAAGTACAGCGGAGGGGGGTTGAGGAGGAGGAGGAGGAGGGCAAGTGTGAGCCCGTGATGGTATTTTTTTGGGCTCACGAGAGTCGAAGTTTCTGGGATTCACCTCGTAAAGCCACCCGCTGGCAGCAGCAGCACTGATAGTGCTGCCTGGCTCTCCGAGTCAAGAGTCTGTTCAGTGCTTTATCATGCACTCAGTCGGGGCATCTCTGTTAGTGGGTGTGGGCTCCTTGCAGTTCTATTATTGATTTATGTTGCCTGGATGTCTCTGCCTAACGACTGCGCGGTGTCTGTGGTGCGTTTATGAAACAAGTGCGCAAAAACATTGGCGAGAACGCAATGGCTTGCAATCATTGAAGGCATGCTCGGTTTATGCGAGAATTTTGAGTGCTGTGCCCTGTGGCATAGTTACAATAAGCCAGGCGCTGTCGCGTTTTCGGTTGGAATCTCCGGCATGGCATGGCTATCCTCCTACAGCAGTATGGCTGGAGCTAGCAGCTGCAAGTAATTGTGGCGACCTCGGGACCGCTCCACCTTGCGACCGCTGTGACTTCTGCTGGCGTCGCCTGTCCACTTCCTAGGCAGATGCTGCGACCAATCGGCCAAAGCGCTCGAAGTAGCTTAGGAGCTTAGTCGGAGCTGACGTCGACGTGGGCAGCTGTAGTGCAGCAGCCTGCAGCTCGGCTCTGGCCCTCCGCAGATGTCTCAACTTCCTAGCGCCGCAGCTTTTGGTGTGCTCGCAGTGCCCTCCCTCGTGCGTCCTGCTCACGTGCGGGCAGTGCTGCAGCGGTGACTGTGCTTGATTAGTGCTGGTCGCATCCCCTACCTCATCGGAGGGGTGGGTAGCGAGACGATGTGGCATGGCTGAGTTGCCGACCACGGGGCAAGTGCCTGGGCAGCAGGTAGCTGCTGGTTTTGCCTCGGCCTCTCTCAGGCTTTTGAGTCTGCCGATCTGCCCCCACGTGCGTCTATTCGTTCCATTACTCTAGCCTGGCATCGCATCGGTGCCTGCATAATAACAATAGTAATAATAATAATAACAGTGGTTTGCTTGTGTAGTGCCCTAAGAGAACTTGATCTCTGTCCATGTGCTTTACAAATAACTGCAAGAAGTAGTGTCCAAGGGTTACTGATTTTCAAGGTATCAGCTATGCAAAAGTAAACAAGTATCATGCTTAGACTAGAATGCTAAAAAGCAACCATGAAGATACTCGTGGCCAATGGTTACTTAGAGACCTTTTCCTAGTAACATGCACAAGTATGCACGCAAAGCGTAGCGAAACAAAAAAGTCAAGTTCTGTTTCGGCGAAGAGAAAGCTGACTTGAACATATGCATCTTCAGCTGCGACTTGAAAGATGCAAGATCATTGCAGGTAGTGACCGTAGCTGGCAGTGAGGTCCTCCAGACCTCCTGTACAAACGAGCTGAAGGCTCGATCGCCAAAAGATTTAAATTGAGTGCGAGGGATGGCGAGGCGACCAGACGCAGAGATGAGGAGTGGTTAGCACACGAGTGCATTGGAGGAGCAAGGATGTTGAACAGGTGACAACAGCTGGTGCAACCCGGAAAAGTGACCTTCTGGCTAGACTGGGGTTTCTGTAAACGATTCCATGCTTGAAAAGGAGCCAGTAAAACTCAGACGCCGAATCGGTGTGACCAGCAGCTGTGCCGATGACGACAGACCGGACGAGCCGCTGAGTGCTTTTTTGCACATGTTGCAGGCTAAGACCAGCACCCTCCCTCCAGCCAGCCTGCTAGTTGCCCTTAGGCTGTGCTTCGCGATGGCGCTTCCCTGTCGAGCCGACGGCTGCTTTTGCAAGGCCACGATGACAGTCAGGCCTGGCCTCCTCGGAATGGCTGCCTGCAAAATACGTGGCTCGCTGGCCAGAGCTGTTCACCTCATTGCGGATGCTGCTGCTGCTGCTGCTCCTCCTCCTCTTCCTCCTCGCTGCTGCGTGCCTTTCGAGTTGGCTCGATTCCGTCTCAGCATGGCCACCGGCATGCGATGGTCAAGTCTCGCCAGGATGCGATCGCTCGTGAGCACTGCCGTTGCGTTGCGACTTCCGGTGCAATCGCATGCGCACGTGTGACCCGCTCAGGCATGCTGGCCGTGTCGAGCCATCACTTTGGCAGCAGCAGCAGATGGGAGGAGGCTAGCTGTCTCGTCCGCGCTGCGGGCACACTCGAATGCCAGTGCTACGATGCCGGCTACCCGTCGTTGCCATTGGCTGAAGCGAGCCTCAGCCTCGTCCTGGCTGAGTGCACCGTGGAGCCGTCCAGCGACAAGGATCGCCCGCTGGCCATGCGCCTGCTCAGGGCCGGCAGTCTCGAGCTTACGTTCATGGTACGGTTGCTGCCTCTGCTGCTGCTGCTGCTGCTGCTGCTGCTGCTGCTGCTGCTGCTGCTGCTGCTGGGTATGCCTGCACATGCGCATCCTAGAGCGGTAGCAGCGCGAGCAGCTGCTGCTGCTGCTGGCAAAGCTTGCGTGCAAAGCGCACGAACGTGGTGCACCCCTGAGCGAATCCGATCGGTTAGCTGTTTCATAAGAGTGACCGTCATCATGACCGGCAACCGATATCAAGCTTGCGCCATTACATTTGCTTGTGCTATGCAATGGTATGGTAGAATTTTACTGCGGCTGAAGAACGATCGATCGGCAGTTGCTACTGACATGACAAGTTATTGTTATAGAGGAGTTGCTCAAACGGGTGGCTAATGAGAAAAAAGTGGTAGTTGGCCAAATTGAAAGTCTGAATTTGGGAATCAGTCATGTTGGAACCTCGGCTAAAACGATGGTGCTCCAAGTTGGTACAGAGTGACTGTTGTTTAAACTACTTGAGGTTTAGCACGCCTACATCCCCACTCTATCGATGGTAACATGATTTTAGGTTTTGCGACCAGACACTTTTAGCTTCTTAGTGTTTTCTCTTTTGAAAGTCACACACTGTCGATTCACTCTTATTTTAGCTAGCCAACGAGCTCTTCGTCGGGTATATGCACCTTCAATGAATGTTTTTAGCTTTTGTCTTCCGAAAGTGCGCACGAATCCATCATTGATTTTGGGGAAAAATAGAATTTGCAGCTGCTCCACCGTAGTGCCCATCCAAGTGCTTACAGAGAGCCATGCCATGCTTACAGATCTCTGCCGGTGACCGGTGCCAAGCAACGCTCTGCTGGTTCTCTTTGGGGGTAAAAAGGGGTCTTTCCTTTCTCGCACTGTGTTGCGCCCCCTAGTGGACTGGCTGTGGAGAGCTGCTTGAGGGGGGGGTGCTCCCTTCGCATGTCAGGCTGAGTGCCAACCGCCCCGGTCTCCATGGAAACCTAAAAAGCTCTCTCTCTCTCTCTCTCTCTCTCTCTCTCTCTCTCTCTCTCTCTCTCTCTCTCTCTCTCTCTCTCTCTCTCTCTCTTCTTCACCCCTGGCTGCCTGTCTGACGATCAGGTCTGAGCCTCCTTCCAGAGTTGCATGCGGCATCTGCCTTTGCACTGATTGTGTAGACACCGCTGTGAGCCGCCAGCGGCCACCCTCGGCCTTGCGCTCGAGGCAGCTTTAGAGCCTGCCATGCCAAACTTTGCGCTACGAACATCTTTCATTTGCTGCGCAATTGACTGCAATGCCCGTTTGCTGCAACTCGCCTAGCCCTGCGACCGACTGGAGCACGGTGACTGGCTGGCCGCTCTGTTCAAGTATGTCGGCCGCGGAGGCACCAAGGCAGCCACTGCCGCCACCGGAGGCAGCGCCGCCGCTGCTGCAGAGGCTGTGGCTGCTGCAGCCAGTGGCTCGGTTAGCAGCTCGTCGAGCACTTCCGGCTCAGGAGACGGCGTCATCCAGCACAGCACCTACGCCAACGTAGGCTGTGCTGCTGATGCTGACAGGGCGACTGCCGATTATCAGATGAGTGCTGCAGCCAATAAGGCAGCAGCACCAGCAGTTGCTGCAACAGCACCAGGGGTGAGCTTGGACGTTACGCTCGGCATCGCGTGCGACGGCACTTTCGCTGCCACTCGCCAGCCTGGCCCATATCGGAGAGAGCTGGAGAGGAGGCTCACAGCACGTCGCCTGCCTCCGGCGTGTTATTCCGTTAAGTGGGGCGGCTGCTACCACCGAGGCGACCACCCGCGGCCGCGTTCACTCGTCTGTCGCCTTTGCTGTCGGCGTTAGAGTGGCCGGCATGCCGGCAGTTTGTTTTCTTGTCTGCCTTTTCTGTACGCCGCGTATCGGACTGTGCTGCCGTGGCTGTTCAGGTACATATGACGGTCAGGTACCTATGACGGTCCGCTCGGCCTGAGTGGCTAATGGCCGCCGGAGCTCTTGGTCCCGCCCGCCTCTCGAGAGCTTGCTGCTGCTGCTGCCAAGCGATTTTTCCAGGCGGCCTGCAAGGTAGACGCTCGTGCGCCAGCATCCAGGGCCGCTTGGCTGCGTTGCAGGGCCTGGATAAGGACGCCGGCACCAGGCAAGCCTCGCTTCAGCAGCCGATATACGTCAACGTGGACAGCAGCGCGCCGAAGCTCACCGCGGGTCGAGGGGGCGGAGCCGGCGGGGTAGAAACCCTTGGCCAGGACGTGGACCCGACTGAGTCCTACCGGGGCGGACATGTAGTGCAGCAGGTGACTGCGCGACGTCTGCACTCATGCTTGGCTATGGCGAGCGTTCCGTCGTGCGTCGTCAGAACCGCCAGACTCTTAATCGCATTGCGCCGTACGCCTTTAGCGCCGTGCGCCTTTAGCGGCACGGCTCGCAGCGAGTCACCGCCGGTAGACCTTGCCTTCAGTTTGCCACTCAGCACCCGCCCCCAGCCCAGCCACTCGGGTGAGAAACGTGTGTGAACCGTCTGCAACGCATTTTGAGTCAGGCTTGAAGTAAAGGGCGGCAGATCAAGCAGCCCCCCTGTCATATAGTGGCCAAAGAGCCACCCATATAGCAGCTTTCGCCACCGTAACTTGCGCTATGCGAGAAATGATCGCCCGTGGCCGCATTCAAACTCGCGGCCTCGCGGTCTTAAAGTGTGAGCACCTCATCCCCGTGCCTTATACCCGTAAACCTTACCCATAATCTTACCCGTAAATTACCCATAAACCTTACCCATAATCTTACCCGTAAATTATCCATAAACCTTACCCATAATCTTACCCGTAAACGTCGCTGCTGCTGCTGCCATATCGCACCACTTATCATCGATCTGCACGTGCTCCCTATCAAGGAGCATATCGACTTCAAGCTGGTGTCATGCCCTTTAGTCTCTTGCCCAATGTAGCTATTTGAGATACTAAAACCTCCTCATTAGGCTCACCCTGGCTTCCTCTGACTCCGGTGGTTTCTCTGTGCATTTGACCAACCTCGGATCCTCTGGTGACCTTTGGCCTTCAGTTCCCCTGCTCTGTCAGCTAGCTACAGAATTTTCTCTGTCCACGTGAATTTTCCTTTACGTGCCCATGCATGCTGTACTCGTGGATGTTATTATCACCAATCAATTGTTATGCTTCCTTTTCAGCATATTTTACATACCTAGAAAGTGATGTAGCTCTCCTGCCTAGGGTGAGCCGAGCTGGTTTGGTCTAGCGGTTAAGGTGCTTGCCCCGACCAAGGTCTGACTGAGGTCGTGGGCTCGAGCCCCGAGGCATATGTAAAGCGCCTGAATAGAGACTAAGTTCTCTTGGGGTGCAATATAAATGAATTATATAAAAAATGAATTATATATATGTGGCATTTACAAATTTGTTATTATTATAATTATCAAGATAAGGCCGACCCACTGGCTAATTTCTAGTGTGAGGCCACAGTGTGTGTGTGTGCATGCGTGTGTGTGTGTGTGTGTGTGTGTGCGCGCGCACGCACATGTGTGTGCGCACGCACATGTGTGTGCGCGTGTGATGTGTCAGGACCTACACGCACACCACTTCTGCTCGGAGACTCAGGGAACGCTTGTGGATGGAGGACTGCTCGGTGACCGGTTCTACTCGCCCGTTGGGAGAGGGAGTGAGCATGTCGGGGGCGTGGTCTTGCACGTGCATGCGAACGCTCTGCCATCGCTAGCGGCTCGTGTGGCAGGCGGGGCTCGCTGCCGGCAGTGCTACTATTAAAGAGCCTTGCCTTCACCTCCGGTCGCTAGAATGCCCTTCAGCATGCATTCTCTCTCTGCCTAGGCCGTCAGCAGGAGCGCCGAGGCGCCCGGCGTGGCCGCCGCTCCATCAGCGGTCCCTGGAGCAGCTGGTCGACCAGGTACAGCCCAGCGCCAAACAAAGAGCGGCAGAGGCGCGCGTTGTCCGCCGCTGTGGCTGGCATGGTCGGTCGAAGGATCTGCTGCACGATCCCTGTTGCCACACGAATGGCAGCAAACTCGGCTGCGCTATTGCAATTGTGGTTGACAAATCGGCTATGGGTTCCATTCACCGCCCACATCGTTGAGGTCCTTCATACTCTCTCTCTCTCTCTCTCTCTCTCTCTCTCGCTCTCTCTGTCTCTTAATCTCTCTCTCTCTCTCTCTCTCTCTCTCTCTCTCTCTCTCTCTCTCTCTCTCTCTCTCTCTCTCTCTCTCTCTCTCTCTTGCTCTCTCTCTCTCTCTCTCTCTCTCACCCTCTCTCTCTCTCTCTCTCTCCCTCTCTCTCTCTCTCTCTCTTTCTGTGTCTCTCTCTTTGTGTGTATGTCTCTCTCTTTGTGTGTCTTACTCTTCCTATCTCTCTCTCTCTCTCTCTCTCGCTCTCTCTCTCTCTTAATCTCTCTCTCTCTCTCTCTCTCTCTCTCTCTCTCTCTCTCTCTCTCTCACCCTCTCTCTCTCTCTCTTACCCTCTCTCTCTCTCTCTTTCTGTGTCTCTCTCTTTGTGTGTATGTCTCTTTCTGTGTCTTACTCTTCCTATCTCTCTCTCTCTCTCTCTCTCTCTCTCTCTTTCTCTCTCTATTCATCTTTCTTAACCGTCTTCTCTTGGAAGACAGGCTTGAGAAAGAGACAGAGAGAGCACGTAAGATTACGAGTGGCTAGTTTGGGTTCCTGTCACCCCCTTGACTGCTGCTCCACGGCGAAGCGCCTGTGCTTTGCCTTGCAGGCACAGCATCCGTGAGCCCGGCGTCTACGTCCATGAGCCCGGCGCCCGGGAGCCCCGCGGCTTCTGCTACCGGGCTTCGAGCAGCAGCGCCGAGTGGTGCTGCCGCCAGCAAGGAGCAGCAACAGGTCTCACCGACTGCTGAGGAGGAGCGTGGCGGACTGACGTCAGACGACGGTAGCAGTGTGCTCGGCAGGATACTCAAAGCCGAGGCGATGAGCAAGAGCAGCAGCGCAGCGGCGCGACCGAGGGAGACCACGCCGCTGCTAGCCGCTGCCGCCGTCGCTCCACAGGCAGTCGTCAGCGGCAACGCTGCTGCCGCCGCCTCCACGGCTGACCGGTTGCACCCAGGGGTGGCCGCCTCCACCGCTGCTGCTATTGCTTCGACTGCCGCGGCAGTTCCAGCAGCGCGCCAGCTTCCGCCTCCGGCGGGCTCCACCGTGCATACGCAGCACTCGACGAGCTCAGCGCTGCCTACAGCTCTGACCTTGGCACCGGCTGTGACGCTTGGCTTCGTGCCCGTGGCCCGGGAGCGGATAGGGCAGGTGCAGGCAGAGCCTGCTAAGGCCGCCGCCGCTGCTGCCCCAGCATCTTTGCTGTCTCCGCTGCTCTCTTCCAGTGGCTCTTCGGCGCTCTCGACAGCTGATGCTCCAGCTGCTGGTCTGAGCGAGGTGACCAGCGAATTCGCTCCCAAAAAGCTGACCGTTTCCGGCGGCATCGCGCGAAACAGGGCCCTGTTCGAAACGCCCGCTGCCGCGACCGTCGCCGCGACCGTCGCCGGCGGCCCGCCTTCGGGCAAGCCGGGCACGTCGGCCATGCTTGCGCCGGAGGCCCGCTGGACTGGCTACAAGCTGGCCGTCGCGCCGGCGGTCGCAGCCGGCTCGGCGTCGCCGAGCCTGGCGCATGCGCGCAGGCGAAGCAGCAGCGACATGGAGCCTTCGCCTCTACACCCAGCTGCTGCGGCCGCCGGCGCCAACGGTGCGGCTGCCGCCGTCGCTGCAGCCTTCTCTCAATCGGTTCACGGAAGCGGTGCTAGAGCCGGCGCCTTGACGGGGGCGGCGGCTGCAAGCTGCGTAGCTGCCGGCGGCCCCTCTGCGGCCCCGACGGCGCAGCCGAGGCTGCTGCTTGACGCGGCCGGCAGCGGCCGGCCGTCGGCGCCTGCACACGGCAAGTCGGCAGTACCTGCAGGAGTGGCGGCCTCGGCTGCTGCGGCAGCGATGCTTGACGCCAGTTCGGCGCCCAGCAAGAGCGCTTGGTTGCTGCGCGACAGCAGCAATGGGGCCGGCGCTACGCCACCTGTTGATGGTCGAGCCGCGGCGGCAGCGTCGTCGGCGAGCGATGCCTCCAAGGTCGATTGCAGTAGAAAGTCGGAAGCGAAGATCCTCCTAGGCAGCCCGGTGGGCAAGACGGCGGCCATCACTTCCGGCGGCGAGCAGCCGGTTGTTGCAACCAGTGCTGCGCCATCAGCCAGCGCCGCCGTCGGTGCCGTCGACGTTCGGCTGGAGAGCGGTGACGCAGGTGCCAAGCAGCAGCTTGAGCAGCATCGATCGCGCCTTGCCGAACTGAGGAAGCAGAGGTACGGAGTGAAGCAGCAGTCGCTGTAGTAGCGCCGAAGGGTGGATCTGGGCAGTGGGGAAGGAAAGAGACCGAGGCGTTTCGAGGTCGATGCTTCTTGTGGCAATGCAGCAGCAGCAGTGTTGCTACACGATCGATGCTTTTGGCCCTGAGGTGGCCGACGTCGTTTATTTATGCTTCAGTATTGACGAACTTGTTTGTCCTTTCGAGCCCAGTTCCTCCGGGTGACTGTCACCTGCTCTAACCGACCCTGCCAATTCTGGTGCAGCCAAGTTTTTCTGGGCTTGAACCTTAACCTTGCCCCCCCCCCCATGTTTGTGGTCGAGACCAGTCTGCCATTGGGTGGTCGAAAGGGTGACAGCTCGCAGCATCCGAGGCATGCTGCCTCGCCGGGCGGGATGTGGCCTCGGTGTGTGCACGGCCAGCCGCTGCCTGTCACCCTGCCTAATTCATTGCCCATCCCACCCTCCCGAGACCTGCTAAGCATCACACGATTGTCGCATATACGTGCCTGCAGTCGGTCGCATGGCTGCCCGGGGTGACAAGTGTCTTTTCCTCTCTCTCGCCTGCGGTGCAGGAATCAGGTGCGAGGGCAGAAAGGCGGCGCCCCGCCGGCCGAGCGCAATCGTCTGGAGATCGAGTACAGGACGCTGGACGATCGCTGTCGAGAGCTCGAGCGCCTCATCAGCGACCTGGAAGACGTCAACCTGATGCACATCAAGGTAGCTTCTCTCCCACTAGCTAATCTCCCACTAGCTCCTCTACCCCCATCGAAGCTGCCGCTGCTGCTGCTGCCCCTCCCGTGGCCTCCGCAGGAGCATGGGACGAGCTGCGGGATACGGGAGGAGGAGGAGGAGCCTCCGTCTGGGGAGCGACGAGGTGTGCTGCATTGCGGATGAATCGCTCGCACACTGGCGCACAGACGCGAGCGTTGCGCGAGCCAAAGCCGATTCTCGTCGGCAGCGTGCGCAGCCCGTTCGCTCGGCCCGCTGCTGCCGAGTCGTGTCACCGTGCTCTCGAGGGCGCGCGACGGCGACTCTTGTGCTGCCGCCTTCGGGAGCCCGGCATTTCCCTGTGTCTCGTCATTGCAGAGCTGCTTGCGGGATCGGAGATCCTCGCATGATGTGAGGAAGCCTTGATAACGACATCTTGTACGTTGTCGTCGTGCACTTGCGTGATCGCCCACCCGCCGCCAGCTCGCCTGCCAGCCCGGTCACTTACCCACTAGCAACGGCCTGTTTGCCTCCCTGTCTGGCTGACCGTCGCGCCAGCTTCCGCCACGCATGTCGTCGTCGCGCCTCGCGAACGCACGCAAGGCGTTTTCACTCACCCGAGGCGTTCCACTCACCCGTTAGAGAAAATGCCGCGGCTCTAGACGTTGCTAGCCGGCTTCTCCTTTGGTCGTCGTCGCCGCCGCCGCTTTTTCGCCACCCACGCAGCGTGCATGATCAAATCTGGCACCTTTTGAGTGGTCGATGCCCGCGTTCGTTCCACACGCACCAGCCGACACCTCCGTTGGGTCGAGCCCCTCCCTACTCACACCCGGGCATGGACGTGCGCGTATTTCCATTGATACCAGACGGCGCGCAGCCATGACACGGTCCAGCCACTGTGCGCCGCAGCGTTGCCAGACGGATTGCGGCAGCCACGGCCACCGGTAGCCTGAGCTGCTCGTAGACGGTGTGACGTAACATGTGCTTCCACAGTAAGTGGAAACAAGTAAAGAAGGGTGGCCGTTTCAACAGCCTCCTTGAGGTAGCGGTAGGTAGGCCTTAGATGCCGCCCCCACCCCCTCGTTTTAAGCAGGCAATGCCTGCCCCTGCCTGCCTGCCTGCCTGTTGCAGGACTCGAACCTGCGGCCTGGGTTGTGCAACGTTATCGCTTCACTCCTCGGCTAAAAGCCTGGATGCTTAAGCCGGGCCAGCTGCAGGCATGCTAGATATAGGCAAAAGGTCAGTGAAAGGTCTGGGACAAAGTCCAAAGCAAGCCTTAGGCTGTTGCGTGTCTTAAGAGACGCTGCTGCAGGAACTACTTGGTCAAGTTTCCCCCATTACATTTAGAAAAGACAGCAACTTGCAGCGTGAAGGTGATTCCAGCAAATGATACCTAGTAGCTAGTGCTGGGTATCCTGTATCTATTCGACGGCTGGTAGCAGCTGTGTACCCACCGTACTAATAGGATCGTGCTTTTAGCGGCCTTTTTAGTTAGAAATTTAATAGTAACAATAATTTGTCTCTCCTGTAAGAGAACGAAATTCGTGCATAGGTCATCATGTGCAGTGCACCTTACACCGGTAAATAGGACCCCCGGCTGCACGTACTGTGCTTCGAATCATGCTCAGGTAAGCCACAAAACGTACCGGAAGGAAAAAAAGACAAACTCGCAGGGACGAAGAGCAAGTTGACCGGAACAGACGTATCTAGATATATCGGAACAGCAAACTGTATCCATCCGAAATAAGAAATCTTGCAGGTGTTGAGTATTTTCTTGACATTCCCCCTTAAGCTTCTGGAAGTTGGTCGTCATCCAAGTGTGAGTGTCTTTGATGCAGACTGCAAGGGTATTGAAACAGGATGCAGCTTGTACGACTTGCTAGCGGCTCGCCTGGCATTTCTATCTGATAAAAGGGGCTAATGCCTCCTCACATCAACAGAAAGAAGCAAAATCTGGAAATAATTCATTTTAGCAGACAGCGGGTTAAGTAGAGGTCACCGTTCCGACTAGACACACCTGTAATCTGCAAATGAAGAACCGGTGAGCTGATGAAAATAAATAGAAAACCGTGTAATTGAAGTTGTGTGCAATTGCTTTAGAACGCCAGATATCAATCTCCTCTTCTTAGCTCTTATGTTTGCACGGTAATGTCCGGTTATTCTATTTCCACTTTTAATGATGTCGGTCGGTGTGTTTGCTGCTGATAAGTAGCGCTGGTTCGTGTGCTTGCTTGTTTCGTGCATTTCGTCTCCACTCTCGTAGCTAGATTGTGGTGCCGGCTGTTCTGTGTTCCTTTTTGTTGTACGCGTTCGAAGCAAGCGTGTGCTCGTTGTTGAGTATTCCCGTCTTGCATTCAGTGTCGTAGTTTGACCGGCTTTCGACAAGTCAGTGCAGTCAATGCTGTTTTTAAAGATGCGCAGTAAGATGTGGTTCCACGTTTCGATTCAGGGCAAGCCAAGTCTAATGTAGATTAATGCTTAGTCTTCGCTTCTGGGAAGCCAGCTTACTAGACGACGGCTTATTATGCACAGCTCACCGGCTGGGCGCTCGGCAGTCGACTACCGTGTTACTCACACTCCCGAGTGGTCGGACGACGTAATGACCAAGCCAAGGCAAGTGTGGCCTACGTGGCCCTTCCGGTCCCAGTCTGCCTGCCGAGCGAGCACCGTGATCGGAAGCCGAAATTCAGCCAGGCGAGACAAATCCGATCGTCGGGGAGTCGCCCTCATAAACATACCTTGGATTCGTTCATTCTTGGGCCTTGGCCTTCCCCAAACAGTGGCTGCAGCTACTTCCGTTCGCAGTACTGTCAGCACTACCGAGTGCCGAATCTTGCGGCAAGTGTGAGCGTCGAAGCCTCACTGCTTACTTTGCTCTTGCTGGACAGTGTGTACGTCTACGTGCAGACTATCGTTGAGCGACGCGCCGTCTGATCACAGCTACCGCCAACTAGTTGGGTTGGCTGACTTTTTTACACACAGCTTGATTTTTTCATTATGTTTAAGGTGAAAGGAATGATGGTGAAAGGTATTGACGTTCTTTTGTCGTTATAGACGAGTCTCCTATTTTAAGTTGTTATATCGGAAACCACAACAGGATTTGACGCTGGTGCAGCTGCATGCAGTGTTAACTCTTCATGTTGGCATGCACATACATTTGCGTATCCCATGCTTTTGCTTGCACGATCGGTCCCTGTTGCGAACCGGGAGCATTCGTCTCAGCATCCCCGACAGCATTTGGTACCTCGGCTTACGAGTGTTTCGAGAAAATACGAGCTGTCTCTCGGCCGATTTTTTGCTTTTGAGTTTCGAGCTAAAATTCTGGTTACGAACCAGCTTCAGGCACTCCACCGCCAGTTGCCGCAGCGAACGTGGCACTGCGTGTGAGTTTTTAGGCCAATTAGGGTAGGGAAGGGAACGACGTTCCGTTGCAAGGCGATGCCCTTCTAACCGGTTGACGCCAAGCGCAGGCCTGTTGGTTCGCTCCCAGACAGACTTGAGCGAGCCGTCGTGGTGCTTGGACGCGCAAGATCGCATGACTCCAGTGTTAAATCCGACTGCGGCAGGAACAGCTAAGCATGCACTGTACTCTATTTAGGCAATATCATCGTGTGAGTTCATCGCATAACTGATACAATCGGCGAGTCCACGTAAAGACCCAGCCAATAAACTGAAAGCAGGAAAGCCCGGTGAAAAGGGCAAAGATCGGCGAATGAGGTTCAGATGTTCATTGCAGCCTCTCTCCCCCCTAACTCTATTAGCATCTTCAAGTCGTCTGATCTCCAAGTTAGTCCTGTATATTAGGATTAATAAAACCCGCGTATTGCAAGACATTATATTGTATTGTTTTTTCTAAAACAATACTCGTTATTTATAAGTACATTTTTTAATTTATAAACACGTGACAAAAATAGTATTGGGGGTCCGCAACTGATTATTGGCATTTTCAATGGGGAAAAATTGATTTGACGTACGAATAATTTTGAGTTACGAGCTCCGGTACGGAGCAAATTAAACTAGTCAGCCGAGGTACCACTGTATTTCTACAGGTCAGCTCAGCCTGTTGCTACTCTCCTGCACAGCACACATAATCTCGTTGATTGTAATCTCCTCGTGTAGTGTTTCACGCCTGGGATTGAAAACCGCTGTCCAGGAACAAGCGCATTAAACCAGCTTAACATAAAGAGAATTGCATGAGGCAATCATTGTGCGAAACCCAACGCAAATGTCCGAAAGACACGCGAAGCGTTAGAAAAATGAGTGTCCGGTCCTATTATTCTTGTTATCTTACATTATTATTATTACTCTTGAGTACTTGAGGTGGCCTCTAGCGTCAGAGTTGTCTCATAAGCCTATGGGTGGGGCAATGCTGCTCTTCGATCAAAGATTCGTCTTAAACATGGTGTCCCAGTGCTTCCTAGGGCACGGCTCTGGCTGTGCATAATTCAAATGGGCGACGGGGTTCAGCACCTAATTGGACGATCAGCGCTGCCGATTGTAGACATACCCGAGGTGCTCCATTTGACTCACACCGGCACATTCAGTTGATACATTCACAGCCCAAGGGCATTCCAACAATGTGTTCCATTGATAACCTCTAAATGTTACGCTAGTTCAGAAAAGAACTTCTTTGTCTATCAGGCCTCAGCTGTCTCTCCCTCCCCTCCCTCTCTCCAATTTCCTCTCTCTCCATCCAACTCGAAGCTAGGCTTTCCTGACAAGTCTGTCTGTCTGTCTCTCACTCACACATTTCAGTTGATGCATTCACAGCCCAAGGCCATTCCAACACCTAAGTTCCATTGATAACCTCTAAATGTTACGCTTGTTCAGAAATTCATGATACAGCTAGTGTACATGAGACAAGCACCCCGGCATATTTGTAATCGTGCAAAAACAGCAGCTGCTGTAAAGATTTCGAAAAAAAGAGATATGTCAAGTCAGCTGGCCCGGCGTTTCCACCCGCGATGAGGCGTTTTTGCCTCAGGCGTCATAGTTGCAGCACAGCGGTTGGATCGGGCGCGATCTGGGAGCTCTTGAAGCACACCATGCTGCCGAGCTTTCTTCGAAAAGTACTTGAACTGAGTGTGTACATAACGCAGTTTATGGAACTGTTAATTATGACCGAATCAGACGCCACCAGGTGAACTGCATTGGCGCCGTCGTAGAATGGCCTTGCCATAATCTGGTCAATAACCACTGGCACCTGAAAGGCTGAGAAGACGGCTGTCACAATTACAAGAATAGCGATCGCCCTGTTTCCGGCCGCAGTTGGGTCGGAGCGATCGTGAGCAGTTTCCAAGTTCAGCTGAGAGCTCCTCTGAAACGAAGAGCAAATGTAACCCTGCGATAGCTAAACATTTTGCGATATACTGGAAAAACCGGAGCTACACGGCTTAGCAAGCTGAGGCAGTAGGCCGCGGAATAGCCCACTGGAAAGGGCGCGAAAAAGCTCAGAAAATGAATAGGCATTCCCGTAAGACAACCTGGGTTGCAAGCACTCTAAATATAATGTCTGTACACGTTCGATATTGACCAACTAGTTGGAAATATATAGCAACGGATGGAAAGATGCCTGACCTAGTGTTGGACTAGAGCAAGGTCAAGATTATACTCTTCTTGACTCGATACCCGATTGTCTCGGGAAACTGTCGACCATAGAACTGTATCAAGTACTCTAGAGCTACTGGCAAACGGAGTAGTGGTATTAGGGAATTTTGATAGGATAACTTAATACGTTGAGAAAGCACGGAGCAAGCGACCACAAGCCAGAGTGAGTGATCCTGGTGTCGTTGCTTGGATGGCACGAGCATTAGATGACCAATGATTCCTACGGTGGTCAACTGGCCATCAGTCGCGTCTTTACTGATTACGAGTCTTATAGCAAGGTGCGTTATGCTGTAGAAGCCTGGTGCTCACACTTGTAGATAACAGTAAGCCACAGAACATGCCAAGTACGAGTAAACCTTATGAGCAGCCATTAATACAAACAACCAGCAAAATCGCTACAGCCATTCCTACTGTGACTGACCTTAGACCCGTGTTCTTACGGGTCACGATTTATTTCAACCGCCACATATTTTTGTATAATGATTATAACTTTGTATATGACGTCGAGATGAACGTGTTAGTGAAATTAAATGTCCGGCTACCATCCCGATCAAGCTGCATGACGCTAACAATATAGAGCTTGAGCGAAAAAAGTATCGGCGAGGCGCCCAAAAATGGCCGTCGAACCTAAACAAGTTCCGATCTTGGTATAAGGAAAAACTTTGCTGTATCCTGAAGTAATCATGCCCAGTATATAAAATAAGCTGACGTGGAAGCAAAGTTTCAGTACAAGTATATTCGTTGTACTGCTAAAATAGTTAAACCAACGCGATAAGCAATAGCCTGCAAGAGCCGCTTGGGCATAGAGCAAACTAAGTAAATATCTGGCCATCTATCATTCTCTAAGACTCCTGCTAACTCGAGGAGAGCATTTATAGGATGCAGCACGACGAGCCACAGCTCTGAGCCTTCTAACCGCTACACAATATAGACGCTCAATAGGATTCGGGTAAAATGATTAGAAGGGCCACTCAGTGTAATGGCTCGAAAAATAAATTCAACAGTGCAGCAGAAAAATCTTGAACACGATTAGCCGTGTGCTTCTGCTCGTTACCCGGTTTAAAAAGGAAAATATCTCCACAAAGGCACTAGGTACTGCACCATTCTGAAGTAGTTCTATGTAAACGCCTTGCATTATGGTGCCAGGCATCGACTACTGAAGCAGCCCAAGAACATGACCTTTTGCGGCCAACTTGCATACCGACTTCTGAAGGCAATTGTCATTGAAACCTTCATTGGATCAATTACGTACGTACTGCAGACATTTTCAGCTACTAAAAATTGAAAATTAACTTTCATCGGCACATTCAATTTTGCTCTAGTCCTAGCTCACTTCAATTGGCCACTTAATACTTGACTGACAGAAGTGACCTCTTAATTTCTTTCCGTGCAAACATATTTTGTTAATCTTGTCGACAGCTGATCGTATCGCTACCAAATAGCTTCCCAGCAGCAGCTTGCAGGCGTTGAGCATGAAATCGGGCAGTGGTGAAATTATGGCTCAAGTTTCACTCGTGTCTGTCCTTGCAGGTGTGGGCGGCCAGATGTTTTTGAGTTATCGATGATACCGGTCATAGCCATCTTGTTTCGGTTGCAACTCGCCGAAGTCTCACAAATTCACAAATGTACAGCAGTTGCGACGTTCCTATTTCCCTTTTTCTGCAAAGCCCACATTTGGCCTTCAGTAAAGGAAGTCAACCGGATGGTCTTGTGCATGCCGATTGGCGAGATCGTGAGAGTTGGAAATGAGCATATCCTGTGGACAGCTGTCTTCCTACTGCCGCCATGTCAAAGTAGTTTCAGCAAAGGGAAATGCAGCCATTTCGAGAGGCTGTACATGGGGAAATCCACCGTTTTTTTTCCATCGAATTTAAAGGGAGACGCCGCGTTCTTATGTTACTGTATATACACTGGTTTATGAAAACGCAATTGCAAGACATTTTGTCAATTGGATGAATTCTTAGCGCTTCGGCACAATCTTCACGATCGAATGCCAGCTACTCATTATAAACAAGCGGTCGCCGATATTTCTTAGCTCCAGCGTATTCATTCAAGTGCATAGCTCTTACCAGCGCCATCGAAAATCTTCTCCTTTGCACGATTACTCTGATTAGGCTAACATTAGAGAAGCACAGCACGGCCAAAGGAACACAATAGACGACAATAATATAGGCGATGTAGTCGTAGGCGTAACCGTAAAGATCGTTGGTTCCCAACGAGCCAGTGGGGTACTGGAAGTAACCGAAGCAGCTATCCACTGGGAAGTCTTCGGCAGCAAGCACCTGCGCCAGTGCGTAGAGGCGCGGCGAGTTGTACAGAACGGACGAGCAGATAAGCGCCGCCTGCATTCGCTTCGCCTTGTTCTCCGTGCACCACGCCTTTGCTTTCGTTGAATGGCAGACGTGCAGGTAGCGATCTAAGCTGAGCAGGACGACGGTGTACGTGTTGCATATGTGGATGACGCCTTCCAACGCCACTGCCACAACGCTCACGCGACCCGCGGCTGGTGGACTCAGCATCTGCATGAATAGGAACGGGTAGGCGTTTCTGTGCACGAAAAGGTTCTGTATGACTACGAGGAAAATGTCGTAGAATGCCAATGCCATCATCAGGATATCGGTTGATGTTTTGGTCCGCAGACGTGCGAAAATCGCTATGACAGCCGCGTTCACCAATATACCCAAGAAGCTTATTATGACCGTGGCAATAAAGTTTCCCACCTTGAAAACTGCCATTTCGTCCGCCAACAAGTATGAGCAGTTCGTAATTAGGATTGAATTCTCCATGCATGTAAGCGGCTGGCTACGTTCGCGATACCGATCTTAGAGGGGTACCGATGAGGTCCAGATGGCGGTGTCAGTAGCGACTCCGAATCCAGCAGAGACAGCATTCACGGCTTTCCGACATCTCAGCCACCTGTAACACGTAAGGCACCAGAGGCTAGCTTGCGAGGGAGGGCAGCAAGCCAGAACGAAAGGCACCTCGACGCCTGACTAAAATAACCCGGTGCTCCTCTCTCTCTCTCTCTCTCTCTCTCGCATGATGGAAAACTGCTACTATCCTTGAACAAAGCCTTCAGAAATATGCAGCAGCCCCAATGCTTCCGCGACGTCGCGAGTCTGACTGTTTGAAGTTGTTACTGCTCAAAGAGTGGAAACGTCATTCAAGTGACCGACTCGGCACGAGCCACGCGATTCACGCTTGCAAACGAGCGCTCCTCTTCCTCCTCCAACTCGGCCGTGCTCCCGGAAGCCAGCGACTCCGGCTCCCCTCAAAGCCAGATCGTTTTAAAATAAGCCAGCCATTATGTCAGCTAGCGACGAGGCAGACACTGCTGCTTCGTACTAATTTTAAGGACTCAGTTGGACAGCCAGGAGAGTTTCAGGTTGCTGACCATCCTGGCATTTTTTAGGCGACATTCCTTATTGGCTCAGTTACGAAAAATTCAATTACTTTAAGATGAACAAACTGCTACGACAAGTTCGTATCGATTATGGAATCTGGACGAACCCATCTATCTCGTTTTGATTGCTTAGTTTACTGACTGAAAGCATTCTGTTTCGCGAGAATTGCACATACAGGCAGCTGTCATGAGGAGCGCGAATAAGAAGGTCTAGTTACTGCAGCCGGTTCTAGTTGCTCCGTGACACCTAGTTCCCATTACAGAACGCCGAAGGCTCCTGCATCGATGCATCCCGTCTGAGCAGGATAACAATTTTCTTTTAACGTTTCCACCAGCACTTGTCACTGGCTGACAGGTTCAGAAGCGACTACAGAAAAAATTACTCCTTTGTACAGCGCCCTAAGAGACCTTAATCACTATCTAGGTGTTTTAGCATGCGCCAAAGGGCTCGAGCCCACGGCCTAGGTCATTAAAGGCAAGCACCTTGCTTCCTGGGCCAAACCAGGACGGCATGCTTTTTTGTGCGAGAGACATAAGAGCAGAGCCGCTACATGCGTTGAATAACATTGCAGCAGAGAATTGTTTTTGCATTCTACGGCACTCAGTCGGTGATAAGAGTATGCTAGTCTCATCATTAATAATAATACTAATGATACACTTGATAAAGCACCCTCAGAGAACTCAATCTATTTCTAAGTGTTTTGCATTTCCTGCAAAGGAAACACGATCAAATGGTGAGTGGTATCATGCTTGACAAACAACATGAATAACCTAGTTAAGACATCCACAGGGTCAGAATGCAAGTGTGGTCAGTGGCGGCATGCAACAGCGCCAGCATAAGCACATAAAGGACGAATCACACGGACCCACTAAATGTTGACATAAATAGGTGCGTTTTTAATTTCTAATTTACAATAATTGACTATCTAGAAAAGCATTGCACCGAATAATGCCTCATAATAATAATAAGGATTAAAATAGCAAGGAGTCTCTTGTATAGCACCCTGAGTGAAGCAAACATCTATTCAGTCGTTTCACAAACCGCTGTAAGAGAAGCAATGACGAAGAGTTAGTTACAAGCGAAGTTAGACAGGCGTACAAAAGCACACGTGTATCTTGCTTAGACACAAAGCACACAAAAAAGCATGCAAGAGGACACTCAAGAGCCAGCGGTTAGAAGAACCTCTGGTTTGTGACATGCACTGAGTCAAGCGAACGGTTAAGCACACAAGGCAAATAGGGAAAGAATTATAAGCTCATTGGGGCATAGGGAAAGCTGAGCCGAAGAGCTGCGTCTTTAGCTGGGACTTTACATGATGCCCAGTCATCTGGAGGCCCAAGAAACACGGGATTTCAATCGGGTGTAAGGGACAGAAGGCTGGAGGACGTGTAGCAGATGGAGCAAGAGAACGTGACACTGGAAAAGAAGCATGGTGGAAGGGGAGGTTGGATAGGTAGGCTGGTTCAAGCGAATAACGCTGGTTTAAGCGAATAAGGCCATCTGTCAGCTAAGGGGGGGGAGAATCTCGAAGTATACGTGATGCTTGATAGGGAGATTGTGAAGCTCCGAAGAGGAGCTGCGAGCTATGCATCAGTTGCAGACGATTAAGGATATAGGCCGAGAGCCTATAATAAAGGATTAAAATCAGGGCCAGCTTAGGTAAGAGTACAGCAGCCTTTCTCTCTCTCTCTCTCTCTCTCTCTCTCTCTCTCTCTCTCTCTATATATATATATATATATATATATATATATATATATATATACTATAATAAAGACACTAGCCTAGAGAAAATGTCACAAGTACATGAACAAGAAAGACTCTTACCTAAGCTGGCCCTGATTTTGGCAATGCTGTTTGGTTTCGAATCGTGCAGTGGGCGATCCTGTATTGCCAACTGCAATACAGTGGTGATAGTGGTGAAGGCTGCTGCTATACAAATTAGGCTGTTAATTCCCCTAGTATTTATTTTCTTTAGCTGAAAGGATGGCCATTTGACAGTGGAGGCAATGTGCTCATTCAGTTGAGTGTCTTTCTTTGTAGAACAGCATGCACACAGATTACGGACACATGGAGTGGTGCTGAATGAACTTATCTTGAGGGTGAGGTCTTCAATCTTTAGAGCAACACTAGGTTTGCCCATAACTATTCGGTTGGATTTAACATCGCTAAGCTTCTAGAAGTTAGTGGTGATCCAAAAACGAATGACGTCGATGCAGGCTGCAAGTACGTGAGTAGGAGGAGGAGGAGAAGGAGGCAAGGCTGAGATAGGTCAAAGAACAGGGAAACAGGTATGTCACAAGGTCAAAGGTAGATTGGAGTGTCATCGGCATCGAAATGAAAGCCAAGAAATTTTGATGATGACATCGGCCAGGAGAGGATAGATAGTAAAAAGTAAGGACTTATCGCAGAGTTACTAACATCGCTAAGCTTCTAGAAGTTAGCGGCGATCCAAGAACAAATGACGTCGATGCAGGCTGCAAGTACGTGAGTAGGATGCAGAGCAAGGCTGAGATAGGTCACAGAACAGGGAGACAGGTATGTCACAAGGTCAAAGGTAGATTGGAGTGTCATCGGCATCGAAAGGATAGATAAGTAAAAAGTAAGGACTTATGGCAGAGTCACTAAGTTTAAGAGCTCCTGGATGGCAGATAGCCATTTACATCTGCACTCTGACATCAATCACTGAGGTCAGACTTAACCTAGAATAGCACTCTGCTATTGAGACCTGGGCGTATTGGGAGGAGCTCAGATGGAATGCAGTAGTCAATTTTGTCCGATACTGCTGCTGCTGAGATCTAGGAGAACCAGCAGAGGCTCTATCCTGATCAGCATCGTTCAGAAGAACGTGCAGCAGAGCAGTTTCTGGGGGAACAATAAGCTCTAAATCCCAACTGGAACTTGATAGAAGGATATGACAAAAAAATTTCATCGTTAGCTGCTGGACCACGACTCGTTCGTGTCTTGGATAAGAATGGCAGATGGAAGATTGAACCAAAGTGACTTAGGTTCTCGTAATCTAAGCTCGACTTTTAAACACGTGGCCTGACTACAGCTGTTTCCAGAGGGGCATTGGTTTATGACCTACTACACTAATGAAATGGCCGAGTGAACTTCCGAACCAGAATCCCATTGAGAACCTTTGGAGTGACATGGATACAAGGCTCAGAGCGCAGGTAGATCATATCACGCCCGAAGACTTCGCCTTTCTCTGGCTTACAGGATGATTACAGAGCGATAGCAATAGATGTTCGTGAACGCTGAGTTTGCTCAATGCTTGAGTAGCTCAGACATATAGCTTTACACTAGCATTACAAGTTAATAGACTGAACTTTGCTTATATGTTACATCGGCCTAATTAATACACACCAAACATTAATGTAACACCTTGCAGTAACACTTAAAATATACCAGATTTGGACCCTAGGTGGCCATTTTAGGCAGACCGTGTGTGGCCACCACTAAAGCCTAAGAATGTTTGGAGCTTTGAAGTTCGTAGCTGATCACCTGTTACATGCTTAAATCCCATTTCAAGAGATAGGAAAGACTGTAGCTTGTTAGCAGTGTTTGTCCATGCAAGTAGGATGGCCTTACCAGCTTCAGCATCGAACTCTTGACATGGTCTATGTGAAGCGGTCTGGCGAAATCGAAAACCTAAGTACCTTTATTTGCCTAACGGCAATCGTGCATTCATAATCGTATCTAGCGATAAATATGCCTATCGACGGTCTTTCAGAGCTGCCTGGGCTAAGGATCCGACATCTTAATAAACCACAGTTTTGCCAGAAAGTAGCCGGAATACCGGTCCAGACGCATTACTCAAACCATGATCAGCCCACAATTATACTTTCCGGTTAGGGCATGAATAGGACGGCAGTTTATACACTTTGCAAGTATCAGAGGTTTCCTTATATGTCGATTGAACTCATGATGAATTCTGCTGAAGCAAGGTTAAAAGCATGACCACAAGAACCGTCCATGCTAGTGCAATAGAAGGCTTAATACTTAGGCTATAATTAAACTCCGAGCTGGACCCGTGCGACCATCAACGGCTGACTGCCCAGCATTGGCATCAAGTGATAACAGGATGGGCATGCTCCTGAGTGATCCTGCTGAATTACCAAAGCTAATGCATCAGGGGGAAGCGACACATTTGGGTCGGTATCATCCAGCATGGCAATAAGGATAGGCTGTCTTCACTTATTTCAGGCGATGCTCTGTTGGTTTCCAACAGATAGGGAAAAAACGCTGAGCTCTATACACCGACAGCCGACTAACGGTAAAACCCTACGCAGCCTTTTTAATGCAGTCTCTAGCCAGCCTACGGACGACTAATGCTAACCTAGAAAATGCTGACGTTATTCTGCATGCGCACAATAGAATTCATGATGCCTTGATGATCCTGAGGTTTCAGTTTTGCTGAGGAAAAGCAAAAGCAGCCGGACACAGTCAAATTAGATGCAAGCTAAGAAACGGATAGTCTTTCTGGTCTCGAGCTGTACAGTCACAATGTTCAACAGAATTACTACCCACATGAGGCTACATAATAGCTAGCCATTTGGCAACTAGCAAAGCTTCAGCACTAATTTAAAATGGTCGATCAACGGCTGGCGACTTCAGCAAGATCGCTTCACAGGAATTGCTACCACTATTTACAGAGACTGTTGTGGTAGCGTAGCTAGCTAAACAAACATTGCCATATCACACACATGCCGCCCAATAGGTGTCTGAGAGCAGAAACGCATATTCCAGCACTATCGGAACTGAGCATAGATTCAGAGGTACGTCTAGCGATGCCTAAGTCTGGGTGAATCTTAGTGCGCTGTTCTATCTTAAAAAAAACATGGAAACATAAAATCTGGTTTAAGCTTAATACTGTGACTCTGACATCATTCCACAGCCTGTTTGTGCTCTCATCTACGTCGTACTAAATCAGCAACTACACAACCAATACATGAGCAATTGCACACGTCTGTCTTTCGTTGCTCTGGGAAACAGGAAATAACCAAAACCCGGAACAAGCTATTTATATTGTCTCATAATGTTAGCTTAGGGAGAAGAACCAGCAGGTCTAACAGAGGTAGTGCACGGAAGTTACACGCAATGGGAGCAGATGTAAGGCATCTCAGGATCTGCAGCATCTCCACACGTAAACTTGAGTATAGTCTGATACTATGGCAATAAATTAGCTGTTCCATTCCCCCCCCCTTTAAGACTGCTGGAGACAGAAGTTTTAGCTCGGCAGGTCCTAGACTGTGGAACTCACTTCCACAATTCTTACTCATAGACAACTTCTCCCCTGCTGCCGACTATGGCTCATCCTTTTCAGCGGTCTTGAGCTGCTACTTCCAAGCTACTCACTATCTCAACTGCTCTCCTGACTCTGCTATGCATTCCACCTTTTCTTTGTTGCATGAGACGAAGTCTGTTGGCTACCGAATGCATACCAAAAGCCGCTTAGGCTGTGAGTGAGCTATACAAAACTATCTTTTGCCACACCCATATAGTCTTTATGGCTTTGTGGAGTTACAGATGGAGATACGTGACATAACATGGCGACGGCGCATAAAAAGTAAGCTGCTCTATGATCTCTATGGTCCTCTCAAGCACAAAATAGAGCCAATGTCAGTGACCTCTCGGCGAGCTGCAATGACACTATAGCCAAACCGTGGGAATGAAGAACTCAGGCCACAGCGCTTAAGCTCATAAGCATTCCCACGTCATCTGAGAGGTTGCTATCTCAATGTTTGTCTAATTAAGGCACCAGCTATACGTGACTGCAACGTGGCATAGTGTGCAATTTCGGTACGATTTCACTGATGGCCCTTATCCACATTCGTTTTAACGATTGCACTCAGTTAGACAGCAGGGACTGGCAGACACAGCAGCCTAACGTTTATATGGCAGCAGAGGAGCCTTTTCGGCTATCATTCTGCTTGCCAGCAGGCACTAAAGGATTGTTCTGCCGAAGGACTCGAACCCACGACCTGGATGCCTTCACTGGCACGGGCTCTGGCCCGAACGCATTTAGCTATGTAAAAGAAAAGTCGCACTGTTTAGCTACCGAAGCACTCGGCCACTGGGGTCAGTTCGGTGGCTGTGCACAAGCTGACATACAACGAGCTGGCCTCAGAAGCCCTGTACTGGCACAACTCCGCGAGTAAACGTCGGGTACAACGCAGGTAGAGCAACATCAGCGGCAGTCTAATACACGGCTGCTGGTCTTAGATTGGAAGTCGGCCAAAGAGTGTGCAATGGCACCATTGCAAGTTCATGACCACTTACCCCGGATCTGCTTACCCCGGATCCATCTCCTGGCATATGTCAGAGTAGGAAACAGCAGCCGGAGTAGGAAATGCAGAGCAGACGACGAGGGCACTCCGAGCAGACTGACCGGCAAGCCGATCGCACCAGTTCACCACAAACTCTGCTGACCAGCAGCGTCTTTACCCTAGTGCTGAAGCCGTCAGATCAAACCGCTTGAGCCTTTCTACCGAGGCAGAGTGTTCCGTTGCAACGACTGCAAACAGGAAGATGATCTAGCGGATGTGCTTTAGTACTTCCAGTGCCTATCTCCAATTGTTCTCTTGAGAGTAGCACAATAGGCAAGCTCAGATATCGCTTCATTGAAGTGCTGCACAATGCGGTTATTCACAGGCACTCATCTGCAGCTGTGCCATAGGTCAATGAAAGCAGGATAGCCTCACGTAAGGCATGTCCGTCCTCTGGCCACCTGGAAAATAACACACACAGTCACGACCAGAGGTGGTAGCAGCTTCACCCATTCAGAAGATGTTGCATTGGGGTTGAGAGGAAGTTCTTGCCAGTTGAACGTTGCACCCGGCAGATGTCCTTAGAGTCCGGTACTTTGGACGTACGTCCAGTACGTCCTTGGAGTCCAGTACGTCTCGGTACTTTTGGTCCAGCAGTCCACCGCCAGGAGACAACGGACTTTTTCTGATGGCCACAGAGGCTTTGAGGATTTGTCTATTCTCGTTTCTTTGAAAGGCCAAATTATGAGAAGCTCAATTTTGAATAATTTCGTGCATGTGCTTGGCGCGAACGCCGTGATACGAAATGCCATGGGGCTAAAAAGACTGCTAAAAAAACTTGTCTGCGGTGGCTAAACTTGTTCCTGCGCAGGCAGACTTAACGATGAGAATGTTGCACCAGGAAACTGATACTTAAATTCATTCTTTAGCAAATAACATTCTAAAAAGTTTCCCCATGAAGAACTTGCAAGAGTTGTGGGGGAAAACCCTCGATCAATGCTACGATCGAATGGTGACTCAGCTTCGGTCAACAGCTGTCCTCCGTGGACTGACAGCACAAGGGTTGGTGGTTCTGGTCAGGTCACAAACACGTGATCAGCAGACACATTTCCATCAGGAGGTTCCATGTGGCAATGTACGAGCGAGATTGCAAAATGCACACACCCCTCATAATACTACTGGCAGAACATGGGTCAGAACACTACAACACTGGCCCTTACTGCAGTCGCCCATGCAGTCACTGCAAACCATTTTCTCGACCGGGCATGGATCATCAAAGAAATCAAGTCATTCGATTTGGTATGCCATCGGTCCTCTATCTTCTACCGAAAGGTCTCTGATCATCCACACATCTTGCGATGCCTATTAATCAGATTTAACATACGCACCAGATAAAAAGGTACACTCAGCTGTTGGTGAAGCACGCGCAGAACATTTAAGAGGTTAAATCCTCTATTGAAGCACAGACAGCTTTGCTTATCAATCAAGGACAGATTGCACCATTCTTTCACGAGGTCAATTGCTTTTCATTTCTTTGAAGACAGCGAGAGCAAATAGATCACGTGGGCAACGATTCACCGAACATTACAAAGCCAAGCCATAACTGCAACCACAATCCCATCATGGCTCCAATTTCTCAAGTTAAATACCAGCAGAAAATCTAAACTGCATCTCCTAGCACCGAGCTAAACAATTGAGATGAAGCATACAGTTTTTTAAATGTAAAGTATTAAGGACAAGGAGGGCTATGGGAGTGATAGGAGGAAGCGATTTTTGCTAATGCTGTAGGCGATAAAGTGGTTGCACACTAACAGCTGCTTAGGCTTTGATTGAGTAAGAACTCTCCCAAATACAAACTACTTTGTTAATAGGCGATCCAGTTACAGAAGAATCTCAACTAGCTTCCTTTCGGTAGCAAATTTAGTTCACGACAGATCTTAGAATGTAAGAAGTCCTAAAAGAATGGCTTCATCCTGCCGAGCCTGGTTCAAGACTTGAAACCAGCCGTGTCCAAAGTCCCTAGAGTCTAGCTGACTAGTTGCTCGTGTCAGCCGCCTCAGTTTGGTGCAAAATGTGTCACCAGTTATCGAGATGATGCGCTCTAAAAGTCGTTACAAAAGTCCATTCACTTGTTGGGCCAGTTCCGTCTAAGTCTTCATGACTAGCTTGAACATTTACGGACTTCTTCTAGGTTGATTATAGCATCTGGAAACTTTGCCACGTAGAGCAGCAATGAATGGTGAGCTGGCCCACAAAATACAACGCAAGCCAACTTCAAAAAGTTCAAAATACACAACAAAAGTATATGATTTACAATCATGCCAAAGCTTTGCGAGCAGAAGCAAATCACATTGGTCTGTTACAGCATTCTGGCTGATCACGAATCTGCCAGGAAGCAACACAGCAGTACGCTGCCAGTGGGCTTAAAGGCACAAGCTTTGGTGACTCTGCACAACTTCCGCAATACAATAATAATATGCATACCCTCGGCTGGATGCTCTCATCGACTTATCTATGCAACCGAAGTTGGGCACAGCAAGACCCCAGACAGCCAGTCGCGTTTGCCAACAGCCCACTAGGCTGTAATTTCAATGTTTCCATGCAACAGTGGTTACTTACTTCCACTACAGGAGCAATTTTAGACAATAACAAAGAACAAGCTTTGGCGTTATACACCTGATAATGTGGCCGTACAATTTCAGCTATTCAAAGCACTGTTGTAGGGGTTCAGCTACAATCACAGTAGAAAACTTTAACCCTGGCGGAGAAGCATCCTTCTCCGACGATGCAATGGCTGGCGGAAGAGTGCCAGTCTCTATAATAAAGCAAACTCTTACAAAATCAAGCTGCTTACATCATAAGCTCAGACAAAAAATTAATCCTGCTACACAACTATGCAAGCGAATCTACATGAGAATGGCTGGCATCTTGAGGTTCTGCTGGGTTGCACTGTATGGGACGTCCAAAAGACTGAGCCGGAAAGATGACTCAGCAGCAGGAACATTAATCGGACTCCAAAAGTAAAAGTCGGCCTGCGGTTGACAAAGGATCTCAGTGACCCCGAGTCCGATCAGCCGATGCAAGTAAACTCGAGAGTGATGACGAACCGCAGAGCAGCTGCATAATCCTGTATTTGGATATCCTTTAGTAAATGCAAGGTTGACCCATGTACACAGTGGCAGTCATGTCCCTTGTCCTCCAAGTGGATGATCCTGAACTACATGGAATCAGGAATCCTGCTCCTGTCTTCCGAAATCCGGTTGCACATGGAATCATATTCTTAATCCTCCAAGCAGACGATCAAGCTGCACACATTACATGCTACCACATTCACTGGCCATTTCATGTCTCTGACATCGATCAAGAAATGCGATCAGCATAAACAGAATGGGCCAAATCAAGCTGATGTGACACGAGAGCAGCGACAGTAGGAGGACTCCCTGGGCTACATGCAGCAGCCTATGGGCTCATCCTTCGCAAGAGTGTGCAGGCAATGCCCGACACCTACGCTCCAAAGGTTGCAATTGCTGCAAGTACAGTAGCACCAGCCTTTTCTGGCAAGCCAGGATACACACATGTATCGAGCACTCAAGACTAGTAACAAAGGAGGACATGAATGACTCACAGGGCTGCACTAGAACAGCAATCGCCAGCACACTGGACAGAATCTAGGCAGGCATGCTTCAAGGATCCAACACTGGCCCTTGAAAATGCACGACATTCACTTTATAACCAATATAGCAAGGCTACGTTATAACGGCAGGTGGCTTGGCAGCCAATGGCAAGGCAAGAAATGCTGACAGCTACGGTTGAGTTAACTGTCAAACGTGTCTCAGAAAAACCGAGCAATCAATACAGCTTCACAGCAAAGATCACCAGTAAGGAAAGCATGAGTCAGGCTGGTCTCAAGAGCCAAACCTGGACCTCAAGTGCTAACGCACTTTTAAATATTCGGGGAGTATAACACGTTCACATCCCATAGTCTAGAACAGCTTATTTCACTGGCAGCTTACAAGATGAAGCAGATGTAGGAATGGATTGCTATTTATTTAACAGTGTCTTGTGGCAACAACGACTTCCAAAGTCGCTGGACCACTCTGGCGTTTAAAAGCTTGCATTAAATTGAAGCTGACACTGTAATCGTTGCATTGGCTAGTATAAGTAGGAACTGACCAATGTGTATCATGGCCAAAAAAAAGTTCATAACGATCCGGCACAGACCAAGAGGCTGATGCTTCCCATAAGCATCGTCAGGCATGCCAAGGAAAGACAGGAGAACGGTAGTAATAACTGGTGTGTCACGCTAATAGTATTGATACAAAAGTCTGAAGGAAAGAGCTGCATCCCAAACAATAATTACCGTAAAGAGATACAACAGCAGGTGTGCCGTGAACAGCCTAAAGATGCTGTCATGTCATCTGGCTTCCACTTCATCTGCAGCATGCTCACTAGTTGATATATCATATTTCATTTGCACCCGGCAGCTCATGCTTGATGCCTGATTACATCGACTGCCAAACTTTCACCGACAGCTTTTTCATAATCAGCGATCAGAGAGAGATGCACATGGGAGTATGCCAGGTGCCGTACACCCGAACCAAACAGATTGATTCATCTCGATTTCCAGAACTATAGATACAAGGCAAGCAATTAGCATACAATTATTAGCATAGGTAAAATCAATAAAGCACCCTTGATCCGTCTCCCCAAAACATTGCCTCCCTCTATTTGTCCCCCAGATGCAGTTTGCTGTGACCCACATCCTTAAATGGAAAAACGGCAGCCTCGAGGTCTGTTTGCATTGCATTGCAATGCAAAGATAACGATGCAGAGGATTGATAAAAAATCGTCAATTCGTGCCTATATACTTTGTGTTTTGGCTAGAGTTACCCCTAAAAAACAGGGTCGGGCTACAATAGCTCCATTGCAAAGCTCAGAAACAGCAGTGCTGTCTAAAATAAACTGTCATACACCTTCCTGATGTGGATGGCCCCTCCCCGACATTAGTCCAGTGTAATATTGAGATGGGAGCGCTAAGCACGAGGAGGCATGATGTCACAATGGTGGGGTGGGGTGCCAAACACCGAGGGGGCCATATGCCATACCATGGTGGGGTGGGGGCGAACTTCAGGGGGCAGAACGTCGAGCAAGTTGGAGATATGACCGACTTTCATGTGAACGCACTCTTGCATGAACTTTGGAAAAACACGATATTGGAAGTCGGGACTTGGGAACTCGCGGCGATGTCAGTGTTGCCGAAAGTTACACCAGATGTAGAACTTTTGTAAGAGTAAGGGCAGAGGATGAGGCTGGCAAATTACAGCTTAAAGCAAGAAATGCTAATATTTCTCCTCTAGAGAGCAGTGCATTATAAATAACTAGGAACTTCAGCCAGTAGTCAATCCAGACAGGCATATTGTGCACGAGATATCACAAATGCAGCCGTGCCAGTGAACTGGCAGGGTGGGACTTCAGGCAAGGAGTGTACAACTCAGCAGCATTGCTATGAGCAAACAACACTTGCCACTTAGCAGGACTAGCATGAATGTGGTGAATTCACGTCCGAATTTGGGTGCCGCCAGCACGAGGCTCGACAGACATCACGTGGGTTAGACACCTAAACCTATACCATATTCTCGAAGGCGTTTTATTAGCAGATGCTTTCCTTTGGATGCAGGGCATTGTGTTCGCCCACGAATGTAGACCACAAACAACCAAGACTACGGCTTCAACCTTCTATCGATGGACCGATAGGCAAAATACACTCAGGTGTGTCTCACCCAACCAGTAGGCAAGACATAAGTTGTAGCGAGCAGAGCAGATTTTTTATTCACAATCGATCCTTAACAGAGCACGACTTTGACAAACTCGATTTAGCACCGTGGTCGCGTGTGCAAGGCTCATACACACACAGTGCGATGGCAGACGCCTTCGAGAGCAGATTGAAAGACGCTACGACAACATAAACAAACAGTCTAGCACAAGGACATGATGTACACGCTCACTGACCGAAATTATGCCATAGCAAAGTAGCAGCTGAAAGCTATGCGAGCTCACTTTCACGATATATGGTCATGATGTCGCACCTCGAGACCCTGGGACAAGTCTAAGTGCTCAAGACCTGCACCACGGTTTTGCCACGGGCTTGCCCTTCTGCAACATGCTTGTACGCTTCTGGAAGTTTCTCAAATGGAAAAATCTTGTCAACAACAGGTCGTATCTAAAAGAAAGAAAAAAGGTTACATTAGAGCAGACTCAAGATGGCCAACAGCCATTAGAGCTTCGCTGCGCTGGTGGCCACCGTGAGCATACTGGCCAGCCACTGTGCACGCCATTTGTCACAAAGATAACTGCTCCAAAGGCACACTAGGCATGACACTCAGTGACAGAACCTTTTGCAGGTAGGTAATTGGCTGCTGAATTCAGCTCACAATTCTTGAGCAACAACAATATGTCTACTGCTTGCAATGTTCTCAGGCATTTTTCTTTTTAGACTTCTACTTAATAATACCAAGGTAATTGATGACAGTGTCCTAAGAGAACTAAATGTCTTTCTAGGCACTTTGAAAGTCTTATGAAAACATGCTTGGGCACGACACTTCTCTTTATGGTACGTGCTTCCTTGACTCTTAGCTCAGCCACAATTTTCATTTTTTTTCTTCTGTCGCGTGATATGAATTCTGCTGGCATGCACGTTGAAAATCGCTTTGGATTAGTGAGTGCAAAACAGAAAACTCCAATACAATATCCACTTCGATGCAGTGGCTTGAAGTCACAGAAAGAGATTCAGATATAGGTAAATAATATCGGTTAACTGATGCTGGCAGCTCGATTTTTTTTGCTTCTCTTAACTGTATACAAGCAGTCCTAAACGCAAAGCAGTGGCTGCACCTTCACAGAGGCCGTGCAAGGTACTCACCCGCTTCTGACCAGAGTACGCTACGGCAGAAGGCCTTCTGCTGTTGGCCTTCTGCTGGCAAACAGAAAGCCAGGCAGCTACGGCCACGAGCAGTGACAGCCTCACTGCAATGAGTGACTCACTCTCTGTCTCTCCTACTGTCGGTCTGTCTGTCTATCTCTGTCTTTCTCACTCTGTCTCTCTCTTTCTCTCCCCCGGCTGTCTGTCTGTCTCTCCCTCTCTCTGTGTCTGTCTCTCCCTCTCTCTCTGACTCTCTCTGACTCTGTCTCTCTGTCTCTCTGTCTCTCTCTCTCTCTCTCTCTCTCTCTCTCTCTCTCTCTGTCTCTCTCTGTCTCTCTCTGTCTCTCACTCCCCTCATATTTGCAACCTCTATCAACAATGCTCTTTATCTATCGCTCACTCTACCCATCAACGTCACTTGCTCTGCCAATGTTTCCAACTCACTCTACCTCCTCTCCCCTCTCTTCTGTCTATCTCACTGTTGCCATCTCTTCTCACACTTACGCAAACACACATTCAATCTCTTTGTCTTTCCCAGTCGTCTCCACCTTTCTTTCACTGTCGACTTAACTCTTTTGCTGTCACACTTGCTCGCTAGATGATAGGACAACAGACAATTTCTTCGGGGAGGACAAAACACCCGCAAGTTTGCAAATGTGGATATGCGAACACGAGAAGAGCTAGCAGGTGCACACACGTGAACGTAAAGTGTGTATTTGTAAGCAGCAATCTGTAAACAAGCTCAGAGTCAACATTTACGAAAGCTTGCATGCATTACATCTGCACATCCTCCCCTTCCCCCCTCTGATGGCCGGTGGTAAGAGCAGGCCCAGTCGAACAGACCCAAGCTAATGAAAACCAGCGCAAACGACCAGTGTGGAAATAAAGTGTTTCTGCTGCAGTACACTACAGAAAATAACTCGAAGCCAGATATCCCCCACCCCTGTGCTACAAGGACTACGAAACTGAGCTACACAGAGCTACTACAGCTGAGCCAGACGGGTTAATTCTGGGAAGCAAGAACGAGCGGATTCAAGCGGCTGCATGACTCGAGCCCACGACCTAAAGGAGCGCAATAAAAGCACGAGCGAGCACCTTGGTACAGTTGGACCACAAGCCCAAGGGCTTAGGCATCTCTCCGGTTGGAGGAGTAGGTATCTTACTTCTGAGCCGGAATTTTCAATAACAAAACGTCGCGGCAGCTTCAAGTACACAGAGATCTGTACACGCACATACTGTAGCCAGCTGCAGGAATTCCGGTAGGTAAGACACGGGCGGGCAGCTTCATTCTTGATGCACACCCACTAGCCTTTGCATGCTGACCCTGTGCATGTCACCCCTAACCATGTTATTCATTTGTTCGTTTATCAAGCATGATATTACTCACCATTCAATTGCATTTCCCTTTGCAGCAAATGTAAAGCGCCTAGAGAGAGATTGAGTTCTCTGAGGGCGCTTTATCCAAGTGCATTATTATTATTATAGCCAGAGTCTCATTCCACAATCCTTATGCAACGACAACTTCTCTCCTGCAATAGTTTAACGCGCGCATCCTATCCAGCTGTCCTGCGTTGCTACATACATTCTACACATTTCTTCGGCTGCAAAATAGCTAACCAGACTGGTCAACCGAGGGAATCGAAAATGATAAGCTGGCTAATGCAAAGTTACTAAAACGCAAAAAGCGCTCATTTGATGAGCTGGCAAACGTAACACTACAGCCGCCACCATAACTAAGTGGTCACTTGATTGTTTCCTTGTGTTTAAAAGTTCAGCCGATCATATCGGTAACAGGTTTTATAGAGTAGCGCTGGACACAACCCAGATCTAGCCAAAGCTAACCAGGCTGCTGCTAGTAAGTACCAACATGGCTACACCAATCTTAACTTCTTCCCAGGCATTGCACGAAAAAAGCAAAGGCGTACACGACTCTAGTCTTCGAGCTTTACTAGCCGAAACAGATAGAATAGACTCACTGCAGTATTAATAGCAATAATAATAATATAGTATCCAACGAGAATTAAATTTCTTTCAAGGCACTTTACACAGCGGTAAAGGAAGCATATACAATAGTAGCAAGCATGAGTACATAGAAGCCAATTCCAATATGAAGGAAGCAGATGCTGTATGGAACCGGTGGTTTTTAGTTTCACTTTAAATTTCCATCAACTTACGATTTGCTGTGAAGTCAAGTCAGTATTGAGTTCCAAGATCTGGATATATAGGATTGAAGGTACAGTCTCTTTTAGGATTTTTAATAATAATAAAAACTATAATAGAATAGGTCCTTCGTTCAGCATCTTACGAAGAACTAAATCTCTGTCCATGTGCATTACAACTTGCTGCAAAAGCAGCAATAACCAGGGTTTATTGGCATGCACAGTATCGTGCTTTGACACGCAAGCAAAAGCACACACTATTATGCTTAGACAACATACAAAAAAAGCACAAAGGCCACTCGCGACCACCGGTCAGTTGGGCCGCTGCTTAGTAGCATGCACCGAATCAGGCACAAGAGAGCACGAGGCTAAATGACGCGAGTCTGAGGAGCAGGCAGTACAATGGGAAGCATAGGAGTAAGTATTTCAGAGAGGTAAGCCGTCGCATAAGATGATGATGGGACTTGGATGTGAGTCACAGGACTTGGATGTGAGTGACGGGACCTTGAAGTCGATAGGTAGCAGCTTGATGGGCAGCCAGTGTAGGTCTGTGTTATGCAGATTGGCACGCCATCTGCTTACAGCACAGGCAGAAAGACCTCTGGCAAATGTAATCATGTGACGTTAGGCCACTACTTATAAAGTATTCTATCTAAAAGCATGGATTTCAAAGCTATGGGACAGCTAGGCGATACCAACTGTGCACTGCACAAGTCATTTAGTGGGCGCTGTAGGTCGGACTGGCTAAAAAAAAGGCAAGTGGTCATAAGCCTGCACGTGCAGTGGTGCCACATCAGTGACACAAGCATAGAGCCAGAATCCATACTTTAGCAAACGTACAGCATCTATCACATGTAAAGACATTGCTGACCAACTTTAAGCCACAATCGGTCACAGACGGATGCAGACCTGTGCAGCAAGTTCTGTTCATTTCAAACATTTCTGTCACTACTGATCCGCTAGCTTGCATCTCTGTCGAACAAAAGCACGTGACCGTGGTCACATCAGTAGCCAATTGATGTGTCGAGTTTCCCCGCAGATTGTGGTATGTCGAAGAAACTATGACGAACTAGCGTTTACGACAGAAGGAGAATGCTAAGTAAAAAAAACCTTCATAATATTTTGAATGATCTAAGGACCAAATATTTATATAACTTACTCGACGAACTTGCTGAACCTTGAAATAGAGATATTCTCCATATTCAAAGGTGAAGCTGAATTAGATCGTGTGTGCCTTGCTCAAACCATTTTTAGCAATTCTTCAAAAAAGCAACAATGATGGTTCTTTGACCACACGAAAGGCACACGTAACCGAGATCATTCGGCATCCTTCATTCAAACACATGGGCCAACTTGAATCCGGTTATGGAGTTTTGGAGAACTTGAAGACGCTGGAAGATAAGTGTGCCAGTGTAGCCGGTGATCAGAAACTTTAAAGCTAGTTTTAAGCCCAGAGGTCAAATAAATTATATTTAAATTCAAGTGACAGCTTCCTTGTTCTTGTTCATAAGCAATGTCTACAGCAAGCTGAAAAAATAAAAGATGAAAAGGCTAGCTCAATCACAACCGTTTTAGAGCTGTACAATCTTGATTTAAGGCGATTGTCGATGAAGCTCAAGCATAGAGAGAGCATGAAGGTGACGTCTCTGACCTTCGACTAGCACAAAGTGCAAAATGACTACAGTGCCGGCGACGAATTTGGTTGACGACTGGTGCAGACCACGCAGGTACTGGCTGCTCTGACGTAATATGCAGCCATAAGTTTAATACTTATGCCTTGTGGCAGTGCTGTTGTTGAGACTGTTTTCTGTGTTTCCATGTACAAGGATTTCTTAATCGATTGCAGTGCATACCAGGGTAAAAGTAACCGAAACAATTGTAGCAGTATGCAATTTTTTTTTACAGATTCTGCATAGATTTTGAACTTTTTGCACATAGTGCCCACCAATTTTTGCCCCCTACCACCCCCTGTAGATTCTGCTTGGCTCAAGGCTGCACAATTTTGCTTAATTGCAAATTAAATGAACGGATCATCATCTGAAGCACATCGTCGACTGAAAACTAACACGAGCAAGGTCGCAAAGGATGCATGCCCAAGTACCTCTGTTACTTACTTTATCCTCCTCCACCAAGAGGCACACTTGCTTCAAAGCTGCAGCACTAGGCATAACATATGCCCAGCGGTAGTGGACACCATGTTGCTGGTATGCCTATAATATGAACCGCTCATAATAATACTCAAAAACAGTATAGCTGTCGTCATTGCAACGACTAGAGCATGTCAAGATATTGTCACTTGCAAGCCATGAAATGGAAGACAAGTGGATAGATCTTGTAGACAACAGAGATAGTTTTCCTTTACAGCAGAACGGTAGGGCTGCATACACGGGATATATTACCTGCACTGCACGATACGTGAAAATGCTGGCAGCAGAAACGGTGCCAGGGAGCCCCTGCTGGTCAAGTAAGATCAGGAGTGGAGAAGTGCATGTCACGTAGACGCCACCTGGTCTAACACATGCCAACAAATCTGTATTGCTGGCACAGTCCACCACCACATCCACCCTAAAAGCGACAAGAAGCTAGTTCGTGAAGCAGTGAGATCAGCAGCGTGAGATGGCTTCAGCACGGCAAAAGAAACATTCGTTTCAGTGCAATCAGGCGAAATCAAAGAAAAAGAAATATGATCGAAGCTTGTTTAGGCTAAAATGTAGCAGAAGATACACGAGATAAAGCTGCTCGGACTTGGAGTCCAAAAACCAAAGCCATGCCGATGTTATGGCCTGGTCAAACAAGAACACTAAGCAAGCCGCCTCCAAAAAAAGTCATGCACTTTGTTCAGTCTGAGCATCCCAAAACTACACCATGAGCGCAGCTAGGCCAGGTGCAGATAGAAAAAAATTTGTCCTCGAGCTTCACAAAAACTTCACATTTACCGAGTCTTCATGAAACTTTTCTAAATGAGTGAGAGCAGGCACACAAAACTGTGAACAATCTGGGCGAATCTCTTACATGCGAACATTCACATCATTGGGCTGAGATGACATGTTAACATCCAACACCATCGGAAATCGGCAGTGAAACATGGAACGATCTTCAGAAAACACTTTGGACTATGGAGCTAAAACTATGGTAAGGTGTGATAGAGCTACCAGAATAAGTACAGAATAAGGCCGGCCGGGATGGAAAGAAACAAGCAACATCACACACCCTTGGTCGAGGTATGAAAAATGCTGCATTTAAGCACCACAATCATGAATGGCACGTATACATACACATAGCTGAGCCTATATTAAAGTCAGCAAAGGCTTGCAATAACCCACATGCAATCCTAATATGTTCAGCATCATTCTAATAATAATAATAATGCACTTGATAAAGCCCCTCAGAGAACTTAATCTTTTTCTAGGCGCTTTACATTTGCTGCAAAGTGAAATGCAATTGAATGGTAAGTAAAATCATGCTTGAAAAGCAAACAAAATGAATAATATGGTTAGGGGTGACATGCACAGGGTCAGCATGCAAATGTGGTTAGTGGCAGCATGCACAGTGTCAGCACGCATAAGCACATCAAGGACGAATCACAGGGACCCACTAAATGCTGTCCTAAATAGGTGTGTTTTTAAGTTCCTTTTAAATGTGGTCAGGTCAGGGGATGTTCTGACGCAGGTCGGGAGCGAGTTCCAGGCTTTGGGAGCATACGAACTAAATGCACGGCCTCCAAAGGATTTGAGATTTGTACGAGGTATTTGTAGAATGTTGGATTCCGAAAAGCGGGTGGTACGATGCTTGGCCTGATGGGGGAGTATGTCAGAGAGATAGGCTGGAGCCATAGAATGAAGGGACCTAAAAGTGAGCGACAAAACCTTGAAGTCAATCCAATGCTTGACTGGTGGCCAGTCCAGGTCGGCGAGAAGTGGAGTAATGTGGCAACTGCGACGCTCACGACAGACAAGCCTAACTGCAGAGTTTTGCACCAGCTGCAATCGCCTGATCGCACATGCTGGTAGGCCAGTAAGCAGTGAGCTGCAGAAGTCGAGACGGGATGTCACGAATGCATGGACCAACTCGGACGTGGTATCCTTATCTAAACAAGCCCGAATTTTAGCAATGTTATGAAGCTGAAAATAGGCAGATTTGACTATGGAGCTGATATGGTCGTCTAACGAGAGGTCGCTTTGGAATATGACACCTAGATTTCGAGCTGATTCAACTGGAGATATGCTGGCAGAGCCAATTTTGAGAGTCGGCCTTTCAAATCTCCGAATTACACTGGGTTTGCCCATAACTAGCAAGTTAGTTCGGGGGCAGGCAAAAGTTGGGCGGATTTCAATTGTGGTCACGACCTTGGTAGTTGACACAGGCCATGTTGATTTTTGCAGACTAGTCAGGCATACGCCTTTGCTGACAAGGAGGAAGTGAGTCAATGGACGAGGGGGCAAAAAGCGTCTTGAACTGCACAAGTCTGGATGATGGTTCAGCTAATGTATAAGTTTCCAGTTTTGTAAAGGGTAGCACCACCGAGAGGCACCGTCTGCTGGCCTGCTGCTTTGCACCTGGCAAAAAATAACCTGACAATGGTCACATTGCCATGCTGATATTAAGCCACGAAGGGACCAGATTTCGGCCATTCGGGGGGGGGGCAGCCAATCACAGGGAGGCATAATAGAACCATTCTGTCTTCCGGTCTATCCGAGAAGGAGTCGGCTTCCTAGGAGTGTTTCTCAACGACGTTTGTGATAGTGCACCAGAACAAGTAGGCCAAACGATCTGTCCAAAAGGAGTTGGGTAAGAAAACAGCCCGGCATTGCATAGCAGCATCCGATAAAAACTCGTCATTATACAAATCAACACTTTGCCTGTCTTGAATAGTAGTTTATTTGAGAAAAAGGACAGCACCAGTTGATAAATACCAGTTTTCTGCTCCAAAACTGTAAAAAGCTCTCCATATGCCAAGTCCGGATTTACCGTAGGAAGACAGCAAGTAACTGCAACCTCAGAATGACTTGCAGCTGCCTTTAAGCAATCGTTTACCATTCATTGAATGTGGCATCCTGTTCATGGAGTCTACCCTCAACTGATAAGACGGCAAGTTGAAGCAAAAGCATCAAATACAAGATCATCGACAGCTAATTTACTGCACAAGAGTACCATTCATAACCTCAGCCATCAACCAGTTCACAAGCAACTAATGAACAATGCTATCAAGCAGGAGGGGGGTGACACTTACAGCAGAGCAGCACGAGGTGAGTAGCGCGAGGCTCTTCACTGCACTGCTCAAGAAACCGACGTACGGATCAATCAGTAGTGACAGATCAGAAGTCGAAGTGAAAACCTTGCTTTATTGGTCGGACTTGCTTTTGAAATGCAGCACCCACGCACAACATACCCGCCAGTGCTTCTCAGTGCTTCCCCGACGTCCTGGGTCTTGTAGTCAATAGCGAGGTCAGCACCAAGCCGATTAGCCAGTGGTATGGCATCAGAGGACACTGTAGTCACAACCGTTGCACCCCAGGCCTTGAGTAGCTGTATGCCGAACGTGCCGATTCCACCCGACCCACCTGTGATGAGCACTCTGAAACGATTTCGGAAGTTCGGTAAGAAACGATGCAGCTCCGATAACAAATAACAGAGCAATAGATCAGATAGCAGAGCAAGCACAGAATAAATTGAATTGCAGACTAAGGCAAGCGACTGACACAAGTGTTACCGACCGTTTACCGGGTGCGGTCTTAGAATTAAGACCTCCGATGGTTGAAGCAGCAGCCCAAAAAGTAAGGGAACAATATGGAATGGCAGCAGCATCTGTATGAGTAAGATTTTTCGGCTTCAGCGATATCTAAAATAAAAGGCAGCATCGCATACACCATCGGCAAGAGAGTGGGACAAAAAGAAATGATGGCCCAGTCACCTCGCTGCTTAGATGTAGTCCCTATAGCAAGCATAAGCGTAGCTCGGCTACTAGCAAAGATCGACTACCATTTTCCATCGCAATGTCAAATCAAGGCGCAGTACATGAAAGCACATATCTACTCCAGAGCTAAATACTAAAAAGTAAAGAAAAAAATATGTCCGAAGAAGAGCCTGAGCAGCTACCACTTTCCCTTTCCAGGGCGATAAAGCATTGACTGGCGTGAGCTCGAGCTCGTGGCCTTGGTCAAAGTGCAAACACTTTAGTCCTGAGCTAACGAGTTGATATATATATATATATGTATGTATGTATGTATGTATGTATGTATGTATATATATATATATATATATATATATATATATATATATATATATATAATACTCGAAGAAGAAATGCTGGGCACCCGAAACGAATAGGAACCGAATGTCGAGCTGAAGCCGACTTTTTCTCCACACACACGGTAATGCAAGACGAAGCCCGGGTGGTGAAACGCTCAGCCTGGTTAGAATGGGGGGGGGGGCTGCAGCCAGCAGGCCTATCGGTGCACTTCTTCACAAAACTGCCTGAAGCTTGATGGCTTTCGAGAACGGCCGATGATATAAAGCACACAACAGGACGAATTTTGATCTGCACATCTGCCAAATGACAGTAACTTAATACTTGAATAAGCACCAACAGTCTATTTCATTCGTTCGAGAGAGTAAAAATGATGGGAACGGTGCATAATGCAGAAGGTTCTACACAAATGTTAACGCTTTTATTTGTTCTGATGGCAAATCCTGTATGCCATACCACCGGCACTCAGCCAACACATACGGACAGCCACTGTCGAATAGTATTTACACACAAGAGGGACAACTGGACTAGGCGGTTGCCAAGCTGCAGTTTCTGTTGCAACGAATTGTACAGCATCTAGGCAGAGATCAAGTCTATTAGGGCACCGTAAAAACGACCCATTAGTTTGATATTGATTGAATACAGCTCGGTGTGACTCCTAGCCAAATTGAGGAACAGCCACGAAAATGACCTGCAACCAGCAATAACCAGGCAGTCAAGCATTTAAGTTAGGTCAGCAAACATTGCCTTGGCAGAGCAGTGTGTTTGTAAAGACTCGAGGAAGTTCTCAGTCAGGTCCGAAAATCCCCAAAAAAACGGTAGTGGGCAGAAAAGGTCAACTAGCCAGGTGGCTAGCCGTCATACACAAAGATCAGGAGACAATCGACCACGAGGAGGGCAATATGCACATAATAATAATAATAATAATAATGCACTTGATAAAGCTATCTCAGAGAACTCAATTTCTCTCTAGGCGCTTTACATTTGCTGCCAAGGGAAATGCAGTTGAATGGTGAATAATATCATGCTTGATAAACAAACAACATGAATAACATGGTTAGGGGTGACATGCACAGGGTCAGCATGCAAATGTGGTTAGTGGCAGCATGCACAGTGTCAGCAAGTATAAGCACATCAAGGACGAATCACAGGGACCCACTAAATGCTGTCCTAAATAGGTGTGTTTTTAAGTTCCTTTTAAATGTGGTCAGGTCAGTGGATGTTCTGACGCAGGTCGGGAGCGAGTTCCAGGCTTTGGGAGCATACGAACTAAATGCACGGCCTCCAAAGGCTTTGAGATTTGTACGAGGTATTTGTAGAATGTTGGATTCCGAAAAGCGGGTGGTACGATGCTTGGCCTGGTGGGGGAGTATATCTGAGAGATAGGCTGGAGCCAAAGAATGAAGGGACCTAAAAGTGAGCGACAAAACCTTGAAGTCAATCCGTTGCTTGACTGGGAGCCAGTCTAGGTCGGCGAGAAGTGGGTGTAATGTGGCAACTGTGACAGAACATGGAATTTGGAACCTACAAGGAATCCAAAACAGGACTACAGGAGGTATTTATTCTCACAAGTCAGCCTCAAGGTATTGCTTACAGTTACGAGCTCGATTAATTCCATTATCCAATTCAATTCAGGGCAGAGAAATGCATTAGCAAGGCAGAATTCCTTTAATGAATGAGAGCTTTTTTTTATATCGAGTAAGCTGCTGCTCTGGGAGGACACAGGCAGCACAAGACTGTGCTCCCAGTGATAAAATTAGCAAGTAGGGAAGCTACCGCAGTGGCACATTAATTTCAGATACCTTTCTAGGTTGTGGTTGGTGCTAGAACAGCCGTTTCATAAAATTGGCTCGCAGTAACAATCAATCTCTAACGATAAGAGATCAAACTCAGGTAAGTCAAGGTCAAGGCTGATTTAACAGCCTTGTCCGTATGTGGGCAGAAGAGCCTTGCCGGCTGTTACCACTAATTGTAGTGAACAATGAAGAATTGCCAACTGCAGCACTTGTACCTACGACCTGGATCGTGTAGAGCAAGCTCCTTATAAAATAAAATAAACATAATTCATATGCATAGCACCCCCAAGAGAACTTCTCTATTCAGGAATCTCTAATAAATCTTCTAAGGAATCTCTAATTCTAGGAATCTCTAGAAAGTCTCTATTCAGGCGCTTCACATATGCCACGGAGCTCGAGCCCACGATCTCGGCCAGACCAAGGGCTCGGCCAGACCAAGGTCTGGCCGAGCACCTTAACCGCTGGGCCAAACCGGCTCCTCGCCCCTGGGGCTAAGACCCAGGAGCAACAGGAACATGCTTCGGGGTCACCGTCACACGTCGAGCAATCACCAGCCCATGCATTTTTCAGATACTGCAAGAAATAACAGCACATACATATGGGGAGCCCTTACCTTAGCTTTAAATATACTTCCTTTCATATCAAGATTCACTGCTTGAACGCTCGCTTAAACGAGGGAAACCCAAGAGAAGCCAACAAGTGTTCAGGATGAGGATGCTAGTGTACGTTGCAGTATAAATGTACATCGTGATATTAGATGATCACCGAATATCACCGAATGCATATCCGTGTACATCCGTGTACCGCGAGCTACTTGGGAGCCAACTAGGAATTCTCACTCGGCATGCGAATGAGTGGACACGGGCATCAAACGCCACAGTTGGTACATACGCAATCCTCTGAAGTGGCGGCCAGCTCGCCGTGCGAGCCTTGCAGGTGGACATCGACGATACCCCACACCTACAGCGGTTGATGAGCTGTCTGTCAACCAGGATGCAGTTACTTGCATCTGCCGTGAGAGCGAATAATGAGAGGGAGCATTTCGACAGCGCGAAAGGTCAAGACTAAGCAATAGCACGCAAGCAAGTACCGGACCATCGAATACTACAGCAGCCAGAGCAAGCGGCTACACTGCATATGAGCAGGAGAGACAGGTCGGTCAAAATGGATGAGCTGCCCAGGTACAATGGATGGGCCTCAAGTTAGAGGAGGTTGAGCACTCAGCCCCCCCCCCACACATAGGCCACGACTGACAGGCTATTCATTCTTTGCACTGTGTCCGGCTGTGTATTTAGCTGTCTCTATAATTTTAATATTTTGCATATCAAGCCGATCTAAAACCAACTAAGTAGTACAACCGGAAATGCATTTAAGAACTCTCACACACACACACACACACACACACGAACTGACACACTCTGTAACACGGTAGCCGAGAGCAGCCCAACGCCACCATTCGCGCCGTCGATATGCGGGGCTAAATTGTTTGCTTAACGCCCCCACAAAACAAGGCAAGGTCGATTGCGCAAGCACTTTGCTGGCTTCCTCATTTTTTGCATCACTGGCAAGGCTGAAAGCCTCGAAGAAGCCTAAGACGTTCAGGTAGCCGCACGGAGCAGCACAGCACAAGTCTGAGGACTGCAGCGGACTGCAGGGGCGCAGACTGAATAGTCGCCAGCACTGCATCAGCAAGCACACAGCAACACAGCATCCTCGAGCCTCGCGATTTCATCCTCTGCAGTATCAGCACGGCTCGAGCTCTGCTGCTACTGCACGACCCAAGGAAAGTTGACGTAGAGGTTAGCTTGCTCAGCAGTCTCATTTATATGTCGAGCAGAAGAGCATTGACAGCTATCACTTGCTTTTGCAGCTGGTAATACAGAGTTGCCTGCCGAATGACTCGAACCACGACCTGGGCGGCAAGCAATGAGCATTTAACGATCTGGGCTAAGACCACAGTTTCATCCAAGATCTACGCAGAAGAGGCGCACGAGATCAAAGCCAGAAGAATGGGACATTCGGGCATTCTCATCACAGGCAGATGAGTGGCAGCTTGGAAGCAGCAATGCTTAAACAGAACCACAGACCACTCAGTGGCAGTGCTGCACTGCTCGTGAAGTCACCCATATGCTACCAGTGTTCATTTAGTTTTGCTCACATGTGGGCACACACATGCGCACGCACACACACATGCACGCACGCACGCACGCACGCACACCCACACACCCATACACACACCCACACACCCACACACCCACACACACACACACACACACACACACACACACACACACACACACACACACACACACACACACACACACACACACACACACACACACACACACACACACACACACACACACACACACACACACACACACACACACACACACACACACACACACACACACACACACACACACACACACACACACACACACACACACACACACACACACACACACACACACACACACACACACACACACACACACACACACACACACACACACACACACACACACACACACACACACACACACACACACACACACACACACACACACACACACACACACACCCACACACACACACCCACACACACACACCCACACCCAAACCATTCACACTCAACCACATAGAACAGCTTTACCCAACACCATTACTTTCGAAGGGCAAGAAATGTATGAAGAGCTATCGTTATAGTCGAGCATCGTACTGACAGAATCAAGAATACTAAATCTGGCAAGTCACCTTAGCATTCCTAGCAATCCACTACAAATACTGCACACGCTTGCTTGAAGTGCGATCATGCAACACCAGTTGAGCATATTGCCGTTATAACCACATAAGCAATAAAGCTGTACAGCTCAGACACTTCCAGCTACGAGAACAATAACAACATAAATAAAAAACTTGTACAGCACCCCCGGAGAGCTAAATCTTTTCTAAGCACACCTGTTAGGATGGAAACATTAGTTAGTGATAGCATGTAAAAGTTCTAATTGGATAAACCTGCAAACGTAAATTCCATGGACGGAGGAAATGCTGTACAGAATAGAAAGGTTTTTAGCATCTTTAAAAATGTCGTCAGCGGATGGCAAATCGTCAATAGGCAGTGCATTTTAGCCTGCGGGAGTTTATTGAAAAACCGAAGGCAGCATCACTAAAAGACTGAGGTTGGCTAGACATGTATGTATATGACCCGATTCGGAAGAGCAGACAGTACGAAGCCTGAGAATTAAGTATTTCAGCTGGTTAAGTTGCTCCATGACCGAAAAGTGAGTGATGGAACCTTAAAGTTGATTCTCTGATTGATGGTAAGTCTTGCAGGTTGGCAGGAAGTGATGTTACGTGGCAGTCGTGATGCGCACGACAGACAAGCTTGAAAGCTGAGTTTTGCAGCAACTGTAACTGTCCCATTGCAATACCGTCGGAGTATTTGAAAAAGAACACGTGTCCAGATCACCAGCACTCTACAGCATCATGGCAAATCGCATAAAAACTGAATAAACTATGGTACCTCGTCGCCCGGCTTGTAAGAAGTAACATTCTTCCCCACCGCCTGCACAGTGCCCGAGAAGTCTCGACCAAAAGTGAGCGGAAACGGCTCCCTCAGCTTGGCTAGCTCTGCTGACCGTGAAGTGGTGAGGGCATTCAACCATCGAAGGTAGCCCAGTGCTGTCGAACCATAGCCGCCTAAAAGTTACAAGCAAGAATCCCGGGTGAATTCCATGCAACTCGGAGAAGGGTTAATGCAAAGCAAGCCTCAACTTCAGCCCGGTAAGCAATGCATGCTGACCACCATTGATGCAGGCAGCATCGGGTTAAAGCCAAAGGAGCACTTGAGAATAAAAGCTACGAAAATACTGCTGAGATTGGTCCAATAATAGTAATATTAATAACAATAATAATAACACACTTAATAAAGCACCCTCAGAGAACTCAATTTTTTTCTAGCCGCTTTACATTTGCTGCAAGGGAAGCATGATTGAATGGTTAGTAGTAGCATGCTCAATAAACAACAAGAATAACATGGTTAAGGGTGACATGCACAGAGTCAGCATGCAAGTGTGGTTAGTGGCAGCATGCAGTGTCAACAAGCACATAAAGGATGAATCGCAGGGACCCACTAAATGCTGTCATAACTAGGTGTGTTTTTAATTTCTTTTTAAATGCGGTCAAGACAGGGGATGTCGTGACGGAAGTCGGGAATGAGTTCCAAGCTTTGGGAGCATACAAACTAAAGGCAGGGTCTCCAAAGAATTTGAGGTTAGTACGAGGTATAGGTAAACAGGTAAATTCCGAAAAGCAGGAGGTACGATGCTTAGCCTGGTGGGGCAATAGATCTGATAGGTAGGCTGGAGACAAAGAATGAAGGGACCAGAGAGTGAGTGACAAAACCTTGAGGTCGATGCGTTGCTTGATTGGGAACCAGTGCAAGTCGGCGAGAAGTGGTGTGATGTGGCAACTGCAGACAAGCACAGCTGAGAGTTTTGCACCAGCTGTAAGCGCCTGATTGCACAGGCCGCTAGACCGGTAAGCAGTGAGTTACAGAAGACAAACGCACGGACCAACTTAGATGTGGTATCCCTGTCTAAATCAACTACAGGGGTACCTTAGCTTACGAGCTAAATTCGTTCCGTGAGATGCGATTTGGTAAACTGGCCACGCTGTTCCACAAGCTCGATCGGCCGCTTCTGAGCAGTAAGAGGCTCATCTAGCGGGTTCAAGCAAAACCTCACATCGGCTGTGCCTGCCTTATCAAGCTAATCTTTTATTCTTTTTCGACAGCTGACAGAGCTAGTAACTCAAATTTCTCGTATGCTAAATCTATTTTCCCCATTAAAATGAATTGACATGCCATTAATCCGTTCCAGAACCACAGAAAACCTCGATTTTTGTCACATTCTTAAATTAAAAAATGCACTTACAAGTAATGAATATTGTTTAAAAACACGATACAATATCAAGTGCTGCAATACACGGGTTTTATTAATTATAATTACACCATTAACTTGTAGATCAGACGACTTGAAGTTGCTGACGGAGTTGGTGGAGAAAGACTGAAATGAATACCTGATTCGTATTAATCGATTTTTCCCTTTTCGCCATGCTTTCCTCACTTTCATCTGCAGGAGTTTTCGATAAAAACCTGTCCAGTGAGGTCTTCTTCACCCTCACTTTCACATTGTTTCTCAAATGAGCTATGCAAGTGTCATTAAATAGTCTTGCAGTGTAGCGCCTTTCACTACCACTGGCCTTACTGGCCTGAGTAACCACATGCAGTTCCTCCCATCACCCTCTTGGTTATGTCGCTATACACGACAGCAATACCGTTGGAACCGCTTAAAATGAATGAATGTGGCACGGGATGCTGGGCGGATGTTGCAGCGTTCACTGCGAGGTTCTCTTCGGCAACCGAGCTGGCTCGCAACCAGAATTCTAGCTCTCAACTCAAGAGTAGAAAATCGGCCGAGAGACAGCTCGTATCTCGAAAAACTCGTAAGTTGGGACACTCCTAAGCGAAGATTGCACTATATTTGTTTGGGATACTTTTCAACAGACATACATGTTAAAACTGGCATCTGAAGTTTTGAAGACTTTCGCATAAGAAAAAACATTACGAAAATGAATATAAAAACCATGTCCAAGCCAAAAGTAAAGTGGAAGCAACATATCTACAAATAACAAGTATAAGGCATCTTTTGTGACTCGTGTCCCAACTTGTTTAAATAGGTACATCGAGGTAAATGATTGCAGTTAGTTGAGGTTCATGCTTGTGACTTTCAAACAGCTTCATTTACAGTGAACCATTGCGGCTTTTAAATTTCATAAATCGTCGAACACTGCACGGATCAAAGTAAAATGTAAAATGAGTTTAGTTCCGCTTGTGCACCACTGCAGTAGTTCATTTCTAATTTCGATAGGAGTCAGTTTTTCTATGACTGTCATCAAACGTCCTTGAACTAACTGGACATACTGCAATCCTGGACATGTATGACACGTCTGTCTAGGACCATAGGCTACTCAGTCATGCGCATGTTAGCGAATGATTTAGCAAGAGCAGTTGCTCGACAGACAGCAGGTTTTCTAAGCTGCACATTGGCCGAAGCAGCATTTCATTTGAAAAAGCATACGTCATATCGATAACTGCAGCCCCAACCACCGAATCCGGCTTTGGTAAACTGGCCACGCTGTTCCACAAGCTCGATCGGCCGCTTCTGAGCAGTAACAGGCTCATCTAGCGGGTTCAAGCAAAACCTCACATCGGCTGGGCCTGCCTTATCAAGCTAATCTGTTATTCTTTTTCGACAGCTGACACACATGAATTTGTGTATAGCGATCACCCGTCGCAGGGTTTTAGCCGTAGCAGGGTAATGCGCCGCTAGCTCATCACGACCCGTGTCGTGGGGTAGTTATCTGAAACAGGATTGGGCGACGAAGCTGGCGGTGTATCCTAAGAAATACCCAACGCTCTTCACGGGCAGCCAAACGACGAGGTCGCGAAGCCGACGCCAACGAACGAGGAGCTCCGAAACGACGGAGCCGGCGGCCGGAGCGGCGTAAAGCTGGTGCGGCGACGGCTTGCACAGAGCCAGCCAGAAAAATAGCCCCAATAACGTCGCACCGACGCGATAAACTAGTCACTTCCTCGGCCGCCTCTCCTCTTCCTCTTCTTACCCAGCATTCTGGTGTCGATGGGGTTGACGCTGGCAGCGTGCACCTTGACGACCACATCCCTGGGACCGGCAACTGACGGCGCGGCGCTAGCGCGAAGCTGCAGACTTTCGACAGAGCCGTAGCTTTCGGCTTGCCAGCTCCTCATGAGCCTCGCACCGAGGCGGCTCCGTGGCCCGACACGGGAGCCAAACGTCGACATGCGCTCGGCGGTCTCGTCGAACCACGAGCCGGAGGCGAGCGGCGTAAACAGTGAAAATGTCGTGCTCGCTGTCACTACTGTGCTTCCGGTGCGTTGCAGTAGCAATAACCAACGACAAGCAGTTCTCGCATAAGTTGTCTCGCTAAGTTCTCGCATTCATCGCTGATTTTTGTGTAGAGCGTTGAGTTTTTGCTCAAATTAATGTAAACAGGGTACATGTGTCAGATTACTTTCAGCGCAAAACAGGAATTTTTACATTTACGTTCATTGCTTAGAAAGTAAAGTGGTACAGAGTCGACGGCTACCTGAAACGGCCTCATATCGGTTCCTTCCCACCCTGGCGCATCGGCTGCGTTGATTATTCATCATTGGTCCGCACAACAAAAAAGATCGAACGAGACTATTTTGAAGCAACATAGGAATGCCCCAAATTATTTAATCTCACAAGTGAGTGTCGCTGAATCGCCGGAGAGGAGGCGTATTCCGCTGCTGCCCAGGAAGTGTCGCAAACTCCTGAATACTGGATCAGTGTGCTGGTGCGCCATAAACAGGTCATCCCGTCTACAGCGTTTACGGGGTCGCGAATTCGTTGGCGCTAGCTGGGCAATAGCACATGTCTGTCTTTCGCTGCTCTGGGAAACAGGAAATAACTAAAACCCGGAAACGAGCTATTCTCTATTGTCTCACAATGTTGGCTTACGGAGAAGAACCAGCAGGTCTAACAGAGGTAGTGCACGAAAGTTACACGCAATGGGAGCAGATACAGGGCATCTCTGGATCTGCAGCATCGCCACACTAAGTAAACTTGAGTATAGTCTGACACTATGACAATAAATTAGCTGTTCTATTCCTCCGCCTAAAGGCCGCTGGCGACAGAAGCTGTAGCTCTGCAGGTCCTAGACTGTGGAACTCACTTCCGCAATTCTTACGCAACGACTTACAACTACTCTCCTGCTGCCAACTAGGGCACATCCTTTCCAGCCGTCCTGAGCTGCTACTTCCATGCTACTCACTAGCTCAATTGCTCTCCGGACACTGCTACGCTTCTCCCTTTCTCTTTCGTGAGATGAGTCTGTTGGCTACCGAATGCCTACAGAAAGCAGCTTAGGCTTCGAGTTCGCTATATAAATCTCTCCTGCGTAACACTAGCATAGTCTTTGTGGCTTCGTTGAGTTACAGATGGAGATAAGTTACATCACATTAAGGATATGGTTTTTAACATAACTTTTTTTGTAAGGGGACAGTGTCGCTCCGAGTCCAGAAATGAGCTAGTTTGGCCCAGTGGTTATGGTGCTCGCCCCGACCAAGGTCTGGCCGAGGTCGTGGGCTCGAGCCACGTGGCAGCCTGAAGCGCCTGAATAGAGGTTAAGTTCTCTTAGGGCACTATACATATGAATTATATTTTTCTTATCCGTGTTTTCATTCGCCAATCAGGAAATAGGAACACTCAGAGTTATAACTGCGTATGCTTCTATGAATGTATCCGGCGTCTTAGTCCGCATCTCTAGCCTTTGTGCCGGATATCCGACTTCCGAACAAATGCCATTGCCGATCGGCGGTGTGAGGGCCTGCCCAGCTCCTCAGCTGGCTGGCTGGCTGGATGGGCTGGCTGGCTGTCTAGCCGACTACCCGCTGCCCTATGTCGGACTCTACTGCTGACTATCCCCGGCCAACTTCGAACAGCCGTCGACGTGAAGGACAGTCTGACTGGAGCCTTTCCAGGAGGAAATGCGATCGATCCTAACCCACTCTCGTCGCTCCAAGGCTAATGTGCTTTTCTGCTAAGCAATTATTCGTGCCTGGCACACTGGCTCTTTGACATAAGGCAGGTGTTTTCTCCCTAGCAGTTAACCGAAATGCTGCTCTTCTCACGCTAGCCGTTCATGGACCGCAGTGATTCTCCGCCTAGCACCCCTAGCACTTATGTCGCCCAATTATTCCGAGATGGTTATTGGCAGTAACTGCCACTGCCCAACGGCAATACATAAATCGCCGAAAATCAAAGGTGAAGTTCGAAGCAAGACGAACGTCTGACGTCAAGAGTTAAGTGAAGAGAGATCGATATAGATCGATGCAAGGACGATGAAGGTGAAGAAGATGAAGGGAGTAAAAAAGTCAAAGGCATTCTTGCTCTTCAAAATGATATAACACTTATAAAAGCACTCGTTCAGTTACACAATTGGCGGCAAAGACAACGAATTACCCAGCGCAAAGTAGATTTGCATGCATTTCAGTAGCCCGAGCTGTCCGGATACAGCGTGGGTCAAATCGTCCAGGTCGTCCTTTGATCCTGGGCCCAGCTGGCCCGCCGCAGCAGGCGACCGACCCGAACCAGTTGATCTCTACATATAAAGGTCAGCTGCTGACGTGGACGTTGGCACGTCGTCGTAAAAAAAATCCTAGCTGATTAAACAGCCTCTTTTTGTATAGCGACAGAAGAGCCTTTACGGCTATCACCACCGCTTGCAGTGGCAATAAGGAATCGCCCACCGCAGGAATCGAACCCACGACCTCGGGACCGAGGTCGTGAAAGCAACCGCCTTACCTAGTGTGCCATCACGGCTCACAGCTGCGAATACCCTAGAGGGATCGCGAGAAGGAAGCGAAATGACGCGGCGCTGCTGTGGATTTGACATACTGTACGTGGACGCCATTTGTAGCTGTCAATTTGCTTGCGCTTCAAGTGCGGATGCGGAGCGACACAGCAGAAGCTGACCCCTGACCCCCGAAAGATACAGGTGCTGGGCAGAGTAGTGCGACAAGCCTGCTCGCGCCAACTATCTATGGGCGTGCCTCGGCCAATGACTGGACCTTTTCTAAATCTAATTTACTTGGCTGCTCTCTCTCTCTCTCTCTCTCTCTCTCTCTCTCTCTCTCTCTCTCTCTCTCTCTCTCTCTCTCTCTCTCTCTCTCTCTCTCTCTCTCTCTCTCTCTCTCTCTCTCTGCCTCTCTGCGGTTGTACGCGTGGCGGTGGGCACGACTACTACCGTCACGTTTCCGAACTTACTGCTTAAATGTCATAGGCTAAGTTTAAACGTCATAAGCTTACACGAGGCATTGTCCTCCTGCCGAACGCTGAATCATTCGCACATGCATCTTCACTAACCAAGCACCCCATCAGTCCCGAGGCACATGGGATCGCCAGGGCCTGAAGCCTGCTGCGTGCACTCAGTGCCCCAAAGTTAACTTCCGCTCGACCGACCGTTTTAAAGCATGAGCCACGTGGTCGCCTAACGCCGCTAGCAGACTGCATTTCAAACGAGCCCTGGCGGAACGTTTTGGCTCCAGGAAACAGCAAGCTGGGGCTAAAGTTATCGGTACGCCAGGCAGGCAGGGTGCACCCGATAGCCTAGGTGGCCTTATTTGAAACTCCTGCGGCATGCGTACTTGTCGTTTAACTGTCGGCGAAGGTGTGGCAATGGCTGAGAGACCTAGACCTTCTCGCCGCGAACCACACATGATGATTCTGCATTGGGTATTACGAGTTGGTGGGTTTTTTCTCACAAGAGTTACAGAAATTTCAAAAGTTAAATACTGGTTGTAGTTAAGCCGGCTGCGTCGTGCTTTTTCTCCTTCAGTGCCATGTTGCGACTCGACCTTACCCAACGCCCGTGAAAAGTTTGCATTCCTGACTAAACGATAGGTCTTTCCTCGCTGAAACACTTTTTGTTTACAGCTGATATAAAGAAAGCAAGGATTACTAAACACAGACTTGAGAAGGATGCCAAAACTCGAGGGGCTTTTGAAGATTATTGTCGGTCAGAGGTCAATAACCCAAAAATGCTAATTCCCGCTCTCGACGATCGTGTTAACCTCTTCAAAGCAGATCAACCGTCCGGCGATCGGAATGGAGAGTTAGTAGAGCGTTTCTCTAAATTCTTCATAGGGATTATAGAATGGATTAGGAGCGAAATCGCCTCACTGCCGTCTCTGCAGAAATTTCCGAAGTTCTCTTTATTAGGCGCACGAACCAGTTGATGCCCTCCATAGCAAATATCGTAAATATATCCATGATTACCATTGAAGTCTCTTCCCCTCTTAAAACACCGAGTTTGTCAGATCACTCATTATAAAGTGAGCCCTAGACCACGAGAATGTAGGTCACTCTCCAATCTGCCATTCCTATCCACGACACGTGCACGAGAAGCGGCCACGTAACGCACATCTTTCTAGCAAGTTTCAATCTGGATTTAGAGCTACCACTTCCCAGGAGCTGCTCTGCTGTAAGCATGCAATGACCGCCCGACCAATGCGCATCAGGATAGAGCCTCTCAGCGGCTCTCATAGATCTCTTAGCAGCATCTGACACTGTTGACCGTAAGATCCTCGTGGGATGCCAATCCACGCGGAAGGTATCGCTGGCACGGCGATACGCTAGATTAGGTCCAACGTCAAAGAGAGACGTTAGAATGTAGATATAAATGACTGTCGGCTATCTGGGGAGCCCTAATAGGGTACCTCAGGAATCGCAGGAATCGCACCCTCCCTTTCACTCTCGACACCCTCTCCCTCTGGCCGATTCCATTGCCAAAGACAATCTTGCTTTCATTTCTAAGCCAATAGCACCCACTTCTACTTATTCTCTGACCCTTCTAATTTTCTTGCACCCGATTCATGTACCTCCCATGCAGCCTGCATATACAACACTCGCATTTGGATGGCCACTAACTGCCTAAAGCTTAACGATGACAGGACAAACCTAATAGTCATGAGCACACCTAATGTCAATGGAATAATAATAATAATGCACTTGATAAAGCACCCTCAGATAGCTCAATCTCGTGCTAGGCGCTTTACATTTTCTGCAAAGGGAAACGCGATTGAATCGTGAGTAAAATCATGCTTGATAAACAACGTGAATAATATGGTTAGGGGTGACATGCACAGGGTCAGCATGCAAATGTGATAAGTGGCAGCATGCACAGTGTTAGCATGCATAAGCACATGAAGGACGAATCAAAGGGACCTACTAACTGCTTAACGCGGCTTAAATGCTGCTGATTGTCGTGGGCCTTCCTTCCTGTTTGCTTTTCGTCTTTACCTGTGCGTGATTGAGTGCATACCCCTAGCCAGCGGTCTCATTCACTGGTCGCCATGAGTTTCTTCTTTTTGGCTTTAGAATGCTGGTCTAAGCACGCTATCATTTGCTTTGTATGCTCATCTGAGTACGATTCCGTGTACGCCACTATACTCCTGGCTATTGATTCTTTTGCGGCAAGCTTTAAAGCACGCGAGTAAAGATTTATTTCTCTTCAGGTGTTAGACAAACAACCCAGTTTATTTCGGTCATTATTCTATCGGTTTCCCAACGAAAAATTGCTGGGGCGCGATATTTATTTGAAAATTAAAGACCGCGGACGTAAGCATAATACTGCGCCGCTAAGGTGCAACCTTCAAGCACAGCGTTTTACCGACCGACAGACTATCGCTAAGACTGACTGACTTCCGATTTTTAACAAATGCAATCTAAGTACACTTACCATGTTGAAATTATGGCTCAGGAAGAAGAGAAATTCCACTCGGTGGGATAACGCGAGCATTAAAAACGCTCATATACATAGACGACCGTTAGGGAAGCAAGCTCGTTAAAAAGCACGATGTGACGATTACGCGTTAGAAAGCACGAGCGACGCATTTAAACGAACGGTCGCCCGTGTACGAACGTTCGCTGCGAGCCAGTTCAAGTCTACAACGTGTAAGAATAATTGCACTAACAGCCATTGCTAAGGACGTGCGTAAGCACCTATAGCCCAGTAGCATTATCGACGAATTAGTAGCGCTGCGATAGCATTGAATGACCAGCTTACTTGCACGGACTTGCTTCGCCGATCTCGGAAAAAGCCCGGTACCAAGTTCACTGCCGAGTTTTGACCTTCGCCGAGCGACCTCGGCCAGTCACTAGTCGCCTAGTTGTGCGGCGTACTGTCCGTCCGCTGCGAGGCAGAGCGGCTAGGCGGAGTCCGCTCTGCCTCGCCGCTCACGCACCGCGCGTTCACGCGTCGCCGCCCGGCGGAGCGCGCTCAGGCGCCTATTTCGGGAGAATGGGCTGCAGCGCGCCATTGTTCGCGCTTCATTCTTTCGGCAGAAATGCGTCAGGAGCTTGAGTGTCCGAGCGTACGATCCCGATGCGGGTCCGAACGGGTGGACACATTATCGCCACCGCGACGGCTGCAGACGTGCGGCAGAAGACGCTCGCAGCGTCTCGGCGCGAGGAAAGCTCGACCTGCGCGACGGCGGAGCGATCTGTAGTTCAGAGACGCTGACAACGTCGTACCCGTCGTACCCCATGAGCTCGCGGGCGGCGCGGGAAAGTGCAGGCGCCGGCGGCGGCGGCTCCGTGGGGCCGCCGCCGCCGGCGCCGCCATCGCTCGCTCGCGAGCTTCGGCTGCGGCGGCGCCCGGCGCCCGAGTCGGCTGAGGAAGGAGGTAGGGCGAACGATTTGCTTCCGAAGGCGGGCGCGCAGGCCGAGCAGAGCGGCCGCCGCCTCGCGGCGCTCGACGGCTCGAGCGGCGCAGCGAGCGACTGCGCTGACGGGGGCGGCGGCGCAGGGCCGAGTCCGCCGGCGAAGCGGCGCCGCTTGACGGCGGGACTCGGCGGCGGCGGCGACGACGGCGGCGGCCGCCTCGCTGCGGCGGCCGCCGTCGTCGTGCTAGCCGCCGGCCGGCAGCAGAGCCGGACCTTGTTCGGCGAAGAGGCCACGCCGGCCATCGTCGTTACGCCCGCGGCGGCGGCGGCCGCCGCCGGTGGCGGCGGGGTCGCAGCAGCCGCCGCTGCCGGCAGAGCTGCGCCGCGAGCGTGCGAAGCCTTGCTCAAGCCGCCGGCGATCTGCCTGGACGAGGGCAACATGGCTGTCATCTTGATGCAGACCCAAGGAGCCGCCTACTCGAATCGCTGACGGAGCGTCCGGACGAGCCGGCCGACCGGCCACGCGGCCGCGAGCGCTCGTCGCAGCCTCGCGATCGGCTAGCCGCTGCGCACCCGTCGGCCTGAGCGGACGGTGCGAGAGCAACGACGAAGCTCGGCGTCCCGTATCTCGCCGGAGCCCGCTCACGCCCGGCTACCGCCGCCAGAGCCGGAGGCGTGGCTCCGGAAAATGGACTTCCAGGCTTCGCATCCTAAGCGAGACCGAGTCGTCGAACTTGCGCTTACGCGAACGGCGAGCGATGCAGGCAAGCGATTCGACCGGAATGACTGCAGTCCGGAAAAACTGAATGCACGCCGTTGTCGTCGCCGTCGGTCCGTCTGCGACGTCTGGTCGCCTGCTAAGCGCCTCCGTCGTTCGCACAGGCTCGCCGTCGCTCCGCTTCGAACGACAATCGCTCTCGACCGTTGGTGAAGCGTGGCGAAAGTCGCCAATGCTCGCTCGCGCAAAAAAGTGGCGAGCACCGAGCGGCCGTCGCGCCGGAAAGGTTCGCTCAGCGCTCTGAAAGACTCAAGTACTGCGAGTGACCTCTGGCGGCTCAATCGGTGGCCTTCGCAGCGATTGAAATGAAACGTTCGCGTAGGAGCCGCGGGCAGTGTTATGCCTACCCTCACTAGTTGAGGTAGCGGTACAACACGTGCAAAGTGAAAAGACCTGAAGCTCGCTATACGTCGACGATAACAGCACAGCACTCGATATTCTGCAGGCAGCGCTAGCAACAACACCGTATTTGAAAAAGCACAATGGTAGCCTTTATATTACGACTGATGTGACAGATGACTTCCAGCCGACTCGCTAACAGGCTTACAGCAGCTCGAGCTCAACTCTGACTCGCCGACCGGCAGACCGTTGCTCCAAGAGAGCGACTTCGGTCAGACACGTGCCTTATACTGGAGCCAGGTCATAAGTCAGACAATAATCACTGTCATACATTATTATACATCACTCTGCTCATAAGCCTCAGATTATCCCGGCTTCTTTATAAGCTCTCCGCTGTGATTCAGCCGCCAGCTCATTGTTCGTAATCCAAGTTAAGCTGTCTCGCCCATCGTCCATAATCGCGGTGCATTACAGCAGGGGATAAGGGATGTTGAAGTCCAGGAACTAAGCAGCAGACATTTGTTGCAGCGAAAGACAGATGAACGGAAAGTGGGCAGCAGCTGCTGCTGCGATGTCGATTACGAGCATCATCCATTTCGACGCCGAACTCGCTATTATAGTTAGCACCAGCTTGTGCACTTGGGAAGTACCACAAAATTACAGTTGTATTACAATAGCGGCCATCCCCTGACTTTACCACATTTAAAAAGAACTGAAAAACACATCTATTTAGGACAGCATTTAGAGGATCCCTCGGATTCGTCCTTCATGTGGTTATGCGTGCTGACACTGTGCATGCTGCCACTAACCACATTTGCAGGCTTACCCTGTGCATGTCACCCTTAACCACGTTGTTCATATTGTTTATCAAGCACGATATTACTCACGATTCAATCGCGTTTCCTTTTGCAGCAAATGTAAAGCGCCTAGGAAGAGATTGAGTTCTCTGAGAGTGCTTTATCAAGTGCATTATTATTATTATTATTAATAGGGTGCCAGTGTCCGTTGACCTAGAGGTTAGCCCAGCCTAGCTTGTGAGCACTGTTGATAACTGAATTTCTTTCTAGGAACTTTACAGATGATGTAAAGAAAACGTGACCGAATGATTAATGGTAACATTAGCGATGTCATCAAGCATTGTTAAATGCACAGGGTCAACATGTAGACATGGTTAGTAGCAGCAGGAACAGTGTCAGCACGAACAAGCTCGCAAAGGAAGAATTGAAAGGACCCATTAATTGCTGTAATAAACAGGTGTGTTTTAAGCTTCTTTTTAAATGTCGTCATGTAAGGGGATGCCGTGACGTCAGTTGGGAATAGTATTCACTCTCTGGGAACATACGAACTGAAGGCACGGTCTCCAAATAATTTGAGGTTCGTACGAAGTATAGCTCTGATGCTCGGCCTGGTGGTGGATTAGTTCTTATAGGTAAGCTGGAGCCAGACAATGAATGGACCTGAAAGTAAGTGACAAAACCTCTGAGTCGATACGCTGCTTCATTGGGAACCAGTGCAAGTCGGCGAGAAGTGGTGTGATGTGGCAACTGCAACGCTCACGACAGACAAGCCTAGCTGTAGAGTTTTGCACCAGCTGTCAGCGCCTGATTGCACATGCCGGTAGACCAGCAAGCACAGAGTTACAGAAGTCGAGACCAGATGTCATTCCATGCACGGACCAATTGGGATGTCGTACCCCTCTCTAAGCAAGCCCGAAGTCTAGAAATTTTATGTAGCTAAATGTAGGCTGACTTGACCATAGAGCTGATGCAGTCATGTGGTGAAAGGTTACTTTGGAACAAGACACCTTGATTAGTGACTCTCATGCAGATGCAACAAGAGATGTGCTGGTGGAACCGATTTTGAGCGATAATCTTCTTAGTTTCTGAGTCGCACTTGGTTTGGCCATAACTAGTAGGTTGGTTCTATCACCATTTAATTTGAGAACTTTGCTGCCATCCATTTGTGAATGTCTGCAATGCATGCAACAAGGGTGTGTAGATAATTTGACGTGCTAGAGGGCGGAAAAAATCCAACCGCAACTGCTAAAAGGTACAACTGAGTGTTCTCAGGATAGAAGTGAAAGCCTAGATTTGTTTGGCGATCACATCGGAAAGTGGGAGAGTATAAACCGTGAAAAGAAGCAGATCAAGTACATAGGCCTGAGGTGTCCCCTTACCTCAATGGTCCTTTGGATGATCTTTGTCCGTTCACATCTATACTCTGGAGTCTCCCACTGAGATAAGATCTGAACCATTGTTGTGGAGTGCCAGTGATGCTCAGGCAAGATAGAAGGAGCTCGAGTTACTTTCTAGGTTTGAGGTGTCAATATAAGAGTTCCGCTGGTCCGCCACTGCCCATTCCAGCGTCTTTGATAGGAACGGTAGAAATGAGACTGGGTGGAAGCTGTTCTGTGGTCCAGTGTTGCTTTCTTAAATAGTAGTTTAGCAATAGCCTTTTTGAAAGAAGCAGGGACATGACCCGAGGCTAAGAACTTATTTATAAAGCTATGCATGGCAGCAATTGATCTATATGTCCTAGAAGTGTGGCACTGAGTGGCTTACCTTGTTGCTTGTTTTTCTCGCCGTTGTCATCGATAACAACGCTTATTTTCTACTCGCTTTGCTTCTTATTGTTCCCAATTCATTGCCGTGAAAACTCGCCGGTCCACGGTAGAAGGCGGAAAATGCAGGTTTCATGTGGAAATTAGCCAGCACCCGTGAAAAGTCGCGGAAAACTTGAACGTTACTTTGGAAAGTGGGCCTGAGTGTTCGCTGACCTCGCTGATGAGCCTGCGAAATCAAATGCGAAGCTAGGAGCTTTTCGCTAATGGAGCAGAATATGAATGGGTAAATGAATAAAATTATTTATAAAACAAACATAAATCTAATTTGATTAAATTTGTTGGTTAGCACCGGGTACCCAATCAACATTTTATTGCTTGTACGGAGCATATGCATGTGCAGAGTGTTTCAATTTATTTGTTAATTCAAAATAGTCCGTGAAGAATCGCGTGCAGTTTCTATTTATGAATGTCTTACGATTAACAAAGGCTTTCGCAGCAAGGCGTATTCGATTTCAACTTCGAGAGGCATGCTGTAGCTACATATGCAAATTAGAAAATCCTTTCTCCCTTTTATTCATACAACCTAACACTCATTATTGCTGTACAGTCGTAGTAGTAATGCAAATATTAAAAGGGGCATAATGTAAGCGTGAATTCAATGACGCAATTCCTCAACAAACAAACACTAACCTACCTTATCGTGCGGGCTGATTTGCATACCACTTGTTTGTCGCCGTCCGCAGTGGACTCACTTTGGCCCGCCGCGGACCTACGCGCTTTCTTGCGTCTACCGCGTTTCGGAAACTCCAAGTCAGAGCAAAAAGCTGTAGGTCAAGGCGCAGCGTTTCCTGGAGCAACTCGTTTTCTGCGTCCGAATGAAGTATCGGAACTTCGCGTGATTGCGACTGGTGGTTCGACTGCCGACGAAACGGGCAGAAAACACGGGGCAACTCTTTCCTTTTTGGCGCTGCAATATTCCCGCACGGTATGCAGCACGATGCATAATCCGACAGACGGTTCATTTACATCCTTTATAATTTTATTCGTCAGCGAAATTGCTTCTGCGGCAGTTGTCTAGTCACGTGAACGTTTTTAACTCACTGACCCGAGCATAACGTAGGCTGATAGCGATTTTGGCTTGGCAAGGCGCGGGGCAACTCACGCCAAGGGTACGGGTCTCGCCGCTTTAAGTTTGTATGTACCGCCACTCCGCGACCGTCTAGCGTGGTGTGTGATTCCGCGAGCCAAGGCAGTTTCGATCATGCAGCGCATAACTAATCAGTTATCCAACGTGAGTTTGCTGGGGCTCGTGGGCGCACGATGGCGGCGCGACGAAGAGCGAAGCCCCCACGAGAGAGATTTGTTGTGTTGTCGACGACGGCTGTATTGTATCGCATACAGGCAACGCAAGCGAGCGTATATGCTGATGTGGTAGCCGTCATGCGTGCCGCTCCGGAGCACGCGGTGATAAGAGAGTGGATAGCGTGCGTACAGGCCGCCGCACAAGCAGAAAGTAAGTTGCGCGGCAAGGAACGCATCGCGTGCCGACAAGGAGCGAGCCCGTTGGGCGGACGGAGCGTCGGCTGGGGAGCGGAACCAAGTGACGGCGATGAAACGCCCACAAGTTCACCACCGCGTTAATATTTGGAGACTTATTTGAATTAATGTCGCATTGTTAACTCGCTTTTGTGCTCAAGAAACTTTCATTTGCAATTGCAGACGCCATTTTGCTGGCCAGTATTTGAACTATTCGACAATACTCAATTGCGCTACGAATAAGATGAATCGCAATACTAAATAAAGCTAGCTACGAATGCAGTGTCTTGGTAAGCCGATAAGCTTACGTGAGCAAGTGGCTGAGGGCTTTGGTGGTGGTGGTGGTGGGGGGGGCAGCGACCTGGGCTGCCCCTTATTCTTGCACCCCCTTCGCAACCGTCGCCAAAAAAGAAACTAAATCCAACTTCCACTAGATGAGCAACCGCTGAGTTCGTGTCGAATAAACACTTTTTGATGGTGATCTATAACTTTTTACAACTTGCGGAACTAGCCCCTAAATGAAACTCTGGTGGATCTTGCCCACTACAAGACAGTTGTGAAGGTATTGCCCTCCCAGAATGACAATCCTGACTGTGCCTCTGAGGCCTGCCACAGCTCCGCCGCCTCTATTCAAGCACGGTTCCTATTAAAAGTGCACGCAGCTTCAATTTACCACGGAAAATCAGTTAGCTTCAAGCGGTCAAAGAACTTTCCATGTAGCTGGTCGACGACACTATGTCGCACGATCAGACTGGGGTGGTAGGCAGTGTTGCCGCTGTTGGTCAGGTTCCGGTTCGCTCTCACTGTGAAATCCAGCAGCTTCGTTGCTATGATACTCGCGTTGATTACTTAGTTGATATGATACTCGAGATAAAAATATGTGTATGACACATTTTTATCGCGAGTGGCCTGTTGGCCCCCGACGGCGATTTATGGCAACTAGAGTTAGCCCACAAACCCAACGAAAACAAGGAGCATCGTGGCAGGTGCGAAAAAAGAACACAATTGTCATGTTGATTAGATAAACAGACAGTCGAACAGAAATCAACATGACAGACAGTCGCCCGTCCTTTTGCGACAATGCGACTTACTTCGAACTGCCACCGCTCTGATCATTAATGTTCACTGCTTCTTGTAGAACAAAAGTTTATTACACAAAAATATAAGCATTTCAACTCTGAAAAGATGGAGACACGTGAGTCAAGGTGATACAATTCCATGCGTGCCTAAACACCGGGAGCGACGTGCAGGGAGCAAGCTCCCGGAAAATGACACGAGCCCATAGAAATTACTCGGAGGACAATGATAGCTGTCGGGCTCGGAAACAGCTAAAACATATTTCTAAGTCTCTTTGCCTAAACCAGCAGTAGCAGTAGCAGAAGAGGCAGTACCAGTGCTGGCTAAACAGCAGCACTTTAAGGTGACTGACATGGGGCAAGTAGGGATGCTGCTATCACTGCACACGTGTCAAGGAGGTAACCCCAACACGTTAATGTTAGCAGTATATCCCCTTCGGGTGAGCTCATTTCGACACCGGTTCACATCCACTGTAATCGATGGGTTTCAGGCCGAGGTCATCTCGACGTCGACTTGCCGGGCGGTTCACTACAGTTGCAGCAATTTCTGCCCCTTCGTTACCATGTGTATCAAAAGCATAGCTATTTGGCAGACTTTTCTTCATTGCGACAGGCGGTTTTATGCACGTGACTGAACAAGGCTCACAATCAGCCTTAAAACTATCTTTGCCTACTAGCTTGGGATTCGGTGGAAGCTCAACAGCTAGTGGGTCAAGGTCAGGGGCTGCTGCTGCAGCTGCCGCTGGGCAGGCACCGGGTAGCTCCACATTGCCATGCCGACCAGCAACGCTTTGAGAATTCCCCCGGATGCTCTCACTGCTCCCTACTTTAGGACGAGATGGAAGGGCAACGACGAGAGAGTAATCGACAGCTGCCGGAGATGCTGCTGCACAGGCAGCAGGAAGGTCGGTTTTTCCAAGTCGGCCATCGAATGCATCGATCCGTGTGTTGCCCTTCGGCTCCCTCGGAGCATCCACACTAAAGCCAACACGTGCTCCGGACTGAGGACGAGCTTGGGCAGTCGTGGTCGGTGCTCTCTGCCCGCTTGGCTTTGCAGCTGGCATAACCAGTGAGTAGCTAACAGCCTCGGCCAGCGTTTCATGTGAAGCCATAGCAGCATGAGGGCCATGCGATGTCTGATCGGTAGCTATAGAATCCAGAATGAAGTCGCCGAAGCTTTTAGGGTGCAAACCATCGTCTGAAAGGATAACGATACAAGAGCGATAACGAGAAAAGATGGGCGCTCCAAAATGGATTAACAATGCATGAAAGTTTGGCATGTGGATAGAAGGTGCACCAGCAGCTAGCTCTCTGCTGCATGCTCAACAATAAACTGCCACAGAATCACCAGTGTGTGCGCGTTGGCTTTTTCACGGCTTTTCTCTATAAATCAGTAACATGACAAAAATAATCATTAGGAAGGCGATTCGTAAAAAAGTCGCACATAATGACGTAGTCTATGAGTAGCAGCTGTGCACGTGGTGCCAGGATCAGCAGTGTAAAGAAAGTCAGCATCGTTGTGAAAGACCTGTGTTGAAATAAATGCCACTGACTGGTACCTTTTCAGCTACAAGCATCTGCCAACGACCTTTAAGATGGAGTTGATGTTAAGAGGATCAGGAGGCACATATAAGATGACTACAGCCACAAAACCTCTGTCTTTTAAAAATAATAATAATAACAATACACCTAATAAAGTACCCTCAGAGAACTCAATCTCTTTCTAGGTGCTTTACATTTGCTGCACAGGAAACGTGATCGAATGGCGAGTGGTATCATGCTTGATAAGCAAAATGATCAACATGGTTAGGGGTGACATGCACAGGGTCAGCATGCAAGCATGGTTAGTGGCAGAATGCACAATGTCAGCAAGTATAAGCACATAAATAATAATGCACTTAATAAAGCGCCCTCAGAGAACTCAATCTTTTTCTAGGCACTTTACATTTGTTGCAAAGGGAAGGGCGAATCACAGGGACCAGTAAATGCTGTCCTAAATAGGTGCATTTTTAAGTTCTTTTTACATATGGTCAAGTCAGGGGATGTTGTGATGCAAGTCGGGAGTGAGTTCCAGGCTTTGAGAGCATACGAACTAAATGCACGGTCTCCAAAGGATTTGAGGATTGTATGAGGTATTGGTAAACAGTTAGATTCCAAAAAGCAGGTGGTACAATGCTTGGCCTGGTGGGGGATTAGATCTGAGTGATAGGCTGGAGCCAAAGAATGAAGGAACCTAAAAGTGAGAGATAAAACCTTGAAGCCAATCCGTTGCTTGACTGGTAGCCAGTGCAGGTCAGTGAGAAGTGGTGTGATGTGGGAACTGCAATGCTCACGACACACAAGCCTAGCTGCGGAGTTTTGCACCAGCTGTAAGCGCCTGAATGCACATGTCGGTAGGCCAGCAAGCAGTGAGTTATAGAAGTCAAAAAGGGATGTCACAAATGCATGGACCAACTTGGATGTGGTATCATTATCTGAACAAGCCCGAATTTTAGCAATATTATGTAGCCGAAAGTAGGCAGACTTTACTGTGGAGCTGAGGTAGTCGTCTAAAGAAAGGTCACTTGGGAACATGACACCTAGATTTCGTGCAGATTCAACAGGAGATATACTGGCAGAGCCAATTTTGAGCGTCAGCCTTTCCAATTTCTGAATCACACTTGGTTTGCTCATAACCAGTAAGTTAGTTTTATCATCATTTAATTTAAGAAAATTTGATGCCATCCATGTGTGAATGTCGTCCATACATGCAGCAAGGGAGGTGAGAGAATTCGAGGTGCTCGAAGGCTAGGAGGGATCAAAGCAAAGGCACACTTGAGTGTCATCCGCATAGACTTGAAAGCCGAGATTGTGCTAGGCAATCACATCGGCAAGAGGGAGAGTATAAACCATGAAAAGAACCGGACCTAGCACGGAGCCCTGAGGTACCTCATATTTCAGAGGTGCCTTGGATGATCTTTGTCCATTCACGTCAATACTCTGGAATCTCCCACTGATATAGGAACTGAACAAATGTAGAGCAGTGCCAGTGATGCCTAGGCGAGGCGAAAGGCGCTCACGAAGAACTTGGTAATCGATAGTATCAGAAGCTGCCGAAAGATCGAGCAAAACAAGCAGAGATACTCTACCCATGTCTGCATTCCTAAGTAGGTCGTTGTACACCCTAAGCAATGCTGATTCTGTGGAGTAATCAGCTCTAAAGCCAGACTGAAAATTGCTAGCAAGGTTGAAGTTTCACTATACGAGTTCAGCTGGTCTGCCACGACTCGTTCTAGTGTCTTTGGTAGGAATGGTAGAAGAGAGACCGGGCGGTATTTGCTCAAGTTCTCTTGGTCTAGTGTCGATAAACAAACGGCAGCAGCCCTCAGAGTACTCGGGCTTGCATTGAGAGTAAAAGTCAAGTAAAGGTTAGTAGATTTAACAGCCTTATCTACATAGCAGCAGAAGAGCCTTAACTGCTAATACTGCCGTTTGAAGAGGGCAATAAAGTATTGCCAACTGCAGAGCAAGAATCCACGACCTGGGCTGTGTAGTGTGTGAGCAACTTTAAACTGAGAAGATCGAAGGTTACCCTACAGTAGCTTATATATTCAACAATAGTAAGACATCTTAGTAAATGTTTTAGTTTTGAAGACCAATCTTGTGACCCTGTTAGGGGCTAGGTGAAAGTACAATTAAGTTTTTTTTGCAGAGTTGCTACGATGCATTTGCAGTAGATGCAACATTCATAGCTGTGAGATCTTAACGAAGCCAATAAGAGCCATGGCTCCTACTACTGGATAAAGAGTAAATGTGGTGGTGAGCAGTACTTTAGTCATCAACGTATCACAATATAAAAACGCTGTATAAGAAGAGTCATATTTCAAGCCTTGGTTGATGATCTGACTTCAGCAGAAAACTAGTTTCATCATAAAAAACCGCAGTACTTACCACGGCCAGAAAATTCATCAGACACCACACCTTCGCGACTGTTGGAGAGCAGCTGAGAGGCTACAGCATCAGATGAGAGGACGCTATCACTACGCACGTAAACGTTCGACTTTCGTGACTCTGGATCCTGTAGAAAGCGAAAATTACACTATATCTGACATATTGGGCAAAGGGTGCACAAGGATGCAGAAGCAGATGCCAAAGGCCAATGGCTCAAAACTTGCTCAAAGCAGCACGAGCAGCATTCGAATGCTTGATCCACTCACTGTTTGACTATGGATGCGATTCAACAGGCTACTATTTGCCGACCTGCGAAATATTTTACTTAGCCTGCCTTTGAATGAATTCTGGCTTCGATACTCTACCGGTCCTCCGGCAGCTGCAAGGGAATTGCAAATATCTCACAATATGTCAATGATAGCAACTAGATAAGCTGCGCCAATGACAGCAACCACGATGCAATGGACTACTACACCCCACTTCCAATCGGACATGCTAAGGTTACTTTGTCTATCACATTTTACAGTCGAGAAGCACCAGCAGGAATGCAGTTTATATGGATATCAAATCATCTTGGATTGCAAACGATGTCATTAGCATTCGGGGAGACTACTGTCAAAAGTAAGCATACAATTGCAAGAAGCTAGTGCTGGTATGGACCATCTCACATTGAACATAGCATGTTGCAGACTCAAAATTCAGCGCACTGAATTCTTTAAAAGTTAGGCTCCACTGGTTAGATCAGTCACATTCAACCAAAGATTGACCACGCACCGACCAAACAGTTTTTGTGATCTCATGCCAATGCATGGCTATTCTGCTCTTTAATATATACCGTAGTGTCACGGTATACCTGGAGTAGATATATACATGCAGCTACATTTGCATACATTTTTTGTCAATATATATATTTTAATTTTGGAAGCCAATAAAACATAAAAAAGTTAAGCTAATTTAGCAGGCTTTTTATATAGCAGCAGAAGAGCCTTAACGGCTATCACTCCCGACTCCAGTGGGCAATCTATCACCAATTACCTGCAGCAGTACTCGAGAAGCCACGACCCGAGTCATGAAGTGCAAGCACCCTAACCTTAGACTAAGACCCAGAGGCCATGAGCAGTCAGGAAAAGACCGGAGCCGAAGCAGCAGTTCCAATATGTCTGACCGATCGCATTAGGGCCATTCAGTCTTTGTGGCTTCGTGGAGCTACAGATAGAGATACATTCCATTCCATTACATAGGATCAGACGGGCCATCCATATTGTGCTTGCAATACCGTGGCATTATGCAAACTGTATTATCATCTCGTGGTCGATGACCAGCCATTTGTGGTTTAGCATGTAAGCACAAGCAGATATGCAAAACTTAAACACCATAAAATAGTCTAAAATAGCTAAAACAGTTGCGTGCCAACAGTCATACTAGTTCTTTCTTGCTTTAGGGATGTATGTCGATGCCTCGGCCTTATGTCCGGAGGCTCCACAAAGGCCGAGCAATCTTTGCTGCATAGCAATGTGATATCGCTCGTAAGGGCTGTGATGGCGAAATATGGCTGATGCGGGTGTAGCACAGAAAGAAGCACTGACCCTGGCCCGAGAGGGCCAAGTACTCGAGAAGCTCCGGCTACGGCTGCACTGACACAAAGCAAACACCCAGAATAGGTCGGCGAGACAAGACGGGCTGCCTGCAACAGACTAACCAGTGCCTTGGGAAGCCTAGGCACAATGGGTGTGTATGCTTCTCTCGGATGATGAACTACAATCGTCAAGCTATAAGAATTTTAGCTTAACAAGGGGGGCACGATCTAATGGAGTATGCAACGGAAATGACTCGAACATCACCAGGAAAAATACTACTTGCCTACCTCAGTGCAGACTCAACACAACGTTTACAGTACGCTGATCAGCTGCTGATCTTGCCACGAGTTTGGGATTTGATGAAAGAAATGTGGATGTTCCTCCATCCACTTACACCCAAATCAAGTTGTAACAGCAGCTGCGAGGAATTAATGCATCCCTGGCTGCATGTCGGTTCTTCACATTGTTGCATGACTAAACCACCGACCACACCACATTTATTACATCGAAGGGGGTTTTGATAGCAGGCTCACTTGCCTGGATCCTTGACTTCAACATCGAACACGTCCGACAATTGCCTGACCATTCTAGCGCTCATCGGTACATCGTCGGCTTCACTGCTGGTCGAGAAGAACTCCTGGTTAGAAGTCAGGCGACCATTGCACCGGTCGTAGGCGGCCACCAGCGAGCTATCCTGGTCGGTGTCACTGAGTATCTGCTGTACGAAACTCCGCACAGCCTTGAACGATGGCCTCTCCTGAGGCACGTAGCTCCAGCACTGCGAGATCAGCTGAAACCTACGGTGGTGGAACGAGTGAATCGGTGTCAGCGAGTGGCAGTCGAACGAGCACACATGGGATACCAGGTGCCACGGCAGCATACCTTGCAGCAGAAGCAGCAGCGGCGTGGTGGCTGGTGGGAGCTGCTAAGAATGATGCCGCTCCCAGAAGAAGAGCTAGGTGACACAGCTCGGTGGCTCGATTGGTGAATGCAAGAATGGTGACACAGCAAGAAAACTCCTGCTCTCCCCGGCTGAAGCAACTTCACAAGTGAGGCACTAGTCTGATCCAACCAATCTACATTAAATCGAACTACATGGTGCAGTCCCTATAATGAGCTGACCACCAAAGTGTCAACTCAAAAGGCACTTTTAGCTCTAAATCATGATGACATCGTGCCGTTCTGAGCCAACCCGAGCCAGTTCACATTTCATACTATTTTCACCCAAGCCATTTCACACTCCATCAGCCAACGGTGAGACCATGTACACACGAAGCGATTCTGTCTATATCACAAGATCACATTAGAAAGGTCGCTGGCCATAGCAGGCACACGAAGGATAGTGGACAGTCGAGTTTTTGAGTGTCCAGTGATGTAAAACACGGATAGGAGTCCCAATTCCGGGCAAATGGCCAAATACCTCCACAGACCTAGTTGTAGATGCACTAAGAAGGGAGCCTTGTAAAACGTGAGCAAGATGTTGGTTGGAAGTTTTAGCATTTAAATACTGACTGTCTGATTGGCTTCTATCTATCCTCAACGCTTTCTGCTTGTTCAATAGATCTAGCAGGCAGGCAACCGGATCCCGGCTCTAGAACAAAAGCGGTTGATAGGGGAGTGTTGAAAGCAGCAGCCGCCACCGCCGGAAGTCGGCTCGTGACACTCGGGTCACCAGCGTGACCGCAGATCACGATAGCTATCGGGCACAGGCAGCAGCCAAAGTGCCAGACAGCCAAAGAGCCTATATGGTTTGGGCCACCACTGAGAGGGGCCAGCAGCTCTCGAAGCAGCTTGAATAATTAGCTGGTCGGAAGCAGCTCCGGCACTGAGCGTGCACGTGACACACGTCTGCAGGCAACTGCCCTTCAACTGAAAGCAGGCAAGAACGCCAAAGCAAGCACACTCACACTCGAGCACTGACTCGGGCACTCGGGAGGCCTGCGACATCGGAGACATCGTGCATGCTCGAGCACGATCCCCCCTGTCAGCTGTCAGGTGCACCAGAGCATCCCACTACGATGCGACGTGTCGGCATCGTCGAGCAAATAAAAGAAAATTCGCCGGAAACCAGTTGCCTGTTGCATCAAACTCACATGGACAGAGGGCACCTGCGTGGCCGATCCAAGGTGCCAGCATTTCTGACGAAGTACAAAACTTCGCCGTTCGATTTGGCTGCATATGGCTGCATGCCAAGGGAGAACACTTCCCACATCAGCACACCGAACGACCTGTGCATAGAACGAAAAAACCGAAAGATGTGAATGAGCCAGCAAATGGGCACCGAGCAACAGCCACCAACACGAGCGACAGCGTGCCCTCTTGCACGCTGTCGTTGAGAGCAGTGGCCGTGGCAGCGCATTAGCTGCCGGGTGGCAACCAGCCCACCCCACTGCACTCCTGCCTGCCTGCACTGTACCGGCCTACACCTGCCTCTCCTGCACTGCACCAGCATGCACACCACTCTCCTGCACTGCACCAGCCTGCATGGTACCCGCCTGCACCTCATTCTCATGCTTTGCACTGGCCTGCCTCAATCTCCTGCACTGCGCTTGCCTGCACTACAGCCCACCCCACCCCACCACACTGGGCAGCCACTCAGGGCAAGCAGACAAGCTGTCAGAGGCTCTCACAGCGACTGCTTAGGTAGCACTAAAACGAAAAGCTCTACTCGACAGCAAAAGGCGATACCCTACCCACTAATGTTTGAAAATAGTTTTAAGTCACCTTGACACTGCCAGTCTTTGGCCTCCATGAGCCTAGGAGAGTTCCCAAGTCTTCTCCTCTACTTATCTCTCTTTGCTTCACTGGGAAACAAAAGAGAGAGAGAGAGAGAGAGAGACAGAGAGAGAGAGAGAGAGAGAGAGAGAGAGAGAGAGAGAGAGAGAGAGAGAGAGAGAGAGAGAGAGAGAGAGAGAGAGAGAGAGAGAGAGAGAGAGAGAGAGAGAGAGAGAGAGAGAGAGAGACAGAGACAGAGACAGAGACAGAGACAGAGACAGAGACAGAGAGACAGAGACAGAGACAGAGACAGAGACAGAGAGAGAGAGAGAGAGAGAGAGAGAGAGAGAGAGAGAGAGAGAGAGAGAGAGAGAGAGAGAGAGAGACAGAGACAGAGACAGAGACAGAGACAGAGACAGAGACAGAGACAGAGACAGAGAGAGAGAGAGAGAGAGAGAGAGAGAGAGAGAGAGAGAGAGAGAGAGAGAGAGAGAGAGAGAGAGAGAGAGAGAGAGAGAGAGAGAGAGAGAGAGAGAGAGAGAGAGAGAGAGAGAGAGAGAGAGAGAGAGAGAGAGAGAGAGAGAGAGAGAGACAGAGAGAGAGAGAGAGACAGAGACAGAGACAGAGACAGAGACAGAGACAGAGACAGAGACAGATTACACCAACAAAATACGAGCTGATTTAACAGCATCTTTTGCACAGCATTAGAAAAATTCTTACTAACACATCTATTGTTATGACAGCATCAAGTGGGTCCCCGTGATTCGTCCTTTATGTGTTTATGCGTGCTGACACTGTTGCACGCTGCCACTAACCCCACTTGCATGGTGACCCTGTGCATGTCACCCCTAACCATGTTATTCTTGCTGTTTATTGAGCATGCTACCGCTAAGCACTTGATCGTGCTTCCTTTGCAGCAATTGTAAAGCACCTCAAAAAAGCTTTGCTTTGCAGCAAATTAAAGCGCCTAGAAAGAGGTTGAGTTCTCTAAGGGTGCTTTATCAAATGTATTATTATTATTATCACCACTGCTTGCAGCAGCATTAAAGGTTCGCCCACTGCAAAATTCGAACCCACGAATTTTGCATCCACGACCTTGAGACCAAGGTCGTGAAAAGCAACTGCCTTACCAAGTAGGCCACTACGGCTCACCAACGTCAGGTGTATTTGTTATCAAAGAACTACAGTTTTTATTCTTAATTATTTATTCAAGTCAAAAATATCTTTTGAATAATTTATTTTAGCTTACCACAATGAGAAGCAGTGCATATGGAGTATTGTTGGATTGAGATGAGACCTTTCCTTCTATATATTCACCATTTCCTTGCCAAACTCCATAGGCAGTCGAGTAACCGGCAGAAACGATTACACAACCTAGGCTGTGTCAAAGACACCCAGCTTGCTTTGCAGCAAATTAAAGCGCCTAGAAAGAGGCTGATTTCTCTGAGGGCGCTTTATCAAATGTATTATTATTATTATTATATCGAACTGATGTTCCTTCGTAAAGGCACGATCATCCTGAAAATATAACAGCACACCATCCTGTCAATAATAATAATAATAATATTGCACTTGATAAAGCGCCCTCAGAGAACTTAATCTCTTTCTAGGCGCTTTACATTTGCTGCAAAGTGATACGCAATAGAATAGTAAGTAAAATCATGCTTGAAAAACAAACAAAATGAATAACATGGTTAGGGGTGACATGCACTGAGTCAGCATGCAAATGTGGTTAGTGGCAGCATGAACAGTGTCAGCACGCATAAGCACATCGAGGACGAATCACAAGGACCCACTAAATGCTGTCCTAAATAGGTATGTTTTTAAGTTTCTTTTAAATGTGGTCAGGTCAGGGGATGTTCTGATGCAGGTCGGGAGGGAGTTCCAGGCTGTGGGAGCATACGAGCTAAATGCACGGTCTCCAAAGGATTTAAGGTTTGTACGAGGTATTTCTAGACTGTTGGATTCCGAAAAGCGAGTGGTACGATGCTTTGCCTGATGGGGTAGTATCTCTGAAAGATAGGCTGGAGCCATAGAATGAAGAGACCTAAAAGTGAGCGACAAAACCTTGAAGTCAATCCGTTGCTTGACTGGTAACCAGTGCAGGTCGGCGAGAAGTGGAGTAATGTGGCAACTGCGACGCTCACGACAGACAAGCCTAGCTGCAGAGTTTTGCACCAGCTGCAATCGCCTGATCGCACATGCTGGTAGGCCAGTAAGCAGTGAGTTGCAGAAGTCGAGACGAGATGTCACGAATGCATGGACCAACTTGGACGTGGTATCCTTATCTAAACAAGCCCTAATTTTAGCAATGTTATGAAGCTGAAAATAGGCAGATTTGACTGTGGAGCTGATGTGGTCGTCTAACGAGAGGTCGCTTTGGAATATGACACCTAGATTTCGAGCTGATTCAACTGGAGATATGCTGGCAGAGCCAATTTTGAAAGTCAGCCTTTCCAATTTGTGAATCACACTGGGTTTGCCCATAACTAGTAAGCTAGTTTTATCATCGTTTAGTTTTAGAAAATTTGCTGCCATCCATGATCGGATGTCATCAATGCATGCAGCAAGTGAGTTGAGAGAATTTGAGGTGCTCGAAGGCTGGGAGGGATCAAAGCAAAGGTACAACTGAGTGTCATCCGCATAGAAGTGAAAGCCTAGATTGTGCTTGGCAATCAAATCAGCGAGAGGGAGAGTATTAACGGTGAAAAGGACCCATTAATAGACCCGCTCGTGAGGGCTGCTCTCATACCAAACGTCCGATTGATTAGTGAACACGCCATCCACAAGCGACTCGGGCGACATCCAGCGCACTGGCAGCAGGGCTTCTCCCTCTTTACGATAGTAGTCATTCCGATAAACGTCTCTCGCCAGTCCGAAGTCTCCTATCTTAATGAGGGGGCAGCTGTCTGTATGACCGCTGGTGGACACCAGGCAGTTCCTGGCAGCAAGGTCCCTGAAACATGCACATTGCAACACACTCTAGGTCCGTTAGCATCTAGAATTGAATGACAGCAAACGACAACTTCACATGCAAACCTGTGCAGCTGGCATAAGTGCATCGACTGGAGACGTTAAACTGCATTCAGCGCCATTGGAGCTGCTCGCTAGCTAACAATAAAACCACATTGTAGTGAATTAAAAATACAGCCCCTCACTAAATAAAAATCTGAAGCATATAATGCCGGCTAACAGGATATCTCAAGGCATCCAGGAAAAGAGTACACGATATACATGTGTTGCAATGAATGTCTCATCAAGCAGATGCACCAAAGCATTCCGAGTCACAAAGACAGTAGCCGAGCTCTCAGAAATGTGGGCAGCACCGCATTGTACATCAAGGGGGATGAAATTGACAGTAAAGCTAGGCACCGAGAGGGGGTATTTACAAATTGTCAGTATACTAGGTCACTTTGGCTATTTGTATAAAAGGCAGTACATGGTATGGAGCTTAAAAGAAGCATGCACAGCAGGATTAGCATTCCTTTAATGGAAACACATACCACAAAGAGGATTCGAGCTCATACTTTACGATTCATACTAGTTAGATGGTCCAGATTTGGCACGCGATACTAAGTGAAGGAGCACGAGAGCTTGGAGAAGAAAAGCAGCCTGTCTGAAAAAAGAGACCAAATGCCATCCATCAGGGTGAAAATGATGAGGATGGCCCTAGTTTCTCTTGACTATACTACGTACGTGAACGTAGTAGACAAATAATGACCGACTCTGACAACCACATATCGCTAACCATATATTTTTTAGGAGAGGTTCCTTAAAAAATGCACACGATCCCATAAACGATCAACGATTGGTTGATAGTTGTTATGGGGTTATTTGCCTGATTCTTAACCGTATCGGATCAGTACGATTGATGAGCAGTTGCAGAACTGAAAACTTGGCAGTGTCTTGCTTACAATGGCACTCCAAAGAATCTTCTGCGAGGTCAATAGGAGAGAGGTGGTACAAATGGTGCTAGAGCTGCAGTGCATTACAGCAAATGTAAAGCGCCTAGAAAGAGATGTGACTAGAGTTCTCTGAGGGCACTATATCAAATGCATTGTTTTTGTTATTAAACTTTTTGAAGATAACTATTTTGGGGATGAAATTGAATCTTTCAAAATAGTTTCTCGCATGAGTGGTGCTTCCAACTGTACATCAATGCTGTACAAATGATGCACAACAAGCTAAGGCACCTCGTTGATGAAGCTCCCTCGAAACACAACTACTAACTAGTGAGCGAATACATCTCATCTAATGTCGACAGCTCTAACTCAATTTCCTTTTGTTTTTTACTTTTAGATCCGAACAATCTCCCACGACAGACGGCTGCTTTCATATTGATAGAGCTAACCAGGAGCCAATATCACGAACCTGTGCACAAAGTGCAAGCTCTCCAGGTATTCGCAGCCCTTTGCAATGTCAAGTGACATATGAAGAAGCATGTGCAAGCTCAGCTGACCAGCCATATCCTGCAAGGCAAACGGAAGCAAAATGAGTGCCCAGTGCTACATTTTGCAAGGCCCCACCTTCATACCGAGCTAGGGCAAGCAGTAATTAGATTATGGCAAAAATTGAGAGACATAGTCCAAACTATCAACGATGAAATGAGGGAGAAATAAAGAGATGAAAATGAGTGGACTGCTTGAATGTACTCAGAGGGTGGGTAAAGCTTAAAAGCTTAACGGTGAGTCTGGGGATGGGTTGGGGATGGATGGGGCAAGGCCAACGTAGAACGAGGAAGGGAGGGAAAGGGAGGGAAGGGAAGAAGGGGGAGGGAGAAATGAAGTGAAGACGAGAGGGTACGAGCAAGGCATACAGATAGGGACAGGGCATGCAAAAGAGACAGTGGCACGATGACTAAGGGCAGGCACCGGTGTACCTGCACTGCCAGTTCTGAGGTACTGCCAGTAATGACCCACATGTACTGTCTTAAGGAGTTACGAACACGCCAGAGTCTCTATGAATGAATGCGTGTCGCTTTTAAGCCACGTTCGTGTGCACACGAGCACGTACGGGTTGCTTGACAGTGCACGCACGTGTGCTCGTGAGCACACGCGCCAGCCGGCAAGTTGGGCATTGCCGAGAGCAAGGCAGAGGCTGCATCGAACGAGCTATTGCTTAGTGACGAATGGACGCAAGCTCGCGAGCGTGCCTGCAATAAAGGACTGGCAGATCGTGCAGGGAAGCGTTTTTCCATACCCTCGTTGGTCTCTTCTGCCTGACAAAATTCAGCAGGTCACCTTCGTCCATTAACTCGATAACGATATACAGAGGATCTGCATCTGAGCAGACGCCAATCAGTCGCACGACGTTCTTGTGATGGAATTGGCTCATCAGAGTGGCTTCTTTAAGAAATTCCGATTTCTCCAGCATGGTTGCATCAGAGCGAAGAGTCTGCACAGAGAGTGGCAATGACAAAAAAAAAAGATTCATCGGCGGAGTTTGCAAAGGCTAATTGATGATGCCACAAAGCTGCCAGACATGTGTACAAGAAGCAAAGCATACGCAGGCCAAGGGACTCTCAGCCTTTCGAATGCGTCCAAAAAACCCTGGACAGTTCACAACTTGACCTTACCCATGGCAGCCAATCACTGAAGGGATCTGGGGGCGTGACAAGGACCCAGGCCGCCTGCTTACCTACAGGCCGGCTCTTGTGTGGGGGGGACTGACACACCCTCTAACCTAGCCTATAGTCAGTCACACACGAGAAGCCAGAATGGATGAGTATGCACAGCTTATACACAGATATAATTCATGTACATAGTGCCCCAAGAGAACTTAGTCTCTACCCAGGTGCTTCACATATTCTGCAGGGCTCCAGCCTACGACTTCGGTCGGCAAAGGGGAGCAAGCAAGCACCTTCTCCCTTTGGCCAAAACGGGGCAGCACTCTTTCCGCTTGGGCCGCAATAAACTAACTTACACGCCAGCAAAAACAAGGAAAAACGTACGTGACGAGGTAAAAAGACATGAAAACAGCAACATGCTGAACCGGGGATCTGGTCAGAGAAGCAAGCCGAGGGCGATGAAAAACGACTGAGTAGCTTGCCCGAGCGACGTGTAGCGCCGAATCTTTACGACTCGACGAAGCAGCCTAGCTGCAAACGAGTGCTGTTTGCAGCCGCAGAAGCATGGGTCAAGGGCGGCACCGGCATAGCTGCCCTTTGATGCTTCGCCTACTCCAGGCACGACGTCCTTATTTTGGCTCCGCCCCCAGAGGATCGACGATGGAGAGCACGTGACCAGCTTATAGTGAAGAGGGGGCTATCATAGTTGCTGCTCCAAGCAGCAGGATCTCGCCTGTCGGCGGCTGTCCTGATCGGGTGTCACGCCGACATGCGCCGATCGCTATCGCTTGCGATAATAGCAAGAATGGCTTGCACTTGGATTGCGCTCTCGTCAGCCAGGAGTCGGCACGATGAATAGGCAAACTTGTAGGTAGTGGCAGATTGCTGCCAGCTAACATTGCTTGCGGCTTGCAACCTCTCTTGGCGAGACTTGCAATGGAGCTAAGCTACGGCAATCAAGATTTGGCGGCTGGCTGACTGCCTGCCATGCATTTGCTAGTAGCCATCATGGCAACCAGTAGCACAGCCATGGGACTGGAGAGAGCATCCCCCAACCCCCAACAGCACAGGCCGCAACCAGGGCAGCCCCTATTCCTACGCCATCCCCTACCCCTGACCGTCACCGACAGCAAAATCATGTCTGAATTCCACTCAATGAGCAACCACCAAGTTCGTGTCGAATAAACACCATAATTTGGCTCAAAGGTTTTTTGATTAATTGCAGGTCTAGCTCTGCTTACAAAAAAGTTTCAAAGGTCTTGTCCTAACACACACAAATTTAAAGGTCTTGCCCCATGCATTCAAATTTTGCAGGTCTTAAAGCCATAGAGGAAAGTCCTGGCTCTGCCGTTGGCGGAAACCAAGGGGTGCAACAAATTCAGCTGACCAAGTTTCCAAGGATCGCCTTTTCCCTCTCTAGCAAAGTAATCGCATTCTATTCGGTCCCGGTAGCAGAAGGCAGTTCTCAGCTGATGGAAGAAGGTCGCAGCGGAACGAGCCGTTAGTACACCACTGTCGTGTATGGGAAATCCGCCCCATGCGGCATCTCTTGGTCAGGACTAGCACCGCCATGAGCTCTGCAGCGCGAGCACCGTGACGTGCTTCGTGCGTGTGCCGAGCAGTGCAAAGCACACACACACACACACACACACACACACACACACACACACACACACACACACACACACACACACACACACACACACACACAGCCGCCGTGGCCTACCTTCACAGCAACAGGTGCCGAGATCTTCTCTGAACCGCGACCGTTGGCGGCTATCTCTGCAATCCCGGCATGCACTTCGCCAAAAGCTCCAGCACCCAGAGGCCTCAGCAGCTGGATTGCTTGTCGATCAATGCCAGGCAGCTTGCTGCCTCCGCCGCTCGAACCCGCTCCATTAGGAGCTGCCGGTTCGTGACGAAGGATGCTGGAAATGAAAGACGAGCCCGCTGTTTCCGCAGGTTTTTTAAGTTTTTTTTTTAGGCCTCGTCCTCTACAGGCCACCGAACAGGCACGCAAAGAGCAGGTCGACGCTCGCACGTGCAAGCAGCTGTGCTGGCCTGCAGCACTTGCGGCTACAGTCACGTGACGTCCGCTTAGCTCTGCAGCAGTCTCACTAACGACCCTGGCTCTGCATGCAGCTCCGCTTAGCGCTGCCTCGAAAAGTCTTTAGGGTCGTCGGAGTGACCTCGTCGGTCGGAAGTGCAAGCCTGCGCTCGTGTGCCTTTTCAAAAGCAATGCCCAGAAGAAGTTTAGCACAGCGACCGCAACTTTGCCAGGGGGTCGGTTTGTCGAAAAACTCGACCAACGATGCATACAACGGCTGGGCATGGCATCCCCAGCCGCAGCGCTTGAGCTGCGAGATCCGCCTCGGAGGCGACCGGACTGCTTCGAGCGATGCCTCTGATGCAATTTGCACTCGGCCGTTCTTCTTTCCTGATGCTATTGACAGGCTGCTCGATGCACTCGAGCTCGAGCCGAGCGGCTCGGTGAAAGTAAGCGCAGAGACAAACGTTTGCCCCTGCGATAGACCTCGAACGTCTTGGCCAACGTCCGACCGGTTCGAGCCCAGATGGCTACAGCTATCAGACAATGACCTGCTGCTTGAACGACTATTGAACGTCAATTGTCGTGCAACTGCGCCTGCCGGGTGTCGAGTTCGACAAATGGGCAAAGGTCCGGCAGCAGCCGATGACCAGTCGAACCGGCAATGGCCGACAGCTCGAGCTTGACTGAGCCGGGCCGGAATGTGCAGCACCCAGATGTTCTAGTTTGCTGGCAGCAGGTGCAGCAGTGGCGCTGCACCTGGTGCCAAAGATACTGTCGTGCGGTGGGCCTCGGTGTGAAGGTGAACGGACCCCATTCAAGCTCCTGAATTCGGTCGACCCGAGCGGCTGCGATATCAAAGGCGCGCGAGACCGGGCAAGCTCGCGTGCAGACGCTCGAAGACTGATGCCAGCAGGCATATACAAAAATTCTGCAGAATGACCCACAGATAATCGATTGCCATTTCTCGACAGGCCAGCCAACAGGTAAGAATGACACGGCCAGGATCTATACCTTTCGGTCTGGTAGGCAGCGTTGGTCACCAGGTCGAAGCTGGGATTGTGGCGGAGCACGACCAGCTGCACGCTATCCTCAGGTTGCGGCCCGCCAGCTTCGGGGCTGCGCCGGTCCTCTCGTCGGGCTCTGTTCTTGGCTAGCGACTGCTTCTGCCGGTGCCCTGGAAAGCAAACGAAAGTGTGGCGTCAAGGGTGCCATCTCGGCAATGCAGACAGCAGCCAGGGCCAGGCATAGCTGCGGAGCGTCGGCTGCGTGCCGTCGCACGCGAGGACCAAACGAAGCGATGGAAGCCGGACTCACTCCTGTGCCGCAGGCAGAGTCCGACGCCGAGGACCGTGATTGCAACGACGACACCGGTGCCAGCCAGAATGCCGGCCAGATGGACCTCTGCGGCCTCCAGCCTGCCTGCTGTGCTGCTGTCCTCGTACGCTGGCAGCTGGACAAGGCTGGACAGTGGTCCTACTCCATCGGCACTCACGGCGCGAGCGAATGCACTACAGTATTTGCGGCGGTCTGGCGACGGCAGGTTCGAGGCCGGGACCACGAACTCGGGCACGAGGCTGCTCAGGAGCAGTGCCGCTCTGCCACCCTCCTCGGATTTTTCGCAGCTACAAGAGGCAGCACCTGGCATACACAAATAATCAGTGTGGGCTATCCGACACGAAGAAGGCCAAGGGCACGGCTCTGCTTTTGTGGATGTGCAGGCATGCTCCGCTCCGCAAGAAGGCGATGCACAGAGATGCACAGAGATAGCAGAGACTGGAGCGAGCAAGCAGAGAGTCGATCGAACCGTCTCCATAGCCCGACCCCCCACCCGATGCCAGGTGAATCGACCACGAACTAATCATGGTTCGCAGCTATTTAGGATATCGGCGATTACCCTAGCTAGAACAGGAGTCGTTTACTTGGTTTTCTGATCGTAATAAAGAGCCTCATGAAGCTGTCCACCACTTCACACCGACCTGCACTGGCTCTCCATCTAGCAGCACGTCGACCTCAAGATTCTTTTCATTGACTTGCAGGTCCCTTCATTCCCTTGTTGCAGCCCATTTACATGAAATACTATATTCTTAGGTTCCTATAATACCAGCTGCTACTTTGACTAGGGTATTTTAGCTGTGCCTCAATCCAATCTCAAATACCACACCTTCACCCCTATGCTCCCAATGCCAGGCACTTACTAGTGACTGACATACTATTTCTGGCACGAGGAAATTTAAAAGGGAGCTAAAGAACCACCAGCTCCTTCTAGTAATTTCCTACGTACACGTAAATTATCTGTTATGTGCTTATGAATGCTGAAGGTGTGCTTGTCATTACCACCAAGCAATTGACACTCTTCAATTTTCTGAATGTGCAAAGTGCCTAGAAAGAGATTTAATTTTGTAAGGGTACTGTACAACTATATTTATTATTATTATTATTATTGACTTGCATAACTACGGAGGGGAAGTGGCTAGCAGGGGGTACTTGGCTGGCAATTCATTTGAAGCTATCGATGGGTCTTGGTCGAGTCTTCCTCATTTTGAAGTTTTTTTTACCCTCTTTGCAGGCTGACAAATTCACCACTTCAGAGCTACATTACCTGAACGCCTCACTCGGGGGGGGGGGAGAGCTTGATGCTTCGCAAATCTGGTTTCATTTATTCATCGACACGCATATAATCACATATAGCTGACACGGGAAATCTGTAAGCACTGAGTACGCACTGAGTACGCACTGAGTACGCACTGAGCACGCACTGGCTGTATGAAGATAAAAAATGTAAGGTTGGCACTTGCAGTTGATGCTAGGGTGATGGACCGAACCAACAGTAGAAAGTTTACACTGTATGCACGAACCTAGGAGACATGCCACTGATCAAGCTTGAGCAATGTACAACGGAAATATCAAGCATGAGGCATCACAACGTTTGCAATCTTCAGCAACGTGAAATAGTGACAAACTCGGAGCAATGTTCTTTCACTTGGCAAAAAAGGTAATGCCATGACCGCACAGTGTGAGAGCTCAAGGCACACAAACACTACAGTAGCATTCGAAAATTACTTGATGGTTAGGTTGAAGCTAATGTGGCATTTTGATATCAGACGTGAATCGGCAAAGCCCAGAATTAAGATGCAGCTGGAGTTGAACAAATCGCCACAGTCCACTTTACTGATGGTCACACTCGTAGGAGGAGAGCCTGCAATGAGTCAAACGCCGAGTATTGGTGTTGCTAGCCACACATACAAAGGAACAGATCACTGAACTCACCAGTTGTGGCTAGAAGTTCACCATCAGCTGAAAGGTGTCAACAGCAGCAAGCAGTCAGATTTTGCAAAGCGATTGGCATTTTTTATATCAAGATTGGCATTTACCATAAAGGCTCATAGAAAATTGCAACCATCAGTGAATTGTCTTCGACCCATGGCTTTGATTTAGTGGTTACAATCATAAGCATAGTCACGATTAAACCCACAGAGGAGGCTAGGCTCACCTAGGCCTTTGTTTCAACTGCAGGTCTGCACTCGGCAACTACCCATCAGCTAGGCCTGCTCATTAAACTCCCTACCGAAAAAGGTAAGGCTAGGTGCACAGTTGCGCTGGAGCGAGTGCTGTATGAGCCAGTTTGGTACTGCTCAGCTCGGAAGGTCTGCCGGGGATGCTCAGTGGCTATGGAAAACTTCGAATCAAAGCGAATCAAGCCATAGCCCGGGCCTGGTCACTCTAGACTACAGGCAGAGCCGATATGTCATCGGGTGCTCTGGAACGGTAGACTGCCATCGTGGTAAATGCTTCGGCAGCAAATGAAAGTAGCAGCAGTCAGCAGCCACCGAATGACGAGCGCAGGCCTTAAATCACCGAGCTTACATTTGGTAGTGACGAGCACTCCTTCGACAGGCCATAGATATTCTCTTGGGTTTGACGGCTTGTAGACGACGACCATGCGAGCCAAGTAGTCCGTTGCCGGTTGCAGATAGTGAATGCTCATGCTGTACTGACTATTGGCAGCCGTCGCTACAAGAGTGCTTACTCCTGTCTCAGTTCCTGTCGTCTGTAAGGGGCAAAAAAGGCAATCATCAGCAGACACAGTTTTTGCACACCATCAAGCAACAGAACAAGGGATGACAAAGCGCTGGCTAGCTCTGTTTTTAGACCATTAAGGATGTATCACATTACTTTTCGTAGCATATAGATAGACACATACATGCACGCACGAGCAAGCACGCGTGTGTGTGTGTGTGTGTGTGTGTGTGAGAGTGAGAGTGTGTGTATCCATAGATGTGTGTTCATATAAGTAGGTGCATGATTATAGACAACCTATTTGCTGCTAGTCTAGCTTTACACACGTGTCCCTTTGTTAGTAAGCTATCTTATACTTTAGTGCTGCTAAATTAAATCATACACTCGTTCATCGAACTGAACTCTGTCTCATAATAAGTTACGATAGGAAACAACACTTCCAAAGCTAGCTGTCACGTTCGATTCCTACCGAAGATTGGAGACAGTCTGCCACTGGTAGCTGGCTAAAGATCTTACTAGCTTCTGTGCTCTGTCTAGCCTGAATCAACCAGTTTTGGCCGTGCAATCAAAAACAGCTGCCAAGCCTCTACAGCTATCGACGAATGTGGCTGCAAGGTTTGTCAACAAATCCAAGAGCTTCAGCCTTTTGTCTTCTTTGCTGAAGGAACTCCGATGGCTTCCACTTGATCAACAGATGCAGAGTAAAGTTCCTACTCTGACCCACAAGGCCTGCCATAGCTTGGCTCATTCATATCTAGCTGAACTGATCCATCAGTTTTAGCCTCCTCGTGCCGTCAGGTCTTCCATGGACAAAAAATTAGCTGTTCTGTTCTTCCACTTAAAGACCATTGGTGACAAAAGCCTGTGCTCAGCAGGTCCTCGATTGTAGAACTCACTTCCACAATTCTTAAGCAACTGCATCTATCCTGCTGCCAACTGTAGGACACTTTTTTCTTGCAGTGCATACCGAGCTGCTACTTCCATGCTACTTACTTCCTAGAACTTCCACCTCCCTAAGCTATGGTTCCCTATCTCTTTGCTATGAATGATAAGAAGTCTGCTGGCTACGGCATGCACACCTGAAGCCTCATACACTAATGCAACAGTAAACTCTCCGGTGTAATATCCACTTGGTTCTTCTGGTTATTTGGAGTCACACATGGAGAGACTTTGCCCTATAATAGTCGCTATAGTACTCAAATCAATCTCGGCTGAGCCAAACTTGCTGATTTTCCATGCTCAAAGAGTTATATTCAAAGTAATAGTAAAATAAATACTTAAGAGTGAAATTTCAAGAAAGAGAAAAATAAATGCCAATTGAACTATAGCGCAAGCAGTAAACAAACTAAAACTGGCTTTTCGAAGACTGGATCGCTAAAATACTGCTTTGCAAATAGTGCAGGGATATAGAGTGTGTTTAGCTAGCTGCATTTACCCTATTGACTTTCCTCCTCAACTGGCTCTGATTTTGAGTCGAATTCCTTCCGGTTTGGGCTAGCATGTCACCACATCTTGGGGCAAGTAGGAACACAATCGGCCAGCTCTCATTAAGGAGAGAAGCTGCTTCTACTTTAAGCATCCTAGCTGTACCAGCCGACCAATCAAAACCTGGGGCACATCACATACACCCACGACCGAAATTAACATTGCTGACAAACGTTTGCAGGCTCGAGTTCTATCGAGGCGCCAGAGCATGTTCCTAAACACGGGTATTCGTGTGCTGTAGCCACGGCTTCATCCACTTCCACACAGATGACGCCTATCGTCTGTATATAGAATGCACCAACACACCTGTGATGGCACACTTTGCTTAGTGCCATAAACTTTTCCAAAAACCGTTTTTACATCCATATCTTTTCTTTGCTTCCTGTTATTCTCATACTAGTCTGTGATGATGGCTGAAGCAGCGAAGTCAATTTTCACTTCGGGTATTGACTTGGCAGCTCCCGAGAAATCGCTCTTTCTTGACCAGCCTCTAGCATTAGAGCAGGGGGCTGTGGTCGAGACTAAGTCGGCCAGAAACGTTTGCTGAATCGGTAAGGTAAACACCACTGCTAAGAGCAAAGCCGGCATCGGCAAGTAGAATAGTCGGCATTATAAATCCAGCTTATAACAATCCAGAATGTGACATTGTCAGCGGCATGGTTTTGACCTACCTACTTCGACGAATGCGATTTTGCATTTTAGAAAAAATAGCTACTTCTGACAACAACTTGGCGATCTCGACCCTGCTAACAGCCAAGCTGGAGACTTTCTCGAGGAGGGGCAAAATGCGGACCTTAGGAATGATGAATAGTAGATGGCGTATCAGCAACATGGGACCGCGAACCGGCTTGAGAGGACCTGCAGACAGGCAATCCCCTCTATTGCATCAGTGCCCAACTTCGGGGCAGTCAGGGTGTGGCAAAGTGGAGCACACTTGAAGGCGCACATAGAGAGGCTGCACATGCTCGCTGCATGCGAGCACAGGAGAGACCCTACTACAGCTATAGCTAGCGACTTCTAAAGCTAGCAAAAGCCAGCGAGCGACTGGCCACTGGCTAGTGGAAGCATTAATAAAGGCGAGCATGCCTCTGAGCGCACTGCCAGGTGCAGGCAAGGTGCTGGCGCCACCGTAATGCACAGAAGGCATGCGTGTACGAAGTGCAGCAGCAGCGGCATTTCACAAGGCACACCACCGCCCGCTGCTCACCGGTCCACCTGTCGCAGCACAGATAGTGAGACAGTGTGAGATGGCGCCTGCTCCTCGAGCTTACCGATTCCAGGCGAATCTGATGGGAAATGATGCTGTCATCCACTGGTGCGGTCCAGCGGAACGTCAGTGACACGTTGCTGGCACTCGTAACGACCGGTATTTCGGGAGCGTGAAGCATTTGTATGTCAGACACACTAGAGAAGCTGCAGCTGCGATTGTCTCTGCTGCACAACCATACCTAAAAGGTTGCACACTCACAGTCGGCCGGTCGGTTCGGCAAGCCGGCAGAATCACAATGGCAGACAGAAGGAGGGCTAATAATAATAATAATAATAATGATGCACTTGATAAAGCACCCTCAGAGAACTCAATCTCTTTCTAGGCGCTTTACACACACATAAAGACGGCTGGCCAAACAGCCGGGCTCGTACGGCACGAGGGAGGCTGCGCCGTGGCATTCGCAGCGCGCTTCCCTTCGACAACAGTGGAAGCTGACTTGCTCGTTCAAGGCCAGCACGAGCCAAGTCCGTGCTATTCAGGCATCTGTCTTTTATCGCAGGCGCTTCGGTCAAAAGCACTCGAGCTCGAGCACGCGAGCTCTAGACGAGATCGAGGTAGGCGGCTTTGCAACTCGGCTTTGCTGCATGCTGCGGCATCAAGCTGCACATCAAGTAAACAAGACGCTCGCCAGAAAGCTAGAGCTGGGCAGGGCGACATCGCTCGATGTCGCCCCAGTCGAGCGTACCTGCATGCTGTACTTCGTTGCTGGCAGCAGGCGATTCACGAGGAAAGGGCTGCTTGGCAGATGCAAGCTGAAGGACATGGAAGCGACAGGTCGCGTTCCATCTTCAGGCGCCTGCCACACCAGCAAATAAGGATCTAATGCAGCAGTGGCATAGCAGCTGGCCAACAGGCACTGCCACGATACCCGCACCTCGTTGGCATTCAGCACTGTCAATTGCATCCTCGACGGAACAGGTGCCTGAGCTAAAACACGAACAGGACGCCTAGTAAATCGGCCTGGAGGTTGACACTGGCCTATCCAACATTTGCTGGTCAGAATGAGCAGAATAGGTACCAAAATGAACAAAGACGAATCATTGGCGTCATCATGTGGTGTTACACAGGAAGTACTATAAGAAACAACTGAAACTGAATGTTTAAGCTGACTCCAGATACCAGACCCAAATCCCTTCCTTTCCCAGTTACCGCCAGAGGCTCTGCTGAAAGCAGCAGTGTCATTTATACAGGAGCTGCGACAGAATATTTTCGTAAGAAGTACAATTAGTCAGTTTTGAACAGTCGATTGTTTTGAACACTTCGTCGATTGTGGCAGCAAAAAGCAGCAGCAGCTGGTCACTTCGAGCAGCAGCAGAGCAGCAGCTTAGCAGCAGCAGCAGCAGCAGCAGCAGCAGCAGCAGCAGCAGCAGCAGCAGCAGCAGCAGCAGCAGCAGCAGCAGCAGCAGCAGCAGCAGCAGCAGCAGCAGCAGCAGCAGAGAGTGTCTGGCTGGTCGTGCTGCTGCTAGTGATCGTGTCTGTCGAATTTGGTGCACCACTCATTTATGGGGGAGGGTACTTGAAATAGCGCACCGGAGAATAACGAGAGGCTTAAATGTCAAACAAAATATGAAAACGTAGCAAATTTGCTGCAGCGTCTCGTTGATGGTGATACCTTCGGACTGCATGCAATTGCAAGTTCCGTGTACTATCAACAGCAGAAAAAGGTCGCCTGCAGAAGCTCTCAGGTTGCTTTTACCTTCCTTCAAGCACGTGCCACACCTATCCTTTGCTAGCATCAACGCCCATACGTTGGATTGCAGCTACGATTGCTCCAAATCTGCCCACACTATTGCCTGCCTGAAACTTGCAGAGGCTCTCTTCCTCCATCCACTGAGGAGCTTGATCGCCAAGGGCGCATCGGCTGCAATACTCAAAGGTGGCAAAAGGGAGCAACGAAGTTCGGCTCGAGTGAATAAGTGAAAATGTAAAGCAGAGGCTTTAAAGCTCTGTGTTGAGCTCCGATTGAAAAGTGGTCTCGAAGGCTCAATTGTTAGAATCAGTGATCCGGAAGTTGCTGAATCACTCCACACTTGACTCAAAATTCTTTTCTTCCGGCATTCAGCTTTACGGCAGAGGCCTCCAATTGTGCGTATTTTTTGAAATATAAGCTTGAGTTAGTTTGTGCACGTTGTAAAGCCAGGTGCCAGCTTCCAACCAGGACATCCACAGCGAATCAATTTGTGACTAATTCATACGAAGGGCTACCCAATTGGACCAACATTTATTTTTTACCAGGATCAGAGAATAGGAGTAAATTATTGAAACCACTCATGTCCGTGCATGTGGCCAGGGTACTTCTCATTCTGAAACAGAATCTCACTGATCGATTATAAATTCTACAAGATATCGAGCTGAAGCTGACGGCTTGCTGGGATAAGTCACCAAGTTTATTATTCACTGCCCGCCGATTTATCCCAAGACCGGTGTGCTGTACCTAACTGGTGGGCAGCTATGCTGTCCGGCATTCCCAAATTATAAAGTGCTGTTGCGTTATATGCACACACACACACACACACACACACACACACACACACACACACACACACACACACACACACACACACGCGGGCGAATGCACACACATACACACACAGACAAACATGCACAAAAGACCATGCATATGCACTCAAACATAGGCAAGCATGACTACAAACATACACCGAGAGTGAGATCCGCCTACAAGTGCTACCCAAGGAGTAAGCAACAGCAGCTAAGAAGTGAGCTCGTAAAGGCCTGTATAAGGAGATCAGACCGAATAAGGGATTAGGAGCTGGGAGCACCCAGGTAAGTGTGGCACTTAAAATCAGGACTGAGTGAAGAACATGCATAAACAGATAAACATTGCATCGTACCAAAGGCTCCTCTGATATTTGTGCTGTATGGCCATATGTTTCGGATCATCATACTTTCCAGCAGAAATGGGTTGCGACCCAAAAGGTCAACTGATACGACACAGTTGCTGAGCTTACTGTAAAGATACAGCCGACGACCACCGGATGAGATCTCATCTGGAATAAATCCTGGAACACAAAAAATGCACATCGACATGATTGGAAAACTCAGCCAAATAAATAACTCGGCTAAAGTCCATTTCTGAAAAATCTTCCGTGCTCTCTGATTTTCAAGAAAACACGAAAACAACATTAAAAGCACACCGGCAGCACAAGCTTTGGCAATCGGCAATACCACAAGAGCCATTCTCGGTTAAGGGAAACCCGGCAAGAATGCAGCACACAACAAGACACAGAACAATCAAAATGTTTCCCACAGGTCTACCGTCGGAATGCTGAGAAAGTGCTGTCTTGTCAACGACATATGCTAGTCGCAGGCTTAGATATAGTCAGTGGTGCCGGGAATGAAAAGCGAATTATGCAAAAACGAAAACAAAAATCTGGAACCGTCACGGAGAAGAAGAACGACAGGGGTTATCATTATTGACTGCCTTAAATGGGCCTGAAACCTGTCAGGAAGTATTGACCTCAAGCTGTACAACTGGCCACCTGTCTTCAGCAGCTCAAGTCAGTTGGTCAAACGGAATGCTCATGCCTGAAGCCTGCCAGCCAACGAGTGAAAGACTATTACTGACTATTACTAATAGCTCAGGCCTCCTTGAGAAGATGAGTTTAGATGACCATTAGATGACTAAATCAGCTCCCCAGTCAAGTCTGCCTACTTTCAGCCAGGTTAAATTGCAAAAACTCGGGTCGGTTGAGATATATTCCAGTGAAGCTGCTACACGCCTCTGTGACATCCCCCACTAAACTTCTGTAGCTCACTACCTGCAAGTCTTCGTTCTAGTTCAACAAAAAGGTAACAGTAGGTGCAGACAGGTGCAGTTCGGCTTGTCTGCCATGAATGTCACCACTCTCAATTTTAGGTCCTTTTCCCTCACTATCACTCTCTATCCTGCGTGCCCAAAATATTTCCCCATCGAGCTTTTTGCATCGTACCGATGGTTCATCTGACTAAAGTCATTGGCTATGCCTCTAACCTGCTGCACATCCTTTAAAGACAGTATCTTCAGTTTGCATGGTACCAAAGCCCAGAACTCACTTCCGACTGACGTCACAATGCCCCATAACTTGATGGCATTAAAAAAAAGCTAAACACCTAGCAACTCCTCACGGCATTTGCTCCATCTACTGGTCTTGTTATCTCTAATCAACTGCCATACTGCCTTTTCCAAAGTCAACTGGATGCATCAATTGCCAATTCCTGAATATGTAAAAAAGAGGCAAAATCCAAGATTAGCTGATTTTTCAGCCTCATTTATATAGCAAAAGAACAGCCTTAATGACGATCACTACGGCATTCACTACGGCATTCAGTAGGCAGCATAGGATTGCATGCTGCCGAACTCCAACCCTCAATCTAGGTAGCAAAGTTTGAGCGCCTTACCCTGGGCTAAAAAAGTACCTAGAGAGAGGCCTAGTTCTCCTTGGCATCTAATACAAATAACTTTTAGTACAATTTTAAAGGCAAACCCATCAGGTTTGTCTTCGATTCACACCTACGCAGTGAAAAGTGTCACTCTCGCATTGATGAGATCATAAGCACTTGGACATCCGAAGCTTGCACCAGCATACTTTCTGGTCCACATGCACTTTGCTTGTGCTGGTATCTCTTTCATGTAATTGCAGAAAGTGATTGCCCGAACTGCATGGGCTTTATAAGGTCAATTTGCTGCCTCTGCTTTTTTAAATTTCGACCACAGTAAATAACCCCTTGTCTACTGTAATCAATTTTATTTACTACGACTCTTTGTGAAAAAAGTACTGCCAACTACAGAAAGTCATCGGTAATGACAGGGATCGTAGCATAACGTTCAAAGAAACAAGTTTTTCCAATTTAGAAACCTAAACGAGCGGAGAGGGCCATCTAGGTTTTGCCACCGTGCAGTGATATAATAATAATAATAATTCACTTGAGAAAGCGCCCTCAGAGAACTTAATCTCTCTCTAGGCGCTTTAATGAATTGACAGCCAAAGGCCTGAGGGAGGTAGGTAGAAACCCTGCGACCAGTGGAGAAAGCCTCTACTCTTCCAAAGGTGGAGGCATAATCGGTGAGGTAGAACTCGCAGACTCTTCTACAATGATTTGCTACAGCCAAAGTATGGGAAACCGATCAATAGGCAAGCGTTTACTCAGAGGCATGACCAGCCAGGTTGCCTACTCATTCCTACCATACGAGAGACAAGCCAAGTGGTAGGCGGGCATTATTTTTTGTCAGGTGGAACCGGCCACAGCTGGCTGCCACGACTCCTAACATGTCTAAGCCTGTGAAACTGCAGGCAGGATGAGGTTGGTAGGGCCTGTACCTAGCATGTCATGCCAGATTGGTTAGAATCAATTCGTTTAAAATCGCCACATTATGATCCAACAGCAGGCTATTGTGACTCTACAGCTAGCGCTCTTTATATCCATACATTTGCTTTACCTAACCAGAGTCACTGTAAAGACAGTGGTATCTATATCGATAGCAATGTTTTCACATAGATGCTCGAGCCCTAGGTAGAGGCCAAAATAAAAGCTTCAGCCCTCAATTACATGGCCTTGACTTTTGTGCAAGATACTTGCTAATGGCTCTTTGAGCGCTGACATCCCTGTACAGGGCTATTGTAATGACAACTGAGACCCTTTGCAGGATGATTCACAGGGACAAATCTAATGCAAGAAAACGCATGCTCTCACAAGCCACCCAGTAAAAGCTGTTCCCTAATGACATGCCACCAGACTGAAGTACGTTAGAAAACACCCTTTTGCCAGCCAGCCAGCATTCGGCATGCAGCCGCAGGTTACCAGGCACTCCAAACGAGCTGGCCAACACCATGGGCCAGCAATGGCAGGCCGATTCATCCGTCTTCCATACTGTGCCGTCCGTGTCAAGGTAATAGGCAGCAATGGGGCCATCATTGGTGATGACGAGCGTATACGACTTCGGGTGTGCAGAGGTGGTGCCTGTTGCATAAGTGCAGTTACAGTCAGTTTTTGCTGCCCGCTTCTTTATGAGCGACCTAGGATGCGGCTGCTGGTGGGGTGCATCAAATGACAACTCGACGACATCATGTTCATCTGTCAGCACGTACAGCTTCCTGCACGAATAAAAGAAGTAACAAATAAGCAAACAGTCAAGCACAATGCTTTCCTTCCAAGTTGGCGAATAAACATGTGGCATAATTTTAGCAGGATCTGCGTAGTCCAAAGGGTCACATGTAACTTATTGTCAGCACTAGACGTTACTGCTTTCTGCAAAAGATCGAAAGGTAGCCGAAGGTGCCACACAACTTGCTTGAAGCCACTCTGCGGGGCAAAATATGAGACATCAGCCAAGGCCATGACTGGCAAGCTATTCCTATAAGGCATTTAGCTTAAGCTAAACACATTTTGGTTATTTATTACTCGGCCTAAATCAGGGCCGGCAGCACTTTGCACAGAATCCGAGCAACCGGTGCAGCAGACAGTTTGCTCGGACAACACTAGGCAAATTATGCCTGCCGAGTATTAATGACATGCACTGCAGGCTGAGAACAATCAAACCTTTTAGAGAGTGAGAGAGGTTCTATTAGTTACAAAGATCAGGCAGAGCTGAGAGAGTTGACATAGCGACATAGTGACGTGCTGCTCACGGTTGACAATCGTCTTGCATTTGGTACGATATTGGTAGCTAAAACTTCTTCGCATTCGGTGAAACTGTGGCAACTGCAATGTGGGTACAACTACCCTGCTACCAGACTCCCCCCCCCCCCGATTGTTCGCATTCACGAATATAAGCTCGAAGCAGAATATAGCTATCGTTTGACATGTTTTTCCCCAGAAGTGACTCGAGGGGAAAAAATAGTGCATCACAATATTATCAAAAAAGGTGTAAGCATGCTTGCACGCCATTTCAAAAGTCCGATAGGGCTGGAAAACTTCATATCACAACTTTCGCCTCCATGTATTAACAGGGAAGCTGGGCAGTGCAATTGCCTGTTCTTTTTTCTTTTAAAGAAAACTATTGCAGTTATCCAGATCAGAGAGTAATTAAGTTAGGTTGAACAAGAATAAATAATTAATTAAACAAAGCCGATTTCCCAGTGAATCACACAGTGAAAAGGATCGCTCAGCGTTGCTGACAAGATTAAAAAAATTGTAGCTATGCATCGACGATGTAGCGGTGATGCCAATGGAGAAGGACTTTGTTCAAACACTAGTGCATGAGGCCGGCACGGTCCACTCTACATCAAAAGATCTTAAAAAATTATAGTAAGAAATTCATATAATTTAAACAATTGCTGCTGACCTGTTGGTCGCATTGGTTATTTCTTCATTTTACATAGTCAGCAATGTATCCCAATTCCTAAAAGAATGGTAATGGCTGTGAATTAACTGCCAGAAAAATCTCTGCAAACCTTCCAAACTTAAGAGCCAGCTTAAGTGTGATGCTGCCTCCTATTAAATACTAAAATCCCGTCACAAAATTCTGAATTTATTTAAGCAACTGCTCAAAATGAACACCACCAGATAGGTTTTGGTAAGTGCATAGTTGCTGACTTGACCATCAGCCAAACGCAACCTTAAAGGCTATGCTGAAGACTTACGAATGCTTGCCTAATATAGTTAGGCAGACTACTATTAGCCGAGTAACACACACACACACACACACACACACACACACACACACACACACACACACACACACACACACACACACACACACACACACACACACACACACACACACACACACACACACACACACACACACACACACACACACACGGCTCTACTGCAAGTATTTATTACACTGTACATATACATATCCATATGCATATTTCTGGATATTGATGTTTTACTTTCAATCACAAAGCTCACCAGGATTATTAACCTTAGTATCCTAGCATGGGCTGCGACACACAGGAATCTGACCAAGTGCTGACGTTGAACTCAGCTCACACAAACCTTTGGTGCTCATAGAGTGCAATAGCAACAATTTTTTGTTCAGCCGTCTGGAACACAGTAGTTTTTGCCATGGTGACAAGATCCACTTGGACGACAGAAGAACCGTTTTGAAGGATATACAGTCGCCTTCTTGAACTCTCAACGGAAATGCGCAGTGGCAAAGTCAAGCCACAAGTAACCTGCAGGCAAGGAATGCAAACAATGAGACAATATATGACCAAGATTGCAAATATGAAAGCATCCTCTCCGGAACACTATAAGAAGCTATGCCAAAAACACACCATTGAAAGACCAATACCTCACACTCGCTATAATTAATGAAATGAAAATAGTGATTACAGACTTGAGGTCAAATTCCACGATAAACCTGGTGTTGCAAAACAAATCGGTCCAAGTAGGCACATGGACAGCACAAAATATGTACTTTTGAATTGTATTGAGTTTCCAATAGAAACTGACATCTCTTCCAGAAAAAGCGTAAAATACGAAGAATAAGGGAGTCACATGACCATGTGGTGCATAAAATAGGTCGGCTGCCATAGCACAGCAGACGTAATGGCTGGAATAAAAACCTGCGCATGGATTCCGGCAGTGGCGACAGGCTTGGCTCGTGCATGTCAGCAGTCATTTAATGACAAGGTTTTTAGACCCGATGCTGAAAGTAGCCGAACAGTCGCGACAGCTCGAGCTAAAGAGCACGAGATACACATTATCTTTTGTGTAAGGTGTGGAAAATGACTCAGAAATCGAAATCGTAAAGTGATATAGACACGGTGTGCTCTGATAAGGTTGCAGTTGACTGGTATACTAATCAGCATCTATCATGCATGTCAATAACTGCACTATTTTGATGTGAAACCTATATTAGTTATGCTTTTTCAAGAACCATCTTTGGGGCACTTAGTAAACATTTCCTTTTTTAACATGTGCTTATCATACCACAGCGCATTGGCATCAGACTTTCGAAAAAATGGCTCTGTCACAATTTCTGGATAAATATCACCCTGTTTTATCTCTCAAGAGGATCTCTATTTAAAAAAGCACGAATCTAGATTAGAAAGATCAATACAAATTTGATCATAGGCATAAGATTATATTGTTTTCGGCCTAAAGTTGTTGCAGAAAGTTTGGAATGGCACACCCAAATATAAATAGAGAACTGCACACAGAATGGATAAGTGATCATCAAATGTCATTGCAATACCTAATGGGCATTCTGAACCCTCGGGTTTTGATAGTTTTTTATATTAATAATCATATGAGCTAAGAATTACCAAAGGAATATAAACTTGCCTGAATTCTGATGCCTCTTGCTTCTGAGAGCTTTTGGTAGAGGCATCCATTTGAGTCAATCCAAACCAAAGTTAAGCAGGTCTCTCCAACAATGGCAGCTATATAAACTGTTGCACCATCAAGAGATGTATCTACTACAGCATCCATCGCGAGACTGAAGTCGCCATTCACAACCAGACCTGATGGCTGCAGGATCATCACTTGAGGCAAAGGTGTAAATTCGCCCGCTGCAACAAGCATATAAACCAAACTCCTAGCGCAGACCAAGCTGTCAAATGAAGTGCATATATTCAAAGTGTCCAATTCTAGACGAATGCATGAAAAAGTTTGCCAGCAGTATCAATTCAATATATAGCAGAGCCATTGGCAGAGAGCAGCCACCAGGTCTTGGTTAAGACGGGATGAAACTGATGGGCGTAGCCATGTATCGTTCATGCACCACAGTAGGAATATGATAGACGTGCAGTGCTTCTTATCAGTATGAAGACGTCGCTAGTTTTGGTCACCTACTAAAGTTTCTAAATTACCAAGCTACAGTTAATTAAAGCTATTTACAGCACCGGACCATCCGAGAGAAAGTCAATTAAATTTAGTTACATCTGCAGCAGAAAATTTAACAGTTTTTGCACACTTTCTCTCTAGTGCCCTTGCATGTAAGGTGAACCAGTCATTCGAAAGTTGAACCGAATTGCCTACTTAGTTGATCGACTTGGGCTTTAGCTGCGTGGCAAACCTCGTTGCTTGGAATATGGCATGCACATGCTACGATTTTCATTGCTCATTTAAGCTGATTCAATTAGACAGATCAAAGCTTAGCTGTATATAGGTCAGGTTATACAGGTGTCGCTGCACATCTGCATTAGTAATCGAATAAGCTATCTAAATTGATTGTTTTTTTAGCTAGTCATCCAACCAAGCATATTGCATATTTTTGTTTGACACAGGTATACATAACTAACAGCATTTCACGACTGCTGAAAGGTTTTTGCTCACTTCCTAGTAATGTCAGCTGTTTTTTTCTAAAAAGTGGCATAGTATCTATATTGTATTGTTAGGAACAAATTGCACCCAGCGTGTGTTGACCATACACTCTGCAGCTAGGCTTATCTGGTGTGAAAACCACAACTGCCACGTTATACCGTTTCTTAATGATCTGCACTAGCCCCTAACCGGCAAGCAGCACATTTACCTCAAAATAATATTATTACTTTTAGATGACGTAATTCTCTTGCTTGGGGCCTACTATCTGAAATACTTTCTCCTCAGGCTTCCCATCATGACAACCACTTCTGTGACTCCGGCAGCTTAGCTGTGCCTCGAACCAAGCTAAAATCCTTCGTGAACCGTGCCTCCAGTTTTTACTATGCTACTAATGCTTGACAGTCACTGTTGACAGACATGACAGAATTTCACGGCTTGAAGAAACTTAAAAGTGGCTAAATATGCCGCTTTTCCTCTCCCCATGTGCTCTATCCACATGATGCATTTGCTTAAGCTTGCTGAAATTAATGCATGCTATCACTAATCAGTTAACATACTTTCATTCTAGCATATTTATAGGGTGCCTAGAAGAGACTTAGTTCTCGAAGGATGCTATATATGCTTTATCATAACAAAAAATTAAAGAAAAAAGTAGCCACTATTGTCATAGCAGTAAAAGAAAAAAGAAACTACGCGGGCTGTCAAGTTAAGATACCACAAGCTCCTTCATGATTTAAAGCAGCTACCCGCCACAAATCCAAACTGTATATAGGATCTACTGGCTCGTTCCTTATTGATCTTATAGTCAAAGCAGAACCGGAACAGCTATATCATCAGAGCGACAACCTTAGTTGAGGCGAAAACTAAATAGAGAAACTGGCAACATCTTTGATTACTTTTGCACATCTCATAAAAGTCTCAAACTTGCTACAGCACGAGACTATTTGTCACATACGTGACGAACAAGACTCTTACCTCGAGTGCTGATACGCAGCGGTGAGGAGAAACTGCTGCATCCGGCCGTGTTGCAAGAAAGTGCCTGCAACAATTAGCGTGCAGTAAGGAACAGCAAAGACACCTAGGTGCCGGCATCTGCACTGTGCTGCCACAAGCCAGCCAGGTTGCAGAGAGTCTACTGCCACACAGTCTGACCTTGACGAAATATTCCTCTGCACTTGTTTGGCAGGCAAATGAGAAGTGCCTCCGGATGCCGCCAGCAAAACCAGCTATTGCATAGTTCAATGGCAACGAACCATTCTCTGTTGGTGTAGCTACGAATACCGTGGTATTAATCACTGGTGCACCGGATAAGTATTGCTGATCCCAGTAGATGTGTATGGTAGCATTTTCCACATAGCTCTGTAAGCCTTCGGGGGCAGGAGGAGCTGAAATAAGCAGAGAAACCGTATGGGCTTTACAGGCTACTGCCAAAATTAAGTGCTAGAATGTTTGCACTGCAGCTTGCGTGGCAGATGCATAGCGCCTTTCAGTGATCTGCTTAATGTTCGGTGCGATATCTTCTCGAGTGCCACTTTACTGCTGGCTGTGCAATAGGTGCAGAGCTCGACAGAATCATGGCACATTATGCCGCACTGGTTTGGTCCAGCGTTTAAGGTGCTCACCCCGACCAAGGTCTGGCAGAGGTCGTGAGCTCCAGCCCCGAGGCATATATGTGGAGTGCCTGAATAGAGATTAAGTTCTCTTGGGGCACTCTATACAAGTGAATTATATAATTATTTTATATTACCAAAAGCACGATTTGAGTTTATGAATAAAATTATAATTATTAACTATTAAAGCACGATTCGATTGTATATATAAAAGCACGATTCGAGGCCAAGACCTTGAAGCCCAAAGCAAGCTAGCACCCCATTAGCAAGAGCCAGTGCAGCTGAGCTGAGACAATACACAGCAGATACAGACATGCAGGAAGAGGACATGGCTAATAATAATAGTATTAACTATAATTATAAATTTGTATAGCAAGTGCTCTAAGAGAAGTAATTATCTTTCTAGGAATCCTATATACTCTGCAAAGGAAGCATGTCCATTGGTTAATGATTGCATGCACAGTCACCAAGCATGAGCACACACAAGACAATTCACACTGGCGGTCAAATGTTTGTTAGGGACAGGTGGGTTCTTAGAGGTTTTTAATGTCTCAAGTCAGGAGATTTTGTAACGTCCGTAGAGAGTGAGTTCCAGACTCGACAGCCTACGAACTAAAAGCACTGTCTTCAAAGGATTTGAGAATGGCTAGAGGCACGGCTGAATGACTTCAGTCAGAAGAGTGGTCGATGTGATATGCAGCCTGACAAGGAAGCATTTTTGATAGGTAAACCACAGCAAGAGATTGAAGGATGATTAATGTAAAATGCTTCTTTGTCCGACTGATGGGATCCCTAATGGCTCGGCAATGACTTGCAAACTGAAAGTTCACACCCCTGGACTACTTTCCCAGGCCCTTGCTGTCGATTGCCGTGCATTACCCCTTGAATGTACGTTCGAGTTTGGTTGAAAGGATGCAGTTTCACTTTCGATACAGCTAACTGTAGTATGCAAGAAACAAATTGGATCTTCTCCCGCCAACTTTGTTTGCATTTGTAACAGACAATCATAGATTGCTGTATTGCCTTAACATGCATTGTCCAAGGTTGAACGTGCAATATGACAGTATGTGTGCCCACAGTGAGCGTTATGTGGTAGGATAATTACAAATTCAAACAGGCGATTTCCAGAAAATTTGAAACAGATTGCGGTAGAGGCAGGGCCATTGCCGTCGATTGCCGTGCACTGCCCTCGATTATGCCTTTGTCGATTGTTTAAAAGGATGTGGCTGCACTTTTAATGCAGTATAGTGCAATACGCAAGACAAGTTGGAGCTTCTCTCAGCAATCGTTGGTCCACTTGTAACGACCATTATGGATTGGCATATTTCGCCAGGCCATTGCCGTCGATTGCCGTGCGTTGCCATCAACTGAACGTGCATAATGGGTGAAAATTATTCGTGTGCACAGGTACATGTTACGTGTAATGAGAGTTGCAGTTTATTGCAGCCAATCTTGTCAATTTTTCACGAATTGCATTATCGGCCCCTACCATCGCCGTGGATTGCCGTATTGCTGACAGTTAAGCATCTTGAAGAGCAAAACAATAGACATCTTGAAAATGCGATGGTTTCCCCTTAGACACTGCAGAATGTTTTATGTAGTGACAATTGGGGGTTCGTGCTGCAATTTCTTGTCAATTTTCCGCGAATTGGGGTATTGGCCCGGGCCATTGCAGTCAATTGCAGTGTATTGCTGCCGAATGGACGAAGCAATTGTAATGAAATTTCACGATTAAACTATAATCAAAGATTAAAGAACGTGCAATCACTATTAGAGCTTAAAGTGTATGTATTCTGGTCGTTTTTTGGCGGGTTTCGGCGGATTAACCTAGTGGCCCGGGCAGTTGCAGTCGATAGAAGCGCATTGCTACAGAATGGTCGAGGCAATTACAGTGAAGATATGCGAGTACACAATAACTGAAGAGTAGAGCAGCATGCAATCATAATCAAAGCTAAGAGCGTACATGCTCTGGTTGTTGTGTGGCAGATTGCAGCAGATTTCGGTGGATTTCGGTATGAGACCAGGCTGTTGCAGTCGATTGCAGTGCATTGCACGAGAACACATGAGCACAATGGAGCAAAATTTTGTGGGTACACTTTGAACTGAGTATAGTACTATATGCATTATTAATTAGAGCTTCACGACGGCGATTTGAGGATGGTTTGCAGTGGAATAGAGTGGATTGCAGTAGTTTCCCATGCCATTTCAGGCGATTGCCGCTCATTGCCACAGTGCGAGGTTGCACAATTTTTTTATTTTACATGGTTGTGCTACACAGCACGGTGCGCTTTTATATGCAATAAAAACTGGAGCACGGCACAATCTTTCGATTTTGTGTGTGGTGGATTTGGTGGATTGCGGTATTGGCCCGGGCTACTGCAGTCGATTGCAGCGCACTGCACGAGAACGGCCGTGCCAATGCAAGTGAAGTTTTATAAGTGCAATTGTCGCTGAGTGTGCTTTCATATGCAATAAAAAAAGGAGGTTTTTGAATAGGGTTTCTTTTGTTTCGTGGTGGAATGCAGTGGATTTTGGTATTGGCTTGGGCCACTGCAATTTTATTTCAGTGGACTTCGTGAGAATGCGTGAGCAGAATCGCGAGAAATACTCTGGGTACATCGTACGTGTAGCGTAGTTTGATATTCAAAACTTTTTGGAGCTGTTTGCAGCTGATTAGTGGTGGATTTGATGGGAACTAGAATAGACTATGGTGGATTTCTTTACAGGTCCCCGGATTCGAAGCTCACTTGCATAAGTACGCTTGCACACAGCAACATAAACTTTGGTAGATTGATAGATAAAATTGAACGTGTACTACAATGCAAAATTTGAGCTCGGAAACGCTAATGTCTGGTCGATGTTAGCCTAATTAGAGTGGATTTCGGTGGATTGCAACAATTCGTCGAACCCAAAAATTAGTACGGACCGGTTGCTCAGCCAAAGTGCAAAAATTAGCCAAGTCTTTTCTGCAAGACAGCTCCTTACCTTTGGCAGGCGAGTAGACGTCCACAGTGAACGGTTCACCAGTGACCCATGGCGTAAAGGATGTCACTGTGACTGACAATCGTGTATAGGGCAGAATGGAGTCGGGTGGTAGATTGACAGATGGGCTGTTGACAAAACACTACAACGAGTAATCGAGGCCACTTTGCATACAGTACGGCCATCGGCAGAGCAAAGCTGAAAATATCGGCAGGTCACTTGTTGGCTGGCTTGCCAGCAAAAGGACACACAAAGGCCCACATTTAGCAAGGACGCCGTCGAGGCGCATGGCTGCATGTTGCAGCCTATCGATAAAAATATGCCCCAGAGATTGGCTGAAGCTTGGTCTTCGATGGCAGAGGTGGCGACACTTCAATAGCTCCATAGGGTGGTGCCCCACACGGGTCATCACAGCGTTGCACGGTATGACATCGTTCATCACAGTATCGAATTGTACGACGTCACGCAAAGCAGCAAAGTTTCACTGGGCTTTTTCTGGGACAAAGTCTTGGCAAAGTGTAGACAGGCATTCAGCCGGTCGTACTAATCTGAAGGATGCTAGGAGCTATCTCTAGCGGCAAACTAGTGAAAATGCCGAAGTCATACAGCGCTTTAGCGCTCTCTATGCCTGGCCGGCTGCTCGTGTGTCTAATGCGACCGAATCGCCGTGCACTCGAGCAACAGCGAGGAGCCCAAACGCTCCGGGTCAACGAAATCTCAGCTCAACACAAAAGTGGCAGTCAATCGGTACCAGGCCACTCAATACTATGGTAAACCACAGTTGCTTGACTTCGGTTTGAGTCATCAGCACGATTGTTAAACCGTTGCTACCTTGCATTTTCTTTTGGAAAAAGGTGCGCGATTCTAGTAACCACGTGATGGCCTAGGGAAGGCCTGTCAATGCCAAACCAAATGGCTGCCTTGGAATGAGTGAGCCTGCACTGGGAGGGGGGGCAGCAGATTCGTAAGTGCAGTCCATGCATCTCATGCAGGACAAGATACGCCTTCACCTAGCAACATCTGGGGGATGCATGCAGAGTATCTTCAAGCAAGGAACGACGCACCAGCTGCAGTCAAACAACAAGTGGTTAGGCCTCACTGTTAACAGCGATGCTGACAATTGCAATGGTGATGACGGCACAGAGTGGTGACCGACACAGGTCGCGGGTTCGAGTCGCCCCGCCCCCACTGGTCGATCCCATATCGCCCACTGCAAGCAGTGGTTATAGCGATTAACATGCAGCGATTAACATTAACATGCATAGCATGCTGCCATATGAATAAGGCTGCCGAATCATGTACACCTTTGTGTTCAGGCCTTTAGCTTACCAAACTTTGACTGATTTCTGCTCCACTGATGGTGACGTTGTAGAGGACATCAACAGCGGTTGACGTATTTAGGTGCAGCCAGCGTATGGTAAAATTACTCCACGTGCCTTCGACGCTAACTCGGGCAGTATCGTTACTGACGTGGGCTGGCCTCGTGGCAGCATTCATTTCACCTATGCTGCTAAATCCTGCACGAAAAAACAGAAGAGCCGATCTCAGCTCGATCTTGCTCGCGGCAAACCACGAAGCAAAGTGGTTACTTGCTCTCCACCGACAGCATCAGGCGCTGCAAGACTGCCGCCAGAAGTGAGGCCTACATTCGAAAACCTTAATGCAGCGAACGCATGACAAGCAGCCGAGGAATTAGCAGCCTTCGAATTTGCTACAAAACATGCCAGTAGCACTGCATGCTCATGCTAGTAGCATTGGCTGCTACGACGACATGTGACGATACTGGGTTTTGGTGTCATCATACGAGTGTGGTGCTCATGCGAGGGAATTGTAAAACTACAGATTCCAATCCAAGCAGCGAGTGTGATAGCAAGCTCTCCGGGCCCACCAAATAATTCAAAAGGTTTTCGATTCATAATTTTGTTGTCTACCAGTGCTAGTCAACATGGGTTCAATCATACATCCCACCGTGCTTGCACGTTGTGACGAAAACAGCTTTGCGATATGCCGACGACTGACTGCCCGGTTACCAGTGACTGTGAGCCACCACTTCGGATCGCAGCTACAGCAGCAGCAGGAGCTGGGGCAGGCTGAAAGCAACGTGCCACGGTGGGCTTAACGGTTATTTCCTACTCACTTCCGGATCATAGCGTCGGATATAAGAGGTCGAAGTCCGGCTGCCTACAGTAAGCTGAGCAGGGCGCTGGGGCGAGAAGGATGCACGTCTGCAGCATGCAAGGGCTTCGGCTTGGCAAAGCTCTGGGAGCATGACGACTCGGACTCGAGGCGGCCCGCAACTCGAGTCCAGACTCCTCCTCTCCCCCCCTAGGGTTGCCTGGCCACCACAACGTAGACCACAGTGTCCTGCTTGCATGCAGAACGAAGTGTAGCTTTTCTGGAAGCACCCGTGTTTGCTCAATTGAGGTTGACTTTGTGTGTGAACTGCATTGAAAATGCATGGCTTTATTCCCTTCAAAAGCACCCAGGCAAGGCACAGCTGCTTGTGCACCAAAAGCTGCCTTTATCAGCCAGATGCGGGTCGGGTCGAGCCAAGTTTTGGCCGGTTGCGGTCGGTCTCGCTAGCGGTAGCCGGTGTGCACCCAATGGTCGGGCAGCCGTTGGGGTAAGGGAAATTTCGAGCAGGGAAAGCATATGCCTAATTTGCTTGGCACAGTGGGAGGCGTGACACGATTTCCCACCACCCAAACTTGCACTGGTACTATTTTCAAGCGAAGTCATTAGTGCAAGATGCTATCCCATCAGCCTCAAGCACAGCTGGGCACACACACACAGAGTACACGAGTGTGCTAGAGCAGCACCTGGAAGCAGCCACATAGAGTAGTTTCGTAGCAACCAGAGGCCACTGGCAGGGCTGGAAAGCAGGTAGTATCCCGAGGCATTGCCTCTGATATCACGCACTTCCATCTTTGTTCGATTGACGATGCGCAGCAGCTTACCGCCGTAGACGGCAATGGACGGAATGCTAAAAAAGAAATATAAGATTCTGAGCGAGACGCGTCGTACAGGCGTGCTGCCATCACGTGGACGTCAAGGTGCCATCATGTTCACGGAGCTCGGCCCACTACTAACATGGCAGCATTCATGACTGCACGCTCGCTCTCTGCCAAGAATGATGTGGATTCAGCGCTTCCTTGAATGGCGACAATGGCTTGCAGCAGCAGAGTGGTACCCTGACGAGTGGTAGCTTGCCATGCACTGAGGGGCCACGCATATCTCTGAAGTGTCTGGGCCGGCCTTAATTCGATTGCTTAAGTTTCTGTAAGTGCTATAGAGCCAGTGAGTGCAATCCAGTCAAGGCATATCTGGGCATGTCCAGGTCCACAGCTGGCTACACACCGAGCACCTACCTAGAGCCGGCGATCGGGCTTCGAAAGCTAAATTTCTGTGCCGTTTCTTGTCCTGCGATGCCTATTTGGCATCTCTTTCCGCAACGATACCGACCTCAGTTCAAGCCGACTATCGCTGCTAATGCTCAGATCCAAAGATGCATTTTTCTTAGCTGTCCGGCTAATGACTGCTGCTCGCCTCACCTTCCAATTGCATTTCACTTTACAGCAAATGTAAAGCACCTAGAGAGAGATTAAGTTCTCTGAGGGTGCTTTATCAAGTGAATTATTATTATTATTATTCTGCTGCTGCTGAACATGAAGTGAAATGAACATGAACTTGAACATGAACATGAACATGCTACCAAGGTCATCGAGCTCCAACCATAGAAAATCCTGCTTTGCTTTTAGGCACCAATGAAAGATCCAGACAGCTGCCTACTTAGTTGTCGTGTATCTGAGGAGTTAATGACAGAGCTATAATGCTAGGCAAAAGATACACCTTCAAACATAACTAAAGATTCATACATATTCCGGCTTTCCGAAGCACGGCAACGTTTAAAATCTACTTGTGCTGTAATTGCCCAGTATAAATCGAGATGCTGCCGAGTTAGCCACATCTCCTGCTGCTTAATTTTCTTTTAAAACGACGGTTTTTTTTTGAAAAATTGACCGGCTATGCAATGACAAGACGGTACGATGACTGGCAAGGAGCAGCCGACAGTAATACCTTGGCATTTGAGGAGTACTCAGATCCTGTAAAACGTTCGGCTGCGCAAGACTTGCGGCATAGGTCTTCACCGTGGGCGGGTTAGACTGGACTAGCACAGACCAGTAGACACTTCCTTCTTCGACGTCCACAGCAAGGCTTCGTATCGAATAGTATGCACAACGACCGAGAAGGGACTGCTGGCAGGGCATGCTGTAGATCGTTGTCACGTTGGCCTGGCAGCTTGGACCTGCACGGTCACGTGACACAGAGAGTAGCTGCAAGAAGGCCCGCTCAAACGCGTGCGTGCCTGGCAGAGGAGGCAGTAAGGGCCGTTAAGCAAGCTCAGGCAGCAAAAGCTGGCAACAAGATGAGCTGCTGCTGCCTGCCCTCACAGATGAGAAGAGTGTTTTGCAAGAGGATGAAGCGAAGACAGGAAAAGCCAAATAGTGAACGAGCGCAAGCACAGAGTGAGAGGGAGAGAGAGTGAGTGAGTAATGAGAGACAGCAAGAGAGAGAGAGAGAGAGAGAGAGAGAGAGAGAGAGAGAGGGAGAGAGGGAGAGGAAGGAGCAGAAAGAACTGATGGATAGTCACAGGAAAGAGGTGCAGCAGACATCGGCAGACGGTGGCACTGATCGAAGGCAGTGGCTCACCTAGTTTGCAATACTTGAGCGCTCGCCCGTCGGCCGTGATCCACAGCATGATGCGTGTGCTGAGTGGCTCGAGGGCCAGGGCCGTGGCGCCTTCTTCGATGAGCAGCTCGCCACGCCCCGAGCAACCTGCTGCCGAGCGCAAGATGCTCGATTTTGTGGCTACATAGAGCGATCCGCTCACCCAGTCCCAGGCGACAGCATCAGCTTGGCCGACAAGGGCGCACGTATCGAGACGCGTTAACGATGTGATGCTGCTGCTAGTGCTGCCACCACCTGCATCCCACGGCGATGGTATACCCGATGCCATCTCGTGCGTAACCAATGTGAAGTTGGCAAGCACTAGATACATCCTGCCGTGATCAGCGGCTGCAGCATCTACAAGCAGATGGCAATGCTTGCACGAGTCGCCATGTCACCAATTGTGGTGAGATGTGCTAAGCGGTAGCAGTAGCTGCTGCTGCTGGTTGGTGGCGGCAGCAGCAATAGTGATGGCGGTAGCAGCGGCGTGCTTGCTTGCCGTGGATGCCCGAAACAAGCGATCCGGCGTCAGAGCTCGGGCTGGCAGCGCCTGTAATAGCACTGTACTGAGTGCCATCACTGAATTGCAGTAGCGAGTACGCCAGACCTGCAGTCGTCACCATCAGCAGCAGGCTGTCTGCAAGTCGAGGCACAGTACAGGCTATGACCACGTGCAAGGAATTATGCAGGAGCGAGTACTCGAGTATTAAATACGTGATGGCAGCAGAAGAGGCAGCATTATCTCCACAGCAACTGCCCAGAGACTGAGCCGCCATTCGGGTCACGCCCCAATGGCTGCCAGAGAACTGCCAATAGGCTTCTGCTTCAAGGCTGGCAGCACACGAGCAGTTTGTAAGTGGTGGCTCAAAGCATTATCGTAATCGAAAGCATGGACAACAGAAGCGCGAGCTGGTTTGGTCTAGTGGTTAAGCTGCTCGCCCAGACCAAGGTCTGACTGAAGTCGCAGGCTCGAGCCCCGAGGCATGTGTGAAGAGCCTGAACAGAGATTAAGTTCTCTTGGGGCGCTATACAAATATATATATATATATATATATATATATATATATATATATATATATGTATATATATATATATAAGCTCTTGTAGAGCACAGTAACGCTCTGTATGTATGTATCTCCGTCTGTAACTCCACAAAGTCATAAAGACTACGTGGGTGTTACACAGGAGTTTTGTTTAGCGCACACACAGCCTAAGCAGCTTTCGGTACGCATTTGGTAGCCAACAGACTTCATCTCACGCAACAAAGAGAAAGTGGGAAGCATAGCAGAGTCAGGAGAGCAGTTGAGGTAGTGAGTAGCATGGAAGTAGCAGCTCAGGACCGCTGAAAAGTATGTGCCATAGTCGGCAGCAGGAGAGTAGTTGTCGTTGTGTAAGAATTGTGGAAGCGAGTTCCACAGTCTAGGACTTGCAGAGCTAAAGCTTCTGTCGTTAACAGTCTTTAAGCGGAGGAATGGAACAGCTAATTTATCGTCCACACAGGACCTGAGGGCGCAAAGAGGCTGAAACTGGTGCAGTCAGCTAGGTACGAAGGAGCCAAGCCGTGGCGGGCCTTGTGGGTCAGTGTAAGAACTTTGTGCTAAACTTCGCAAGCAAAGGTGGTAGCCATACCGACAGTGACGGCTGTACCGATATTCCTGGCTGACTGCTAGTGGCCAAGTACGAGTATGCTGCTGCCCTGTACGCAGCATGTTGTCTGATGTACAGCAAGTCGGCAATGGATCAAGACAAGATTTGCATTGCATGGCATAGTGCTTTCCCACACTATGTAACCAACACGGGAGGCAGTGGCTGCACAAAGAGCATCCAGTGGGAGAAGAGCTGATGCTATATTAAATTTTCAAATAATATGTGATCTAAAATGCTATATATACAGATATATGACAACTCTAGGCAGTACTGCAGGCAGACACGTGCGGTTTTAAGATAAGGCAGCAGGCAGCCACATGACTTCTCTTCTCTGGGACAAGGACTACCAGGCTTTTAAGCAGTATTTCGGCTTTAATGCCTGGTGACTGAGGCTTCAGGTCACTTTAAAAAGTTTGCTCTGACTTACTATCTGGAATTCGTACTCTGCAAGCTTCTCCTAGCAGACTCTCCACCTGCTTCTCTGACCCAAATTGTCTAGCTGTGCCCCATACAGTTACATCTTACGACTTGGAAGCTTCAGGAGTTGAGTCACCGGTGAACTTGCTGCCACCTTATCAGATGAGGCCATTAAGTGGCTAGGGGGTGTGCTGGCCACTGGAAAATTATTGGGCTCGACTGTCTACTTCCTTGTCAGCCAGCCACTAGGAAAGAGACCAAAACAACATTGTGGATGCAACTTGTTTATGTAAAGTAGTAAAGGATGGCTAATAAATATTCTCATTTACACAGCTACAGAAGAACCTTAGCAGCAGCCCCACCCACCCCTCCCTCCCTACTTGCCGAGGGGAATACAAGATGCAGTAGACTAAAAAACGTGAGTCGTCAAATGCGAGCACCTTAGCTGAGATGACACAGGTGTGTGTCACTGCACAGGTTTAGACTGCAGAGATGCCTCTACAAGGGCTGCGATAAGCTGCCTGTAGAAGGATGGTGGCTAGGTCGGCATCACTGGACTGTAACAAGCTAGCACATCTTGGTGCTGGTCTGGTCGCGCCCACCCAACGTACCGCTGGTAGAGATGCTATGGTGCAAAAGGCATGACATGAAGTACATGTTCGCCTTACACTTGAGCCGCTAATGCTATCTATGGTATCTTGCAAACACGCTTTCCCTGGCATGCACAGGCTATCTATCGGTTCGGCTTCTTATGTGCTCTCTTCTCACTATGTCGCCAACGGTACTATTGCAGCTGCAAACAGGATGGCAGGATTTAGCAAGTAAATGGATGCAAATACAGTGTCGATCCAGCTACTTGGGAAATTTGGTAACCTGAAATTCCGAGATCTCTTTTGTGGCCGACAAAGGGCAGATGCACCCGGCACAGCCCTAGATAAGCAGATGTACATCTGATTCTTAAGAATTCAGACAGTGTAAACATGTCAAGTACGATATAAGTTCCGTCCACCACTGCAGATGCAACTTACTCAATCACATTGACTACTTTGGAGACCAGACCTTCAGAACCTATACACTCAAAGTGCTAGCGTCCGACAGCACGACAACCCCCCCCCCGACTTCACAACTGAAACGAAGGATAAACTCCACGGACTTTCTCACAGCATTTGCTTCATCCACACGAATTCTTTTTTGTGTGTGCCCATGCCTGCTGCAATAGTGCATGTGCACTACTGCTGATAGGTTGCCAAGCCTCCTGCCAGCCTAGGTGAAATGCCTGGAGTGATCAATTCTCTTTGGTGCCATACAAATGTTTTGTTCATTGCTTTATTATAGAAGGTAAGACAAGCTCTGGCCCGACAGTCAAGCAGAGCATACGCAGGCCCGAGTAATCACGGTGGTAGCAGCAGGCGGCAGCAGGTGCATCGGTACCGATCTATGCAAGCAAAGCACCGACCTCGGGCAGTAAAGTCAGCGGGGAGGATGCACTGGCTTGCGCCATTGGTTGCACATGGAAATCTCTGCGAGGCTTGCACGGCAATCGCTGGCCGTAGGAATAGTGAGAACAAAGAGTACCGCTTACCATCGCTCGGTGGTGAGCCATACACGACGCTTGCAGGGCTTTCGCCAGCCGCGCTGTAGGCGATCACCGACACACTGTACATCCAGCGACGAGAGAGGCCGCCAAAGAGGCATTTGTTAATGCCGCGTGGTGGCACGTGACACACCTGCACCTCTGGTGCAGGTATGGAAGTGTTGGATAAGGCAGAAGCACGACTGCCTGCGGCTCTGATAAGCACCTTGTACATCCAATTCCGCCAAGACGGCTCATCTGCAGATCCCGCAATGACGGAAGTCGCACGGCAGCCAAAGACAAGCTAGTGCACCACAACAGCAGACACTGGGCAGCAGCTGCAATGAAAGCAGGCATTGCATGTTGCCAGCATGTTACACAGTAAGGGTCTCCACTTCTGAAGTATAGCAATGATACTACTCGGTGGCGGTTCCCAGGTGACGATGGCTGAAGTGGTGCGGAAGATCACCTCAACATTTTTTGGCCTTTCATGTGGTACTAGAAAGGCAAAGGTGAATGGGCCGTGCAGTTTCCCAGCCTTCAGCCACAGCAGCAGCAGCAGCAGCAGCTATGAGGAGGCTGTCGACTCCTGCTCGTTTGGGCTGCTGCATGCAGCAGGGTTGAAGAGTGCTCTCCCTCATGCTTGCATTACGCTAGCAATTAAATATGTCGGCTTGTTACAGGCCTCAGCTAGCCTCGCTAGAGAGAGAGAGAGAGAGAGAGAGAGAGAGAGAGAGAGAGAGAGAGAGAGAGAGAGAGAGAGAGAGAGAGAGAGAGAGAGAGAGAGAGAGAGAGAGAGAAAGAGGCCGAGAGAAAGAATATAAGGACGAACAAAAGAGCACACAGCTGCCTCGAAGCACACACTGCCGCCTGCAGGATGTGCTGGCAAAAGCCGAGAGCAAAGTGTGAGCCAAGTAAATCGAAGCTTGCAGCAGAGAAAGATTGCAGTGCGAGCGGCCGTACGCACAAGGTACTACTTGCAAGTCGCGATGCCACCCGGCGAGTATGACGCAGCAGCCGGCCTCGGCGATGCAGCTATCGGCCGAACAGTCCAGAGCGACGGTAAACGACGCGTTTCGGCCGAGGTCGGCCACGCGAAGGTGACCAGCCGGCTCCATCCACATGCAGGTGGTTTTGCTCGTGCACACCAAGCTGCCCCGACTGTCGTCAAAGCTCGCGTTGGCAAGTGGCTCGATACCGCCCTGTTCGGTGCTCGTGTACTTTGATATCACCTGCACGGGTGGAGCGCATGGTCTGTGCAAAGTGGAGCAGCAGCAGAAGCAGCCGGCATGAGCCCAGAGAGAGAGAGAGAGAGAGAGAGAGAGAGAGAGAGAGAGAGAGAGAGAGAGAGAGAGAGAGAGAGAGAGAGAGAGAGAGAGAGAGAGAGAGAGAGAGAGAGACGGAGGGAGGGAGGGAGGGAGGGAGGGAGGGAGGGAGGGAGGGAGGGAGGGAGGGAGGGAGGGAGGGAGGGAGGGAGGGAGGGAGGGAGGGAGGGAGGGAGGGAGGGAGGGAGGGAGGGAGAGATGGAGGGAGGGAGGGAGAGAGAGAGAGCTTGGAGTACGGCCTGTGCTTGCCAGGGCAGCTCACATTAAGAAGCAGGAATAACCGACAGTAACAACGAAATTAATAGAACAATGACACTATGGCAGACTGGACGAAGAGCCAGGAGAGACATGAGATAATAAAGTGAAGATGCGAAGTACGGCCAACGAACCGAGTTGAGTAAAGGAAAAGTTAAGGTCAGCTGATTCAGCAGAGTCATTTATGTTTCGGCAAAAGTACCTCGGTGGCCATCATTCCTGCTTGCAGAGAGCAGTAGAAATTGCCTTCTACAGGAGTCAAACCCATGGCCTAGATCGTAAAGTGCAAGCAGCTTACCCCTAGGCTGCGACCCGGGCTGCAAAACCACCATAGAAAGGGAGAGCCGCACATAGACAATTTTGACGAGACGACAAGGGATCTTACGATGAAAACAGGAAAACACATCACTCACATATCAATCCTTATTCTGGCAGTAACATATTCAAAGTCCTTAATATTCGTCAGAGCTTCAGAATGTCAATGAATAAGTGGGGCGATTGGAAATTAAGAGACATTGCTGGAGCAGCGCAACAAAAAGGTAGCCAAGAATGCAGGAGTTAAGAATTTCGGACCCGAAGTCGAATTAGCCTGACAGCGAATTCATCTTAAAGCCCTAATCGCCGGGTCAAAATTCGTATTCTTCACGAACTGCCGCCTTCCCAGGTGGAACCTAATGATGCCAGGCCTTGCCGTAGACTGAATGACCACTAGGCATAAGACAATCGCCAAATGATAGCAGGCACAGTAGCCCATAGAGTTAGCCTGGAGCGTTAGCTCTCGACTGCGGCGTATTTGATGCAAATGAAAGGCCTCGGGAGCCACGTGGCTAGGCATATTGGCAGCTCTGGCCTCCAATGCACGGCACTGGCACTGCTTGCCAGTATTCTGATGATTTTTTCTAGGGACATGGCAACTGCAATGTACAGTAGGCTACGAACACAAGCGACAGATGCTCTGGAGAGTCATTTTTCTGGTTGCTTGTTGTGAAAAGCCGGGTTTATTTGGCAGAAAACCACATTTCAAGCCAGCCAAGACTTTAGCAAGCCACCTGATAAAGGTTCAGGCTGTCATAGCGATGTTGATTGTTGTTGATTGCTAAAAACAGCTCTTGAGCTAGCCTGTTTTTACTTAAGTCATAAGTCACAATAACCTTATCTGCATAGTGATAAAAGAGCCTTAGCGGGTATCTCGCCCCCAGCTTGAAGTGGGCAATAAAGGATCGCCCACTGCAAGGCTCGAACCATGACCTGAGTCCAGAAGAGCAAGCACCGTACCCATGGGCTAAGACTCAGGGGCTGAGTCTGAAGTCCAGATATCTGGATGCTAGCATTTTTCTAGTTGCTGTTGTTGAGGTAGGTGACCTTCTTAACAAGGTTCATAAGAGTGAGTGAACACAATTAGAGGTTTTCTTTCGGAAGCTGATCGGTTGAGCAAAGCCATGAAAGCAAGAAGCGATTAGCATGCCCCTATCTGCACATGCCCTGGCCCAAAGCTTCTGCAGCTCACTGCAATCCACCGTGCAAACTAAGGATACAAACAAAATCTTTGCCGAGGGTTGAAATGTGGTTTTTCCACCAAATAAACCCGGCTTTTCCCAACAAACAACCAGCAAAGTGACTTCCAGAGCATCTGTAACTAGTGTTCGTAGCCTACAGTGCACTAGTACTGGCAAGCAGTGCCAGTGCCGTGCATTGGAGGCCAGAGCTGCCAATATGCTTAACCACGTGGCTCCTGCTGCCTTTCATTGGCATCAAATACGCCACGGTCGAGAGCTATTGCTCCAGGCTAACTCTGTGGGCTAATGTGCCTGCTATCATTTGGCGATTATCTTATGAGATAAGTGCCTAGTCATTCCTTCTGGGCTAGCGTCGTGTGAAATACAGATCGTCCACGTGTTCGTTCTTGCCTGCATTCTCAGGGAGCGAGGCATCAGCAGACGAGCTGTGACTAGATAAACCACGACGCTCAATGAGAAAGACTTGGAATAAGACAAGCACATGAAAATCTTTTGATTGTGGTCATAATTATTACAGCATACCCATCTTATGAAGAAAAATGCACAGCCAGTCTGAACGAGGCTCTACGTTTTCGTGCAAACTAACAAGTGCACGAAATAAGTTAGACATGTGCAAACAGATTGTTCCGACAGATTAAGTAAGTCGAGCCAGTCAACCTCGAGGGAAGAAAGGAGAGTGAGTGAGAGATAAAGGAGAAAGAGAGCAGAGCAGAGAAAGAGAGCAGAGCAGAGAAAGAGAGCAGAGCAGAGAAAGAGAGAGAGAGAGAAAGAGAGCAGAGCCGAGAAAAAGAGAGAGTGAGTGAGTGAGAGAAGAGAGAGAGAGAGAGAGAGAGAGAGAGAGAGAGAGAGAGAGAGAGAGAGAGAGAGAGGGGAGCGAATGGTAAGAGACAGAGAATAGAGGGGAAAGGAGGATGAGAGAGATAGATGGGGAGAGAGGATAGAGAGGAAAACGCAGAGACAAGAGAGTGAGAAGCATGAGTGGGGGACACAGATATAAAATAAGTACCTATATCTGTAAATAAATAAATAAACATATATCCATAAACAGCGTGTCTGCATATTAGCCAAATAAAAAAGACACGGGTGAGTCTTACCGGACCCACTGGGCCAGTCCTGTTAAACACAACACCAGCCAATTCAGGATGAATACCGCTGCAGCGACGTCTGGAGTAGAAATATAAATAGACCACGCCTTGCTGGCTGACGGTAGCAAATCCCTTTCCTGGACACGATGACTGAGCAGCAAGTAGGGTGACAGGCTGAGACCCGTTGGTCTTTGATGCACCATCAGATGGCAAGATGTCTCGGAAAGCTCCACCTTCGTGCGTCATCCAGAAGATGTAGCTAAAGCGGCATTCATCCTCGCATATGCTGCACCCGTTGTGCACTTGTCACAACAGATAAAAATCTGAGCTGCTGCCAAACGATACATAGTTTTACTGAGCAGCCACACATAAAAGTGTAGGCATTTAATCATCCAAGACAACAGTTAGATAAGCCAATTCCTGACCTTACAAATTGTACCTTTGCTTTGATCCCTCCCAGCCTTCGAGCACCTCAAATTCTCTCAACTCACTTGCTGCATGCATTGATGACATCCGATCATGGATGGCAGCAAATTTTCTAAAACTAAACGATGATAAAACTAACTTACTAGTTGGGCAAACCTAGTGTTATTCAGAAATTGGAAAGGCTGACTTTCAAAATTGGCTCTGCCAGCATATCTCCAGTTGCATCAGCTCGAAATCTAGGTGTCATATTCCAAAGCGACCTCTCGTTAGACGACCACATCAACTCCACAGTCAAATCAGCCTATTTCCAGCTTCATAACATTGCTAAAATTAGGGCTTGTTTAGATAAGGATACCACGTCCAAGTTGGTCCATGCATTCGTGACATCTCGTCTCGACTTCTGCAACTCACTGCTTACTGGCCTACCAGCATGTGCGATCAGGCGATTGCAGCTGGTGCAAAACTCTGCAGCTAGGCTTGTCTGTCGTGAGCGTCGCAGTTGCCACATTACTCCACTTCTCGCCGACCTGCACTGGTTACCAGTCAAGCAACGGATTGACTTCAAGGTTTTGTCGCTCACTTTTAGGTCTCTTCATTCTATGGCTCCAGCCTATCTTTCAGATATACTACCCCATCAGGCAAAGCATCGTACCACTCGCTTTTCGGAATCCAACAGTCTACAAATACCTCGTACAAACCTTAAATCCTTTGGAGACCGTGCATTTAGCTCGTATGCTCCCACAGCCTGGAACTCCCTCCCGACCTGCATCAGAACATCCCCTGACCTGACCACATTTAAAAGAAACTTAAAAACATACCTATTTAGGACAGCATTTAGTGGGTCCTTGTGATTCGTCCTCGATGTGCTTATGCGTGCTGACACTGTTCATGCTGCCACTAACCACATTTGCATGCTGACCCAGTGCATGTAACCCCTAACCATGTTATTCATTTTGTTTGTTTTTCAAGCATGATTTTACTTACTATTCTATTGCGTATCACTTTGCAGCAAATGTAAAGCGCCTAGAAAGAGATTAAGTTCTCTGAGGGCGCTTTATCAAGGGCAATATTATTATCAATATTATTATACAACCTTAGTAGAGTTTTAAATTGCAAAATCTAGCCTTCGTAGACAGGGACAGGGATAACGTATCCAAGATGGTCCAAGAATTTGTGACATCACATCTCGACTTCTTTAACTTAGTACTAACAGTTAGTGCAAAACTCAACCACTCAACAGCTTGGCTTGTCTATCGTGAATGTCACAGTTGCCACATTACAACAACTCTCCCCTGCCTGCATTGGCCACCCATAGAGCAGAAATCAAATTTCGAATTTGCAGCTTTGTCGCTCATTTTTAGGTCCTTTCATAACCTTGCTCCAGTGTACCTAGCCAAAAACGGTTGTGTTTTTAGTTCATATGCTCCCAAAGCCTGGAACTCACTCCCAACTGACGTTACGATATAATTTGACTTGAAATTTAAAAAGAAGCTAAAAACGCACCTTTTAAAAAAAGCATTTGCTGGGTCATTGTGATGTGTCCTTTGTGTGCTTATGTGAGCTGCTTCTGTGCATGTTACCACTAACCATATTTACTTATTGATTCTGTGCATGTCATCTCTAACCATAATATGCTTGTTGACATTGAATGCTACCACTAACCATACAACTATGTTTCTTTGACAGCATATGTAAAGTGCCTGGAAAGAGATTATGTTCTCTGAGGGTGCTATACAAACGGATTACATTGGTCAACACGTTTTTACAAAAGTCAGTTACTGAAATAAAATTGGTTTATTTTTTAACAATTTTTATGCGCACAACACGAATATGACAGTCAAATGCAAAATCATCTCTACTTTTTGTAATCAGAAATAAATTAACGTGTACATCACCAAATGCCTGCCAGTAGTAGTAGGCCTACGGTTAATACCAGCATAAAATGAAGTCATAACTACTTCCTAGATTTCTTTCATGCCTCTTGTACAGCTGGAGCATCTCTGGGTGTTGTCCTGCAGTAGTCTGCCAGCATTCTAGTGGACCATTTTCCCGGTATCTTTGTTCCATTGTCAAAGCGATATCTTTATGAAAACGTTCACCATGTTCATCACTAACCATACAGCAGTTTCCAGGGAAGAAATCCAAATGGGCATGAAGGGAGCAGATCTTAACAGACATATTGCAGCCAAATTTTTGGTCCTACAATAACATGTCTTCTGCTAGTTTCTTGTAGTTTTCTGCCCCAAAATTCCCGAGAAAGTTTGTAGACACTAAGCGAAAAGAATGCTATGCTTGTTTCGCATCACCTTGCAGCAAGTTGTTGAACCGGTCATCTTTAAAGAGCACTCGAATCCGAGGAACCACAAAACTCCCTCTTTAATCTTTGCTTCATTGAGTCAAGAGAATTTTTCATGAAAGTATTGGAAAGCAGGTGAAGTCCAGCCCATGGCTATCACGAAGTTCTTCATCAAATCTAGTTTGATATGAAGGAGTGGTTCCAGAATTTTGCGAGCATCGACCAGAATCGGGTGCTGGATATTCTTCTCTCCAACTGCTACGTTTTGTATTGGAGTCTACTCCTTCTGAAAGTAGTGCTATTCCCTTGCTCGGCTATCCCACTCACACAAGAAGCACGTGCATTTTGTATGTCCCTGTAGCAGTTCGATTAAAAGGGCAACTACCTTCAAATCACCATTGAGGTGCTAGCTGTACTTGTTATTCTCAATGGAATTAAGTAGCTGCTTTAATTTATCGCATGTCTCTTTCATATAGCCAGTGTTGTGTGTCCCTGTTGCTTCTCGGCCACTGGTGTACAGTGAGTGCCCAGCTCTCGGCCAGTGGGTGGTTCGGCGGTTGGCTCAGTGCAGCCTTTGATGTGGGCAGGTGATTGGGCGGTTGGCTCGGTGCGGCCTTTGATGTGGGATTGTGGCCCACAGCGGTGGCTCACCACGGATGCACTCCCTTATCTGTGGTGAGTCAGCCCCTAGCTTAAATATGTACCCGCTGGAGGAATAAAGAGAGAGTCTCCTTCACCACTCACGTTTGCCCGCTCGTGTTTTCGTGTCTCCGTGAGACTCCACAAGCGCTGCTGCAGCCGGAGACGCAGTAACATAACACCAGCATGCGCTACTGGAATAGATGAAAGACAGTTTCGATTGTGCAAAAGCACAGCCTTAGACTCAGTTTCGAAGAGTCTACAAATAGTCTCCATTCTTGTGGGTCATGACTGCCTTGTAAGGCGTTCATATGGCCCTCAATATAGGAACATAATACCATATTACTTTCCTTTATGAAGAATGGCTCCAAGTGCTGGTGGCGCTTACGATATACAGTAATTGTGACATCTTTAAAAAAATTCCATTGTTGGAGTCTTGATCCTAGCAACTCTGCTTTGTTCCTAGATAAGTCCAAATCACGAACTAGGTCATTTAGTTCTTCCTGTGTTTTTGTATGTGGGGTTGATGATGCACCAGACCGGAAATCGAGACCACTGCATGCTGACGTACCAGGAGAAGAACAGGTCGGCTCACCCTTGTTCTCATCAGATGAATCAAGAGAATATGCTGCTGGAGTTGTGTAATAGGAAATCCCTCATAATGTGGAACTGATCTTAATGCAGACGGGATGTTTGGGTAGACTATTCTCAACTTCTTTTGCTTCGTTATTCTGCCGGAAAGGAAACAAGCAGAAGTAGCAGTAATTTATGCGGTTGCTCGGCTCTCTCCACACCACGGGGACTGCAAACGGCATTGATGGTCTTTGCCCATTCAACCACTCTGAAAGCTGTGTTGTATATCTAGCACAGCATATATGCAGGGCCCAAGGCTGGTCTTGGCCACCAACTTTGCACCCGAAGTAAAGATTACATGCCTTCTTCCCTTGAGAAGTGATACTTACCTCTGGTTGGCAAATGTCACTTTCCCACAAATATAGCACAAATAGTCCACGATATTGATGCACTATCGAATCATTACTGTTCTGTAATGTACCTCAATGAATAAAATAATAACAGTTTTATAAAACCGTCGCTTAATCGGTCTCACACAAAGTCTGAAATATTTTAAATGGTCAATCTTTTGGAGTTGGCTGTACGGTGTCAGCTTACTGCAGCAGCCGCCTGGCAGTAGTATTACACTTCATCAGAAAATGATGCAATCAACTCTGGATGATTTGTGCATGACGGTAATATGCAATGCGATGCAATATTATATCAGTCAAGGCTTGTTTAGGATCTTTTTGAAGTACTACTGGATACATTTACACGGCGAAACATTAAAATGAACTATATAGAATATCTTCAAAACGAGAGCTAATATAAACTCTATAGTCATATTCGTGTTCAGCACACCTAGGTACTGCAGATTAGGGCTTTTTTAAGTCAATAACATGATAAAGTGGAGGGGCTTGTGTAGGCAGCTTGTTCAGTGTGCACAGAATAGCTGAAGAAAAATTATAGCACAACAATAAAGTTGGAATGTCCGTGGACAATTTTTTATCCACCTCTGAGTTGTGACTGCTTCAAAACTTTTGGATTGGTCAAGTTAGAACATATATTTAAGTCATGTTGAGCATTTTTGGTAGATTCATATTTCATACGTGACGTCAGACTGCAGAATTTGTAAGAATCTGTCTGCCAATAAATATGGACTAATTGCAGAACGATTAGAGTGATATTGGCTCTGATTTGTGTGCAGACTATCGAGGTAAATGGCTGATGTTACAGTAAATAGGAGGAATGCCGTATCTACTTGGAGTGACGCCACCCATCCACTATTCTTTATGACCTCGCTTGTCTGAATAGGCATAGAAAAGCAGAAAGGCCATTCCAAAGTAAGAACTTTTGGAGGTGCTAAGGACCCCCCTCTCAAAAAATGCAACAAAGCCTTGATGGTTGCTGAGAAAATCCTTGACCTGTTGCTGAGATATATTTTTAGAGAGCAGGATACTTGGTTAATTGTACAGGCATGCGTACACAAACATCCGTGCATGCATTCTTGCGCATGAACATATAGTGCTGGCTCAAAAAAAGCCAGGCTTACAGCAGGGCTCCTTTACATTGGGTTCGACTGAGTGTATACTCTACTAAATGCATAAATAAATTACAAGTAAGCAATAATAAAAGTATGCTTTCTAACACATGAAACACAAGCGAACTCGTTGATTTCAGCATGAATCGCATCGTTCACATTTGAGATAGACTGCAGTAGGAAATTACCAGGAAATTGCACCATGAAAATTATTCCCCTACTCCAAAAACTTCGATTCCATGTCTGGTAAAAAGACATAAAAAAATGACAAGAGTCAAGAGGACGGCTTAATATAAGGCACATTGTCGCCTAGCACAGACATGAAGCACACTGCTATGCCATCCTGAGGCCATCGAGGCAAGCCAGATGGCACTAAGGCAAGCCAGAGGGCACTAAGGCAAGCCAGAGGGCACTAAGGCAAGCCTGTTAGCAATACGGCCTAGGGCTGTAGAACAGTGGTTCTCAACCTTCCTAATGCCACGACCCTTTAATACTGCTCTTCATGTTGTGGCGACCCCCAACCATGCAATTATTGTGTGCGAAATGTGGAAATGCGTGTTTTCCGATGGTCTTAGGCGACCTATGTGAAATGGTCGTTCGACCCCTAAAGGGGTCGCGACCCACAGGTTGAGAACCACTGCTCTAGACCAATACGGCTGAGCAGCACTAAGCAGCTGACGCGCCTGCAAAGAGGGACTGGGCATGAAACATACACAGTGGAAGGGGCCAAGCATGGCACAGTATGACTACGCCGAAAACAGGGCAGGCACGACCAGGCCGGCTGCTGCTTGAGAAGAGCATGGCGCAATACCACTACGGACCTCGATTGCAAGCACGCAATAGTACTTATATTGACATGTCTGTGTACTGGTAGCCAATGAATTTATAACCAGTAGGCAAGTAAAGGAAAAGCCGGTCCATCATTCACCGGAGGATGGCAGGCCTATTGGTTCCCACTTTAATCCAACAGTCTGGAAATACCTCGTACAAACCTTAAATCCTTTGGAGACCGTGCATTTAGCTCGTATGCTCCCAAAGCCTGGAACTCCCTCCCGACCTGCGTCAGAACATCCCCTGACCTGACCACATTTAAAAGAAACTTAAAAACACACCTATTTAGGACAGCATTTAGTGGGTCCCTGTGATTCGTCCTTGATGTGCTTATGCGTGCTGACACTGTGCATGCTGCCACTAAACACATTTGCATGCTGACCCTGTGCATGTCACCCCTAACCATATTATTCATTTTGTTTGTTTTTTAAGCATGATTTTACTTACTATTCTATTGCATATCACTTTGCAGCAAATGTAAAGCGCCTAGAAAGAGATTAAGTTCTCTGAGGGCGCTTTATCAAGTGCAATATTATTATTATTATTATTATTATCTGGACCACACTGGTAACACTCGACAGCCAATACAGAAGAAGCACGAGATAAATACTCAAGTCGGCTCAGAAACATCCATACATACAGAAAGGCGATGCATATCGCCGCATCTGCCACAGCACTTTGACTGAGCTAGATGCAAGGAGGCGATCTTGAGCCGAAAGAACAGGCCGGGATATGGCAAGGGGCACAACTGGAATGCAAAGACTCCAGAGAAAAGAGCGTCAGCAGACGAAAGCAGGCGAACGATAACATTTGCTCCAATTGAGATGCAGGGACTTTGGGAGCCATGCTGAAATCCGAAAGATACATACCCATTGTTCGGATCAACTGAGATCTCTGTTGCATTCACAACTCGGCCTGGCAGAGCCGCAGTGCAGGACGATATATTCAGATCGCAACGCAGGATCTACAAGTGAAGGTAAAAACACTGAGACAAATCAGCAACGTGTGGTTTCGTCACCGTAACATCAGTTGCCAAGCCGCAAAGTGGGTTTACAATGTATATATGCATACATTTTTAAGCATAAAATACTAATGCATAAAACCAACAAAGATGTCACTAGTCATAAGACAACAGCTAGTAGGTAGCATACAAAAAAGCTGTCATAACGATACTGGAAGTGGGAGCGTCTTCCTTCTAACAGCTGAAAGTAGTCGCCTTCTCAGCAAATAAATTAGCCATACATACTTTAGAAAAGTTTGCCACCATATTGGTGCTTTTAGCAACCCATAAGAAGTCATTCTGAAAGGGTGCATTATAAATATAATTCAAGTGTATAGCGCCCCGGGAGAACTAAATCTCTATTCAGGCGCTTAACATATGTCTCAGGGCTCGAGCCGGTCACTCGGTAGTTAAAGGGGATCACCTCGACTTCGGTCGTTAAAGGTGGAGCACCTTAACCCATGAGCTACACCAGGGCTGCATTTTAAGGGGGAAAGTCAAGAAAATACTTACACAGTTGGCCCAACAATCGAATATTTGTTTAGAGCACCTTTCAAGAGACAAACACATTATAAATTGGATTGGAAGTTCTGAAAATTTCCACGTGAAAGAAAAAAATGATTATAAAAGATATGCCCAATCTATATGTAAACCAGAAGCATCTACAAATAACAAGTTTATCAATCTCAGCATCATATGCAACTTGCATCTAAAATTGTTGAACCTTGGTGGATCGAGGTACATGCGTGAAGCTTGCTGAGGTGCATGCTTGTGACTTTTAAAAAGCTTAATTTTCAGTGTAGCTTTGTACCCAGTAAATTCCATAACTCGGCCAGTACTTCAGGTATCAGAATTAAATTTGAAATGCGAGTTCAGCTCTGCTTGTACATCAGGACTTTAGATTGTTTCTGCTTTTGGTTGTGTAGGTTTTGATATACGTGTCATGAAACGTCCTGGAGCTTTATGTTCTGCAATCATGGACATGGGTGGGGTAGCTCTGAGGTTACACAGAACTTTAAAACATTTAAACTCATTCTTTGCATATAGTAATTGTTTACAGTAGCAGTAGCTTGAGTATCGAAAAAATAGTGTAGGCAGTGTTGAAGATGGAATGTCACACGACCTAGGATTTGACTGCTGAAAGAGGCTGGTGGAAGAGGCTCTGAAACGGTGGCATGCTAAATTTGTAAAACGGAACTCATTATTCGCTGTTATGAATTACAGCGGATAGCAAACCGATTATGCGATAGTCTATGTCAACTTACTAGATATGAGCAAATTGTGTGATTCAGAAATGGGAAAGGTCAACGGTCACAATCGGCTCTGCTGGCATATGTTCTATTGAATCTGTGCAAAATCTAGGTGTCCTGTTCCAGTGACCCTTCACTAGACTACACATCAGCTCCACAGTCAAGTCTACCTACTATCAGCTCATAACAATGTTAAAGTTCGGGCTGGTGTAGAGAGGGATACCACATCCAAATTAGTCCATGCATTTGTGACATCCCATCTCGACTTCCATAACTCACTGCTTGTTGGTCTACCGGCCTGTGCAATCAGGTACTTACATCTGGTGCCAAACTCTGCAGCTAGGGTTGTCTGTCGTGATCGTTTCAGTTGATACATCACATCCACTTCTCGCCGACCTGCAATGGCTCTCAGTCCAGCAACGCATTGACTTCAAGGTTCTGTCACTAACTTTGAGGTCTCTTCATTTTTTGTCTCCAGCCTACCTATCAGAACTACTTCCCCATCTGGCCAAGAATCGTACAACCTGCTGTTCTGACTCGAATCGTTTACCTATACCTCGTAAGAACCTCAAATCCTTTGGGAACCGCGCGTTTAGTTCATAAGTTCCCAAAACCTAGAACTTACTTCCGACTTGCGTCACGACATCCCCTTACTTATCGATATTTAAAAAGAAAGTAAAAACGCATCTATTTATCACAGCATTTAGTGAGTTCATTTGATTCTTCCTTTATGTGCTTATGTTTGTTGACACTGTGCATGCTGCCACTAACCATATTTGCATGCTGACCCTGTGCTTGTCACCCCTAACCATGTAATGCATGTTTTCATTGAGCACACTACCGCTAACCATTCGATCGTGCTTCCTTTCCAGTATTTTTAAAGTGCCTAGAAAAAGATTAAGTTCTTAGAGGGTGCTATAAATGTATTATTATTATCATAGCGAGAATGCTGCAAGCCAACTCTCAGCATTTCAACCTAAGCAACACACATGAGGCTAATCGCGGCTAAACTATGCAGCCTTCTAAAAGATGCCCCGTTTACTAACTGATCACGGCAACAAAGGTCCATTAATGAGCAGTATGCTTATCGGAACATGTGCGTACGTGCCGAGAATATTATTCGTGTCAACAACAGCCAGGAATGACATTGAGTCTAGCAAAAGTATGTTGTAAGAACAAGCACAAGATGTGGCTTGCCCTACCTGGCGATCTTGAACTAGGTAAAGCTCTTGGTTTAACCAGTCGACCGCAATATCAGAAAGTTCCACTTCGCGAGCTGCTCGGTGAAGAGTCTGCTGCTCCCCGGTCGCCAGTCGAAGGCGATGCACCACAGATCCATTGGCAATGTAGTAAAGGTCAGGTGCATCATAGTACACGTCAGCAGCTACAACAACGAAAATTCCCAGGTGACATGCTTGCCTGGTGGAATGCAAGATGCCGAATTCATAGCATACATGATCCACATAGAAGCATAACAGGAAAGGGGGCATCACTTTTGAAGACACGCCACTCACAAGCAAACTTGGGAAAACCCAGGGTTCATGGTAACACTGGCAGGTCATATCGCATGATGGCCAGGTTGTGGCCCCTGAGGCATCGACAGCTAGATCCGAAGGGCTTCAGTTAAAAAGGTCCTGCTCTGTTAATGCAGTGCTTCCACATCCAGGCCACGATTAAAATAAAAAATTGGTGGCTTCGTCGTAGCATACACTCAGCATGCTTATATGCCAGCAAGTGACTCCACGTCGTCTACCAAGCTGATATCGCATTAGGGCATACGCATTAAAATGCTTCGAAGAGTCACAGTGAGAGCTCTTGTAGTGTCCATACGGCCACTAGTCTACTCCAAAACAGTCTACTCAGCGACCAATAAGAGTGGTCTCTTCTTTATCGATCGTTGCCACTGCAGGTGCTCGAAACAGGATAATGGCATACGCTGCAGCATTCACAGCCAGCCTTGAATGCTGCAGCGCATGCCAAGCTTGTGCATTGAGCAGGCAGAGCTGAGGTGGATGAGGGAAGTTGAGAAGAACGAAAAAGATGCTAGAAGGAATAAAAGACAGCCCAAAGACAATTTACGTGATTGGAAAGTTAGCAGAAAAGTATACCAATTGAGAATGAAAGTTGTACACTGTACAGCTTAAGAAGACAGCAGAAATTACTCTTTGGCCGTTCTCTTTGAGAAAGCATCCGTTTAAGTGCTGTATGGGTATTGCTGCCCATCTGTGACTTGTCAAAGCCATTATCAGGGAAAATTGACTGTTACAGATTTTCTATAAGACTCACGTTGATTAATAAGCTTGCTGAACGAAATCGGTCGCTAGCAATCTACATTCAGTGTGACCAAGACAAGGTGAGAGCCTTGGGTCGAGTAGGAGAACAATGCAGGAAGTAGCAAAATAGTAGTGAAAGATGGCTAGAAAGCAAGTGCCGCCATTATTAACAGGAAAGCTACTCTCCTGATGCCGACTATGGCTCATCCTTTTCAGCGGTCCTGAGCTGTTACTTCCATACTACTCACTACCTCAACTGTTTCCGGACTCTGCTATGCTTCCCACTTTCTCTTTTTTTTCGTGAGATAAAGTCTGTTGGTTACCGAATGCGTACCGAAAGCCGCTTAGGCTGTGTGCGCACTATACAAAACTCTCCTTCGCACTAATCGTACTCACAAGAATCAAGTGGAACCGGCATTACTCACACAGTAGTGCTCCTAAGATTTTAAAAACCAGACGAACTCTCGCCATACTGAGAGCCGTCTGTAAAGCCGTGAGACGGTGTCTTTGGCAGCCACGTTAACGTCGAATCTTGGCAAGATGGCTACACTTAGTGTTAAACAGCAGCCGATACTGGTAAGAGGCCAATTAATACGGCCACGAGGTCACACAATCCATTAACTGAATGGCATGTTTCATGCATGCAGCTATGTTTCCACTACAAATTACAATACAATACAATAATTTACAATTTACAATAAATTACAATACAATTGATAATTAGAGAGGTAAATGTTCATTGCGAGTATATAGCAGTATTTTACGGAGATTATGTACCCGGATCTAATCACAAACTCAAACTCTCAAGTTCCCCGCAATTCTCTGACAGCCACGATAGGGTGCTATCTGTCTCATGCTGTGCTTAATCAGGAAGTGTTCGATTGGCCAGTCCAAGTTTCAGAACCCTAACATCAGGTATTCGAGCAACAACGATATATGATTAAACATATAATTCATTTTATAGTGCCGTAAGAGAACTGAATCTCTAATCAGGTGCTTTGCATATCCACGGGCTAGAACCCACGACATCGGTCATAAAATACACACTGGCTCATCAGAGAAGCTGGTGCAGCAAGCATCCATTCATGGCCAATGCCACGGGTATTTCGTAATAATAACAATAATTATAATAAATTTGCATAGCACTCCAAGAGAAATGTAAATCTCTTTCTAAGCACTTTACCTATTCTATACAGAAAGCATGCCAAATGCTTAGGAATAACATGCACAGTGCTGCATGTTCACCGACTGCATAGGTGCGAGTCCAAACCAACCCGATAAAAAGAAGCTGGACATGTCACCGGCAGTCAGCCCAATTTTACATAATGTGCAAGATTGACATAGGCGGGCAGCATTAGGCCACAGTCTATAAGAAAGAAAGAGCACCGACCTGTTCTTCTTTTCCGACCGATCATTGCAGCTGGACTGGATTCGGTCACCCAGTGCCACCCTCTGCAGTCTACACCACGAACTGGCAGAGATTTAAATTAAAGGAGGCTACGAACAGGTTTCGAGGCCCAAAAAAATGAGTCTTTGACTCTTAAAGAATAGGTCAGCACACGTAAATATGTATGTACCAATTCATCATCTGATCAAATAGTGGAGTTGTCCAGGCAGGTAGTTTAAGGTGAAGGAGCCAACGAGAACTCTCCATAGCCAGGATTCTATTTTGGAGTTTTTTCATAATTACCAAACTGCCAATTGCATTAGCGAGTCGTACTAGAAGGTCATCAAACAGCTGCAAGCAGCTTGAGAGGTCACGTTATTATCATGCTACTTTTTTCTGAGCTGATATATTTCTGCAGCACTTCATAGTTGTCACACATGTGAGATAAGTTGTTGTGTCTCAGATATAAACTTGCAGCCTTGTGTCAGTATTCTGTGGCTTTGGTCTCACTACATCATGACATGTGAGTAATACTACGTATTTATTTTAATTCGAGTTATCAATATAATTTTAAACACGCATACCTTATAATGACTTTTTTTACGCACTAACTGGTGCACTTAGGACCTCCGTGCTCAAGTCTTGGGCGCTTTGTCGCGGAGCTTTTGTCAGGTTAACTACAACGATTCTTGTACAGTCAATTTCAGCTACTTTATTATTTGCTTTCCCGACTGTCCTGCGAACTTAGCTATGCTTCTTAATTTTCTCTTCATAAGGTGAGATAATGCGGCTGATTACTAATTGCTTATTAAGGCTTAGGCTTTGAGTGTACCCCATACATAGTAAATATATTAGTAGATAATACTGAAATTAGCTAGTTCACTCAAACCCCTCTCGATGAAGCCTAAATTCAGTTGGACTCATTAGAGCCGATATGCAAGGCAACGTGTGAATAGTCAGGAGGAAAACACGGCTGCTTCTCAGCGATTTCCCCTGTGCTGATAGTGTAAGCAATGCAGCCAACAGATGTAGGTAGGTGTGCTAAGTAAATCCGAGCAGGCTAAGTACATCCTAGAATGCTAAGTACATCGAGTATGCTAACTAAACCCGGGTAAGGTAAGTACATCCACTCACGAGAATCAAATTAGGTAGATAAATCCGTAGGTAAAAATCAATGCAGCCACTCCAAGGAGCCGGCAATCCCCACCAGGCAGCATGCATGCTTCCTTCCGAATGATGGCTGAACAGAGCCAAGAGTGAGAGCAAACAGCTCCGAGCACAACCTATCTTTGCAAGGCGGAGCAATGCTGCACTCCCCACGTTTAGCAGCATTTCCCAGTTGATCAGTTGCACAGCCTGCAGCAGCAATGCTGCAGGCTGTGCACAGGGCTGAGTGGTGGTGCAGTGCTGCTACATCTGCGGCATCAGCCACTGTTGCTCAAGTCAAGCAAGTATAGCAATATGGCCGCCCCATCGCCACTGTCTCGTGCACCTACCAGCTGCCAACCGAACGACACTACTTCATGAAAGTTTAGTATACGTTCTAGCTGCTAAAATGCACATCATTTAATAATGGGATAACCTTAATGTACTACGAGGTATACAAATAGAGTGGTAAACCGACACTTGCTGCACTGGGCCAGTTATCTTTCATTACTAACGGCATGCATCGAGCCGAACAAATACGCCGAGCTGGTTTGGCCCAGTGGTTAAGGTGTTGCCCGACCAAGATCTGGCCGAGGTCGTGGGCTTAAGCCCTGTGGCATATGTGAAGCGCCTGAATGAAGATTAAGTTCTCTCAGAATGCTATATAAATGAATTATATTTTATACCTGTTATGATGGCTTCGGTAGTCAGGACAGTCTTCTCTACAAATAAGCAAAGACAATGTACATCACAATAACTGGCTAGATCCAAAGCTGAGCCTCGCTCGGTGACACAAACAGAGGCCAAAGCAGAGAGGTACGTAGACAAAACCTTCATAACATTTCTTAAGACACCAGCTAGACTCAGCCAATAAACAGCTACTTAGCTGACACACACGTGCACACACACACACGTGCACACACACATACACATAAATATATAAATGAAACACAAGAACGCTTCCTGTAGTAAGAAAACAGAAAACAGAAAACACATGCTTGCATTTTTTATCATCAACATCGTAGAGTTGGAAAAGGGTTGCTCACTAGGATACCCTCTCGTATGACAACCCAGATTGTGATCTTTTTTTTTTGTTTCTCTAGTGCACACATATGCACGAGCAAGACAATGCCAACGTGCACTCCCATCTGAATGTTTCTACTACAAGCAACTACCATGTCGATAGACTCATAAATGGCAGATGTGGTTCATATAATTGCTGGAATAATGTTGGGTGTAAAGTAGCTGTGTAGATCTGCATATAGCTTCACCTAGAAGAGGTTTTTTCTTACAATGAATTATGACACTACCAACCGCATAGGTATTGGCAGTGATATCAGATATAGGAAAGCATCACCCTCAAATTGGCTCAAACATGTCGGGATGTCGATTGAAGTTTTATGATACAGCAAGTGAAGAAGAATTGAAGACACTGTCTCCACGATTTTGAGGTTGGCTAGAGGCACAGCATAAACGACTTGAGCCAGGAGAGTTGGCATTACATATCGCTGACAGATTGGGCTGAGCTGGCAGATACCCTACGAAGGTAAACTCCTGAGAAGATCCTCCCCAATTTAAAGCTGTTTGGGCATCATATAAATGTATTATAATAATTATCTGGTGAAATCCAGTGGAAGACATGGCTTCAAGGTTGATAGAAGAGTAGAGAGCTGAGTGGAGAGCAGAGAGCCTAGTTGGGATGCTGCAGTGTGGATGGGCAAGAGTAGACTATCTGATTTTGCTGAAAAAGAACCTAGTAGAATGCTTAACTGGACGGCGCATCAACTGCACAGTTCATAAATTCAGGATTAGTCCGAGCATTTGAGACATGCCATCTACACTTCTACGACTCTCTCCCTGTGGTTCGTCGTGCATATGCAGTAAAATAGAGACAGAAATAGACAAAAATCAAAAATCGGTAGCTCGGCTTGTCTGCCATGATTACTGTTACTACCAGATTATGCCACTTCTGTCCGACTTGCACCATCTCCCAATCAAGCAGCGCATCTAGTTTAAGGTTCCACCACTCACATTTAGGTCCCTTCATTCTTTTGCTGAAGGATACTTATACAAAATACTAACGTCTCAAGCCTCCCATTGCATCACATGCAGCTCTGATTAGGGCCGTTTAGCTGTGCCTATGACCAACCTCAAATCCTATGGAATTCCATTCTCACTAATGCTTCTAATATCTGGCACTCCCTAGCCACTTACATCACAACATCGCCAGGCTTACAAAATCATAATAGTAATAAAACTAACACGAAGAACAAGAATAGGAGTAATTTCTACAGCTCCCTAAATGAACTATATCTCTTTTTAGGCACTGTACATAGGCTGTAAGGGAAGCATGTCAACATGTTCAGTGATAACAGGCACATTGTAAGCATAAATAAACACACGATAGACAATTCACGTGGATCCAGCAAATGCTGCGAGGAATAGCTGCGTTTTTGGTTTCTTTTAAATGTCGCTAAGTCAGGAATGTCATGGCATCTGTCGGAAGTGAGTTCCAGGCCTTCAAAGCATGCAAACTAAAGGCTGTGTCTTCCCAGGATTTGAGGTTGGTTAGAAGCACTCATGAACGAATTGAGTCTGGAGAGCGGGTCAGAGGTGCAAAGCCGAATTTGGAAGTAGTTCAAATTGGCAGACTGGAGTGAGAGAGCAAATGGACCGCAAAGCAACTCACAAAAACCTTGAAGTCGATACAGCGCTAGATCTACAGCCAGTGTAGTGCGAGGAGAAGTTGGTGGCATTTAAAAGGAAGCTAAAATCCCACCAGCTCTCTGAAGCATTTGCTCCTGCTGTCTGAATAGTATTTTATGAACCGATGCTTGCAACATTGAGCAGGTTATTATCAGTCATCACCTAGCATGCTTCTTAGCCAGCACATGTAAAGTGTCTAGATAGGGTGTCAGTTCTCTTAGGGTGCTATGTAAATGTAATATTATTATTGTCACTGTGCAAGTGTTACAGGAGTGAGTTCTACAGCCAATTAGTCTAAGACCTGCTACACACATGCATCAATAACCAGTACTCATTACATGAAAAAGACTAGAATCTTTTTCTTAAGTATATCAGGTGAGCTGTCTTTTCTCTTTCATCAAACAATTGCTGCGACAAATGTATTTATTCAGCATGTTCTAGATTGTAGGACTAACTTCCACACGATTGATCCATAATCGTGCCGACTTTGCTCTTGCAGCTGAAATCAGAGAAACTCTTTTCAAGCTATTATGCACTGCTATTGCAGCACGAATACGAATCTACTCCTGCTCTGCTTCAGTTTTGCTCTGAGAGATGTGCATACAGGTAGGTCGGCAGCCACAGACTGTGAATAGAAGAAACTCACTAGCACCCGAGTGAGCTTTACACGACTTCAGTGAGCTCCGTGCAACTTGTCAAAATCTGCCGAGTGCTAGTAGCTTCATCAAGCGGCAGCAAAACGGTGAAGCCGGGCTAGAGACTGGGAGGACACGAGCCAGCTTGTGGCAGTGCTCGGGCAATGGCATCGTGCCAGCCGCCAGCCAGCCAGAGGAGGTCATCTTCAAGCAGACGGCATATACACACACCGGAAGTGCAAGTGACGTTGCCTGCCGCTGAGCAGGTCGCGAATTTGATCGACGATCCGCACGACCAGAAGATGCCGAAGCTGTCTGACTTGTTAAGCTGAGGAACCAGTGGCAAGTCCGGCCCTGCAATGTGAACGAAGGAGCATTCGGTGTCTGCCGCAGGCCCCTGGGGGGGGGATGAGTGGCACCCTGGCCAGGACCTGGCATGAGATGAGGCTGGAGGCAGCCAATTGCAGCCAGTGCCTCTCGCGACCTACTGTCGTCTGCAGTGGTCATCCTGCCGATGCTGCTGAGGGCCCAGAGCAGCTGCAAGCGCAGCAACCAGCCAGAAGCAGCAGCCATTACTGCTGCTCTGCTGCTGGTGCATGGTGCACGAACGAGGTGCATGCCGCGTTGAAAGTCGGCGCTCAGCGAGCTACCTGTGCATTAAACGAACAAAGTCAGACATGGCAACGGCCCTAGGTGATCTGGCGTCTCGGCAAGCCCGGATCGAGAGAGCATGTCATAAGGAATGGACTCTCATACCTCATAATAGTGTCACTGTGGCATCGAGAGCTGCAGGGAGCTCGAGACAAGGCAGATGGTTATCTTATGGCAAACAAGAAGGCAGTCTCGGCAGCGGCTGCACGGCAGGTTGCTGGCACTCCCGGTGTGCAGTCAGGCTGCAAGGGCAGGCCCGTGGACGATTGCACCAGTGACTAGCAAAAAAGCACAGCCGCGACTCTCGTGGAGCTGTATGGAGGGCTAAATCGGGGGACCTCTTGAAGAACAGACAGGCCCCTGCAGCAGAATCTGGCCGTGCAGCACCATCGTCCGCGGCCTAGGCAGAGCGATCTTTGTCCGGCATTCCTGCTGAGACTGGGTTATGCAGGCTTTGCGCATGCCAAGTGCAGAGCGGCAAGAAAGCGCTCCAAAGAGAGCTCAGAGTCCAATGCGCATACACTGGTACAGCAAGCACTGCTGCCGGCGACCGTAGGCGTACACCAAAGTAATACCGGGTCATACCCAGATGCCGGTTTTCCGTGGTTCCAGCAATGCGTCATCTATCGGTGCTTATCACTGCAGGTCGGCTGCCAGAAGGCAGGTCCCTATCGACTAGCTGGAGACCGGCAGGCAGGCATATGCATTACCTGCTCTGAGCCATTCGCATTCTGGCAGCAGCAGCAGTGGCGGCAGCGGCAGCAGCAGCAGCATGGCCCTGCACTCGCATTGCCCATAATAGAATCGCTGTTAGATCCCATCGGAGCTAGCAACAGCCGAGCATATACTCGGCTGCTGCTTTGATTTGCTCCAGACGAGAAGCACCTGCTATCCACAATTTCTAAACTTGGCTACCATGAATGCACAGACGTCCCAGACTAGATCCAGGCTGGCTGGTTTCTCAAAGTCAGACAGTTGAAGATTGGCGGCAAAGCAATCATGACTATGTCGAAATGAACAATTTTGTATTCTAAAAGTGCACAACCCGATGTGTCTCACTCTTCCAAAAATGTAACAAAACCGATCCTAAACAGATTGCAGGGATCTCAGTACTAGCCAAGTCTTGTAGTTGTGCATGACACCTAGCTGTAGCAGTCAAAGGCTTCAGTAGAAGAGCCAAACACAATAGTTATAGAGACTGAGAGAGAGAAAGAACACAGTCTTCCCCCACAGTTTGCTCTTCGCCTTTTGCGGCTTCACTCTATCGTGGTTTTTTCATATATATGCATTAACAAGTTTATCGAGATAGTGAACACGATACAGCCTGCACTCAGTTGTCTGAGGCAATTATACATCCATGTATTAAAATTAAAATTACTGTACGTAAGGACTGTAGGGCTATGTAATTGAGCACCATAAAAATCCTTCAACGCCAGGTGCAGCCACTCGACAACTCCTTGCATATGAGCAAGAACTGTTTTCCAAAAAAATCAGGTGTGGTGAAACCAAGCCAATCAAAGCATGCTGTTCACTGATTGGCTATTCTGTCATTAAATGTACAATAATAATATGATTTTGTAACTTCTAATTTCTTATTTTCTCTAATTTTGTCGAAGTAATAAGTAATACGAGTGTGATGGTGGCTAAAGGGGTCTTATTTCATGTCCAGAGGGCTCTAATAATGTTTAAAACCGTATTTAGAGAGTCACAAACAGGTTTTCTAGGCTCTAACGACAAAAGTATTCGATTTATAAATAAACAATCCTCCTATGCCAGAACTCACTTATTGGGGTAGAGTCTGGAACTGACTAATCGAATTATATATTAATAATAATAATCAGAAATAAAAATAGAATAATAACAAATGAGGGATGACTGTTTTAAATACAATATATATATATATATATATATAAAGTGAGAGAGGAAGAGAGAGAGAGCCTGTAAGTGTAACTTACCCATTACTGGCACAGGTAAACCTATGCTGAAAGATTAATGGGTTAAATAAAATTCATAGCACGTAACAAAAATGATACACGGCTTCAGAACGCTAGTTCATCAGTAGCTAGATCGTGCATTTACTTATTATTAAACAGCAAACGTATTCACTTACTGAAATGAGTTTCGGTTAACGATTCTTAATGGATAGGATCTCTTTTTCACTCAAGTAACTAGTGTTCAAAGTGTGCGCTGACTGACACTTCTAAAATTCCAGGTGACTAGCTATGACTAGCTGTGGATCAGACACATACACTCATTCTACGAACGAGTTAAAACGGTGCTATTTCACCATAGTCCGCAAGTTAGAAAAGCTTTCAGTGCCTACGTTAGCAGCTTATTACTGGAGGTAGCAATTGGTGATAGGCAGCAGCAGTTGTTGAAGCAGCTGTAACCTCTTGACATTCCCTTCCAACAAGTGCACTCATGCTGAAAGCTCACTAGATGCCAAAGAGGTGGCAAGTAACAGGCGATGATTAAATACCCTTCCCCAGCTGGCCCAAATTTAAACTCAGCTACCATCTAATATTGATTCGACAGTCGTGATCGAAATGACCTTTACCGTCACAGCCCGAATCAGCAATAAGTTGAATCAAACTGCAATATTAACGGCACAGTCGTAAAATACCGGGCTCGTGCCAGGTGATGCCATGTTCACGGCGTATCCAAATTATCTTCAGGACTACAGCACAGCAGCTTCCAAGCCAAAGGCTTAACATCAAGGGACCAAGGTAAGGTGGTGGTTGCTCATGGCAGCAGCCAATGCACAAGTGCCGGCCACCATTTTCAATAGGAGGAATGCTGCTCAGATTACAGCCACTAGAGTAAGCCGGGAGCCGGTACCCTATCGAATGGATGTAGAGGTCACAGGCCAGACCAATTCTCCCAACAGGGTATTCATCTCAGTACCAGATGGTGGCAGGCTATCGGTTACTACCACTGACCTCTAAATAGGTATGTGGTTACTGCCATCTTTGACCGTGACTAGATGTCTGCATTACCAGGGAGAGCAAGCAAGATTTAGAGAGAGTAACAGCGTAAGAGAGATAGAGAGAGGGAGAGGAAGACAGGGAGAGAGAGAGAGAGAGAGAGAGAGAGAGAGAGAGAGAGAGAGAGAGAGAGAGAGAGAGAGAGAGAGAGAGAGAGAGAGAGAGAGAGAGAGAGAGAGAGATGGAGAGGAATGCATCTCCGTCTGTAACTCCACGAAGGCATAAAGACCACGTGGGTGTTACACAGGAGAGTTTTGTATAGGGCACTCACAGCCTAAGCGGCTTTCGGCACGCATTCGGTAGCCAACAGACTTCGTCTCATGATGGAAGATGGAGAGAGCAAGAGCAAGAGAGAGAGAGAGGGAGAGAGAAAGAGCGAGAGAACAAGAGAGAGGGAGAGGAAGATGGAGAGAGAGAGAGAGAGAGAGAGAGAGAGAGAGAGAGAGAGCAAGAGCGAGAGAGCGAGAGAGAGAGAGAGAGAGAGAGAGAGAGAGAGAGAGAGAGGGCAAGAGACCTGGTTTCCGAGTCGACTAGTTGTAGCTAAAGACCAAAGCAACCGAAAGGCTGCAGTCCCATCCAAGCTGCACAAGCAAGACCCGGGCTGGGGTAAGGCAGAGTGATGTCTGCAACACCCAGTAGCACCCAGTCATGTCGGAACAAGTCCAGATATCCTGTCCCAGTTGGCTTAAGACAATTACCTAAGCCTGTAATCAACATAGCTGATACTACCGGGTCAACAGAACCGAGAAAAGATATCAGCAGGTCAGGCACTTGAGGCAATGACAAATGCCCCCCTTCACCGAAGGTGGGGGGTGTGGGTAGGGTGATGCTTGTCACTCCTCCAGACTAATCGGTAGCTGCAAGCAGCTTAGAGCCCACAGAAACAAGAGACATTCGGCAGTGAGAGGCCACTCAATTGAATGCATCGCGTTTTGGGAGGAGTGCAGCAGACCTGTCGAGGTGTACCTGCATCCCATTGTTCAGTCCAGCGGTTCGCTGTCCTTGAGCCTTCAGCTGTGTCAGCTGCTCTTGTCCACGGCAGGGAAGCAAATGTTACCTCAACCACCCGGTCACTCTCGGAATAGTGCCAGCGCCAGCCAAGTGTCATGCTGAGGGGCTGGCACACAGCCATGTCCGGTATGCAAAAGCTTGACAGCTCTGACATGAAGGACAGTCCCATTGCTATGCGCACCTCTGTGCGTTAGCTGGGCGTTTGAAAACTCACGGTTTTACATGCTGGCGGCAGGCTTTGAACGTTTCTGAACTGCTGCTCGTGACGTAGGTTACCAGCTGGAAGGGGCGGGACCGGGTGGGCAGCAGCGAAGTGCAGCCCCCAGGCTTTGGCATGGTTGCGTTTGTGCAGCCGCGACTTAGTCCTGAGTGCGATGTGCGATGCCGTGGCTGCAGTGCTTGGCCTTGCCTTCCAACTCCGGCAGATCGCATGTGCACTGTGTGCGATCATTACATGCACAGATGATTACTGGACACCACCACGAAAGAAATGACTGCACGGGTTCATGTGTGTTAGCGTATGCATGAGCACACGTGAATGCACACGTGTTTGAGCACAAGCCTGTGCAAATGCCCTGAGCGTGCTTTCGAAATAACTGAACAGGATGGCCGAATTGAGTCTGAGCCTCCTCCTCCCCCTCCTTCTACTGGCCCGACTTAGCTAGCAGAGCGAGTGTGGCATGTATTTCCGAGGCCCCCACTTCCTGGCCCAAATGAAGGCTGTGTTAACTACCAACATGTGGCAATGCGACTCAAGCAAATAGATACTATGCGGTCTAAGAGCAGAGGACAGTCAGCACACAGCTTGTGCAGCAGAACGTGCTGCTCAATTCTGTGGGGAGTAGGCTTGCCTCGTGACTTGAGACTACTACTCTTTGGTGCTCCACGAGAGTGAGAAAGGCTTGTAGAACGAAACGAACGTCAGACTATTTATACTGTGCTCCTTTGCAAACAGACCCAAACGAATGCACACGGAGAGAGCAGACCGGCAGGCTCAACTGCAGCATGTCTGATTGGTCGGTCGAATAAAACATCAACACAGAAAATACTGCATTGAAACAAGATGAATTCTGCTAGCCGAGTGAATGACCGAGTGGGAGGAGGAGGAGGAGGAGGAGGAGGAGGAGGAGGAGGAGGAGGAGGAGGAGGAGGAGGAGGAGGGGAGGAGGAGGAGGAGGAGGAGGAGGAGGAGGAGGAGGAGGAGGAGGAGGAGGAGGAGGAGGAGGAGGAGGAGGAGGAGGAGGAGGAGGAGGAGGAGGAGGAGGAGGAGGAGGAGGAGGAGGAGGAGGAGGAGGAGGAGGAGGAGGAGGAGGAGGAGGAGGAGGAGGAGGAGGAGGAGGAGGAGGAGGAGGAGGAGGAGGAGGAGGAGGAGGAGGAGGAGGAGGAGGAGGAGGTAGAGAGCTGGGCTAGGCCTATGCCAAAACTCAGTGTACAAAACCGGATCGGCAGAAAACACTGCCAAACTGCAAAAGGGGTCAAGCTGGTACTGACAGCCAGAATGTGGACCTTTTCGGGTCGTGGGGTTCCACCCAAACAGGTCATGAGCTGTAGTGCAAGCACGAAGGAGAAGCCGGACTAGTGGTGTCTTACTTGAACTGTACCCACAAAAGCATGTCGGTGCTGCAAGGCGCCCGGCAAGTAGACACTGAACGAACCCAGATCTTGAGCACTATCCAACTGAATAATGCAGCCTCAACACTCTCATGATGGCACACTAGGTAAGGTGGTTGCTTTCACGACCTCGATCCCGAGGTCGTGAGTTCGATTCCTGCGGTGGGCGATCCTTTATCGCCACTGCAAGCGGTGGTGATAGGCGTAAAGCCGTAAATAGCTCTTCTGACGCTATACAAAAAGAGGCTGTTTAATCAGCTAGGATGATCAGAGAGCTCATATCGGTTTTGACACCGAATAGGGCTAATGTTGCCCCTATCATTATTAACCGAGCAGGCAAGCTAATGGGAGGTCTGGAACAGGCTAAGCTTTGGCTGGGGTGGCAGTCAGACAGTGACACTAACCAACTACCCTAGGTAGTAGGAGAGGGAGGGGAGTGTCACACCTGTCACCAGCATACCGGGAGGGTAACAGAACTTGCGGCTCTGCAGAGCACTTCGATATTGCTATCCGTGTAAGAAAGAGGCTGCAAATCGTATTCTGACGTTACTCTCTGCCTAAGTCTGCCCAAGTCTCCCTGCCGGTGCATCCCTTTGATGTGCCCCTCAAGTTTTTTCCTCCTCAGCTAGCTGATTTTCTTTGTTCTCTGATAGAGAAACCACCATAGAAGGGGTACTGTGAAAAAAATAGTCATCGATCTTTTGCTCGGCCCATGCCAGCTGCTTTTGAGAGCGTTGCACGAAGGCAGCAGCCAACTCAAAGCTGGGCAGGCAGGGTGTTGGATGGCTGGCAGAGAATTAGTTGGATGGCTAGCGAGCCAGTGGCCTAGATCGGCAGAAGCTCTGTTTGGGCTACTAGCCCTGCGAGCACACTCGGCAGCCTGCCCAGCCTCCAGCCGGCCCAGCGAGCAGGCAGCTCGGTGGCAGAGTGTGATTGCCACTCCAGGCGTTTCAGGCAGGCCTCTCGGAGGAATTTCGAGCCGCCCAGGCTCGGATCGAAGCAGCACGGATGCAGCGCTGCAACGAGGCCGGCAGCTCGGGGCAGACAACTTCCCCCCCCCTGGCTGGACTCGGCAGCCTCCGGCAAGGCTCAAGTCGATGGAGAAGCGTGCAATCGTGCCAACGGTGCAAGCCTGGCTGCCTGGAATGCCGGTGGGGCGAAAAAATCCATTCTCACCCTGACCACGATACGATCGAAATGGCAGCAGGACAGGCTGCAATACTGCAAAGAGTGCACCGAACACGAGAGCGGCTGCTTGTCTTGAGTCCACAGTATACATAAGCTTTCGCAGTGGCTCGGGGCAGAGACCAGCAGGTCAGTAGCCAATGCTTGGCTAGGCTGGCTAGTCTCGGGCCACGTGGCAGCAGCAGTGAGTAGCAGCATCCAAGTACAAGCTACAGTCTGCAAGAGGAGGGCAGTGCAACACAATGCATCCGTGTTAAGCCACTAGGGCTACGTGGTCGGAATTTTGGGGAGTTTTCTGGAGAGCACGAACAGCTTTATCAGCAATCGTTACAAAATCTGTTGCCAACAGCAACTAGCAGATAAGCCAAAAAAGTAAAACCAATAACTTAGCTGTAGCCGAGTTTACATTGTGAGTCTTGCTTCCTTCCTGTTTCTATCCTGTTTTTTTGTTGAGTCTTTGGGTCACCAAGAAGGCGGGTCGTCTAAGACTTAAAGAAGACTTAATTTCCTTAACGAAAGCAATTGTGCCGCGATCACTCTGGGGGTGAAGGAAGTAGGAAGCAAGATTATCTCCTCCTGTAACTTCACAAAGCCACGAAGACTATGTGGGTGTTACACAGGAGAGTTTTGTGTAGGGCACTCACAGCCTAAGCGGCTTTCGGTATGAGTTCGGTAGCCAACAGACTTCATCACACGAAACAAAGAGCAGTAAATAATAACAATACTACACTTGATATAGCACCCTCAGAGAACTCAATCTCTTTCTAGGCACTGTAAATTTGCTGCAGAGGAAGCACGATCAAATGGTTAATGGTAGCATGCTTAATGACACTAAGAAAGTGAGAAGCATAGATAAGTCATGAGAGCAGTTGAGGTAATGAGTAGCATGGAAGTAGCAACTCAGTGCAGTTGGAAAGGATGTGCAATGGTCGGCAGCAGGAGAGTAAATGCGGGTGCGTTAGAGTTGTGGAAGTGAGTTCCACAGTCAAGGTCCTGCTCGAGACATATGGTCAAACCTCCGGGATTTATTAACATGCCTTACACTCATATTAATTGCCAGCTGCAGTGGCCTAGTGGCTTTTTTCGGCAGCCCAGCCATAAGGGTATTACAATAATCTAGCTGAGAGAGAACTAAGGAGCTAGTTAAATGCTTTGCAAGCCACCGTGTAAGATAGTTCCTAATCTTTGATAAGGATCGGTCATGATGGCTAGCTGTAGAAGTAGTCTTCTTAACAAAGCATTCAAAATTTAGGCAGCTGTCGAAGACAACGCCTAAATTCCGAGCACATAGTGAAGGTAGCACAGCAGCATTACCTATTAGAAGAGCAAAGCCTTCTAGTCCAGCCACACGCTGGGGGTGTCTTTTGAGCAGCAGTTCAGTTTTATTATCGTTTAGTTTAAGAAATAATTCGGATATCCAGGATCAAATGTCGGCAAGGCAAGAATTCAGTTGATCAGTTGCTGCAGCTGATTCCGATGGTTTAAATGACAAATACAGCTTGAGTATCGTCAGCATAAAAGTGATAACCTACTCCATGGACCTGAATAACTTTTCCCAGAGGCTGAGTATAAATAGAGAACGGCAAAGGGCTGGGGACACACCACTGGTGACTGGTCTGGTGGATGAGAACTGAACCCAAGGCGACATGGATTGAACACTATCGGACTAGTACGATTTGAACCAAGACAGCGCCTCGTCTGCCCGACCGATCATTGTTCTCAGTCCTTCAAGTAGGATGCAAAAAGGAAGGCCAAAGCAGGACAGAAGCAAGACTCACAGTGTAAACGCAGCTGAGCAGGCAAACGGTCAACAGACGACCCTACCCGTGGATGAGGGTGGAGACGAATGTTGTCGGGCAAACTAGTAGGCTGCTGCAGTCAGTCACGAGATTCCAGGCAGGCCCTCCACCAAGCCGGGGTTAGGCTACGAAACCCTCGAACAAGGCAGGCAATCCGGGAATACATTCTTGGCAGCACAGAAGCTCATTTAGGGGCAGCCGTGCTCTGGCCCCGGGGGGGGGGGGGCTAGCTTGCCCTCGCTAGATCAGCAAGCTGCCGGGGCCAGGCAGCAGGTGACGCGAACCGCAAGGGGCGACTGTGAGCCGACGCCGAAAGTCTGACGTGCGTGCGCACCGGGAGCGAACGCCGGGAGAGTCTCGCGGCGGCGTTTTGGCGGCACAAGGAAGCAGAGGTGACGCAGCGCCGCACGGGCGCGTCCGCGGTGGGGGCCACTTGCATGGGGGGGGGGGAACGCCACCTCAGGAATGCCACGAGCGAGCACCGCCGACGGGGCGCGGCGGGCTAGTGCAGCAGCACGCTCGAGAAGCCGCCCGGCGTCGGACGAGGTTGCTGGCGGCGGCCCGAATTGAGATGACGGGCGAGTGACTCGCAGTACGCACCCGAGGTGAGCGGTCCGGTCCGTCAGTCGCTGAGATGACGGGCGAGTGACGCGCACCGTACGCACCCGAGGCGAGCGGTCCGGTCCGTCAGTCGCGGTGGCGGCGACGACCGTCAGTCGCGGTGGCGGCGACGACGCTCGCCTGGCCCGCTAGCGACGCCACGCGAGTGTTGTGGCGGCTGGTCTCGCTCTCTGTCTCTCTCGCTCACGAGCCAGACGCAGAAGAGCGAGAGAGAGAGCGGAGAGAGAGCGGGGAGAGAGAGAGAGAGAGCGGAGAGAGAGAGAGAGAGAGCGCAGGTCGTCTGGTGGTTAACCGGTGACCCGCAAGTTGGTGGGGGGCGGGCAGGTGCGCGACTTCTGGTAGAGCGGGTTGCGAGTCGGTGGGGGCGGGCGGCGGCAATGCCAGTCCAATGGCGTAACAGCTCCAACTGGTGGCCGCCCGGAGGACGCCTGCCCCTCCCCCATTGTCATTCGGAGCGATGCGATCCCGCTCATTCCCGGCGAATCTCGCCGCGCGAAAAAGCTGGGTACGTCCGGCAGTATTTTCTGGCAAAGTGGGACGCCCATCAATATTCTCTCTCCGACTGGGCGCCGGCGAAGCTTCAGGATCTCGGTGGAGGTGGCTGGGTGGTGGGAAGAGGAGACGAGAAGACGGCTCCTTGCCTCGGTGACGCTCCCTTTGACTCGTCGGCCGGACGCTTCCTTTGACTTGTCGGCCGGAGCGGATCGACTAATGCGATGCCACGGCAGCTCGAGAAACGCCTGAAACCTGCGGACCGAAGCTCTGCTGTGGCTAGCTGGCTGGCGGAGCTTCGCCTTTGGCGGCCTCGATCCGGAGCTGCTCTTAGCGTCGAATCGGCGGGGCTCGGTTCGCCTTGCCGCCGCGGCTAGCAGTACTGTGACAGGGCCCCCAAGTCACGCCCTAAGCTGACCATTTAAGGTAACATTATTTTCCCATGGGAATAATAATTTACGGCTAACAAATATAATTTTAAATTGGAATATTCAACGGATTTTACAGTTTCGAATATTTAATTATCTCACCTTTGAGCTGTGAAAAATTGCTCGTGTCGGGGGGGGCGTTCCAGGGCGTTAGTGGTAATAATAAAACATTTGAAAAATGCCCCAAGAGAACCCTATCTCTTTGTAGACACTTTACGTGCGCTGTAAAGGAAGTCGTCTATTGGTTAGCTTTAATGCGCACTATTTCTGAACGCACAAGTACACAAATACAATTCATGCGGACGGAGTGAAGGTTGTGAGGAGCATGCGAGCTCCTAGCTTGTCTTTGAACGTGGTCAAATCAGCAGACGAAGTGGTTCTAGTCGGTAGGAAGTTCCAGACTTAGAGAGCATGGGAACTGAAAGTAGGTCTTTCGGGGAAGCGAAGCTAATCAGAAGCCAAATGAGCAGAGTCAGATGAGCGGGTGATGCTGCGGTAGCCTGATTACGAAGAATTACAGATACTATGCAGCGCGGGAGCAAGAGAATGAAGAGAACTACACGCCTCTCGTTCTCTCCAGCTTGCAGTTTTATTATGATGCTTACAATAATAAAAATAATTATAAAGCAGTTGTATTTTGCCCTAAGAGAACTTTAGGTACAGTATGTGTTCTAGAGAGGAAGTATATAACTGGCTTACGACAGCGTGCAACGTTGCAACGCCCATAAGTACGTAGAACAATTCACATAGACAGAGCATAAATGCTGCGAGGAACAGGCGAGCTTTTAGCTTCACTTTTAAATGTCAAGTCTGGTCTGTTTTTAAATGAAAGTGTCGCAGCTATACCCCAAATAAGCAGAGACGTTTAGCGCTGCTATCTGTAAAGGGTCGAACTGAAGCCCATCCCAGACGGAATCCAGCTTAGCCAGCCCTTCATGGCTGGAAGCAGCGAAGCTCCACGGCGGCGCGTCAGAGACAACCGATGATTGATCTCTAAGCCTCGGGCCCTCAATAGCGGCTGAACGCTTATGGCAGTGGCTGCATGGATGACTGGCTGTCCGCGGCTCCATTGAGCGAGGCCCCACGTCCTACTACTGAGGTCGCTTGGTGGCCTGCCCACGCGAAGCAGGCTCTGGTCTATATGGGCGGCAGGCGAAAGGAACGCCCGCCACCCCTCCTTCTTCCCTTTGCAGCAAATGTAAAGCGCCTAGAAAGAGATTAAGTTCTCTGAGGGCGCTTTATCAAGTACATTATTATTATTATTATTATTATTATTATTATTCAGAGAGCTCAACGGCCCTACGAAAGAATGGGAGCTTTGGGCCTTCGGCAGGAGTAGACAGGCCCTGCCCAGCGAGTCTCCGTTCGACTCGCATCGAGTGCATGATGCTTAGCAGCTCGCGGTGGCATTTGAATCTTGCAAAGCCGCGCGTTAGTCGAAGCAAGTCGTCAACGTGCCGGAGCAAAGGTTTAGTTTTTCTTTACTCTTCAGCGCGTAGGCGTGCCACATTGCTTCGGTCGCCTGTGATCGTTGTGCGAGCCGAAAGACCGGGCCGTTTTAGAAATTCAGGTGAGACTCGCGCTACGTCCTCAGGCAGCTTCCTCCTCCTGCTCCTCGTCGTCCTTCTCCTCTAGCTCCTGCTGGGGGCCTTGGATTGTTTATCTGGCAGCGAAGCTAAAATAAAGAGATTCGGCGCCTCTTTGAAACATCAGGCACCTGGTAATAGCTAAGTTTTCGAATCGCTTCGTGCGCGATATGAATTCCAAACCCGCACCCACTTGCACCGAGGGATGTCCAGCTCTAGAGAGCACGGAAAATGAGGCAGCGAGACGCGGAAAGACGGCGAAAGCTCAACCGGCCAGATTACGAATGACAAATCACTATTCGCAGTTTCTGAATTTTAGTGGCTAGGAACAGATTATGCGACAATCTATGGTCGAGGTCGCTCAAAAAGCCGACGCTTTGAGATAGGCAGTCAGTTGTGATTCCGGACTTGGCATTGGCGTTTGAGCTTAGTGAACTCTCGGCCACGGAACTGTTGGTGTATGTCCTGGCCGTCGTTAAATGCCCGTAACCCTCCGTTGCTGTCAAATAGACTTGTCTACGTCACGATAGGTTACGTTAAGATAAATTTTCTAAACTCTCACATTGACTATTTACGATCACATTTTGGATCATTCAGCGAGGAGCAGAGTGAGACTTTGCATCGCGACATACGTGAAATGAAGCGGAGATATCAAGGGCGCTGGAATGTTAACACGATGGCCATTTACTGTTGTATCAGGAAGCCCCACAATCCTGCAGCTGAGCAAAGCAGAAAGTCGAGAAAGAGGCAGTTTCATGCAAAAGTATTGTAAAATAAAAATGCAAATTGCCAAAAATTCTGACGTACTGGATTTAAACGAGTTACAGATTCTGAAGAGCATGTCAGAATTTCCAAGAAGCAACTATTAGAGTGAAAACAAGTGACAAAGCGTTGTAATTTGCAGGCCTGTGCAACGAGTGCTTTTTCAGTTCACGGGGCTTCATCCATACTTAGTAAATTTACTTTTTTTCCGGTGCATTTGACGTTAGCACAATCAGTAAAAATAATCAGAATAGAAACTCTTCTTTTAGCTCCGTCATCGAATCAGATTTCTACTTAAGTGCTTTACAACACGTTGCAAAAGAACCGATAACCAAAAGTAAATGACGAAGAGGTTTCATGCTTTGAAAAGTAGGTAAAAACACGAAAGACGATAATCGTGGCCTATGTTTAGCAAGCATTAAATTATTAGCACACAGTCATTCACGTTCATACTTAAGTCAGCCTACTTTCAGCTAAAGAGCATTACAAAGATCAGGATCTGCTTTGACTAGAATAGGACAGCCAAACTTACGCGTTTCTGGCATCGAGCCTTGATTATTTCAAGTCACTTTACACGGGACTACCGACTTGGTGCTCCTAGTCATTTAAAACCTGTACAAAGACGGCTGTTTCTCTGGATCGTCACCAACGTTGCAGTGGCCACATACCCACAACTCTTTTCCGAGCTTCGCTGGTTCCCAATTAAGTGCCAAACCAGTATATGATTCTCTGTCTGGCCCTAAGATCGCTTCAGTCGCTCGCTCCAGCCTAACCATTCGATCGCCTCGCTCCTCCGGTGTAATCTTCTCAAGTCTCGATCCTCAGCACCTGGTCTTGTCAACATTTCTCAAACTAAATCACAAACGTTATTGATATCGCTTTCTTGAGACCCAGCAAGTCGCTAAGCCTTAGTTATTGATTCTCTTGCAGCGAATTGTAAAATGCCTGGATGGAGACTTCGTTTTGTTTGGGAGCAATACAAGCCGTGCGTTATTATTATAATTTTTTGTTAATATTATGGGACTGTATATGAAAAACAGAGGTAGGAATAATAGCAGAATATATGAGACACAGAGGGTCTACTATGGAACAGCTTCGTGCAGGGCACCAAAGCATCGACGTACCGCTTCATGTTTTGTTGGCATTCCGTTCTGAAGTCAATTGTCCCTGGTTCGCGGCGCAGGGGTAAGGCGCTCGAACTTCAAGACGAGGTCGTAAGTTCAACTCCGCAAGCCGGGTAATTCTTCATTGCCCGCTGCAAGCCGTGGTGTTAGCCATATCATGGATCTACTGCCGCTATATAAGTGAGGCAGTTAAATAAGCTCGCCTCAATTCGTTTATAGGTCATGGGGGAAGAGACTAAGGAGAAAAAAGTACACCGCTATTGGTGTGGCTGAAGTGTACGAGCCGTCTCATCGCCCTCTGGTGAGAACGCACTGTTTAGCTTTCTTGGAAGCTCACAGCATCCTCCTTCATGATCCTCCCCCCCCCCCGTAAGATGGCTGCCTGGCTTCAACAGTCTCAGCCCCAGGCCTAGAGGAAGCTATAAGGACAGTTGGCGAGGCTTTCCGCCAGAGCTCTATTTCCGAGAGTTAGTCGCTTAGGGTGGAGCCAGATCATCAGTACAGAAATTGCTGGGAAAATTTAAAGAAACTCTACAGGCCGCTAAACTCCGAGGACCTACGGTTATTGACCGCAGGAGGTCGATGACTAATTCCGATAACAAATGAGACTTAAGCCTGCTGAATGGTTCACCGATCTCCATAGGTCGGGCTGGACGTCGTAGAGGGACGAGGGGCGTTTAGTCGTCGTACAGTATTGAGCAATAACAGGTCTGCGATGCCCGAGTGATGTTTGGAGCCTTAAGCACGCTATACTGAAGGCCTGAGCGTGTTCTACCCCCTGTCCAGAAGGATCGGATAACCCGATGAACTCCCTTCGTGCCCTTCGGGATTGGGGTTATTAATTATTCCCCAAGGACGTGAAATTCCCAGTAAGAGCTAGTCGCTAGCGTTGCGTTGATTTCGTCCCCTGCCCTCTGTAAACGCCGCTACGCGTCGTTACGTCGCGAGCGCCGTGAACTTACCAACGTTGCCGACGTTCGTGCCTCATCGAATAGCTTCAGTCCAGCTTAGCATGGCGGACGTAGTCAGGAACACGAAATTGCAATTCGGGAAACTGCGGGGTGAAACCGTATGGAACGCAGGATGTCATCAGTCGAGGAGTTTAGGCTTGGAATGCTGGGATGCAGCTTCATTGCAGTGACTCCCGCTTGTAAGAATATGCTCGGGCCGGCAAATAGGCATTCGTATATGCAGAGTATTCCCATATGCGAAGTGAGACTAACTGTATAACATAGGCTGGATATTTAAGAGTGTCTGCATAGCCTGGAGAAACAGTAAATTCGCCCTGGGTCCTTAAGCCCACTAATTACGTTCTAGATATAACCATGGCGCGAACTTAAAGTAAAATAATACCCAGGCTCGTCAACTATTGCACTTTAATACTCCTTTAAACGCTCTAGCAAGCCTCTTTGATCGTTTTACATAACATTTGGTACTACGCAAATTTTGAGAAATGCGAAATAACATCTATGGTTACTAGGTGCGTAAATTCTTACATTCATTTCGCCCGCGGAGGTATCTGACGGCATGGCGTCGAGCGAAGCCAAACAACCAAGGCTACATGCCAAATACAAAATTCTTATACAATTACGGGGACAGCAGCTCACTGCAGAAAATTAAATTAGAAGCAGCAGAGCGTCTCTGTAAGCATGCACTACTTAGGAAACATTTTCTCTTTTTATAAGAACATTATGCTAAAAGGGAGATTTTCGTATGACCTACCGCGGTCTCGGAATAGTCATGTAACCAGTTTACCTACCCAAGTTTGATACATTTTGGTATGGCTCGCGTCAGAATATATAGCTACCTGTAACTAAGAAAAGCCACAAAGACTGAATGGATGTTCCAAGACACTAGCGTACTCAGGCCCAAGCAGCTTTGGGTACGCATGTGACAGCCAAAAGACTTAATCTCGCGCAACAAAAAGTAAGTGGGAAGCAAAGCTGAGTCACGAGGGCAATACAGGTAGCAAGCGGCATGATGGGATGGGCAGCTCAGGACGGCTGAATATGATGCACCGCAGTCGGCTGCAGGGGAATCTATTTCGTCACTTACGATTTGTGAAAGTGAGTTCCACAATCTAGGCTCCCCAGAGCGAAAGTAACGTGCTTTATAATGACCAGAGAAGAAAGATATTTGTATGTAAGAGCGAGAATCCGGTCAGACTATACTATCTCTCAGGAAAAGCTCGGCAATGGGCTATTAGCAACACTTTTAGGCTATACGACCGTCCGGAAAAAAAAACAGTCGCGTCGCGTATTTATACACGGTCGCGTATATCGAGTAAGAGCAAGAGCTGTCTTGCCGTGGATGCGGCTCAGGCCAGCTTCTGCGTGAAGGGAAATCGCCCAAGTCATAAACTCATTTCTCGGCCCACATTAGCCAGCCAGGATGTGCAAAGTCAACCTCAGTGAGTATTCCTGACTGTTTACCTCGTTTTCGAGAAGCGCAAATGGTTTGTTCAACTTCTGGGCATTTCTGCTCCCTAGACACACCAACAGTCACTCACCGCGCGTTCTCGAGAGACTTATGGCATGCCATTATATCTTGAAGTCGTCACGATGCGTGAGGAGGGAGGCTTTGCAATGCGGAGACGACTTGCGGTGGCGAACCGAGGCCCTGGCCTGTGGCTGTTGAAACGACTGCTCTACACCAAGGACAAGGACAAGTTGTATCTAGCGCTCGCAGTTGCTGACTGGCTCAGCCACCGTCGGAATACCTGGATGCATCGATGCAGTATCTGCAAATGCCCCGCTGCAGCCTCTCTGGATCCGCCATTGGTAACCATTATTTAGGCCTGAAGAGTCCTCCACTCGAGGCTCTTTCGGAGCACAGAATCCAAGCACTGGCATCGAGCCAAAATCATAAAAAAGAAAGCCTGCATTTTCCAAGCGAGTACATAGGAAATATACAGAATATATAAAGTGTGAAACGAAAAGACCTGCGGAGCTTCGAGACTCTGCGAGCGCCCCATATATAGGTAGAAATGCAATCCGAAGCTTTTAAGATTGACATATGGCTGGAAAAGGGTTAAACAATTATTTTGTAAGAAACGTTTAAACCGGAAATAGTATATCAAACTTGCTAATATGACCCGCGGTGAATATAAGGCCAAATAAGTGATGTTTCTCCGGGAAAAATTGGAAATCGATTTTTTGATTTGTCAATCAGTCCTAAAGGGGCAACAGACAACTATTCTAAACTAGGGAATATATATATATATATATATATATATATATATTCTAAATAATGACATGCCCCAATATCAATACTCCTGCTGATGCTTATTACAATCCAAAATCATTAATCATGACCAGCTAACCCAAGCTACGGCCGATAGGGAAGAACTCAGCTTCGGCGAATGGCTATCCCAAGCTATTCATGCTTTACTTACTTACCATACGTGTGTTTACACGTATCGTGGGACGCCCCCTTTCAGCCGGGCCAACCGGAAGTGAATTGCGTTAGGCAACTATACTATCGATAATGCGTTTGCAATAAAAATAAATAAATAACGTAAAATATTTGAGTTTTATTTGTTTTAAATTTCAAGTAAAAATTGATAACGAACGCAATATAAACCATCAACTTTCCATGCAGAGGGCACAAAACGGAATAGTGGCAACGGCCTCGAAATGTCACGCTACTGCTCTGAGAGGGATAATATTAAGTCAGCGTTCCTGAGAGAAAGATGTTGCATGCTCCCAGTGGCAAGCATTGACTGTGGAAGTTATTACGTCAAAACTGGACGGGCTCTCACTTACTAGGTTGCTGCCTGTCACTTTTCAAAATATAGCAAATAGAGCCATCTGTCAATAGGTGACCACATTAGCACCAATGGCAAGTGTGCCTACTTTTCGGTATGTAAAAATTAAAAATGTATACATTTTAGATGAGAAAGAGGAGGGCGCTAATTGTAGACTGATTGAGATCTGCATGTGGTCAGATAGGCAGAATTTGGTAATATTTGGCGAGCATAAAGTGCACCTTGTAAGAGAGAATTTGGTCGAGTGTGTGACCGTTGATGCGAGCATGGCCATGCACATGAGCCGCAAGAGAAAATGAGTCATTCAATGCACGAACTTCAGTAATGAAGGCGTCAGATAAGTTAATAAAATGAAGTTTGAAATAAACCACAAAGAGAAAAGATCGATTTTTTGCACACAGAATCGAAATGAGACCAGAGAAATCTGAGATAAAGGCAGACTTGGTACCTGGTGACGGATAGACTACTGCCACCATCAGTAGCTTGTTTACGGGTGAAATCAAGACAATAAATTCGAAAGATTGCTTAGAATGTACTGCAAACAGCTTGCAATTGAAAGTCGAGCGCGCGATAATAGCGATCCACCTCCAGTTTAGATTAACTTAGGGGTGTGAAAGAAAGGAGGAGCCAGTCGGGGTCACGTCTTTAATTGACGAGCAGTTTACATGATTTTAGCCAAGTTTCAGTCAAGACGAGCAGGTCGAGACCTTTTCCTGACACGAGGTCACTTAGTAATAGGGTTTATTACACTTGGAGCGAGAGCTCCAAAGACAAGCGTTAAGTTTAGCCGCCAGAGTCGTAGCATGCCTGATGACCACTAAGTTAGAGAGATTCACAGTGACGCTCGAGGGAGTACGCACTGAGCGGTTTTGAGACCATGCTGAGAAAATCAAACGAGCGGGTACTCAGCTCGCAGCTCCCGCCAACCAAGCGGTGTCTCAGCTCGTGCCACTTATGCATTAGCACAAGAAAAGCGCCTCGGAGCCGCAATGGCTCCGGGGTGCTTTTCTTGTGTTAATGCATAATTCATTGATCTTAGCAACAGCAATAGCATTCAGGAATGCATTTTTACTGCGATAACGAGCGATAATTGGTACGCACGATCACAAATAATGTGAAAGTTATTAGCCGCCGGCGTATCTAACACCGCCGCCGGTGTGGCAGACCCAGCAGCCCGAAGCGATAAGCGTTTAGAGATCCACAGGCACGTAATTTCTTACAAGCTATGGTCAAACAGCAAACATATAAGCTTTAAAAAGGTCTTAGCTGTATCGGTTTACGTATGCGATGATCGCAAGAACGTTGGTTTTCGGAAGAGATTTCTGCAACGGACAAGGAACACGTGTAGCCCGCACTGTGTCGGGAGGCGAGAACCTTCACGTTTCAATAGCACGGGAACGTGCCAGAAAAACTCGCCGAAATTCAGCATGTTATAATCTAAGCACTCTTGATCGCGATATGCAATCGAAATACGGGAGCTTTGCGCCATCTATTTCTGGTCAGTTACATTACTTCTCACTTGTTCGCAGTAGTTCGTCAAGCCTCATGATCGCTCTATTTGAGTATGAACTGGCCTTACTACGGTATCACCTGCTAGTAGTCTCAGTGGCTTCAGATCTCATGCTCCAACACTAGCTGATGTAGCGTCCTGTGAATATTGTCTAAGAGAACCCAATTCAATAGCAAGGTTGGATACAGTTGGGCTTCAGAGGTATCGTCCTACTTCAGAATGGTTCCGAAGGTATGAGTAGAATTCTTCAAAATTTGGACGGCACACTCTAAACGCATGGTAATCCACTTTTGGTCAAAGGACCGGGCCAAAAAGATTGGTGATGGAGTTTGAGAGCGCGAAAGCAGAATGCCATGTATTTTGAACATATGATACACAACAAGTAATTAATCATCACGAGCATCAGAAGCGGCTTCCAATAGACATGAGACAGAGATAATGGTGCCATGTGCAAATTCCGAAAATTCCAAGAGACGATGGTGCCATTCACAAATTTTAAAGTGGAAAAGTATTAGCTTGAACGAACGTAGGCCGTACTTCTTTAAATATCGTGATGCTTCTATTTCGACTAAGATAATTTCTCTTTAACAGTCACCACTCTCAGAGAGACGGAGGGTCTTTTTAACCATGTTGTTGCCAATTAAACGTATGTAAATAAAGAGATATCAAGGCACTGTGCTCGCGTGTTTTAAAAAAAAAATTGGTACCGATCTGATATTTCAATCTTCAAAATGACAAAAGTGTAAGCTCAAAATGACAGCTGCCAAGATCAGTGTGTGCCCCCTCAAAAACAACTCCTAGCGATGTCTATTTGTCTATAACGATGTCGGTTAGTGTTAAAACCATCGTCGCATGGCGCGGAGCTCCTCAGACCGTGCCCTTACTTCGCATACTCGCAAAGCTTGGAACTCACTCCGATTGGTGCAGTGACATCATTTCCTTACTTGACCACATTTAAAAAAATCTAAAAACGCATCTATTTGTAGATATATTTAGTGGGTCCATGTGATTCGTCCTCTGTGTGCTTATGTGTGCTGACACTGCACATGCTGCCACTAACCATTTTTGCTTGCTGACCCTGAGCATGTCACCCGTTACCATGTTATGCTTGCTGGCATTGAGCATACTCCCACTGAACATTCAATGTGCTTCCTTCGAAGCAAATGTAAAGTGGCGAGAAAGAGATTATGTTCTCTGTGGGAGCTAGGCAAATGTATTATTATTATTGTTAAATCTTTCTAATTTCCATTTTGAAAATACTCTGAATCAAATTGCTGGTAACGTGCACTAATTTATCGTGGTTTTGACCGCCAAATTACAGCTTGGATCTTGGATCTAAGAATGGTAGAGCGTATCTCTTCAGTAAACAACATGCGAAACAACTTATAGTTATCTGAATGCAATCCAAGCAGTCTATCAATCTATTTTGGGGCTTCTCCCAGTAAATTTATGGTTAGCTGTTGTATATGGTTTGGTGGATTTTAGTAGAGACCTGAGAAGTTCGAGTCAATTGCAGTACACGAGTGCTCATGGAGTGACAATTTGTAGGTACGTTACAAACAGAGAGTACTGTGAAATGCACTCACAATTTGAACGTCGCATCAGATTTTCTCACGATTTAAGGTGGTTTCTGGTGCATTTTGACATTGGCACATGTTATTGTAGTATATTGCAAAAGATGAGAAAATCAAACTGGCGTGGAATTTTGTGGGTAGATTTGAAGGGTAAATTAAAATACTGTCCAATCAAAACTGGAGTTTGATGTAGCTGATTTATGATGGCCTTTTTATTAATGAGAGTAAATTACTGATTAGTAGATGAGGGTATATTGGCAATTCTTAGTGACAGATGCACGAGCACTTTCCTCGGTAATATGCCATAGTTGTAGTGTACTGAGACTGAATGTCTAGGTTACAAAAATAAGATTTTCAGCCAAAATCGACTTGTATACCCCTTCAGCATAAATTAAGCGAAGAATAGTGTACGTTATTTAAAGACCAATATTTATGCATACATTTAATTAGAGAATTTTAAAGTAATTCCTAACAAATTTGGTGATAAAATCACCGCAAGCAAAGTTGGATGTTTCAAAACAACCATAACCATGCTTGCAACTTTTTCGATGTCGAGTATTACAATTTCCAAGTTTTTCGCGATTTGCGCACATAAATTAGCAAACCAGTGGCAACATTCTCAAATTGATGCCAGTAATTAGCTCCAGATTATGCGTCAATAGGCTTATTTGGCTATGCAATTCCTTCAGAAGGATCCGAAAACCTTTCTGTCCCTCACAGGGCATTTCCTTTCGGTTACGTGGGCTAATCACTCTCTGTCTCTCTGTCTGTCTCTCTCTCTCTATGCTAATGTTTGTCAACACAAACAATTAAAAAATTTCAAATGCATGCTAGTTTCAAGTTGCAGGTAATTTTTATTATACCATTCGCATTACTTTTAATGACAGTGTTGATTCGTCATCGTAGATCATATGCATTACTAGACGTTGCTGCTGTTGCTAAGATTGGTGAATTATGCATTAACAAAAGAAAAGCATCCCGGAGCCGCCGCGGTGGCCCTAGCCGCCAGCTTAGACACTGCTCGTTTGGCAGGAACTTCGTGCTGAGTATACGGTCGTTTGGTATTCCTAGCCTTGTCTCGAACCACTGAGCACGCTCCCCCACATGCGTCACTGTGAAACTCTCTAACTTAGTGGTAATCAGGTCTGTTATGACTCTGACGGCCCAACTTAACGCTTGCCTTTGGAATCCTTGCTCAATGTGCAATAAACCTCCAGTAACAAGCGACCTAATTTCTATTAGGGGTCTAGACATGCTCGTCTTGAATGAAACTTGGCTGAAGTCGGTAAAGTTCCCAACAATTAAAGATGCTACCCCAAGTGGTTTCTCATTCTTTCACACCCCTAGAGCAATCAAAACTGGAGGTAGAGTTGCGGTTATCGTTCGCTCGAAATTAATTTTCAAGCCATTTGCAGTACCCTCGAAGCAGTCTTTTGAATCGATCTATTTTCTATTTTCTATTTCCAAATCTATTTTCTTAATTTCATCTGTAAACAAGCTACCAATGGTGGCAGTAGTCTATCGCTCACAAGGTACCAAATCCTCCTTTATCTCAGACTTCTCCAATCTCATTTCGATTCTGTCTGTAAGAAATCGAATCTTCCTCGTTATGGGTGATTTCAACATTCACTTTGATAACTTATCTGACGCCTTCAACAATGAATTTCGTTCATTGACTGACTCACTGTCTCTTGTGGCTCACGTGCATGGCCGTACTCACATCAAGGGTAACACAGTCGACCAAATTTTCACATGCAACTGTACTTTTTCATCACCAATTATTACCAAATCCTTCTTATCTGACCACATGCAGATCTCACTCAGTCTACAGTGTATGACCGCCTTCTCCTCTAAAATCACAAGTGAATCGCGAAACCTCAAGACCCTTGACATCGATGCTGTCCGTGCGAGAATATCTGCCTCGCCCCAGCTGCTCAGTCCCCCCAGCCGACCTGTCATCATTGGTAGATAGCTGCAACACGACACTAGCTGAAACGCACGTAGAGTTTGCACCTCTGACTAAGCGCACTATGTGCCCTCGCCTAGACGGCCTATGGTTTACCACAGACATTAAAATACCTAGGTTTACTAAGCGCAAGCTTGAAAAAGCATAAACAAGATCAGGACTGACTGGCCATCGACAGGCATACGAGGACTACTATAGGTCATACCAATCAATCCTAGCAAAGGACAAGTCTAGCTTCTATAAAAACATTGTTGAAACACAGATGCACAATCCAAAAATGCTGATGTCAACGATCAACTATCTCTTCAACCGCTCCCAGGTTAGCTCCTTACCTGATGATCCCTGTGATGATCTAGCTGATCGCTTCTCTCGATTCTTTGTCCATAAGATAGAAAAGATCACAGAGTCCATCCTTAAGATGGCAGCATCCTCCTAGAATGCTGTTCCTCAATTCATCGCAGCACCTCAAGGTCTACGTTCAAGCAGGTCACTACTAATCTGGTCCTGAAATTCATGTCACAATCAAAGAAGAAACAAACAAGTCCTTTAAACCTTTTCCCCACTGTCCTGCTCCTACATTGCATTGATCTGCTGCTGCCATGCATAACTAACATCTTTAACATGTCAGTAGCACCAGGTCATGTCCTAGTACTTTTCAAAGATGCTGTAGTCAATCCACGACTCAATAAAGCAACACTAGACCAAGAGGACTTGAGTATCTACCGCCCGGTCTCCCTTCTACCATTCCTATCAAAGGCACTGGAGCTAGCCGTGACAGACCAGCTGAACTCATACATTGAAACTTCAAACATTGCTATTAAGTTCCAGTCTGGCTTTAAAGCTAATCACTTCACAGAATCAGCATTTCTGAGGGTATACAACGACCTACTTAGGAATGCAGACATAGGTAGAGTATCTCTGCTTGTTTTGCTCGATCTTTCGGCTTTTGAAACTATCGATCGCCAAGTCCTTCTTGAGCACATTCTCACCTCGCCTGGGCATCAGTGGCACTGGTCTGCAATGGTTCAGATCCTATCTCAGTGGGAAACTCCAGAGTATTGATGTGAATGGACAAAGATCATCCGAAGTACCTCTGAAATATGGGGTACCTCAGGGCTCCGTACTAGTTTCTGTTTTTTTCACGGTTTATACTCTCCCTCTTGCCGATGCGATTGCCAAGAAAAATATATGCTTCTTTTCTATGTGGATGACACTAAGTTGTAGCTTTGCTTCGATCTCTCCCAGCCTTCGAGCACCTCGAATTCTCGCAACTCACTTGCTGCATGTATTGATGACATCCGAACATGGATGGCAGCAAATTTTCTTAAATTAAATGTTGATAAAAACTAACTTACTAGGTATGGGAAAACCAAGTGTGATTCAGAAATTGGAAAGGCTGAAGCTCAAAATTGGCTCTGCCAGCATATCTCCTATTGAACCTGTACGAAATCTAGGTGTCGTGTTCCAAAATGACCTTTTGTTAGACGACCCCATCAGCTCTACAATCAAGTCTGCCTACTTCAGCTACATATCGTTGCTAAGATTTGGGCTTGTTTAGATAGGGATACCTAATCTAAGTTGATCTATGCGTTTATGACATCTCGTCTTGACTTATATAACTCACTACTTGCTGGCGTACCGACATGCGAAATCAAGCGATTACAGCTTTTTCAAAACTCTGCAGCTAGGCTTGTCTGTCGTGAGCGTCGCAATCGCCGCATCACATCACTTCTCGCCGACCTGCACTGGCCACCAGTCAAGCAACGGATCGACTTCAAGATTCTGTCACTCACTTTTAGGTCCCTTCAATCTTTGACTCCAGCCTACTTATCAAATATACTCCCCCACCAGGACAAGCATCGTACCGCCCGCTTTTCGGAAACTAACTGTTTACCTATACCTCGTGCAAACCTCAAATCCTTTGGAGACCATGCATTTAGTTCGTATGCTCCCAAAGCCTACAACTCACTCCCAACTTGCGTCACGACATCCCCCTACTTAACCACATGTAAAAAGAACTTAAAAACGCACCTTTTATGAGAGCATTTAGTGGGTCCCTGTGATTCGTCCTTCATGTGCTTACGCGTACTGACGCCGTGCATGATGCCACTAACCATACTTGCATGCTGACCCTGCTCATGTCACCCCTAACCATGTTACTCGCGTTGTTTATCAATCGATCGTGTTTCCTTTGCAGCAAATGTAAAACGTCTAAAAAGAGATTGAGTTCTCTGATGGGGCTATATCAAGTGCATTGTTATTGTTATTCATGATATCGAGTAGTGGTGGCCTAAGAGTACAGAGGCTGCTTCATCTTCCTGGTCGTCGGTACCTTCGTCACGTGAATGCGCTATGATACCACAATCAGTAACTTCAATATGATGTGACTCATGCAAAACTATTCTTCAAAAAGAGATTCAAAATCGCGACCCGTGGATTATGGAGTGCATGCATTGCGTTGTGGAAGTAATGGCCCATAAGCTTGCTATATAATACGTTAGCCCTCGGCAGGGTCCTGAAACGCTAGCACAATTGGAGTTCGGTGGGTTTACAGCAGAAACAACCAGGATCGTGAGTTGGGCTGTTGGTTGAATGAATGTCCGTGATGTCAGAACAGAGTTATTTGTCAACGTTGGCTATTTTTCTACATAATTTATCTCTAAGGTTAGTAAAGGTGTTAGCTGGACAATATTTGGAATAAAAAATTGAAATCGAATAGTATTTTTAAACCTCACGTGAAAACTAAATATCCTCATAGGGACTTCAAATAGGCTGGAGAGAGACCGTATCAATTAATAATTTAACTGAAATTTACAGCTTCAGCTAGCAAGAGCTCGGAATGGAAAATTTATGAGGATAGAAAAGGCTTTTGGTAACTTGTGTGATTTGATCTATCTATCTATCTATCTATCTATCTACCTATCTATCTATCTATCTATCTATCTATCTATCTATCTATCTATCTATCTATCTATCTATCTATCTATCTATCTATCTATCTATCTATCTATCTATCTATCTATCTATCTATCTATCTATCTATCTATCTATGAAAATGCACATTCAGTGGCTGGAGTGTTCGATCTGAGTTTGCTCACTCGTCGATGGTCGGCGACACCGCTGGGATCAGCTAGCAACTGTGTCTACTTACATTATGGCCCAAATTCTTACCAATAACGCTCAATCCCATGACCTGGCGCCCCGGTGAACATGCCCCGACACGGGTCCCACTGTCAGCCAGCAGGGGGTGGCCGTCTCACTGGACGGCCCGACTTTACTACGGCTCACACCTTACCCCAATCCTCGAGCTGCGAGCGGGCAAATGGAAGCTAGGGTAAAACTTTGACGGCCCACGGAATCCGCTGGGCAGTACTACAACCCTAATTCCGATAGCCGGTCACGAAGCATTTGGATACTTCACACTGGCCGATCGTCGCACGCTCGACCCTACTCGATCCCATTCGTTCTTCATCCATCCAACGATGTTCTTCTTTCATCTTACGCCTCCACGGCTCTATGCAAAGCCCTGCCAATGCTTTCTAATCAGATTCAACGTGATGAGCTCAGCCGTCTACTCCCGAGTTGACACTATTCAAATGGTCTTGCTCGGACCAATGAAAATTGTCTCGTGGACTATGCCCCAATCTTAGGCGGGGTCCCCCCTCCAGGGGGGCCGGGCCCTGTGGCTCGCTCATATACCTTAGGTCGTACTTGGCTGAAACCAGCTTCGCTGTAGCACGCGGACTACGCTTGCTTGTGCCAGCCCCCAAGTCCATAACCCAAACCATACTTCTTGTATGTCTCCCGTCGAGTGTTTGTTTAGTTTAGTCAACGCCTTTGACTACTCCCGCTACAAATCTGGACAGAGCGGCAGAAATTCCTGCCTTCTGTATATTTCGGCAGTCACAATCTGGATTATCTAGCAGGCCGCCATTTCGCAGCAAACGCCTCTCTCAGGTTAAGGATGACAGGATGCTGGGACTTTTACCACCGCTCTTTAAGCGATTTTGGGGATTCTGAATCTGAGGGTAGCAAGCTTGCTCGGAAACACTAATTACAATGTTAAAATTTTTTTTGCATAGCTCTTAAGAGAGCCAAGAAAGTATCCGGCCCGGTTTTTATTCACTCCAGAGAAGCAATAAACAAGTGCATTTCTGGCGTCGATCAGTGCACCTATCTAGGGAACCATATTATGAGAGCCACCGCTACATGAGAGCGGCAATTTTGTCCAGACTTGATGGGTTAGTATTTGCTTAGCTCAACACCCCAAACTCTATTTCTTAGTTGCAAGTTGCCCTTTTGCTGGTACTGCAAGCCTGTTCGCGCTCGCTTCTAGCTACAATCGGCTTGTCCAGATAATATCAAAGTTAAGCCCGAATCTTCGAGAAGTTTTGGCGTCCTGTTATAGAGCGCTTTTCATTAAACAACCGCTTAGGCTCCACAGTCATGCCTGCTTACGTTCAGCTAAGCAACATAGCAAGCAAATGTTGACCATATAAGAAAAATGGTATTCAGAATTTTACAAAATTACCATCAAGGTACTTTTGCTTCAGTTTCTTAGAGATACGGCTGCCAGCCAAAAAGTCATTAGTATTTGACCCTGCTTCTTTCACAGCAAATATAAAGTGCTTAGACAGAAATTGAGTTTTCTGAGGGTGCTATGCAAATGTACTATTGTTATTATTATCACTGTTCATATAAAGTAACCACCTAACATAAGAACTTCTTCAGCGAACAAATTTACATCTAATAGCAATACGGGATAATTTCAGCCTTAAGGTCCGTGAGCTCTCCACCAATGTTTCATTATAATCTCATGCACTTGGTTGGCGTTTGAAGACACTGACACACTCTTTAACCATTCATACTTGGCACTACCCTAAGGTTCGGGATCCACTATGATCTAAGGTCAGGGATACTTTGTTCATACTCCCCTTTGCCAAGGGAAAGACGGATGGCACTGCCTTCTGTAAAGAATGGGCACAGCCCAAAATACGGAACTGGCGAGTGGGCTTGGAATAGCTTTGCAAGCTTCCTTTCGACTTGCTGCACACATTAAGGAAACGATAGACACAGAAGCTCCAATACAACATTTAAAAGAAACTTAGAAACATACCTATTTAGGACAGCATTTAGTGGGTCCTTGTGATTCGTCCTCGATGTGCTTATGCGTGCTGACACTGTTCATGCTGCCACTAACCACATTTGCATGCTGACCCAGTGCATGTAACCCCTAACCATGTTATTCATTTTGTTTGTTTTTCAAGCATGATTTTACTTACTATTCTATTGCGTATCACTTTGCAGCAAATGTAAAGCGCCTAGAAAGAGATTAAGTTCTCTGAGGGCGCTTTATCAAGTGCAATATTATTATTATTATTAACATATCTAAACATGTCATAGACAGACCCAGGACTTTCTGATCGAGCTCTTCCATCCTAGGTTCAGCGATTGCATCAAAATTACCCATAGCAAGTCATGCAGTAAATAAAAGTTTGAGAAGCCAGAGGACTAGCTAACGACTCATTCTTCAGCAAATCATCACAAACTCTTTAGTTTGCTTTGACTTTAAAGGTTTGAAATATCTATCGCAAAACAATCTTCAAATCTTCCACGGACTCAACCTTACTCGATCGCTTAACTTCAAGACGAAGTCTCAGAGTGAGATAGTCCCTGTTGGCTACATATGCCGCATCCGGTACCCAAGAAAATGCGTTAGAACGCGAACGACAGGTAGTTTTGGGTTACCCATACCTTGCTTTAGTATTATTAAGTCCTAAAATCGCCTTCAGATTTTGGAGTCATGTTCCAAAAGGCCCTTTACAGTGCTCACGAACTGGTAGAGATACACTCATTAAGTGGAAAGATCTTCAGTATGAGGTTCAAAGCTTGCGACAAGCAAGTTGATTGAATTGAGCAAGGTATTAAGCATTTCAAAACACCATTGAAGAGTTGCTATCGTTTGGCTTAGCGAACCAGTCACAAGCACTAGTACGTCATTGAAATCGATGCCAAAGTAATTGCTAGGCTTTATCAGTGCTTGGGTGACAGATGTACATGCAGTGACCTTTCTAGGATTTTGTGCACCCGGAGAGGAAGTACGCAGATGGCGGTCCCCCCTTTTTTATTAGGCGCCAATTTTGAAGCCCCCCTGATCCAGCGCCCGGGGATATATACAGCCCCCTGCCCCCTTCGGGTACACGACAGTGTATATGGAAAATCTTCCATGCAAATTAAGGAATACGAGCTCCGTTAAAGTGCAAAGAAGCACAACACTTGAAATGGTCACAGCAACTAAAATGGTCACAGCAGCTCTCCCACAATAGTCAGTAGCTTCGTCCGATGCTGCATACTTTCGCTTCGGAGGTCTAACTATTTGACTCTGTCAGCACAACGGGATAGAAGTATTGCCAGGCAGCCAATCCTTGGATGCTAGGGTGCTAGCATAGCACCTTCCTGGTTGGTGGATTGCCTAACGGGGTAGCCGATGAAAATTTTTAAGAATTGTTAATTTTTTTGAAATTAGCGTATACAAGATAAACTATTTATAAATGCAAGCTCAATTTTGGTGGTTGTCAAATGAATGGAACATGGTCAATAAAATTATTATGTAAGACCTATTTAAACAGGAAGTAGTACTTCGAGCTCAACAAAATAATTTTCTTTGAAAAATAACTGACCCGGAACTGCGGTTTTCTGGTGAACTCTGCGAATATAGGCTACTCAGCCCTAAACGGACTCTCAAAAAATAACTGGAAAATGATAAAACGTAAAAATTTCCCGGAAATGACACGCCCCTCGAGATCACACGTCCGACTGGTAGTATAACAACATCATAAAAGAGTAAACCTCCTATCAGCTGGGTGCCTAGTCCTGCCTCTGCTACCCGCCCCGCCCATAGCAACCGGTGGTATACGGCATTCCATGGCCCACTCCTTATTTACTTGGCAGAAACATGTTTACATTGGTATGTTTACATCGAATGAAAAACCGAAAGTGATTGTCGTTTAGCCAGTAGACGAACATTAGGGATAATGTATTGTGAATATACTGCTGCCGGGGCCGCCGTAACTAAGGAGTAAATTATCACGGCACCGCTTGAATCCTGGGACAGCTGATCCAGTTCCTGTAGCAGCCATAACGCATGAGGCGGTGGCCGCGACTGGTATTTTGTTCGGCGGCCGGTCAGCGTGGTGACTTGGATGGAACTAGCGCGTCGTTTACTGGAAGCCAGTCTGAAAATATTGATTCATTTCTATTCAAGGAAATTTAGGTGATTTCAAGTTCTCATTTATGTCGTTAATAGTTATATATTTGTATTGGCGCAAGCCGTTGAGCCGCCCGGCTGTAGCCTGGATTGACGGCCTGCGGTATGAGACCTATCGTGGATATGTTCTGCTTAGGCTGTATAAGGATCTTGTTACGTTGTCCTGTTCTCAAGTTTATCTGCAAACGACAGTCCGATGCCTGCTGTCATTTATGTCATATCTTATAAAATAATGATCCGATCACCTTAAACCTTTGGAATATATAATTGATTGTAGTTACATAATCATTCCAGCCTTCTCGCATGCATATTGAACCTCAGTAGATAACTTGTTTTGGTCAAAACTGGCTGTGTTTGTCATGCTAAGCCTTTGTCATCCATCCACTCACATGTAAAAATGTCAGGTAGGCTAATAATGACTCAATCGACGTGAAATTGGAAATACATGCTCGTAAGTATGTTTCTATGTTGTATTGAGACAAATATAGTAGCAATCTTGTTTTTCGTCACCTACATGCTTGGGCAGCTTAATTTGGCTTCTCTGAGTGCTGTCACAGCAGTAGTACTTGGTACCTCATCAATTGTACAACTTGGTCGATACTGGTGTGAAATTTGGAATATGGGTGGGTCTCACCTGTCCCCACGTTCCCCACTGTGCATCTACTCATGATGGGTGTGTATGTATATAATGTGCCTGTCACAAAATGTCCCTGGGCAGTGGTCGTGATGACAGTCAACAGTTTGAGATGTCGAATTTTTTGTGTAGGGGAGCGTGTGTTCGAGTGTCTTGCATCTTTCGAGTGGTTTGCCGTATTTCTACAATGACTGGTAGTAAATCTGGGCTATTTGATGGTATATGACATGTATGACTGAGCTGCAGTGCTATACTTGACATTGGACTTAAACAGGTCATCAGAAGGTCAACACGGCAGCTATATCACATCAAACGATTGCTAATGCCATCAGTATTCTTTGTGCCAATTTTCATGCCATTCGTTTTATTGGTCTTTGTACGATTTTAATAAATGTGCTTTGGGGGACAATTAGTGGCCATTTTGGGGGATAACTCCCACCACTGGCCGCCCTACCCCCTTAAGAAAACTGAATTTCCAGATTTCTCTGGAGGGACTTCTGCTTAAATGAAACATCCATTCTGATCTAGAACTAATTGATCACTAGCGACTGGTGCTGAAGATTTGGTAGCAGCAATGTCTATAGTTGTCAACAACACCATGCAAACACTGTCATCGAGATGAGAACCTCGTTCTCAGCTCGTATTTAGGAGAGTTAACTCTAGAGCAGGCACATGGGTATTACCGAGTACGAGGCTCGATCTACAGCTATTGGTAAGTAAAGTGAGTTAGATTATGCGGACCGGATAAGCGCCACCCAGAAGCCTGTTTTAAACGCTGCTTAAAAGAGGCTGATATCCTCAGCATAAGCTCACATTCCTAATGAGCGGACAAAGCTCCATAGAAGAGTTGTACGATGGTATGTACTGCCTAACGAACGACGAGATTGTCCGTAGTAGTTAACGAATTAACTTTAATAGCGAACATATGCATAGCAAATGCATTTGCCTATGGTCGAGTCGGTGGCTTCAAGTGGATGACGAAAAGGAAAATGGAAAAAAAGAGTAAGAGATAGCCGCTGCTTAGCACTAGTGATGGGCAGCATGTGTAGAGCAGGCGAAGGATAGGGCTACACAGCCTTCACTGCTATTGGTTGACATGCATTGGCAGCTAGCCCAATCTGAAAGAAGCAGAGGTGTTCAGGGAGTGACCAATTGTGTTGATGTTGATTGGTAAGGGAGCGGCAGGGTCAGCCAGCCAGCACGAGCGTAGTTTGTAAGTAGCGTCGACAAATGCCACTTGCTGGGCTAGCGGTCTGTAAGCGCCCGGTGTGTGCGGTCGTCTCGCAGAAGGCTTAGCAAGTTGAAAGAAGCTCCTCTGACAGTTACGGTCGTTGCTTGGCGGCAACCGCGTGACGGCAAGGGCTGGCCGTTGTACGCTCTGGCTGCATCTTTTAGACAATCCCAGCCCGATCTGCCATTCTGTACGGAATCTACACTCGGGGTAAGCACTGCTGCTGCGACGAGTTTAGTCTTTGCACTTAAACTTGGACCATCAACACATGTTTATCCTCCTGCAGCTCGGAGTTTCTAGGAGAGCAATGGCGATACTCTCACAGTGAGTTCGCCTGGGCGTTGTGAGCTTTACGGTGGCCTCATGTGATGGCTGTCAACAGCTTATGGCTGTCTGTTGATCGTCACCCTGCAACTAGCTCTTAATCTGGGGGTGGCCAATAGGAATTTTAATAAGGGAGTAGTGGCTTCCTATTGACAACTGATTGCTGTCAAAAATGTATCAAGAGCATTGAGAGCGCTGCCTATCAATATTAACCGTTCCATAACATATCAGGAGTAAGGAAACTGCAACTACAAGGCCTGTGACATCCAACAAACTCACTTGCTGTAATTTCATCATGTGCGCTCGAAAAGATAGGTGTGTGGTGCTCTCATCCTGCTCTATGCTTCGTGCACCTGAAAGCAGAATTGTGACTTGATACTTCCAGTGACATCGGGCTACCATCCGCTCTAGATCACTAAGAAATCCATGACTGCAGGTCTGGCCCACGTTATAGTGTGGAGCGAGCTTGCCTAAACGTGGGAGAATCCGATTGGTTAGCAGTATTTACGGCTGAGAGCAGCCGAAACGTCGAGCCATGCAGTAAGACTATGAGAACAAATTTACCTAGCGCTTAGAGTGGTGAGTATAGATAGTAATTTAGCAGTGATGGCCCAGTGCATCTAAATGCTTGCCTCTGCTCTTGTTGACCAAGATATATGAGCAAACGAGAAAACTAAGACACCGCAGCGCCTCAGTCCAGGCTTCTCGGTCAGTTCCATCGAGCGAACGGATACTGGTGGTGGCGGTGACGGCCACCGCAGCTGCTCAGCTCGCTGCTTGCAGAGTTTATGCTTGGGCAAGAGCGCTGAACTGGCGTGTCCACGGTACGCTAGCGACGGGCAAATATGGTCAAGAGCTGAGTGAGCCTGCTCATAGCGTAACCCGTGGTGACGCCATCAGACTTAGTCAACTCCGGTCCTGCCATGGCGCCCACGAGAGTTACTCTGTCACCACGCTCTGAGAAAAGCAGGCCTCGGTTCTCGATTAAGAACGAGCTGGCCAGTGCTAGAATCAACAGTAAAATAGATCGTTTGTTGACTCTGCACAAGCAAACTGTATTGTTTATCTAGCTGATCAGCTCAATAGGCTTTGTGTCGTCGTATGAACCAGGCGGGCTGTGTCCGGGCTGCCACATTAACAGGAGGTAAGGTGCTAACTCTTCACGACCGAGGTCGTGGGCACGAATCCTGCATTGGGCGATCCTTTATATCTACTGCAAGTGGTGGTAATACCCCTTAAGGCTTATTGCTAATAGCTAATATTAATGTCTCGTGTCTCGTTTTTCGTTGTTAGTGCTGCCAGAGCGTAAGACGCCTCTCTCTAACAAAGGGGCCAATGGAGGGCATTTAATTTCTACCTTGCAAAACACCCGCATGTGAAGCTCTGCTGTAAATCGACCGTCTCTTTGAGGTTTCAGAGTTTAGAAAACAACGATAGTTCATAGTGAGTTTAAGAAATCGAAATTTTAGCCTTGCCACTACAGGTGACCAAAATAATTCCTTTCTACAGAAGGCGGGCCGGATCTTCAGTGCAAAGCCTGCCACGGAAAGTCAGCTTGTTGTCCATGCCGAGTCCTGCGGTTCTGATGATACGAGCTGAATGATAGGGTGATGGAGAAACAAAATTGCCCAGCAATTTAAAATGGCTGGCGAAATAAAAAAAATGAAGCCCTGGGTAGCAGCACCTGCTCGAGTCGTGCTAGTTGCATCGGCTCGTGTACGGGATTTTAGTGTTAACTACTTCGATAAGTAGCTAAGACGATCGATTACTATGCTGCCAATAGGAGACCTGTCCGTAATGTAGGCGCAATGATAATAATTGGGAGAAGGGCATTGTCAACGCTATCTATCATCTTTACTGCCTAACGCTTACGATTATTGGGCACTGCACGCCCTATGAATAACTTCTGCCGATTCCTCTCGAGCCTTATGCATCAATGCCCTCACTTATGCGCTGATAATACTGGAGAGGTTTCAACGAGCTTCTATGCAAATCATGCTCGCGATACGACAGTTGCGGGCAGCAACTCAGGTTCAGTTGATGATGCCGTGTGCCCAATGTCAGTATTGAGTGGCAATAAGCAACCACGAGGCTTCTAAGCAAGAGATGTGCTAAGGCAATCTCTCTGAAGCTTGAAGAATTTCTAGCCCTGTCAAAGGTGACTGTAAGGCAAATTTTTTTTCAGACCACGTTCATTATTTGTGCGTGCGAAAGAATAGAACCGGACAAGTCTCGTCTGTCAGCTGGACGTTTGGTGCATGTTGATGTTGAAGAATAAGAAGTAGCTACAAGTCAAAGGTGAAGTGATTTGAAAACGTAGAAAGCCTTCGCTTGAGGTAATTGGTATTACGATAAAGATGAATGCACACACAACTATATATATACATACACACACACACACACACACACACACACACACACACACACACACACACACACACACACACACACACACATATATATATATATATATGTATATATATACTTTAGCATGTTAAGGAGTTTATATGAGTGCTATGCGTAGAGGGCATAGCCCACTGCTAGAGCTGTTCTTTTGCTAAGCTTTTCTACAGCTTGATTGCTCCATGGCCCGAGCTTGATATCAGCCACCACGTCAGCTCTTTTATTCTTTTTACTGTCGCACAACGGTAGTGGGCAGGTTTTTCTTTCGCCTGATAACTTTAGTAAGACCTATTTTATGCCCTACATGCCCAAGGCTTGGAACTAATATCGATATCGGCTTCACAATATTTGCAGTAATGAAGTCCAGTAACTTCTAGTATAAAGTGATAAGCTTTTCGTAACTAAGTGTCCTCAAAAACAAAAATGTTTACACTTACTACTAATACATCTAGTAATAGGGTGTTTGTATAGCACCCTTAGAGAACTAAATCTCTATCGCGGCTCTATACAGCTAGCAACAAGTAAAGCGGTAATCGAGGATTTGTGAAATATATGCAATCGTTCTTAGAAAAGTATGCAAAGCAAGCAAAAACCATGCTCAGGCCTGAGTGCTTAAGCGCACGAAACAAGGCACTCAGAGCTTTTACCGCTAAGTAGAACCTATGACTAGTAACATTCAGAGGTAGGCATGCAAAGAACACAGGATACGAAAGTGAAGTGTACTGGGGGCGAAGGGACTGCCATCCGGAACAGATGCGTCTTCCGCTAAGAATGAAAATAATGCAAGGTAAATGCAAGTAGTGACCGTAGCTGGTAGCGAGCTCCAGACTTTCGGTGAATATCGCCGAAGGCTCGATAAGCAAACACATTATATTTCTATTTAATAGCAAGTACGGCTAACTAGGATGATAGGTAGATGCTGTGGAGCGAGAGCACGTGACTGGAGGATCTAGTAGGTCGGATAGGTGAGCCGATGCAAGCGAGCGGAGCTACCTCTAATCTCTATTAGAGGATCTTGAAGTCAATTCAAAGCTTGACAGCGTGGCAGTGAAGCTCAGACAGGAGTGGTGTGATATGGCAGCTACGCAATTGATGTCTGACCAGCCGAAATACTGTTTGGCACCGGTCGTAGACGATTAAGGGCACTGGCCGGAAGTCTTGAATTTAGGAATTTATAGTAATATAGACACAATGTCACAAGGGCGCAATCTGATATGTAAGCAGACGCTGATTTCGGCACTGAGCTTACCTGAAACTCGCCCGCCTCAAAGGTATTCTACAGCAACAAAAAACATCTACAATAAATAACGCTGTCGTAAAGCGGATCCCTTAACTTCGACTTTTTGTACTTAGACGAATCACTACGCTAAGGGATGGATTGTCGTCCTTGAAATTCAATGTTACTGTATGCTAGTAGAGACCAGTTCATTATTCAGACCTAGCAAATGAACACCCGAATATACCATAGGAAAGCCTGCTGCCGTAAACTAAACTTTTTTCGTTGTTAAAACACAAATAAGATGTTAGTGTGGGCTACAGTTAGCCTACAAGATTTCGCAACATAAACTTGAATCATTGAGGATGACGAAACACAGTTTGACAGCAGCTGGAATGCTCGAGGGCTAACTAGCATAGTAATCTATATGCACAGGGTTGACTGTGATGTGTTGTGAATTACTGTTTTTAGCAAGCATCAAGCCCAATAGCTTCGCGATAATTTTACTTTAAGTGCTGGTAAAATTAGAATGGGCTCCATGGGGAACAGTTACTTGAGAGAGTGCTTCTTAGCGTACATTATGTTATAGAATTTTCTGTTGCAAGATTTAAGTGACAGAGTGCCCTTTAGCGTGCTCAATGGCAAGTGGCTTTCAATTAGCACTCGTTAGAAAAAAAGTTTTAATCTTAACAAGAGGAGTACAAGTAAATCGTCATGAAGAAATAAATAACTAAGAGAAATAAATAAATAAAGACTAATAGACTAATAAAATAATAGAATGATAAATAAAATAAAACAATAAAATAAATACAATTAATAAAATAATGGACTAACAAAGACTAATACTAAGAGAAATAAATAACTAAGAGAACTAAGCGGCACTCAGCGTAAACAGCTCTCTCCTAATAAACAGAGTGCCATGTAGTACTTAATCGTCTATCGAGCTTCGCTGAGCTTTTTCTGGCGTATGTCATTGGATTGCAGAGGATTTCTGTTGTTCCTCTTGCCTGTTCAGACGCAACCCAGTGCTGCTTGCATAAGCTCTGGTTTCACTTTGGATCGAACTCCGTTATTACACGCGAGCTTATCGGAAATTAGCCATTAGAAAGCTAGTGTGGGTATGGACAAGGTATCGCTCACAAGAAAACTCGAGAGTGAGCAAATTTGTTCGCCTATTGTAGGACAAAAGCACCATGACGCAGCCAGTCACGTTCCAGCCTTCGGCCATACGCCCAGTTGACGTAATGATCCCGGCGCCAGGTAAGTTTGCCAGCAAATCGGAGAGCGTGGCAAATTTATGGCAAATTCACTTGAAGGTGCCAATTCACCAGCACAGTTTCAATCTACTGTCCGTCTTTCCTAGTAAAATCTGTTAGTTTGATTCGAAATGTGGGCTTGCACCAGCTAATAGGCGTCATACAATACAGGATTCTAGCAAAATAAGCTCTTCGGGCTGTAACTGTGTGGCTATACAGCTTTCAGCAGCACAGCAAGAGCAGCAGAAGCAGCGGCGGCGGCGGCGGCGGCGGCGGCGGCGGCGGCGGCGGCGGCGGCGGCGGCGGCGGCGGCGGCGGCGGCGGCGGCGGCGGCGGTAGCAGCAGCAGCATTATAACTGCTGCGTCGGCCATGGCTGTGTAAGAGATCGCGGTAGAGTGAGGTCGCCAGCGAGTCTCACTGTTGTTAATAATAATAATAATGACGATGCATTTTATATAGCGCCTTCTGATAACTCAATCTCTTTCTAGGCACTTTACATTTGTTACAAAGGAAGCGCGGTCGAACGATCAGTGGTAGCATGCTCAATTACAACGTGTATAATATGGTTAGGGGTGGCATGCACAGGGTCAATGTGCAAGTTTGTTTAGTGGCAGCATGCTCAGTATCAGCACACATAAGCACATTAAGGACGAATATCAGGGACCCTCTAAATGCTGTGATAACTAGATACGTTTTTAGTTTTTTTTCAAATATGGACAAGTCAAGAGACGTTGTGACACAAGTCTCAGCTCTAAGACTAAATCTTTTAGCTACGACGACTGTACGTCGGGTGGGTGTGAGACAAACCTCGTTTTCGTGCCAATTTTGTGTTTTACTTACTTGAGCTACTGCGATGGTTAGCTATTGGCAGCTATGCTAGCAGGATAAGTGAATGAATAAATGCCATTCTACTCATTACAGATGCGGTAGCCCAGCAATGGATGCCACGTCCTGTCGTCTCAGGCTGCCCGCCGGGACTCGAGTACTTGACCCAGGTCGATCAAATACTCATCCAACAACGCATTGACATTATCGAAGGTCAGTTTGAGTTAGCCGTCAGGCCGTGTATACGAAAAGAACTATGTACTCCATGTGAAGATGAAGATGACTTTTGAAACTTCTCTGCTTAATGTGAAATAAAGCCCGCTAGCTATCACCCTGAATTGGTTGGAAATAAAATAGAAACCGCCATCTAATAAAAGAGCGTACCTTTCCTTGACTGTGCGGCATACGTAAGTGGGAACTAACATGATGGCAATGCATATCTAAACTTCCATATAAGCTTTTTAAATTTGATAGGCGTATCGGTTTTTAAGCGACTTTGTACCATTTCGTATCGTATAATGCACTAAACTTGGAGGAAGTCGCCTTAGCTTAATGCCAGCCACAATCAGCGTCAGAGGGGAAGATCATTCCCCAATCAATTGCAGGGCAACAATTTTGGGCCACTCCATGTAACTACGCTATCATCTCCCTACACTCACCAATGAAGAAATTATTTCTTTCGTCCTTTCTATGGTTAACCGCCAAGTTCCTGTCGAATAAACAATATGATTTTATTCTAAAATTTTTAATTACTTGCCGGTTTCGCCTATACAGGAAAATCTTGCGGGTTTTGCTCCTCCTAAATTAAGTTCGTTCGGGTCTTGTCCCCTAAATAAAATTATTGGCTCTTGGCCCGACACTATTAAAATGAGCTCAAGCAGAGGCAAGGCAAGGCATCGCACAGTGCTATTGCGAATGAAATTAGACCACCGAGAGCCTCACTACGGAAGGCTTCGAAATGTAATGGGCCCTACACTTGCACCAGTTAATTCACCGTTGCCTTCGGGCTATACATGGTGGATGCATTTACTGAAGCTAGGCGTGACTGACTTCTGATGTAGCACCTATTTTTGTAATTCACACTGGCTTGTTCCTTCTTTTGGGAAATAATCGTGTTCGATTCACAGTTTTAGATTTGGGTAGCGACTTTGTCCATTGCCATCGCTCATGGATATATTCTAAGCTTAATACAGCGATCCATACGTAGTGTAAATGATAAACAGAGCCACACGGCATCTGCATGCCTCCCAAAGCCTCTTCTTTGACAAGTTCCTTCAAGCTCTCATAACTACTCCAGGTCCAGACCCAAAAAATCTTATCCGGCTTCCATAATTCATCATTAGATTCACCTTCACTAAAAGGTGGCCGAGAGCTATGGAGAGTGCACATTTCAACTTTCTTGATGAGTGATAGAAGTTGTAATGCTAATTTGGTTACAAAATTAATACCTTCTCAAAATTTCTTCACAATTCCCCGGCCTATGATTGATTTTTTAATTCCCTGGGCTCTGTGGTGGTCTAGTTCTTTACAGCTTAAAATCTTCCTCTTGCCGATGTGATCGCCTAGTACAATTGAGGCCTTGAATTATATGCAGATGACGCTTAGTTGCATCTTTGCTTTGATCCCTACCAGCCCTCCTGAACGTAGAAACTCTCTCAACTCCATTGTTGCATGTATTGATGACATCCACACATGAATGGTTGCAAAGTTTCTGAGATTAAATGACGATACAACAAACTTACTAGTTATGGGCAAACCCGTAGTGATTCAGAAATTGGAAAGGCTGACGCTCAAAATTGGCTCTGCCAGCATATATCCTGTTGGATCAGCTCGAAATCTAGGTGTCATGTTCCAAAGTGACCTCTCGTTAGACGACCACATCAGCTCCACGGTCAAGTCTGCCTACTTTCAGCTACATAACATCGCTAAGGTGTGGGGATACTTAGACTGGGTTACATCTAAATTGGTTCATGCATTTGCGACATTTCATCTCGACTTCTGTAACTCACTGGTCGCTGGTCTACCGGCCTGTGCAATCAGGCACTTGCAGTTGGCTCAAAACTCTGCAGCCAGGCTTGTCTGTCGTGAGCGTCGCAGTTTCCACATCACGCCACGTCTCACCGACCTGCACTGGTTAGAAATCAAGAAGCTCACCGACTTCAAGATTCTGTCACTCACTTCTAGGTCCATTAATTTTCTGGCTCCAGCCTACCCATCGGAACTACTTCTTCACCAGGCTAGGCATCTTAACCTTTCTGCATTTCTGAATCGTATCGGCATTGATCTCTCGTGCGAAGCTCAACTCCTTTGGAGATTGTGTCTTTAGTTCCTACTCTCCCAAAGCCTAAAACTCACTTCCGACTGACATCACGACATCAGCCCCGACTCGACATTTAAAATGACTTGACATTTAAAATGAAGCTAGGAGGCACTTTTTTGGCAGCATTTAGTGGATGTGGGTCCTTGTGATTTTTTCTTTATGTGCTTATGCTTGCTGACATTGCGCATGATGTCAATAACAATACTTACGGGTTGATACTGTGCATGTCGCCTCTAATCATGCTATGGTAGTTAATGTTGTGCTTGTTATCACTAACTATTTTATCTCACTTCCTTTCCAGATTATGTTATGTGCCTAAAAAGAGATAATAATAATAATAATAATAATAATGCACTCGATAAAGTGCCCTCAGAGAACTTAGGACAGCATTTAGTGGGTCCTTGTGATTCGTCCTCGATGTGCTTATGCGTGCTGACACTGTTCATGCTGCCACTAACCACATTTGCATGCTGACCCAGTGCATGTAACCCCTAACCATGTTATTCATTTTGTTTGTTTTTCAAGCATGATTTTACTTACTATTCTATTGCGTATCACTTTGCAGCAAATGTAAAGCGCCTAGAAAGAGATTAAGTTCTCTGAGGGCGCTTTATCAAGTGCAATATTATTATTATTATTATTATTATTATTAATCTCTTTCTAGGCGCTTTACATTTGCTGCAAAGGGAAATGCAATTGCATGGTGAGTAATATCATGCTTGATAAACAAACAACATGAATAGCATGGTTAGGGGTGAGATGCACAGGGTCAGCATGCAATGTGGTTAGTGGCAGCATGCACAGTGTCAGCACGCATAAGCACATGAAGGACGAAGCACAGGGACCCACTTAATACTGTCCTAAATAGGTGTGTTTTAAGTTTTTTTTAAATGTGGTCAGGTCAGGGGATGTTCTGGCGTAAGTCGGGAGTGAGTTCCAGGCTTTGGGAGTATACGTACTAAATGCACGGTCTCCAAAGGATTTGAGGTTTGTACGAGGTATTGGTTGACTGTTGGATTCCGAAAAGCGGGTGGTACGATGCTTGACCTGGTGGGGGAGTAGATTTGAGAGATAGGCTGGAGCCAAAGAATGAAGTGACCTAAAAGTGAGGGACAAAACCTTGAAGTCAACCCGTTGCTTGACTGGTAGCCAGTGCAGGTCGGCGAGAAGTAGTGTGATGTGGCAACTGCGACGCTCATGAGATACAAGCCTAGCTTCGGAGTTTTGCACCAGCTGCAATCGCCTGATCGCCCATACCGGTAGACCAGTAAGCAGTGAGTTGCAGAAATCAAGGCGGGATGTTACAAATGCGTGGACCAACTTAGACGTGGTTTCCTTATCTAAACAAGCCCGAATTTTAGCAATGTTATGTAGCTGAAAGTAGGCAGACTTGACCGTCGAGCTGATGTGGTCATCTAACGAGAGGTCACTTTGGAATATGACACCTAGATTTCGAGCGGATTCAACAGGAGATATGCTGGCAGAGCCATTTTTGAGTGTCAGCCTTTCCAATTTGTGAATCACACTGGGTTTGCCCATAACTAGTAAGTTATTTTTATCATCGTTTAGTTTTAGAAATGTGCTGCTATCCATATGCTGATGTCACCAATATATGCAGCAAGTGAGTTGAGAGAATTTGAGATGCTCGAAGGCTGGGAGGGATCAAAGCAAAGGTACAACTGAGTGTCATCTGCAAGAAGTGAAAGCCTAGATCTTGCTTGGCAATCACATCAGCAAGAGGGAGAGTATAGACCGTGAAAAGAACCGGACCTAGCACGGAGCCCTGGCGTACCCTATATTTCAGAGGTACCTCAGATGATCTTTGTCCATTCACGTCAATACTTTGGCGTCTCCCACTGAGATAGGACCTGAACCATTGCAGAGCAGTGCCAGTGATGCCCAGGCGAGATGAGAGGCGCTCTAGAAGAACTTTGGGATTGATGGTATCAAAAGCTGCCGAAAGATCGAGCAAAACAAGCAGAGACACTCTACCCATGTCTGCATGGCTAAGTAGGTCGTTGTATACCCTAAGCAATGCAGACTCTGTGGAGTGATTAGCTCTAAAGCCAGACTGAAACTTACTAGCAAGGTTAGAAGTTTCGATATATGAGTTCAGCTGGTCTGCCACGACCCGTTCCAGTATCTTTGATAGGAATGGTTGTAGGGAGACTGGGCGGTAGTTGCTCAAGTTCTCTTGGTCTAATGTCGCTTTCTTGAGAAGTGGCCTGACTAAAGCTATTTTGAAAGGTGCTGGAACATGACCTGAGGCTAATGACATATTAATGATTTAGTTCTCGGAGGGCGATCTAAAAATATATTTTATTTTTATTATAGTTGACCTTGTATGATTGGCGATTTGCTCACCTGTGTGCAGGCTTTTACAAACGTGGGGTGCGGCTTTCACGTCCATCAGCTCTTGGTCGAAAACACAGTGCTCATAAATATGCTAGTCTCAGCCGACGCTGGACACATACTTGTGACACCTGTACCTTGTAGCACGGCTAGCGACTTGTGGGTGCAGCAATAATTCGTGCAGGCACGTCGACAGTAGCAAGAGCACGGCAGCAATGAACTGCGCTTCTACATCAACATATTAAGTTCAAATTCATAATGTAAACAAGTCTATTTGATAGCAGCCGACGGTTACAGGCGTTCTAAAGCTGCGACGACGTACTCTTTGGCTTAGAGCTAAAGTAAGCTCCAATGTCAATGCCTCGAGTCTGGAATCCTGACTGCCTGCTATCTCATGGCGCCGGCCTTTCTTGTAATGCGTCGGCGATAAACTATCATATAATCGCATAGTCGCGAATAATAATTAGGCTGAGTTGGCTGGCAAAGCCATTTCAACGCTAGAGCCTTATGCAACTTTGGTTAGTTCTTGTACAATTACTTTCCTAACTGCTGACCAAGTAGATGTGACATTAATGTACTGCACCAGTTAGCTGTTAATAACAACCTTGGATATTTGGTGTTGCAATAGGCTATTGTAATGATCACCCTGTTTGGCGGAGTTCCGATGAAGAACGTAAGCTTGACTAATAACATGTCTTCAGAAGGTCATTGTCATAGCTATGGTTACATCAAAATATAGCTTATGTTACCCTTATTGTTCGCGCTAATTTGCATACTAATCGTTCTAGTAGTCTTTGAACATATCGCTGAAAATGCTGTTGGAGAGATAAATCCTTCAGAGGTTGGGTCATAACTTCCTACTCCTCATTCTTCTTTAAGCGTAAAGATTGCTCAAATAAATTATTTCTTACGCAAAATAAATGGTCTAACAAAAAATTATGAAAATAAATACTAATTTAACAGCCTTATTTGTGTAGCGGCAGAAGAGCCTTAAACGGCTATCGCCACTGTTTGCAGTTGGCATTACAGGATCGACATTCAGGATTCGAGCCCACGACCTCGGTCGTGGAAAGCGAGCACCTTACCTTCTGGGCTATCACTACCCTTACTAGTGAAATGCCATTTCTTGCTTTTTTGCACTACTTCTTTCACCTCGGAAGGTGCAAGAGCATAAATTATCCTTTACCTCAATGGGCAAGTTAGCATCAACCTTCTTGGTAAATGTTATTACCAATCGATGCTGCTTCGGCGATTTTTAACTTAACTTTTTTGCTCATGCAGTGTTCACCGACTGGCAAGCTGCCAACTCCTATGTTCTGAAAAACACCATGGGCCAGCAAGTATACTTTGCATCTGAAGAGTCCGAAGTCTGCCATCGGCAATTGTGCGGCGAATATCGTGGATTCGTAATGCACATTACAGACAATCTGAACAAGGTAACTTGTCAGCAATCATGCAATCTCTTATCTTCTTTTGGGCTAACCAGCGATTCTTAACTCAAACGATGGTCTCAAATAGGTAACACGCATTTAAAGCTTGCTAAAATTTACTAAGTTTTTGAGGCAAGAAAATAATTTGTGTGGTAAAATTTACTTTAAAGGAACACTTGATAGAAACTAGGCGCAATGGCAGCAGGCAGCACGATAACGGAGGCGGTCGCCGACGCTCGTGTTGGCGTTAAATACCAAACTCTTACGTTTACTTTCGCTTACCATGACTGCAGAAGCTATTTGCGATAAGAATGCTCATCGTTTTAAAAACGAAACGTGGTGGCCAAATTCCAAAAGTTTTTGAAAGGTTTTTTCTTAAGTTAGCATTGACTTAAATTCAGTCTTATTTCTAGTAACTACCAACCAAGATAATATGTGTTTGAAATTGAGGAGATAACTTAAGTTCCAAGCACCAGTTTACTACCACTACCACAAGGAGCTTCAGGATAAACTAAAGATTATAATTATACAAAGATTTCGTATTGCACTCAAGAGAACTACATGTCTATCTAGCCATTTTTAATATGCTGTAAAGGAAACGAATCAATTGCTTAGAGATTGGATGAACAAATACCGTAATGGAACAGACGTGTTTTTTAGTTCTCTTTAAAGGTCTTCAAGTCATGGGGTTTCGTTGCGGCTATGGAAAGTGAGTTCCAGGATTGTGAAGCGTACAATTCATAAACTCGGTCTCCAAGGATTTGAGGTTAGTTTGACACTCATATAATCGACTCAAGTCAGAAGAGTGAGTGATAAGGTGCCTAGCCTGATTGGGAAGTAGCAAAGATAGGTAGGCCTGAGCACGAGATTGAAGAGTGAGACCTAAAAGTGAGTGACAAAATCTCGAAGTCATATTGCGGCCTAATGGCTAGCCAATACAGGTCGATGGAAGCGGTTTCATGTTGTAAAAGCGACACTCACGACTGATAAGCTGCAGAGCTGTGCACCGACGTGCACAGCTCTGCAGGGAGTGACAGAAGTCAAGATGTAGTACCACTAATGCGTGTCCTAACTTGGATTCGGGATCTTGGTCTAAGCAGACCCTAGTTTTCGCAATGTCTCGTAGCTGGCAGTAGGAAGCCCTGACTGAGGAGCTGATGTAACCGATTAGAAAAAGTCACTTGCGAATAACAAACGCTGATTTTGTGCAGATTCTACAGGCAATAAGCTGGAAAAATCTATTACAAGGACTAGGTTTTCCGATTTCAGAGCAGCACTAGGTTTTCGAATAGCTAGGAATTTAAATTTTAGCTTCTTTCAATTTCAGGTAGATTTCTGCACTCTAATTGTCAATCTCACTAATGCATGAAGCAAGAGAGTTGAGAGAGTTTGACGTTCTGCAAGGCTAGGAGGGTCAAAAGCACTGTTACAGCTGAACGGTGTCTGTACAATAATGAAAGCATAGATTGCGATCAGCGATCGAATCAACCAGAGGAATAGTAAAAATCGTTAAAAGAAGCCGACCAAGCACAGATCACTGGGGTACCCAGCACTTTGGAGTCTCCTCGGATGACTGCCTATTAATAATATCTTTCTTAAGTATCTCACTGAGATAGAACCTACATCAATGCAGTGCTTGTGAAGCTCGATAGAGATGCGTTCAAAAAGTACTGTGGGATCAATATTATTTAACAAATTCTACCGAAAAAAGAACCGAAAAAAAGCGGATATGCTCTATGTTAGTCTGCATTCCTGAGAAGATACTAATGCACTCGCTTGAAAGGAGGCCAGCGTGGCGAGGTACTGCCTGATCTACTCGAGGATTTGTTTGTGCATAAATGCACTGTTATTGGACTTCTGAGAGGACGGCGAAGGAACCAAGGTTAATTTCGACAAAGCTCAGCACTCTAAGCCATTCGCGTTCCTAGAATGCAACGGAAAGCACAATTTTTTAAATAATAATCTTAAAAAGTTTGCATAATTATTCAGGAGAACCAAATCTTTACTCAAGAGCTAAAAAAATTGAAACCGAATCAAATATCAAGATACCTTGAACTGCTGGTCACGGAATGAGGATCAATATTATAGAATAATAATAATAATATATTTGCATAGCGCCTCAGAGAACCAAATCTCTCTCTAGGAACTTACCCACATGGTGCATATAAAACATTGCCAAATGTTTGGTGGTAACATCCGCAAGCAGCAGTCATAGCGTAAGCAGATACATACACATGAAGGACGAATCGCAAAGACCCACTAAATGCTATAATTACTTCAGCTTGACAACGCGATAGTACGATGTCGCTAGTCTGCTTAAAAAACTGTTTGAATGACCACTTCAGCTCATAGAAAAGGCTGAGCTAATTGCACCTCAATTGCTGGGATTAGATCTCTTGACTTGGCCTGACGTATTCCATTTAACCATTCTCACGTAGAAAATATTCAAGGTGCTAAGTATTCGTTATCAATGCCAAAACTGGTCAATTGGACTGGGCGGGATTCCCAGTTCCATTAGGTGTGCTCTTACAATTCACCGTAACAGTCAATCCACATATGCTAGTGCAGCCAGAAGAATAACGCCCAGTAAAGAGTAAGATATGCACACACACATATATATATATATCACTTTTCAGGCGCTTCACATGCGCCACGGGGCTCGAGCCCACGACCTCGGCCAGACCTTGGTCGGGGCGAGCACCCTAACCACTGTGCCAAACCAGCTTTTATTAAGTAAAGCAGTCAATAGCGAGCAAATAATAATCATTTTATTCTTCACTATCTATTTGTTTTCTGTTGATAACACCATAAACTGCCATCGCTCTGTTTATGGGTTCGCATAGCTGATCCTGCATGTTCCAGGAAGTAATGAGAATGAGACGCCAATTCAAATGCTGTGCTGGCTGCTGCTGGTGCTCAAACTCTGACGGCTGTTCGTTCGAGATCTCAGTAGAAGCTCCAGTTGGTGAGACTATTGGATACGTCAGGCAAAGGTTGGTCGCTGAAAAACACTTAAATGGCTTGTGCAGCCGGGTCATGCATGCAATTTGATTCTTTTGAAAGCGCATTTTGAGGGCGATTGCAATAATCTCGAGGACATCCAATGAAAAAATCCAGCTAATAATTTGTAATGTTGTCTCCCGTTTAATTCGGAAGTGAATAGCACAACAGCAAGTACACCAGTTGTCTTAATGAACCCACTTTAATTTTTACAACTATGGATATTTACTGAATGACTCATTAAATGTTAAGCTGCTGATGAATGTGTGCCTAAATGCCTGTACACTGTGTTGTGTATATGTGAGCACTTCGTGTAAGTGTAAACATTTTATGAGAGGGCTTGTATAGACTTCGAGTGCCTGCCTGAACGCATTTAATATTAAGAGAAATATTGCGTTATTGGTGTTTTAGCTTTAATAAGCACGTGAAAAAGCCTATTTTAATAAAACTTTCAGTTTTCTTGAAGTTAAGCCATCGTCAGAGTATAGAACCTTAGAATTGCCTGCCTCAGTAGGGAGATATTGTTAATAGATAAGGCGCGTTGATGAGACTTACTCCGACACTGAATTGGCTGTGTGCTATGATCCTGGACTTGTGCATACGAAGGGAGATTGAAAATAATAGATATTGTACCGGCGAGGCTCCACATCAAGGGGCCGCACAGAAAAACAGACAGACGGACTAACCGTAAAACCTGAACTTATTATAGAATAAAATAATTATTTTACTAGCTAACATATAAAAAGTGGTAGATATTACAACAATTAAGGTAAATGGTAGTATTAACTGATTGGACATGTATGCAATATTCGACATGCTACTGTGGGAACTGCTGAAGTGAATAACGCAGATATCATTCGATAATCACAATAGATGATCAAGCCGCAACTTGTATCATGTCTCTGTTTATACTTGGCTTATAGGATGAGCTGCTGTGCTCCTGTGTACAGCATCACTGACGCGAGGAATTCTCAGGTTCTGCATCTCGGAGGTCCCGCTTGTATCTGCCAGGGTCCATGCTGCACACAGGACGTGGACTTTCCCGTGAGTCTGCCTGGCTTTTCTGCGGATTGAATGTTAAAAACCGTAGCACTAATGCTCGCCACGTGAAGGCGAGAGTCGAATGTATGCTATCGCGATCTGCTCTTTCTGATCTCCTGCCTAATAGCAGCGTTGACGTGAGCTCTATTTGTAACTAACTACATAGAATCGTGCAGTAGCTATGCCAATTGATCGCTTATTCTTATAGCATCTGGTGCAGCATTTCAGCCAGTGCAATATTATCTGCGACATTCAGTATGAGCAGGGATATATGCTTGCAAGAACCTGCCTTTGCTACTAAATAAGACAACTCTCTAGGCCGTTGCAAACTGATTATAACTGATAATAACAACATAGTTATAATAATAATGCATTTGTGTAGATTTTAAGAGAAATAAATCTCTCTCTTACACTTTGCGTATGCTGTAAGGGAAGCAAGTCAAAACAGATGGCAATAACATGCACGGTTTTAGCACCCGTAAGCAAACAAAATAAAATACACGTGAGCCCAGCAAATGCTGTGAGGAACAGGTGGGTTTCTGTATCTGTTTAAACGTCATCAAGTCAGGTGATACCATGAAGTCAGTTGATTGGATGTCCATGCTTTGGGAAAATACGACCTATAAGCAAGGTCTCTAAAGTATTTGAGGTTGATTGATTATATGACTAGGACAGCTTGGTGACCGCATGCATGCATATTTGATAGAAATTCACAGTAAATTAGCCGACTGCTTGAACAAAAAATTACTTTGACAGTAGTGGCTAAATATTTTTGGCTATGGCAGCAAGTGAATGAACAGCTCTTTAATAAACCGTCATTATTCATAACCATAATCTTAGTGCCTCAATCAGTCGCATTATTTCTTGCTGCTAGGGCTCGGCTAAATATATTTGTTTTTGGGAATTTAAATGTCGGCTCTGTTTACACGTTTGATATATCTCAGCTCTATACGAACGATGACATCCAAATTGGGAAGATAAGCAAGCAATGGGCAGGTTGCTGTCAAGAGACGTTCACTACAGCCGACAACTTCAGTGTTAGCTGTAAGTATGGTTATATATTTCAGCTTTAACTATGGCTCTGAATATTCCTCATAACATATTGTGATGAATATGTGCAGCGCTTCTATTGTGCCCATAAAATCTGTTTATTACCAGCACATCTCCTCGATGGGATTCCTTGCTCTACATTAAGATTGTGTATATCTCGAGCCGCGGCTGAGTGACAAGGCCACATGAAAAGTAAAGCGACGCTCGATCTCGCTCACAATTTATTAATAACTGTCTAGTTTTCTGAAATTTAAATCACCAGCTTTTTTCAACTGGATGAAAAAACGACATGTTAATCTAGCTTTCTGTCTCAGCCAAAAATCGAGAGATAAGAAGTAATTTCATTCCTGGGTCTGAAGAAATAAGTTCATTCCCGGATCTGGCTCATAAAGTTTTTGAAACTCACGTCTCAGAGCGCACTTCTGTGGTCTTTATTTTTGAGTCGGCCTTGAAATCTTTATCTCTATCCTAATGTAATTTTGGCTGGAGTAAAAGGCAGTTCTGTTGCTACGGCTCTGCACGAAAAAATGACGCTCCACCGAGCTGTCCTATTGGTTCTAGCATTATAATAAGGAGTCGGTTTAGCTCACTCACACGACTTCAAAAAATGCCCTAACGCCGGCTCTTCTTGACTGAAGGTTCAAAATCATTTTCTACATCAACATGGCTACTGCGATATTTTAGACTGTGTGAATTTAAAGTCTTCTATCAGAGGATACTTCCGTATTCTTCTGACTTGTATTCCGGGCAACCTTGATGCCGCTAGCTCGATCGGGGTGCCGCAAAATCAACTAGGAAATCAAGTTTTGGGATGTGGAAGATAGGGAAGCTTAGAACTCAGGTCAACTGTACTGTTTCAGTCTTTTTAAAGCTCTGAAATGTTATTGCATTCTCCTCAAGGTTTTTCATGAGATCCGTTCTTCTTTAAAGTTAAAATAAATTTATTTAAATCAAGCTTATTCACAAATCGAGCATTAGAACTGCCATCATTGTGTATTTTGCCAGTCAATATTATCAACGGCTAATAATCGCTATCTACTATTCAATCGCAATTCGCGAAAGCAAAGCTGCGATGCCTAAGTGTTTCGATGCCGGCGTAATAATAAGCATACAAACCCGAACGGCGTACTCTGTAGGACAATTAGAGTGCTAGCTACAAGCAACGGTCTCATTATAATGCTTTAACCTAGGATCCCGACTCCCTACGTCCGGCTCTCTGCAATACAGTGCTTCCATCGCCAATATTTTATCCGATAGAAAATCTTTGGCACTGGATGCCTGTCCTAGCAGATAGCAAAGATTTCACATTGCTTAGTGAAGTTCTACTTAGTTCCAGTGATGGATTTATTTTTCGGAACAACTGAGGACATTTGAGTCTCGAATTGAACTTGCTAATAATCTCAGCTCGTGATTCACTGAGAAGCTACATTATAGATCTCAGTAAGGTACGACGCAGTTTAGTTCCATTTTTAAAGAAGATCCCTCTCGTTACTTTTATAGTTCCGATGGATCTAGACGTTCGAATGAAGGCAACATTACTCGGTGCAGTGCTGCTGCTGGTAAGACATGTGCACCCGCTGCTACCGTACACCGAGTTTCGAATGTCGCACTCATAGTGAATAGGCAGCCAAATCCGTTCTCTTTACTATGGCTGAGTTGTGGAATGATTTCCACTCAGTTGAAATGTCTGAAAGGCTCCTCCTATAGGCAGCTATCATGCTGCAATGGTTTCTGCTGTCAGTGCGCTTACGCACACTTCGTCACGGTAAAATGTTAATTTTAGGATTACGTCTTCTTTGAATACAAACCTGAAGATAATGAATGATGAACAAGTAAAGGGCAGCTAATCAGAGCCAGCCGTCTGGATGTTTTATCGGTGCCTTGCTGCCTTTCAATATGGTGGACTGGACGCTATTCACCCATAAAGAAAACTGTCGGCGAAAACAAACAAGCGCATTCGCTGCGTTCTTTGTAGAAAATTTTGCTTTAACATAATTACCTGCGGGCCTTAAAGTTATCTGCAACGTTTTAATTAAACTTTCTTCTTTACCCAGTGACATTCATAGTGAGTGGCAAGCACATTACAGCAAAGTCGGAGGCTTCCTACACCACGGACATATTGAAGGTGAAGAGAGTTGTGAAATAAACTTAAGTCTGTCCGCAGTTTTATTCCTCAGTAATGGCTAGATAATGGCAACTAACCACTCAACAAGCGCTATTATATCTGTGACGCTGTAACTAACGCGGGGCTGAAGAACATACTCTTTGTCCAGCCTACGTTTCTAGTCGCGCCGAGACCGTATGACGAGACTCTATCGAGCAGTTGCAACTCATGCCGCTTTGTCTTTGCCGCTTGTTCCTGGAAGTGCTTCGTCTATTTTCAGAGAGATTGAGATAAAAGAAAAAAGTAAGAAAGAAAAAGCAGGGATGAAAGAGAGAGCGAGAGAGAGAGAGAGAGAGAGAGAGAGAGAAAGAGAGAGAGAGAGAGAGAGAGAGAGAGAGAGAGAGAGAGAGAGAGAGAGAGAGAGAGAGAGAGAGAGAGAGAGAAGTGCTGTCACATCTCCTAGTCGAGGGCTATTTTAATTTCCTTATAGGTACTGTTTCTCCGAACAGCGTGAGGCTCTCCAAAGACAAACCGAGGCTGGCAATATTATTGGATAGCGCGGTTAGGTACCCGTTTGGCGGTGGCCCTTCGGCGAGTTTAGACAGGCTGTCGTGCGCTCGGAAGGGGACAGCCACGGGGGTCAGAACCAGAAGGTGCAGCGCATGCGTCGCTCAGCACGGCCTCGCTGAATATATATATATATTATTTATGCATGCGCTGCACCTTCTGGGTCTGACCCCCCATGGAGGCAAACAAGCTTCAAGGGGTTCTACGGACTCGTTCAGGGCAGTTGTAGCACGGGTTAAACTCATCCTGTATCCAGATATCAGTCCTGTGCAGTCCCATTATAACAGCGGGACACACGATCCCATTAACCGTTAAGCAAGGAAGCGACATCATTTCGGGACAATATGGTAATGATAAGTATACAGCCCAGTAAATCGCTAAACATTTAAATTGGCTGGAAGGATCAGTCAATTCATTATGATTCCTTATGAGCCAGGGTCTGTGCCGACTGGGTCAAGACGAGTGGGTTGATTCACTCAGTCATGGCACCTTACTTGAGCTCCTTCCAATCCTTTGCAAGCGGGAGTTTGAGCTTGCCGCCACCATGCTTGTGAAGGCCCCAATAGAACGTATTGATGACCAAACTTTGACATTCGATCGCGCGTCATCCACGTACACACCTATCCCCTTCGTAAGAGTCTCGCTGGCGAGGAATGCGATGCTTATTGATCCATTATGGCGGACGAGATGCAATATGCAAGCAAGAAGGAGCAGCTGGCTCATGTGAACTACACCATTCACGTCTAGATCGGAACAAGTGACCCTTCGAAGTGTAGCACCAGAGGAACATCTGCACTAGTACTCTGGGCTCCGAAATTCCCATGACTTACCACGATCTTACGGCTAGTTATCAAAGACAGATCCATGATTGTGCTGCTGATCTGAGTGATGAGCTTTATATTCAGCAAGCCTCGCAAGGCCCGCCACCACTTGGCTACTCCATACCTAGCTGAACTGCTGCACCAGTTTCAGCCTCATCGTGCTCTCAGGTCCTGTATGGACAATACATTAGCTGTTTCTTTCCTTTGCTTAAAAACCGTTGGCGACAGAAGCTATAGCTCTGCAGGTCCTAGACTGTGAAACTCGCTTAAACAATTCTTACGCAACGACAACTACTCTCCTGCTGCCGAATATGGCTCATCTTTTTCAGCGGTCCTGAGCTGCTACTTCCATGCTACTCACTACCTAAACTGCTCTCCTGACTCTGCTACGCTTTCTACCTTCTCTTTGTTGCGTGAGATAAAGTCTATTAGCTACAGAATGTATACCGATAGCCGCTTAGGCTGTGAGTTTGCAAAACTTTCCTGCGTAACACCCACATAGCCTTTATAAATTTTTTGAGTTACAGATGGAGATAAATTGCATTACATTAAGAACTGAGTGATATGGTACGCAGCGGTTATTTTCAGGTGCACAAAATCCAGACAGTCATGGTTTTGGCATGTAGGAATGGCGTTCCCGAAATGAGCCCTTCTTTGAGTCTGTGCGTGGCTTCAACCATGCGGTGACGAGTTTGTGCAGGCCTAATGACGAACTGCTCAGTAAGCAAAACGAGATTGCATAGGAAATGATCTTGGCCTGAGCCCATGAGATGGCACTTAGTGGACCCGGGAGATACTCGGTGGGTGTAATTTGGCGACCGCTGTATCAATTAATCAAGATAATCACTCATGACCGTTAAAGTTATTGAGCACGGCGGAGAGAACAGTAGCATGGCCAAGCAAAGAGTCAAGATGACATGCCCTCAACTGTAAGCCTTCAATCAAGTTCACATTCACATCTCATCTCATAGGGCAGTTGCTATCGATTATGCGAAAGCCACTGACTGTGTTGCAAAAACAGGGCGAGGATACTGCAAAAAAAATTCCCTTTGTCAATCGAACCACGGTCGATGGGCTCTGATGAGAATGCAAGCGGCTGGCTATGGTGATCTATTGACAAAAGTGAACAAGCATCTTTTAGCATCATGAAGTCTACGTACCAGACATGACCGAAGGCTACATCCAACCCGGTCGGCATCAACGTACTGAGCACATGATTAACAACCGAGCCCTTCTTCCAGCTTGTTAACTTAGCCTACGAAAAACTTAACATAATACAGCCAAACTCGGACTTTTAGTTTGACTACGAGTCAATGGAGGTTGCTGCCTAATCTCCCCTCATAAAAATTTCTCTGCATTCGATATCAACAACCTTGCCGATCTTGAGGCTATAGTAATAAAGACAGACTCTTCATGCGTCTAGCTGATATGCCTGTGACAGCAGTTCCACAGCTGTTGAAGTAAACTAGATTCGCACCAAAGAACATCGGAACGCTTACCGATCTAGCAGTCATGCTGTCAGGGTTCGGTTGAGCCAAGACGTGCCACGATGTACTGCACAAGCCGGTACGAATTTCAAACTCTGCTAGTGTCAAGCACTCTGGCCAAAGGCATATTCACCGTATTAAACATTATTAAGAGTTCGGACCATATCAGGAGCCTCCCGCAAGCGAAAGCCTAAACATAAGCGTGCAGACAATACTTCCTCGATTCTCATCTCAGAGTATGTGCATATGTAGAGCAACGAGGGAGCTTGCAGACGGGGTAAGAATCGTAATATTTTGCAGTTATCGCGACTGAAGGCTAAAGTCGCATGTAAATCAGGTATTCTCCGCCGTCGGTTTGGCAGCACCACTAAGTGGCATTTACGCTGATCGCTTATACATCAGGCGAACGATACATCTAACTTATCGACGCCACGCTGCTGCATGTTGAGAAAGAAGGGGCTGCGATAGTGACGAATAATGAGATTGCCCTATAATTTCAAGCTTAGCTATCGCAACGAATAAAAGACTAGCGATCAACACTGTTTTGATCATTGTCAGGAGGGTTTGCCCCTCCTGCAACTCCTGGCTACTTCACTAAATTCACGTATACGGCAAGCGCAAACAAATATGCCAGTATGCGGTTAGTACATAAAAACTTTTTCTGCCAGAATTTTGGTAGCTTAAAGTTGCAATGCATGCGAGACAACACGCAGTCAGAGATTTTGACGTAAATGACTTACGAAATGATGTCCAATGATGCAATGACCTCGGTGGCAGAGGCTAGCTCGTCAGGTAGCTTCGAGGTAGACCTGAACACGCAAAGCGGCACTAGACAATACATTGTAGCCAAGTAACAAAGCAGTCACACTTTATGACCCAGAGAACGCATTTGAGTTTCGAAACAAACAGTTTGCCGCTGCCAGCTACAAGCAAGGTGAAGGTTACCCTGCAGCTACAAATGTGGCAGGTTAATTAAGCCTACAATTTTTTCTCTTACTCCTGCGAGAATTCTAGCTGAAAGCTAGTGCAGAACCCCAATAAGGAAATGATATGTGCCGGGGTTCTTAACCCGCTACGCTGACTCTAGTGGCTGGCGCTTTTTGTGGTGGGCCCAATAGAGAGAACTTCATGGTCTGTCCTGCTGAGGAGTAACAATGATTAATTCAGGTGCTTGCTCTCGGGAGAAAGAACTTACACTAATTGAGGGAGTGCACAGTTTTTATTGGCAAAGCAGTTGAAGCGGATAATCAAAACATTCTTATTAGGCAAGTCCACTACGACAATCGGAAGAACCGCTTTGTTGATGCCGTATTAGCTGTGCACTCACCTCGCGCGAGGCTGCGGAGGAGTAATTCCACTATGAGGCTGCAATCCGACGGATCGAGCTGCAATTAGAGACCTTATGCAAGAGCTTTATGCAAGAGCGATCGTGTGAACTGCCGTCGACCAATTTGGCCTGCAACTTCTCAGCAGACGGCACATTTAAGTGAGACCAGAGCAGTGACGAACCTCATTTTGAAAAGCTAAGATTTTGTGGTATTAATACTAGCTTCAAGTAGGGGCTAGGCAGTACGACAGCATCTCCACCCCGAAGTAGGAAGCCTTAATATTCATACTTAAAGCTACGAAAATACCCTTTGAATGAGTAATGCTCGTCTACACCGCTTACCCAAGCTCCATGGCCGACGAAAGCCAATCTTGGGAGTCACTCATGATAACAATGCCAGCTTTCGCATCACGCTCGCAGGTGGTCGGGCGTATTTGCCAAAGCTCGCGGCTGTGATAAGGATTAGTCCACAGCGATGGCACTAGTACCCACGTGGGACTATGCGGTGACATACTCCATACTCTCAGGCTGCACCTGTTCAAATGCATATTTTTTGTATTCAGATCTGACCGTAGGGCCGTTGCACGTTCTCATCTACCGTAGCTGCAGACTGAGCTCTCACTATGTGATTGCAGAGCATTTCACACATTTCGTTCCTCTTTAGCATTGACAAGGAAATAAAAACTTGCACATCGCCACCAGGATAGATGCTAGTGCATCTTGCTGCAGCATCGTTAGCTAGTGGAAGAGTAAAAATAAAGTGGCGTAAATTTCTTTTTATATACAGTGTAAACAGATGTTGAGGTAGAACATACAGGGAATCAAAGCAGCCTCTAGATAATTTAAGAGTATCGCAGAATAATAATGCAGCAGTGTTAAAAATAGAGGGCATGTCTAGTCTGAATAAAGAAATGAAGCCGACATCATACTAAACAGCATATTGCAGCCTGGTAGCGTACGGATTGCCAATGCAGCCATGGTGCTGATACACTACATAGCAAATTTTGCAGCTGCTAAGGTTTGCCCAGTATGGCAGTAACTAGCGGCGGATTCGTTTCTTTTGAGTGTTTTTTATGCTTAGGTGCACATGTAATCAAAAATTATTCCAGAACACGGGAGAAGTCTGGCGAGTCTTTTAAGAAACTGCCATAATCTACGGGGCAATTACAGCGAGTCCACTTAAAGTGAGCCACTCCAGGGCGTTTCGTGAGTTGGCTTTGCTACGGGGAGGGAAAGCTAGGGGTGGATTGCAGTGACGTAAGCTAAGTTGGTGAACCGTAATGGCTCACTAGGTAAGGCGGTTGCTTTTCACGACCTCGGCCCCGAGGTCATGGGTTCGAATCCTGTGGTGGGCGATCCTGTATCGCCGATGCAAGCGGTGGTGATAACCATCAAGGCTCTTCTGTCGCTATATAAAAAGAGGATGCAAAATTAGCTCGTATTATTTTGGTGAGACTTAATGGCTCACTAGGTAAGGTGGTTACTTTTCCCGACCTCGGCCGTGAGGTTGTGGGTTCGAATCCTGCGGTGGGCGATCCTGTATAACCACGGCAAGCGGTGGCGATAGAAGTTAATGGCTCTTCTGTTGCTAAACAAAAAGAGGCTGTTAAATCAGCTAGAAGTCTTGGTGAGCCGTGATGGCACACTAGGTAAGGCAGTTGCTTTCACTACCTCGGTCCCGAGATCGTGGGTTCGATTCCTGCGGTGAGCGATCCTTACTGCAAGCAGTGGTGATAGCCGTAAAGGCTCTTCTGTCGCTATATAAAAAGAGGCTGTTTAATCAGCTACGATTTTTTTCAGTTGGGTAGTGTAGGCGGGAAAGACTCTTGTGCTGGCGCAGTTATCTTGGTATGCCATTTGCTTAGCTAGGCGAGTGGGAGGTATGTTTGTCTTTTGCAGGCCTGATCGCTCTCAATCGCTGCCAAGCAATGCAAAACCGCAGGCAACATTGATAAGGCAAGTCTTCGTGCCAGTCGTTAAGGTTTGCATGGAGATAGTCCTCCGAATGCAATAGAATACTCATTTCAAGATTGCTGGTGGCTGATAGCTTGATAGGCCGATGGAAGACGTCTGATACTGCTACACCCATCACCCCAACCCCCTCTTCTACGACTGCATCGACTGATACCACTACTACTGCGACAAGAAGTGGCGGAGCCAAAGCAAGGAAGCTGGGTAGCTTACCCTACTCACTAGTCTACAAAGCTCTCATTGATTGCCACGATCGCGGGCATTTTGCTTCAGTTGGTTTTAGCCAAGGCGCCTGGAGCCAATGATGGGGGTGGGAATCTAACTGTGAAGATCCACTAGAACCAATTAGTCGAGTCAAATCAAGCAATGGAGTTATTCGGCATCAGGACCTACGTATATAGGTTCAAAAAAATCTGAAGATAAACGTGACCGGCTGATATGCTACATTAACAATAGTTATAATAGCAATAATAATTCATTTATGAAGCACCATCGGAGAAATTTTCTCATTCCACGCATTTTGCAGATGCTGTAATGGAAGCATGATCAAATAGTTAGTTGTAGCAGGCTAACAAGCATAACATGGTCAAAGGCGACAAGCACAATGTCGACATGTACATAAATAAATACTAGCTGATTTAACAGCCTCTTTTGTAGAGCGGCAGAAGAGCCTTTACAGCTACGCCGGGCTGGTTTGCTTCAGCGGTTAAGGTGTTCGCCCAACTCAGGTCAGGCTGAGATAGTGGGTTCGAGCCCCGAGACATATGTGAAGTACCTGAATAGAGATTAAGTTCTCTTGGGGCATTATACACACGAATTATTTATTTTTTATTTATTTATTTATATCATTACCTCTTGCTGTGGCAACAAAAGATTGCCCACCTTAGGATTCTAACCCACAATCTCCGGACCGAGGTCACGAAAGCAACCGCCTTACCTACTGTGCAATTACGGCTCGCCGAGTAGATATGGTTAGTGGCAGTGGTTATGTGCAGTTTTGGCACGCAGAAACACACAAATGACGGATCACGAGAACCCACTAAGTACTGTGTTAAGGAGGTTCGCTTTCAGCTTCTTTTTAAATGTCGTCAAGTCAGGGGATGTGAAGTCAGTCGGACTTGAGCTCCAGTCTTTGGGATCATCCCATGGAAGGGCGCCGTATCCAAAGAATTTGAGATTCTTTTAGGTATAACTAAACAATTTGATTTAGAAAAGGTGGTGGTACGATGCATAGCCTGGTGGGGGAGTAGTTCTGATAGGTAGGCTGGAGCCAGAGAATAAAGGGACCCAAAAAAGAGTGAAAGAACCTTGAAGTTGGTAGGCTGCTTGATTAGGAGTCAGTGCAGGCTGGTGAGAACTGGTGTTCCAACGGCGACGCCCATGTCAGGCAAGCATTAGCTGCACAGTCTTTCGCCAACTGTAAGCTCTCAATTGCACAGGCTTAATTTAGAGAAGAAATAATGAGATTCCCACTAACTCAGATTTGTAGAGCTTAGAGATCATCAAAATTCAGTAGATACAGTAGGCGGAACATTTGATTGGACGTATGCACGTTTGTTGTAAGTGGAGACACGCTAACGATCCGCTATAGAACAAGGTAGAGTCCATTTGAGCGGCAGCAGTCAGGCAATTTTTGGGTAGAGTCTGTTTGGTTATCAATAGATCTCCCAAAGTCATCTTTCGAAGATAGTGAAATATGTAGGATACAAGCTAAATGAAGCGTGAAAATCTAAATTAAAGCAGGTCTGGGTAGCCGGTGGTCGACAGACTTGCGAAACCACTGCTAACTGACTGTCGATGAGCCCCGGGCAGTTCGTATTGCTTCGAGAGGGCAGCAATAATATAATTCATTTATATAGCGCCCCAAGAGAACTTAATCTCTATTTAGGCGCTTCACATATGCCTTGGGGCTCGAGCCAACGACATCAGTCAGACCTTGGTCGGGGCGAGCACCTTAACCGCTAGACCAAACCAGCTCGGCAAGAAACTCGCAACTGAGCGATTGAGCAGCGAGATAATCAGTTGAAAGTGTCTCGTCATAACAGGATGGAGGTGACCTGTCAAAGTGGCTAGCTAGCCACTGACTGAATGGCAATGCAGTTTGATGCAATATATAGGGTATCTTTCCTGCTAAATACTCGACCGTCGCTAAGGACAGCTAGAATTTGTGTGCAAAATGTGCATAACGGCTGGCCACTTGAGTCAGTGTTTGTATTCGTTCAGCTTTTGTGGATCGCAAGCCAATCGATCGTCGCTTTTATCGGACTGTGCATTTTTTTCTAGGCTTTTAGACGCGAGACTTTGTGCAATGTAAGGAAGTGAACGTGAGAAAGCATTCAAAGGAATGATGCACAATAAAGACCTAAACAACGATCCCTCTCATGAGATGCCACAATGGTATTGGTGCTCAACCAATCATTGCAGTTCTCAGCAATCCACTGCAACCCATCACAAGCTTGTGGTAGATAGCGTCTGCGGTAGATTTCGTCTTCGGTAGATTTCGGCCGTTCGCCGTAATACGCCGGCACATGACTCGGCACACGTGACTAGCACGTGAGGGGCCTTCCTCATCAGCATTGCTGTACTTTATTTACCGAGCTCTAGCAGCACGTCGATGAGCGTACAGCACTGTCTTGCTGGGTAAGCTTAAGAGCGCCACTACCATCAGCGTCGCCAGCGCCTCTAGGTTCTTCGGTAGCACTACGTCGAATGCTGCTTCCTAGCTTACACGACCACCCATGTAATGCAACCGACGTCGGCGACCGCCCTCGCCCTCTCAGCTCCTGCAGTGATGCAGCCGACCAACTATCGCGTACAACCGCCTGCCATGCTCGGCCGCCTGCCTTGGTTGGCTGCCTGCTAAGTACAGATGCCGTGCTATATGCTATGTGGCAAGGAACCGTTTTATTCGGCAGCAGGGGCCAAGGGGTAACTGGAACATGAGTCGGCCAGTGGCGATGATTCACTAAGCACTGCTAGTCTTTTCAGTGACGAGAAAGGCAGCGACAGCCAACTGAGCTATTAACCTGCTAAGGAGACGTGACCCACTGAACTGCCTATCCTCTTTCGTAAGGGCAGCACTCTAAATGTCTCATTATCCTATATAATATTCGGCTTCGCGCTGGTATCGCCTGAGTGCAGACTAATTGTTCATACAGTCTCACGCCTGGGCAAGCTCAGAACGAATGATCGATCACACACCTAGCTGCTGCAGGCTAGTATCGTCTGATAGCTGCTGTGTTTGGGGGCTCTGTCTGGCTGTTTGTGGGCATGCTATCTGTCATCTGCCTCATCAAGCTACTGTTCGTCTGGATTTCAAATGGGGCAGCTTACACTTTCACTCATTCTTTTGCTTCCCTTTGCACTTTCTCCTCCCTCTCTCTCTCTCTCTCTCTCTCTCTCTCTCTATATATATATATATATCTCTCTCTGTCTCTATCTCTAACTCTATTGGTCTCTCTGCGTCTGCGTCTGTGTATCTCTCTTTCGTTCACTCTTTTTCTCACTCTCACGTGCCTGATTCGTTTCTCTTTTCATTAGCCCGGCTTCCATGGTAATGTCGGGTGATGTGCACTCAACCGGGTACCTTCGAGTAGTAGCTGACGGTGTAAGGACTGCTGGCTCACCTAACCTGCCCTTCATGACGGCTGCTACGACGAGGTCAGTTACCTTGAGGGGGAGCCGAACCTGCTTCAGGGCAGACAGGGTTTCGGCTCGGCTCAGAGAATCATTTGGCTGCGGGATTGAGGGAGTGTACGACTCGGAAACCAGTGCCCTTGCTCTTGCAGTTGGGCTGCTGTCTCTAGCGGCCCCACAATCGCATGACCCACACTGGTTGGCAGGGCGTGGCTGGCTCGAGCTGACAGAAAGCCTTGACAAGCTGATTAGCTAGACAGTCAGTGCGACCCAAGCACTTTGCTGTATGTCAACAACCGATACCTACCTTAACCTGCGGCCAATGGCCAACTGACTAATAAGCTGAGAACCGTAACATGCTTCCATAAGATCTTGCCGTACGCCCAGGTTGTCCATATGTATGGGTATTGAGATTGTTAGGAATCTATTTAGTTGCTTCTCAACTGTTCAGATTCCCCCTGGGCCGTCTTTCCAGATTAGGCTGTCGGCAGTAGCTTTTGCTTCTGCCATCATTTACAGGACACCTGGTGTGATGCAGGAGACAGAGTTGTTACTGGCATAGTGACGATTGCAAGCAGCGATTACTGCTGTAACTTAGTCACTAAATATTGTCTTTAAATGCACTCCATGCAGAGAGATGGGCAGCAGAAGTACTAAAATGTGGGTGGATTGCACAGCATCATTGAGATTGAGATAGATGTGGTGTGTTGTGACATCTACATCAGTGAGAGACCAAATGAGCTGCACAGTTTGCACCAGCTTCAGATGATTAAGAGGAAACGGCAGGAGTAATAAATAAGCGGAAATTAGTAATCTCGATCCAACTTCACAAACTAATTTGGCTGTTTTACTCTCGATTAAGCAGGGTATGATTTTGACAACATTCCTCTGCTGAAAGTAGCCCGACTTTACCAAGGATTCAGGCTTTACCGACTTTTGGTTCCGCGGCAATCCAATCGGGGCAAAATCTGGCAGACGTGAATTACCTTGCTCCTAGTACGTAGCCCTCTACAGGGTACGTGTGCTTTACGACTGTCAAAAGTACAAATGAAGAATGACAGACGGACTGAATGGCTTGCTAGCGATCAATCTGTGCCACACGCAGAAGTAAATTTAGCTGAGGACATATCAATGACTACGACTCAAATTCAGCTCACGGAAGTGCACGGTTGGGCAATTCACACCGTTGGAGCAAACGGAGTGAGTGACAGATGGCCGTTGAACTTCTTTTTTATTGTCTTCGATTCAGGAGATGTCGCGACATCAGCTGATAGTGAACTCCTGGCTTTGAGAGCATATAAACTGAATTCGCGATCTCAAAAGGATATGACGCTGGCTAGAAGCACCGATAAACGACTTCAGTTAGAAAAGCAGCTTTTGTCGATATAAAACTGAGCAGTGCCCGATATCCGACAGCTAAGCCGAAGCAAGAGAGTAAAACGATCCACGTGTAAGCAATGAGTCCGTAATTGGTGAGAACTTAGTCATAGTCGCTGACCAGTAGTATGTGAGTACAATTGCAACGTGCGCGACGTCCCAGGCTGGCTAGTGAGGTCGTCAGCAGCAATAAATGTCTTATCTCGCATGCTGACATATCTACAAGTACTTTTCCATTGATGTTTAGCCGAAATGCCATTATGCATGGACCAGCTTGACTGAAATATCTTCATTCAAAGCTAACCCAATTTTTCGCAGTACTACGTAGCCAAATGTAGGCGCAATTGACAGAGGCACTGATGTGGTCATTTGTCATTTTATAATTTAGACATGAATTCCTGACTAAAAAACCAATGATACCTGAAAAGGCTACAGGAGAAATGCTAAGATTAAGGGTAAAGCTGGCCGAGTCTACTTTGAGAGCTAGCCTTTTATGTTTCTGAGTAATCCAAGGTTTGCCCATTTAATACGAGATTGGTTGAATCGCCATTTAATCTGAGAAAACTCGCCGAGTCCAAAATGCAAATGTCAGCACTGCATACAGGAAGCGTGTTGAGACAACTTGACTTGCAGGAAAGTAGGGAAAGATCACAGTAAGTAAAGCAGCCGTAAGTTACGTACACACAAGCATAAGTCTAGATTTAGCTTGGCGATTGCACCGCCAAGAGAGAGAGAGAGAGAGCGAGAGAGAGAGAGAGAGAGAGAGAGAGAGCGAGAGAGAGAGCGAGAGAGAGAGAGAGAGAGAGAGAGAGAGAGAGAGAGAGAGAGAGAGAGAGAGAGAGAGAGAGAGAGAGAGAGAGAGAGAGAGAGAGAGAGAGAGAGAGAGAGTTCTGTGAAGAGATTAGCTCTAAAACCTCTGTGGAACAGATTAGGTAAAACCGGTGGTTTTATGTATGTAGGCTCGATACTTTTCTAGTGGTAATAGATCTACTCTCTCTGATTGGAACGTCAATACTAAGACTGGGCAAACGATGATTAAGTTCTTCTGGTCTAGTGTTGACTTCTTCATGAGTGAGATAACAGCAATCCCTGTAGAGGCAGGGAAACGACTGATACCTCGGGAAAAGGTTATGCAGAGTAGCAGCTCATCTTAGCATTTTCTCAGCAGGGGAGCCGTAGATAGTGGAGCTAGGATTCTTACAATCTTCTCAAAGAGGGAGACGAACTTTGAGTTGAAGTCTGTACTGGTTCGCTAAGAAGTAGATATCGAGGGACGGGGACAGAACTGAAGGCAAATAATCAAGCTTTACCTCTTCGATAGATTCGCTGATCATTCTACCAGTCGGTAGAAAGACCTGCTAGGTTTTTGCAAAGATCGCTTGGTAAGTTTCTGACTTAGATTAAGAAGTGGGTTGATGAGTGATCAACATTGCTATTTTTGAATTGTGATGAATGATTCAACTATACTATTATTAAGGCTAGACTTAATCTTAGCTTCGACAAAGTGGTAAGACTTTAAATAGTCACTCTAAGCCAGAAGCACACTTTTGTATCCTTGTTCAAGCTTTCGCTTAGTAGTGTTAACTATTTCAGTGTCTTCATTTAACCACTGGATTGCACTGTGCTTAGTCAGAAGACAGACTTATCCAGTACTTAAGCTTAGCACAGTGCTGTTACGTTTCAGCAGTAAGGCCATTTTGGGTGGAGGATTGAGCAAAGTTATTAGAGGAGAGATTTTTTGAGTGCAGCATCGATTTCAATGGTCTTAAGGTTTGATGATTCACCGATGATTTTGCTACCCAAAGGACGGAAACTGCAGATGTAATAAGATCCATATGATGTCAGATATTCAGAAAAAGCTAATACTGGTTTTGAAAACATAAAATCGTGGGCGAATGTTTGACCCATTGTCTGACCTATGTTACTTTAGCTGACCAGGCACTTGCATTATCTTAATTATTATCTAATATATTATTGGACAGTTTTAATGAACCTCTGTAGTGGAAGCCAGAGAAGCAATCGTGAAGAGTCGGTTACAGTCATGCCGTTAGTCGATACATCCAGGTGTCAATTACAGCGAGCATGTAAAGGACATCGCCAAACTGTTCGTGGATCATTAACGGTTTATTGCACATTGACGGCAAACTCCATAAGAACGACTGAGAACGGCCACCAGAGATTGCGAAACAATAATAATAGCATGCACGGTCTTCCCAAATTGTATGATCACTACGACTCGGTGAAGCTATTGGTGGCAGATGGCTTACGTTTAGACGTCTGGATGGTTGGCATAAAGAGGAAGCATTTATTCATCCTTAAGCAAGTAATTTCTAACGCGATGTAGATAAAAGCAGGTATTTTTAACACAGGTCTTACCTATATAGGTTTCCGTAGTTGGAACCCCCAAGAACTTGAAGTTATCGCTCCTTGGACCGATCCTTCAGCCTCCTGCGTCAGTCAAGGGCACGCCTAGGCTTGAATATAAGGACGGCAGTCTCTGCTCTTGAACAACTGATTCACCCGGTGCAGTACTCTTGCTTGAGGCCTGTACTCTGCATATTTTAAATACAAAGTGATTTTATACGCGTTCGGTCTGGGCACCCCATCTTTTGCTAACCGAGCCACAATGGCTAGCGTTATTTGTCACTAGTTTTAGGACGAAATCAACATGAGCCAGCCTATACTGCAGCAGCCAGGGGCAGTGAGCCCTGCGGATGTTGTGGGACAGGCTCCAGGTAAGCCAACATTGTACTGCCGCTAGGCTTTTGCATATTGTTTAAAGGTGGCGAATCTTCGTATGACGTAGTAAGCGTATGCCCCTGGAACTGCAGGATTGGGTAGCATGTATGTGGCTTTTAACAACGTGTTTTTCCCCAAATCGGTGAATTAAAGGAATCTAGTGTCACGGTCAACCGATTGTTGACGACTGATTAGAAATGCTAAGCAACCTGCCAATACCTGTACAGCTATTCAGCAAATGAATAATTGGGACTCATTTCATCTACGTGACAACTGAATTGAAAGCCATTCAAATCCAAGAAACATATACTTTCGCCGACTACTCTACTAAGGTGGATTAGAATAGATATTTAGCATAGCCGTTGCTGCTTGAACATGTGCTGACAGTGCACAGCTTGTAGCAAACTAATTAGAGAAAGAAGAGAAGATCGGTCTACAATTGATGGCTGATAAGTACAGTGGGGTAACAGGAGTACGAAAGAACCTGGCCAGCTCAAGACTTAGCACAGCACTCCATGCCCAGTGGCCATCTGTAAGCTCCAGGGTCATGCTTAATTAGCACTGACCCTCGAAATACAAGGGTAGCTGCACTGACGTACGTTTGCCAGAAACCAAACAGGACACGGTTACTAGTTACTAACATGAACTACGGCATCACTCGAGTCTGCCACACACCTGCGGTAATTTATAGTGAACAGCAGCAGCCATTGAACTCGTACATCACCCGACTCCTGGTGGTGTGCACATCTAAAGCTAATTATGCTCCGCAAGGGGCTTGAAGACTCGAAGGCTGTAATACCGTACACCGATACAACTTGCTCGTCTATCTGATATCTGAATACTAATATCTGAATACTTGACTCAAGCCAGTCTGTCCATGTCATTCTGTAGCCCTCTCCAAATGGCAGCAGTATATGAGCATGGTAGTCGCTTGCCTGCTCAAATACGATATGAACTTAAAAAACGTGCAGTGCTGTTATGAATGGCCAGTCGCAGCCCAACCCGCATATAGCACGGGCCTCGTAGGGAAAATAGTTCGAGAATGCATTGCCCCGAGCTGGTTGCTAGTAAATTAACTGACCTGGAAGTAGACTATTGGCAAGTAGCGCGGCACAGATGGTACTAGCTCGAAGAAGTGAGCGAATAGTGGCAGGCTTGATATACATGCTTCCGACAGAAACCGCATTAGCAACATAGCATTACTGCTGTTTTTGTACCCCATGCATTCTCAGCATATCCCATTAACTCATTGCAAAGGGCTAGTTACAGTTAGCTACAGATGCTGGTAAAACTTTTCGGAGCTTAGTGGTGTGCAATGCTATGGGAATAACATATGGCACATTATTGATGTCATAAATAAATAAATAAATAAATAAATCCTAGCTGATTAAACAGCCTCTTTTTGTATAGCGACAGAAGAGCTTTTATGGCTATCACCACCGTTTGCAGTGGCGATAAAGAATCGCCCACCGCAGGAATCAAACCCACGACCTCGGGACCGAGGTCGTGAAAGCAACCGCCTTACCTAGTGTGCCATCACGGATGTACCTGGGTTCGAATGCTAGTGTAAAGGCCATTCCTTCGATTTTTGATGGAGACAGGTTATTTGCTTTTAGCCTCTTAATTGTCACAGCCTGTGTGCAGGCAGCTTACATTGCCTTCGAGGTAAAGTGTAGGAGATGGTCATGAAATGGGTGAGTCAAACTTAAGGGAGGAATCGAAGTATTTCTTGTAGATCGGCAAAATATATTGCCTGTTTTACACCTCCATGGCTGCCGAGCAACGCTTGCTTTAGGTGCTGTACTGCACGCCGTCGGCTGCTTTCTTGAGCGTCAGGAAGGTAACAAGGTCAAGGGATAGTGATTTAACTGTCCCTTTTATAGAAAAGCAGGAAAGCTTCAGCGACTAGCCGTCCTCCCTGCAGTAGTCAATCAAGGATGACCTGCTGCGAAACTAGAACCTGTATCCTGGTTGTGAAGTTCCAGGGATACCATCCATTCTTTGTATCCTATTTTTAAGGTGAACGACCATTTTACAAATCTTATACTTTCTGTATGCTAATCTGATAAAGTAAAACAAAGGTCTACTAGTCGGCTTGCCAATCGTATGCACTGGCTGCAACGGCAGGGGGTCACTGGTACTAACTTTATTTGCTCACATATATCGTATCTTAATTGGGAATTTGGTGCATAGTTGAATCATGACATAGCGGGTTGGTGTCTCCCGAACTGAGACTGAAACCACCGTGAATAGCAGCACTGTCCTAAAGTCTGTATACAGACATACTCGCATCCCACTGCTTTCAATGGGTTAATGTGGTCGTGAGGATTCAGCACCTTAACTTTAGGCTAAAACCCAAGCCGACGCACCGAAGCCTAGGCATTTAGCTGCTGCAGTGTGACCAGCACGAATTAATTACTCAGAATTACGTTTACAGGAGCCATGCAATGGGTACCGCGGCCGATTATCCCTGGCTGCCCACCTGGGCTCGAGTATTTGACTCAGGTCGACCAGTTACTTATTCACCAACGAGTTGACATGGTCGAAGGTAAGTCTTCGTTTGCTTGTTCGTTCGCTTTGCATATCAAAATTAGTGAATTATAATTTCCACAATGGAGAAAAGAATGCAATTGTATCTGTTGACTTGAAATTTATGATCGCCCTACCTGCCAACTGATCGGCGCTTGCCTGCTGACCGAGTTGCCGGCAAGGTATCACTGTCACTGAGCCTACGGCATGTAGCAGCTGTTCATTTCAGCAGAAAACTCAGCAGAGCTCGCAGCAGGCTTTTTCTGGTCTCATTTTTTGAGCACGTACTGCGAGCTGAATGCAGTAGTTCCTCGAACAGAAATGTAAAAGTTCTGGGTTTATATAGCAGTTGGCAAGCTAGCAGCTACGATTAAATTACCATTGCATTATTTATTACAATTACATTATTTCTGGCTACTGAGGAAGAAAAAAGCCCAGCTACAGATACAAGCCAGAGCTGTCTGCATATTTAACCAAAAAACGCCTAAAAACCAGCACGGCGACTAAACTTTTAGGGGAAACAGTCGCAGTAGGTCATAGGGTCATGCGTCGTGCTCTAGTCGTATCTGTGCGGCCGAACCGCGTGCTCGGCAAGCGATGGTCAGGTGCCTTCTTGTCACTCGCTTGCCAGTCACTCGCGAACTTCTTTAGGCGCTGGCTCCTCTTGGCCCCTCCTCATCTACCTTGAAACAGCGTAGCTCTAAAGACTATGTCAGTCTTTAAGTTCAATGCGCAGAAGGTGACAATCGATCGTAGATTCACATCGGCCCGCGTGGAACGCCGTTCAGCGCTGCATCGTCTAGTGACCCAGCTAGGGGATGTCATCGGCGGCCTGAATTAGGCTCAGAAGGAGAGAACAATGGGGCAATAGACCGAATAGATGGATTATTCGCGGTGAAGCTGGACTTGTGGCAGCAGAGCCACGACTCACTGCCGTTCCTGCGGCCCTCTTCCTTTTCTCGCGCGGGCCCTATATAGCCTCTATGGAGAGAGCGAGCTCGAGGTGCTTCCTGTTGCAGAGACAAGCATGGTCACAGGACATCACTCAGCCAGCGGTTGCTACATTGCTTCCTCTTCGTCGTGATGTCGCCTTAGTTGCTGCTACTTGCTGAGTAAGCCAAAACGACCTGCTGCTCTAAAGATGCTACTGCGATTTTTATGCCATCCATGGCATCCCATTTTCCACCCTATGCCTTAATTATTTTTGGCTCATCTGATTTGTCTGCAATTTTGCCTTGCTAGCAGCTGTTCTGCTAATGACACAGCAGCAGCTACAACTCAACTTGGTGATCAAGAAGTTTCAGAACGTTGGTACATCTTATTTAGTGCGACTAAAAAGAGATATAGTTCTCTTATGATATTATTAAGCTGCCTTACAATAGCAATAATAATAGTTATCATTATTGCCACGCGAAGGGGCTGTCAGGGCTATTCGGCTTATTCTTCATCACGAGGCTTCAGTTAAAGTTGGTGTTTGTGGCTTCGAACAAAGTCACAAGATTCGCAGTATTTGCAACTATAGTCGCGATTCGATAGCCATCTTCATGTCACCAGGACATAGCAAGAGGTCGAACTACATACCTAAGATGTCTCGGATTCTAATTGAAAAGAGGCTGCTGTGCATGTTCACCATCATTAATTGGCTCATAGGAACTGCAATCTTTTTGTGGGACAGAAGTCGTGTTTGCGGTGCCAAGTAACCAGGCCGAGGAGTTATAGCAATTTGTAGTGCTCAACTGCCCGGTCATGGCAGCCGATGCCAGCCAGTTTGTAGGCCCATTTTAGGAGGTTTCTAGCGCCCAGTAGAATGAACTGCACTTGACCCATCCTCACATTATCATCGGTGCTGGAAAGCAGCATTTTCTCCTCTCACGGTCTGCCTTATTAGGGGAATTCGCAAGCCAGAGGAGAATGCTTCGCTTTACCCACAACTTCTTTGCCATAAGGACACCTTTGTAGGCATGGAAATTGAACCTCTTACCATGGGACCATGGGCCTAGTCTGCACCAGTTTAAGCCTCCACGTGCCTTCAGGTCCTCTATGTACAATAAATGAGGAACTCTCCGTGCCTAGGCTTAAAGACCATTTGCGACAGAAGCATTTGCTCCTCAGGTCCTAGGCTGTGGAGCTCACTCCCACAATTTTTGGGCGATGACATCTACTCTCCTGCTGCCTATAGCGAATTTTTCCAGCCATTCAGAGTTACAACTTCCGTGTTACTCACTTCCTCAACTGCCCTGCTGAGTCAGCTACGACTCACTTTCCCTTCGATCAATGAGGTGAAGTATGTTGGCTAACGTTTGCGAACCGAAAGCTGCCCATGCTTTGAGTGGGCTATATAAAAATCTATGTAACTACCACACTGTGCATATGTTCTTGTGGAAATTAAAGACGAAGATATATCACACTAATCAATGCTTAGATCAATTAAAGGCTGAGTGATCATTATGAACACTGATTCACCTAGCAGTATAGTAATGTCCATCTTACTCTTATATGGTCTAAATGAATATATGCACAATGCTATTCAGCTTCGTTTCAATTGTCTATCGTTAGTAGACGTTTTAAAGAATCGTCTGGTATTACAAGTGCTTATTATGATTAACCAAGTGAAGGAATACGATCAATGCTGTACTGGCTGGTTTGTAAAGTTCAGCGTGGTTTCTTGCAGTCTACACCGACTGGCAAGCAGCTAACACGTACGTTCTCAAAAATAGTCTTGGCCAGCAAGTATATTTTGCCTCCGAGGAGTCTGATGTCTGTCATCGGCAAATGTGCGGGGAATATCGTGGATTTATAATGCACATTACGGACAATCTGAACCAGGTAATTTACCAGCGGTATGGAATGTTTCTTCTTCTTTGTTGCAAACGAGCGATTCTAAACTAAGCCGATGCAATCCACTATCTTTTGAACTTTCCGGATGCAAATCAGTAGTTACTAACTGATCTGGTGCAATCGTGTGGTCACTCAAACTCACGAGAGGCAAACGAATGAGTCCCAGCCTAGCTGATCGGATGCAATCTTGCAGTCTATCATACTTCCTGAGGCGAGCGAGTGACTTCTCACTCAATTGGCTGAGTCCCCCTAGCTCTCGAACTCTTTGGAGGCATGTCGGAGATTTTTACTGAGCTTGTGCGATCTCCTATCTCTTGATCTTCGAGCAGGCAATCAACTGATTCTTAACTCAGCTGAGGGAGATCCCTATCTCTCGAACTCTCCGGAGACGAGCGAGAAATTCCCATCTCAGCTGATGCAAATAGCTGATTTAAAATGCAAGACATGCGATTTCCTAATTTCTGCTGGCAGAATGCAGTTGCCATCACTGTACACAATTTTGCATAGAGCCTCAGCAGCTCGGTGGACCAAACCACCAACTTGCTTACAGGAAGTTATGCGAATGAGCCGCCAATTCAAGTGCTGTTCTGGATGCTGCTGGTGTGCAAACTCTGACGGCTGCTCGCACGTTATTTCTGTCGAGGCTCCCGTTGGCGAGACAGTAGGATACGTGCACCAAAGGTGAGAGCTGCTTAGTGTGGCCACTGCTTTTCTCATTCTGTACTACTTACACTTGAGTCTCGGGGGCCAGGTGCATGCAATTGAGGATCGCGGCAGTCTGCTTTAAGGCAACTTCGCCTCAGGTCGTGATGGTATTTCCGATCTTGGCTAAGCTGTGAAATTAATCAAGTTGATGTAATAATGAGTTACCTGTCAGAAAATCTGCTAGGTAAAATCACACACTCTAATTTTGAAACAGCCTAGTGCCTGTATGCCTAATATCGATGGAAGGCTCGCATATGAATGGCGTAGACATGCAGCACGACAGTAATGAAGGTGTCGCAAACACTTTGATATAACAAGCTACTTCGAAGCTTATGTCATTTCTTAACATAGCATCAGTATGCACTGTTAGCAACAGAATAATTACTGCCGGTCAGCATAGGCCGATCTCTTGCTTGATTAAGAAAATTGATGAGCGTTTGCAAATCCATAGTTGTGGAAATGCTTATAATTATGCTAGCAGATTATTTATTTAGCTAGAATTCTCCTAATTGCTGCCTAATTGTAAGCCATCTGCTCATAGGTGGCAATATTTTATGGTCAAAGAGCTTAATTTAACTTCTTGGCCGAACTTTCATTACAAATCTCTCTGTCGATAAGATCAACTTAAGCCCCATTTCTAGGGTAATGCTTTGACTGATGTTCTATATATTCTACTACACACTTGATTAAGGAGCTAACAGCAATATGCTAAATAATAATAAATAATATCAAAAGTAATGCATTTGCATAATGCCCACAGCGAACTTCATATTTACATATTGATACTGTGCATTTCGCCATAACCAGGATGCGATTGTTGACATTGTGCGTGTTACCACAAACCGTTCAATCATACTACCTTCACAGCAAATATAAAGTGCCTAGAGAGAGATTCAGTTCTCTGTGGGTTCTGCACACACATATTTTTTATTTATTATTGCTGCCATCCGTTGCAAATGTCAGCAATGCATGCAGAGAAGATTTGTAGAGAATTCGACTCGCTATAGTGCCGGGAGGGATTAAAGGAAAGGCACAATTGCGTGTCATCTGCATAGAGATGAAAGCCTAGATTTCGCTTGGCGATCGCATTGGCAAGACGGAGACTAAAAACTGAAGAGAGATCAAGCATACCCTGAGGTACTCATACTTAAGCAATTCATCGGATGATCGTTCTCCGTTCACGTCAATACTCTGGAGTCTCCCACTGAGATAGAACTTGCTATTGCAATTCAGTGCGAGTAATGCGCAGGTGGGATGAGAAGCGCCCGAGAAAGACTCGGATATAAATAGTGTCAAACGCTGCCGAAAGATTAAGCTAAACGAGCAGATAGACTTTACCTAAGTCTGCATTCCTCAGGAGGTCACTATACACCTTAAGCAATAATGATTATGTTCAGTTATTAGCTTTAAAAACTGACTGCAACTTTCTTGATACATTGGAATGTTCTACGTAATAGTTAAGCTGGTCTGCCACAACTCGTTTTGGTGTCTTTGATAAGAATGGCAGAAGGTAGACTAGGCGGAAGAAGCTCAATTGTTCTTGGTCTAGTGTTGCTTTCTTGAGTAGTGACCCAACCAAAAGCATTTTGAAATGGAAATGGACATGTCCTAATGCTAAGGGAATATTTTGTTTGTTGTTTATGCATGGCTTTAGCAGTTCTATGCATTGTATAAATAAGAAAATGGGTTATAGGGTCTAAAGGACGAGTTGTCTTCTTTGATGCGAGATGATTTTCAAGATGATGTCACTCGTGGCCTACTGAAATGTAGTCAGTGAGATGCTTCAAGAAATTGAGTCATGTAGGGTGATTATTGAGCAACCGGAGTCCAGAAAAGATGCTATTTCTTTAGGAATGAACTCTCGGATCTTGTTTATCTTCGTGATAAAGAAGCAATACAAGTGATCAGCTAGATCGCCATAACGAATCACTATTGAAGGAACTAACCTGGGAGTGATTATGGACATGGTCGTTGCTAAAAATCAGCATATTTGGATTGCGAATATTTGATTCAACAATATTTTTTATATAAGCTAGACCTAAGCTAGGATGAATTGGTATGATTTACAGTTGTTCTCTTACGCATATCTATAGACAGTCTACATCCTGACCTTTTATGCTTTCTCAAGCTTGCGATTAGTAGACATAGCTAGCTTATTGTCAGCGGCTAAAACCATTGGCCATCAGGGTGAGGGTGTACAGTGCACTTACTCAGAGATGCAAACTCATCAAGCATGTCAGCTCGTGTCATGCTGTAGCATTTTACCAATGATGACCGGTCGGAAGGAAGATCGATCAGCTGGGCAATGAAGAAATCCTCACCCAGAAAGCATTGATGACAAGATTCTTGAGATTTCGCGATCACAGGCGACTTTAGATGAGGAGGAGAGCACACACTGTAAACTGATTGAGATCCATACGTGGTCAGATGAGCATAATTTGGTAATAATAGGTGAAGATTGCATGCAGTGGTAGGATACAAGTTGGTCGGGTGAGTGAGGCTTTATCCGAGTAGCATCATGCAAACGAGCTACAAGAGAAAATGAGTCAGTTGTTGCTTGAAATGCTGAGCCTTAATGCATCTGGTAAATATCAAATTGCATTTTAGATACACTCTTAATGAAGAAAGATCGATTTATTGCATGTAGAATCGAAATGAGATCAGAGAAATCTGAGATAAATGTCGACTTGGTACCTGGGAGGCCTCAGACCACTGCCACAATTGGTATTTTGTTTCCGGATGATTTCAAAAGAAGTGATTCGAAAGACTGATGCTAGGGGAGTGAAAACTGCTCGACATGGAAGAAGGAAAGTGAGACAACAGCGACTACATTGCCATTTTTTATTTATGTATATAAAAAATGAGAAGCCTGTGGAGGTGTCGCTGGGTACAGTCGGTTTTAATCGATTTAAGCCATGTGTTTGTGAGGGTTATCAAGTCAAGGCCGTTGTCAGTAATTATGTCAGGTATTATTAGGGCTTTTTAGACTTCGAGCAAGAATTCTAAAGGCAAGCAATAAGATGGACCCCGGGCTGCTGACCAATGAGTTAGAGTGATTAACTGCTGCGTTTGGGGTAGATTAAGCAAGTTTGCTCAAGAAAATGCAGGGGAATAGCAAACAAATGGGGCTTGTGGCCCAGCACGTTTGGCCGACGCTGCGCTCTCGAATCAGAAGTTACATTAGAAGTGTTGTTAATTACCAATTCACAGACTCTAGCAAGAGTAAGTGTATCTAGGAATGCAATTTGACGAAGATAGTGCAGCGATCATGGGCATGCACGATCGCCTCTAGTAGACGAGATTGCAATTAGTAGGCGAAACTAAAGCTGCGTATGAGTGGTTAGTTAGGCCGAACCACGTCGGAGCTCTGACGCAAGCAGTAAGCGTTTACATGTTCACAGCTACGTAATTTCTTATGCCCTATAGTCAAAAATTACTAAAAGCATGTTTTAAATAGGTCTTAGCTGTATTAGTTTCCGTATACGATGTTTTCAATAATTTCGATTTTCGGGGGATAATTCGGCAGGAAAAAACGTTGTTAGCGTTGTGTGTGGGGATCATAATGCATTTTGTCGACTAGTTTTACCGTAAGTTGTAACTATGTGGATATTCCTATGATATTTTACATACTATTATGAACCAGCAGTAGCGAATAATCAGCAACAAATTTCGAAGTTACTCTGTTCTGGGTTTTCGCAGCCTTACATATCTTAAGTAATATGATACATTGCCTTTGTGTATACTTTTTAATATGTAGAAAGAGTGGCTGTGCTCCCGTGTACAGTGTCACGGACGCTAATGACTCTGAAATACTGCATCTTGGAGGTTCCGCTTGTCTCTGCCAAGGTCCGTGTTGCACACAGGATTTGGACTTTCCAGTGAGTCATTGCTGCTGTGAGTGCAAAATACTGAGAACAATACAGCTAAAATCTGTTTACAACAAATCTGCTCGTTGCTTGACCGTAGTGCATGAGAAACTACATGTCTAGGCAACTGGTCCACACGTGCCTCGGTCCACTTCTTTTCACAATGTATACTCTCCCTCTTGCCTATGTAATTGCCAAACACAATATATGCTTTATTTGTCTACAAACGACATGCTGCAGCACCGGTGCTTTGATCATTTCCTGCTTTCCGGAATGCCAAACTCTCTCATCTCCCGTACTGCATGTATTGCTGATGTTTAACTTGGACGGTAACAAACTCTATTTAACTGAATTATCCCATTGAATAACCAATTGACTAGTTAGGTGCAAGCTTAGTGAGACTCCGAAATCGGAAAATGAGTCCCTCAAAATTGGCTCTGCCTAACTTCTTAACTTGCGTACGCATTCCACCACTTCTCGCTGACCTATACTGGCCCTTATCTGGAAGCACATCGACTTCAGTTCTTTCTCCTTTTTTTGTCGTTTATTCACTTTTAGGTACCTTCATCCTCTTCCGCTAACTCTAAACCTAACAGCTATTTTCCAATCAGACTAGAAACTCACTACCGACTGACAGCACACAATTCCTTACCTGTTGACACTGTAAAAGATTCCAAGCACGCACATGTCCCTCTCAAAGTTTACTGGGCCCTTGTCAATTGTTCTTTGTGTGCTTACTCGTGATGACATTCTGCTTGCTTAACTAATGCTTCCTTTAGAGCAGATGTAAAGTGTCTGGAAGAGATTTTGTTCTATAAAAGCACTATGGCTAGTGTATTTTGGTTATTTGTATTGTTATTTAGACACCCCATGGCATGACAATTTGTTATGGCTGAGCATATTGAGCACCCAGGGTATCGGAAAACTGCTCACAAAGTTACATACGTCTGCGTATAGCCTATGCGGTCGCACGGGACACTCAAGAAAGCAAAGACAAACGAAGCAAGTATGATGATATGATCGCTCAAAATAGTGAAAGACAGCAACTACGAACAGAATTTGATGCTAAACAATTGGCTGAAGTAAGGAATGAGGAACAGAATGGAGAGTACATGACAAAGTCTTGCTGTACATAGTGCTCACGTGTTGAATTTTACACTACTCTAGACGCAAGGTTTTGATAACAGTGGCAGCACAACAGCAGTGAGTAGAACCTGTGTAGATGATTAGCATTAGCACCAATGGAGCACTACAAAATTTTTTCTTGAGCGGCTTAGCAAGCTCCCTGAACTCCACGGCTCAGCCCAGCAGTATGAATCCCACTTCACGGCCCAGGTACTGCCTTCCAGGTACTGTAGCAAGCAAGCTTCCATTGCCTACTGCAAGCTGAGGCGATGGCTTCTGGCTGCTCAGTCGCCATTTAAGTAATAATAATAATAATAATAATAATAATGCACTTGATAAAGCGCCCTCAGAGAACTTGATCTCTCTCTAGGCGCTTTACATTTGCTGCAAAGGGAAATACAATTGAATGGTGAGTAAAATCATGCTTGATAAACAAGCAAAATGAAAAACATGGTTAGGGGTGACATGCACAGGGTCAGCATGCAAATGTGGCTAGTGGCAGCATGCACAGTGTCAGCACGCATAAGCACATCAAGGACGAATCACAGGGACCCACTCAATGCTGTCCTAAATAGGTCTGTTTTAAAATTCTTTTTAAATGTGGTCAGGTCAGGGGATGTTCTGACACAGGTCGGGAGGGAGTTCCAGGCTTTGGGAGCATACGAACTGAATGCCTGGTCTCCAAAGGATTTGAGGTTTGTACGGGGTATTTGTAGACTGTTGGATAGTGAGTGTCTTGAAGCACCCACGTTCACTTGGCAGCGATGTCTCGGAACCGAAAGCCGCTAGTGATTTGAGTGCAGCACAAGAGGCTCAGCTGAGAGTGCGTTCGTTGTCAGAGCGAAAAGCACGGTCAGATTCAGGACCATTCATTTCCCACTGAAAAAAAACTAAAAAAACGTCCGATCAGGCCGACGGCAGGTGGAGAAGAAATCCTCAGCCTAGCCAAAAGGACGTGGAGAGAGTTCCATTATTCGGTTCTACCAAGACGAATGTGAGGCCATCTTGACTGACCTTGAGTGAGCCAATCTTGCCTGGGCTGATACCACCCAAAGGCAACCTAATAATTTGCGTAGGTGGCCAGTGCAGCTATCCTGGTGTGGCACCCGGGTAGGCGATTAAGTTGGGTTGTTCCAGTGGGTGCTCCAGACCCTCCTGCTTGACCACAGCTTATGGTGCTGCTGCTGTGTGGAGTTAGTTATGGAGAGAGAGAGAGAGAGAGAGAGAGAGAGAGAGAGAGAGAGAGAGAGAGAGAGAGAGAGAGAGAGAGAGAGAGAGAACAAATAATGATGCAGGGTGCATTATTTTTGAAGCCAAGAAATAGTAACCTTATGAGCGAGTTGACTGGCTGAAACTCCGAGATGGATCGTTTGCTACTAAGCCATCGCACACATCTCACATTGTGCATATGCTCTTACCTCTGTGATGATGCAATCAAATGTTCTTTTCAAAGAGAGACATGTGAGTGGGATTTTGAATGCACCAATCAGCCGTAATACTGCATGCAATGATATCATATTGCAGTGCCCAACATTCGTGAAACTTGCTGCCTTAGTCGCTTTTGTGCTATCTGTCTGGCCATTGGTTTTTCTCAGATTTATACGAACGACGACTCACAAATCGGAAAGATTAGCAAGCAATGGGCAGGCTGCTGTCAAGAGACGTTCACTACAGCAGATAATTACAGTATTCACTGTAAGAGTGCTTAAGCGTACTTTGCTTAACTTTTGGCAACTGAAAGATGCGCTCTCGTAAAGCAAGATTGTTTTTAGCTTTCTGTAAGGGCAGGTGCTTTACTGCATTAAACAGTTAACAGACACCTTAATTTTAGTCTGCAAAGTATACTGCATATCCAGAGTTTTTCTCGTGACATTAGCTATTGCTTTCCGATACCTTCGTTTCTTTGAAGGCATGGCCTTATCTTTGAGGGCTTGGTGAGCCGCGATGGTTGCTTTTCATGACCTCGGTCCCGAGATCGTGAGTTCCAGACCTGCGCCCGGCGATCCTTTGCCACTGCAAGCGGTGGTGATAGCCGTAGAGGCTCTTCTGTCGCTATACAAAAAAACGCTGTTAAATCAGCTATTATTTACTGTATTATTATTATTATTAGGTTCTAGATTAGCTAGTTATCTAAAAATATTAATCTTAACCGGCATCAAGACGAGGTCCGTCTGTGCTGCTGCTGCTTCAATGATACTATCTATTGACGAATGTCACACGAATACTTTTGCATTTACAAACAATTTCATCGACTTCTTCGAATGGGGAAACAGCCTTCTTAAGCCTCTCTACTTAAAGAACCGCCATCCATCGTCTGCTGTAGCTGCGCCGTTTGTATGTTTACATACGCGATGATGGTTTCGTGTCAGCACTAAGCGAGTCCTTTTGAGGGCAGAAAGTATTAGTATTAGCATGGCATACTTCTCCCTGAAGCCACCAATAAATTTACAGCCTTGTGGACTTGATGGTTCTCACTTTGTTGTATGTGTTATACTTTAAATTTAGCTACTGCAGGTATATATAATTCTGAAAAACGAATGCTATAGCTCTGTTACTATGTAGGTTTTCATTAGTCATCAAGTGCTTATCGATGCAGCTCCTGTCCGAATCGACAAAGAAGATGCATAGGCCAGACAAGGCCGCCAGAAAAGGCCGTGCAGTAGAGCTAGTGCAGTCGCAATAATTTGCGTTTTAACTTACACTTCGTCATCTGAAACTGAAAAGAGGAACTTTGATCTACTTAATTGGCTTTCCTGGTAGTACTGCTTAGTTACTGGAATGCAACAAACATTCTTCCTATGGCTCCGATGACATTTTCGATCGATCAAGTGCCTAACCTTATTGATCTCTCGAGTTCTTTTATGTACAATTTCCGAGACGTTTGACTGGCATGACGGTATATTAATAAATATAATCCTTTTTTGAAAGGGGAGTCTTTGCTAGTTAATATCAGGTTCTCGTTTTGAAACTTTTAAATACAGTGCCAGAGCTTACTCGCTAGGTGTAACTCTAGCAATTAGCTAACCACGATCCGAAATAACCTGGTTACCACAGATAGACACTCCTACCGGGCGAGTGAAAGACAATCATAGATAGAAGACTCTGGATGCTTTGCTCTTGCCCGATGATCTTCGTCGATTGCGTACAGCTACATATATGTGAAGGTTTTGCAGCTAATTGAACCTGCTTGAGCTGAGCACAGTCTCTCAACAATACTACCACCCAGGATGAAATTTTATTGATTAAATGAATGCACTTCGTTTTATATGCTTTAAGTTCCTATGGATCTCGACGTCCGAATGAAGGCAACATTGCTTGGTGCAGTGATATTACTGGTAAGACGCGACGCAAGTGATAGGCGTGTCATAGCTTTGTCGGTGAAAAGAAGTTCTTCTAACAAAAAATGCATGGCAAGCCCAGCCTATGTTGTGCATTCCCAACACTTGGTGCTATCCGCTGTGGTGGACGACCAGTGGGTGACATCATTAATATGCTTATTATATCCGTTTCTCTTGTCTACTTTACTGTTGCTCGAAAATGTTACAAGGTATCAGCCATATGCATCTACCTTCGGTGCATGGAATTCGTTTTAGGATTACGTCTTTTTTGAATACAAGCCCAAAAAGAACAATTGAGCAGCGGCCTAATTTACAGCGAGACAGTAGCACTGCAAAAAGATTTTTGGACGGAGCTGCTGTCACATGCATCGTATCTTTCGCAACAGCTCTCATCTCATCTTGGTGCAGCTACAATCTCGGCTGCTTTCCATGTTGCAAGGGGTGCTATATCCTTGATATAATAATAGGCCTCCATGCGCGGTTATTTGTTGGAGTCCTCTAACTCGGGGCGATCAGCTTTGTTCAGTTTAATTTTATTTCCTGTCAATCTGTCCTCTCTGCAGAATGCTGCCCCATGAGCGCATTTGTGTGAGCTTCAAGGCTGTCATCGACAAGTGCCTTTGCGGCGAAATCTATTGAGTAGTTGTATCGTAAATACACAGAATTCAGTGATCTCAAGAAAACAAAATTCTGGTGATTTATAGGTTTATGAGCCTTTTTAAACGTTTTCTCATGCATGACAAAATAGAGTTGATGATAGTTGTGCACACAGTTTAGGTTATAGGGTTTCCTTGTTGGAAAAACTAACTTGCAACTCCCGGCGCAAAGAACTTTGGAGTCACCACAATTTCACAGCGCCAAACATGGAGCTGCACATATACAAATACTATGTATAAACAGTGACTACTTACATACGCATATATGGGTGCATGCACTGTATATAAAACCTACTACACACGCACACACCTACATGTTTATAGGTATACGTATGTCTCTAATAATTAAAGCAAGAAAGTATGCCACGCCGCAAAATGGCGTTCTTGCGACACGTGGCAAGATAGCGCACTTTCGTCAAGCGGAAAGGTGGCGCATCGGTGCCTTTACTGATGGAACTGCTCTGGCTCAGCGAAGCATGTCCACAGGACATTAGGCTGCACGTGCACATACACACACTCACACACATACACACACACACACACACACACATATATATATATATATATATATATATATATGGGTATTGTGACTCAGCTAGGATTTTCATCTAGGGGCCAGAACTGCAATGTTTATCCGACAGAAAACTCGGCGGTTGCTCATCGAGTGAAATTAAGACATAATTTCATCTTTGATTACGGTCAATGGCCGTAGGGAAAACTGATACTTCGTCGTTAACGCACGCAGCCAGGTCAGTTTCTGCTAGCAGCACAGTGCCCACAGCAAGATAGTCGTCACAGTCTATTCATATCTGCATTAAATGAACGCGCTCTGAGATACCTTTTCTATTTAGAGTTTCTCTCTAAAACCTCAGCACTTCCCCTACAACTTTAACGCAAAAACTCAAAACCAAAAGAATGAAAAATTTAGCTACTAAAACCTAAATCTTGAACCCGAAAACATAAAAACCGCACAGACTATACCCAAAATTCCTAAGCCCTTAACTAAAAAATGTAGCTCTAAAACTTTCAGATAGTGACAGAATACACATACTGCTGCAACAATTAAGGCCTAAGATTATGTCACAGTCAGCTTTAAGTACTCGTAATGAGCGAAATGCAAATACAATCTGTTGGGAAAAACGCAGACCACAGTCGATTGCGGCCGCAGTGCGTCTCACCAGCTTCTCATAAAAAGTAACTACCCTCCTCGGCCGGTTAAAAAAGTGCCCCTTTCACCGAGTCTACGGGAGCAGTCAACAATATCTGTTTTAGGTTCGCCATAGGCAGGCTCTAGCATCAAAATATTCGGTTGAGCAGTTCTCTTTTTCATTAGGAAACGTAATTGGCTGGTTTCTCGCTTCAGTCATTTGCTTGCATAGTCCTAACTCAAATCAAGCCCGGTCTGCATGCACCCGTGAGGAAAACGGAAGTTTCAAACACTGGCCTTTCCTAGAAAAAATCTCTGCACAGTTATCAGGTTGCTTTTTCTTTTAAATAGGTGACGCTTTGGCACATCCGAAACCGAGGATGTGACGTGTCCTGATAGTGCTATCAAAAACTATTCTTCAAAAACCATAATTGTCTGAGAGCCCACTTGAAACTGTACACAAGTACTTTTCACTAATAGTAGACAAAGACAGCGGCATAGAAAATTTAAAAATTTATTGTTTCCTCAATTGTTCTTATCTTTTAGTACGATTTTTTGGGATTGATTTTTGGACAAATCCGAGGCACTTGAGATTTGTCTTGATTCCCAGCATTCGTGGACTTTTGAGTCAACACTGTGTACATGCAAATTGGCAATACAGATACCTACTTATTTACTAACCCTTGCTTTTTTGCTCTCGAAAAGATCGCATGTTATGGCAGACTATAGAATCTGTCCACACAAGTATCTTTCGATTCGGAGACACCTCCTAGCAATATGCCCAAGTGGCTCAACGATCAGAGAAGTGTAAAACGTCACGACTTATGAATGGTTACGTGCGAAATCTCATTGGGCAGATGCGATGTCTCGCGGTATCCAAAGGAGCTTACGAATAACTTCAGTCAATGCCATCCACTGCATTCGACAAAGATCCATTCGTCATTTCCTAACTAAGAGTAGCAGAACATCGGTTTCAATTCTGTCTGATAAACGACGGTGTTCCCGATTTATTCATTAAATTTCTGGCGACTGCACCTATACGTTTTCATGCATATGGCCTCCAACTGTCTGATCCAGCCATTTACCCAGTACTTTAAACTGAGATCCACCTGCCGTTTCCTAATGTAGTTTCGTGAAGCTGCGGTCTCGAGTTCAGGTGAAGCACCACTATTCTACGGGGTTACTCACAAAATTACATGCAATTGCACACGCACTTGCTTAAGCAAATGAACTTAATGAACTTAATGACTTAAATCGTTTGACTCACCAATAGTCATGCCCTTTTTGAATTATGATCTACAACGTTTTCAAAATAGCTTCCAAAGAAGCCTCAATTTTGGTTTTGATTGTTAGATAAGCATGTTTTGGCATTACTGAAAATATGACGCATATTCATTTGCGTGCTCTCGTGCAATTGGCTTCAATGGCCGGGCTTTGTGAGTAGCCTGGTGCATTAAAATGCGATTAATATGTCACTTAAAAATAAGCAACGAAAGGCTTCTGTCTTTGTTGGAGTCTGTAGAAAAATTCTTGTGGGTTTGGTCACTAGTGTTCATGCAAATGTGGGTCTACTTCTCATGCAACTGACCTCCAGTGGCCCAGGCCGAACAAGTGTTCCTGCACTTCCAAACTGCAAGGCACCCGCATTTTCCAAAAACTTTAGGAAAAAGCTGCAATTCTCTGTTTCCCTTGTAGACTCAAGTTTTTATTTTAAGATTTAAGAATGAAGTAAATAGCACTTGAATATGCCACGTGTTGCCACGCAAATGAATTTAGATAGATTAGACGTTCGGCAACTTTCCTATAGCGATTATTCAGAGATTTTCAAAATCAGAGGGACGAAGCTGTGGTTTTAATTGTATGCAATAGTAATAACACATAAATATATATATGATTTATTTGTATAGCGCCCGAAGAGAACTTAATCTCTATTCAGGCGCTTTACATATGCCTCGGGGCTCGAGCCCACGACCTCAGCCAGACCTTGGCCAGGGCGAGCGCCTTAACCGCTGGACCTATAGTGCCCTCAGAGAACTCAATCTCCTTCTAGGCACTTAAATTCGACGCAAAGGAAGCACGATCGAATGTTTAGTGGTAGAATACTCAATAAAAATCAAAAAACGTAGTTAGGGATGACATGCTCAGGGTCAGCATGCAAGTGTGCTTAGTAGCAGCATGTACAGTGTCAGCACTTTAAGCACGTAAAGGTTGAAATCACAGGACCCACTAAATGCTGTGATAAATATGTGCGTTTTTAGTTTACTTTTAAATGGGTATACATCATTAGATGTCGTGACGCAAGTCGGGAGTGGGGGAGCATACGAACCAAAGGCACGGTCTCCAAAGGATTTGAGATTTCTACGAGGTGTAGGTAAACAGTTGGATTCCGAAAAGTCTATGGTAAAATGTTTATTCTGGTGGGGGAGTAGATCTGATAAATAGACTGGAGCTAAAGAGTGAAGGGACCTAATAGTGAGTAAAAGAAACTTGAAGTCGACGCGTTGCTTGACTGGGAGCCAGTGCATGTCGGCAAGAAGGGGTGAGATGTGGCGACTGAGCCGTTTTGATAGACAAGCCTAGCTGCAGAGTTTTGCACCAGCTGTAGGTGCCTGATTGCGCAGGCCAGTAGACCAGCAAGGAGTGAGTTACAGAAGTCGAGATGGGATGGCACAAATGCATGGCCCAATTTAGATGTAGTTTCCTGTGTCTAAGGAAGCACCAATTTTACCAATGTAATGTAGCTGAAAGTATGCAGACGCGTCCGTGAAGCTGAGGTGGACGTCTAATAAAAGGTCTCTTTGAAGCAGGACACCTAGATTTTTTGGAGATTAAACAGAAGATATTCTGGCAAAGCCAATTTTGAGTGTTACGTTTTCCAATTTCTGAAGCAAACTTGCTCGCCCATAACTAGTAAGTTGTTAGTTTTATAATCAATCAATATATGTAAGTTTCTTGCCAACCATTTTATCAATACATGCAGCTAGTGAGTTGAGAGAATCACACGAGCGGGAGGGCTGAGGGATCAAAGAAAAGGTACAGCTTAACGACATAGCTAAAGCCTAGATTGTACCTGGCAATCACATCGGCAAGAGGGAGAGTATAACGTAAAAAGAATCAAACCAAGCACAGAGCCCTGAGGTAGCCCATAGTTAAGAGGCTTCTCGGATTTTCTTTGATAATTCACATCAACACTCTGGAGTCTCTCACTGTGATAGGACCTGAATCATTGCAGAGCATTAACGTTAATGCCCAGGCGAGATGAGAGGCGCTCAAAAATGACTTGGTGACCGATAATATCAAAAGCTGCCGAAAGATCGAGGAAAACAAGCCGAGACGCTCTAACTATGTCTGCACTCCTAAATAGGTCGTTATACACCCCAAGCAATGCTGACTCTGTGGATGACTAGCTCAAAAACCAGACTGGTACTTGCTAGCCAGGTTTGAAGTTTCTATATATGAGTACAGCTGGTCTGCCACGACTCGTTTCAGTGTCTTTGATAGGAATGGTAGAAGGGAGACTTTTTGGAAGTTGCTCAAGTTCTCTTGGTCTAGTGATGCTGTCATGAGCAGTGGCCTGACTGCAGTTTTTGTGAAAGATTCTGGTACATGACCTGAGGCTAATGAAGTATTTATGATGTTTAGTTTTGCATGGAATTAGCCGTTCAAGGCATCGTAGAAACAGGAGAGTGGGAGTAGGGTATAGAGGGCTAGTTGAATTTTTTGATTGGGATATTAACTTCACAGCGAGGTTACTAGTATCTTCCTTTGAATGTAGACATTGAGATACTTCAGGGTATTGAGGACAAGTTTTCAGAAGGTTGCTGCCACCATAGCGATGCACTCCCTGATCTTGTCTATCTTGTTGACAAAGAATTTTAAGAGAAGCGATCAGCCAGATCATTACAAGAATCACAAGGTAAGCAGCTAACACGAGAGTGATTAGGGAGAAGGTTAATCCTAGACACCAGCATTTTTTGGATTGTGCACCTGTGATTCAACAATTATCTATCTTGAAGCTAGATTTGGTCTTTTTCTAGGTTGGATTGGTACGATCTTAAGTAGTCCTCATAAATATCATATGTCAATGGACAGTAAGTTCTGATCTTTCATACGCTTTTCAAGCTTTCGCTTAGTGGAACTAGATTTTTCATCGTCTTAGGGAAACTATACGCCGTCTGGGCGAGAGCTCACAGTGCGCTTAATTTAGAGGTGAAAACTCGTCAAGCATGTCAGCTAGCGTCGCGTTGTAGCATTCTACAAATGACTCAAGTATCAGAGTGTAATTTAAAATGCAAGTTCAGATCTGCTTGTTTTAAACGACTCTATAAAATAACTGATATCAGTTGCATTCATTTCGCCGTACACGTCAATGATTATGGAAAATAAAGATTCAGGACGTTTGATAACGTATATATCAAAATGAATCTAACTGAAATCAAAATTCCTCAAGAGTCATGTATAAAAGGCAGAGCTGAATTCAAATTTCAAGTTTATTTCCGACGTGCAATTCATTAGCCTAATTATGGAATTTAAAAAGCACCAACCTATATTGGAAATGAAGTCGTATACAAGTCACACGAATGCACCTCAACAAGATTCACGCATGTAGCTTGATCAACCAAGGTTCGACAATCTAGGATACAAGTCGCTTATGATGCAGTGATCGGTAAATTTGTAATTCATGCATACGGTGCTTCCGGTTTACATGCGGATTAAGCGTAGTTTGCATAACCATTTTTTCTTTTATGCGGAAGAAGTCACAACTTCCGATCCCATTCTTATTATGTTTGTGTTTCGAAAAGTACCCTTAACAAAAAAGAATTGTATGACACCCCCTTCATTTAGACTGCGACAAAAGTGAAAGTAAGTAATTTACGGGTGGGTTTAGAGCCAAGTTGATAGAATTTCTTGCGTTCTTCAAGAATCCAAAAAAACTGAAGTGAGTAACTCTGTCTTTATTTGAATATTCAGCTGATGGCGAAGTATTTATGATCCAATCGTTAACTCCAGCTACAAATGAGGGCATGCAAAATTAAAAACTAACCACGTGTAATAACCTATGCTTAAGTATTGACATCGAGGGAAATTAATACAAAACCATTCTTAACAATTTACTCATTTTTTCGCATCATTGAAAAACGGGCTCGGACTTTTAAAGCTTAAGTAAATTTTTCTCGAGATTCTTTTAAATGTTTTAAACACCCTTTTTTTAGTATGCTTTCATCGCGAAAATCTCGAAATTTCTCCTGCTAGCCGACACTGAATAAATATTCTATAGCCCACACCCAAGAAATTAAGCATAGTTGATGATCTCTTGTTTATCCGTTCCAATAATGTCAGTTATTATTTTCCATTATCTAGTTAAATTAGGTTTTAAAGAACGTCTTTAGCACTCTCTGTCCAAGACTACATTCGAAGTTCAGAGGCAGAGTTCAAATTGCTGCTAAAAAATTCCGTTAGCTGATTCAAGTCCTGCATTACACCGAGCGTACTAAAATAATTTTATTAAAGAATCGTAATTTTGAATAAGCGCAGGTAGCGTGCCGTCCACCCCCCACCGCGGGCTGAGCGTTACCGCGACGAACGGAGACGCGGTCGCTCCCTCAAGAGGATAATTGGGCCTACACCTCGGCGCTGCCGCATACTGCATCGCCCACGTACAGCTTCCGGAATAGCCTCTTGATGTTGATGATGATGATTCCGGATTTTATAATTTGATGATAATTCCAAAATAGCCTGTCTCTATGCCGACCTGACGCCAAGTGCATCGAGACACGGCTCGTTGCTCGGATACCAGGCTGTTCACAGAATCGTTAGAGCGAATCATATACATTGTGGCTATACGCAGCACCCGTTATCTCTAGAGGGTAATTGATTGGGTACGATGGCCGAAACGTCGAAGTTTTTCCACTGCCCGCTGAAACTCTGCCTGAAGCTCAATGCGTTTAATCACTCGAAATTTGCTGTCATTTGACTACTGGAATTCAGTTTTGGCTTACCCTTCCGAAAGTAGCCAGAAAGTCTGTACAGCTGGCGATGAATATATCTGCAAGCTTAGTCAAAACATCATCACTCAGGGCTCCGTGCTAAGTCCAGTTCTTTTCACGGTTTATACTCCCTCTTGCTGATGTGATTGCCAAGCACAATCTAGACGTTCACTTCTATTCGGATGACACTCAGTTGTACCTTTGCTTTGATCCCTCCCAGCCTTCTTGCACCTCAAACTCCATCAACTCACTTGCTGCATTCATTGATGACATCCGCACATGGATGGCAGCAAATTTTCTAAAACTAAACGATGATAAAACTAACTTACTAGTTATGGGAAAACCCAGTGTGATTCAGAGATTGGAAAGGCTGACTCTCAAAATTGGCTCTGCCAGCATATGTCCTGTTGAATCAGCTCGAAATCTAGGTGTCATATTCCAAAGCGACCTCTCGTTAGACGACCATATCAGCTCCACAGTCAAATCTGCCTATTTTCAGCTTCATAACATTGCTAAAATTCGGGTTTTTTTAGATAAGGATACCACGTCCAAGTTGGTCCATGCATTCGTGACATCCCGTCTCGACTTCTGCAACTCACTGCTTACTGGCCTACCAGCATGCGATCAGGCGATTGCAGCTGGTGCAAAACTCTGCAGCTAGACTTGTCTGTCGTGAGCGTCGCAGTTGCCACGTTACTCCACTTCTCGCCGACCTGCACTGGCTACCAGTCAAGCAACGGATTGGCTTCAAGGTTTTGTCGCTCACTTTTAGGTCCCTTCATTCTATGGCTCCAACCTATCTCTCAGATATACTACCCCATCAGGCCAAGCATCGTACCACCCGCTTTTCGGAATCCAACAGTCTACAAATACCTCATACAAACCTTAAATCCCTTGGAGACCGTGCATTTAGTTCGTATGCTCCCAAAGCCTGGAACTCTCTCCCGACCTGCGTCAGAACATCCCCTGACCTGACCGCATTTAAAAGAAACTTAAAAACATACCTATTTAGGACAGCATTTAGTGGGTCCCTGTGATTCGTCCTTGACGTGCTTATGCGTGCTGACGCTGTGCATGCTGCCACTAACCACATTTGCATGCTGACCCTGTGTATGTCACCCCTAACCATACTATTCCATGTGTTTGTTTTTCAAGCATGATTTTACTTACCATTCAATTGCATTTCACTTTACAGCAAATGTAAAGCGCCTAGAGAGAGATTGAGTTCTCTGAGAGCGCTATATCACATGTATTATTATTATTATTATTATTATTATTATTCTAGTCTCCAATCCCATCGCTCAAGTAGGATTCCGCCAATCAAGTTACTTTAGTTGCACCGTTGGTCTTAAGAATCATTTCTGCAACAAACCTTCATCATCCCAGCTGCTTACACCCCTGATAGATAATCATCATTACACTTTACATTCGATGCTTGATATGGCAGGCTGATTTTAACTATGTATTCACACGATAGTATAGCATCGCAACTTTCATAGCTGTACTTCCTTCCTAGCTTCTCGCGCCGGTAGCAGAGGGGGCCGCCTGTTGGCGGCGGTTTATTTGTTGGGTCTGTCAGTATTATGAGATGCGATCGAGGATCGTGCATGTCGTTTCTCTCCACCGCTCCTTTGCTCTCCAGATTTGTAATTAATGCACACTCAGTGGCTAGACAGACTGTTCGTTCTACATTCATTAACTCGTCTTGATCCTGCTGGTTCGTGGGATTGGCTTCCTGCAGTGATTACGTATACGCTAGATCGCAGCCTTCCGAACAACGCTCAATTACCCGGCCGGGTGGCGAGAGAGAGGCTGAGTAAATTGGTAGTTAGCAACTAGGGCTCTCATCTGCTCATTCCAACTCGCCATTATGCGCTGTTACAAGCGCGGTGTTCGGCTTCTACTTCCTGACCGAATTAGGCCTAAAACGCAGCGCTCGTAATAGCGCTAATCTCAGTCGACCCGCGAGGATTACCGGCGATGCCTGAACCTTGCAGCGTGGTTAGCCACTGCAAGGTGCAGAATAGGCTGCTGTATGCCGAACCGACGGCCGACGTATCAGAAACGCCGCAGCAATGAAGAGTCCTCATAATTTAGCATAGCAAATCTGCATCCGTAATTTGGACGAGCCTGGCATGTGATCCACTCAAATACCATCGGCTATTAATCATGCTTGGCCGGATGCCTCAGCCTCGAACAGCCTCAGCCGTACCTTTAGCACATGTCGTGTATTGCCATTATCGCTTACCATCCAACCTATCTCCATTCTGTGCGTTGGATAGAGCTGAGCACAGCCTGTTCCAGAAATGGCTGCCTATCCAAGTCGGTAGCTCAGGAAACAGATGTGATACTCAATTGTTTCCCGAACCGGAGCTGACACGCTATTTCGGAAGTTAATCCTAAAGTGAAATGAACATTGGAAGAAACGAGGATTGAGACTAAACAATCTTCGTACTTTTCGCCAAAAGTCATCGCTGTGGCCAGGCATGGGCTTGGACGTAGAGCTAAGCACAAGGGTGCTTCTACCTGCGTTAACACGTCGGAATTTAAAAAAAAGGCAAATATCGCTGAATACCCATTGACTTTACGTTCTGCACTCCCAGAATGATGATTAAACTGCTGGCAGGCCTGTCACTGCTTTTCTCAATCTGTAATACCACAGGCTTAATTCGATTCCTGTTTTCCTTCAGTGAGCAGTAGACTTCCATCTTGACATTGGTAAAAAGGTAAATAATACCTTGCTGCTGACATGTTTCCGGCTGCGGCCAGCCCAGTTGGCCGAGTAGGCGATAGGAAACTCTTATCAGAATCTTATCTAGTGATGGTCCTACACCCACAACACCCCGTAGAGTATACACGCATCGTTGTGGACACAGTGAGGCAGCCCAAAGGCGAATCGGATAGTATTCATCCGTCCTTGTGTAATCAAAGTGCAACTCAGCTCGACTTTGCAAACGGCAGGGGACGTAGCTAATGGCGAGCAGCTGCTTATTGCTGTCAGCAGGAGCAGAGGTCCCAGACAATCTATACTGCCCATTTCGCTGCCTTAGACTAGCACTCAAGTGTGTTATCCTTTTGTGCACCTAAATAAAAACCCCGCTGATTATTGCTCTTCGGCTCTGGCATCTAGCCCTCCGACACTAGGACTGTGCCAGCCAGCTTCAAAGAAATGACAATAGCAGTCATGGCACGGTGTCTGACGCACAGTATTAAGTGGCCTCTATCCAAAGCCACCCAGTCAAGAATGGCGACTGGTGGGATCCTGCAATGGCCGCGGCCTAGAGCTTCTCTTGCACGCTAAATGAAAGTGATTAGCCTTCATGGTCGAGCGCTTCGTTCATGTACGTTATTGGATACATCGGTGTCGAACCTTGAGCGTCATCCATTCGCTCAAGCACAGCACACTGTGGGGCCTAGCTAATCGACGTTTGTCTAAGCCAAGAACCGATGCACTCCGGATCAAATTCACGTCCATTGCAATCGCTTTCAATATGGGTATCTGGTTCTCTACCTCATCTATTTCTTAGGAAAGGATTTTCCATACGAATGCAGTTTCAGTCTGCCGCTAAAGCCAAAGGAAGATGCTTTCGATAAGATATGCAAAAAATCTGCGTAGAGCTGATGGAAACTCGATATTAGCTCTTTAGCTTGCAGCAATGCCGCTAGACTGTCACTACTTTTCGGATGTGGGTGGCTACTCTTGCTGTCTTGTGTTCTCGACAGCATTCTTCTTATATATGAGCTTACTTTGGAACGTCGGATCTCTTTTGGACCTGGAAAATGAGTAGCCGCTTACGTCTCTTACGCCGCTTGGGCTAAAGGGGGCAGCTTTCTTTTCTGGATGTCGTCGGCCTGATCGAACACGCTCCTCTTCTTCCTTGGCTTTTCGACTACGAAGAGTGGCGTCTCGACTGCCGAAACGCCAGGCACGCGCGTCGCGTGGCCGCCTCGTCCCAGTTGGCTGACGTCCGTGTGGAATTCCACATCGCGGATATCCGTGAGTGTCTCCTCCTTCCAGATGTCAGAACGCTGACGTCTGTCTTGAGATCTTCCTTTAAAAGGGGAGCGGACAAGAGGCCCGCTTGGCGGGCGCACGTTGCATCGCTTGCATACTAAGCGTGTCATCGTTTTCTTCTCACTATTGGACAACTAGCGAACGATCAATCTGCCTGCGAATTTCGTGGGTGCCGCGGAGGCACTTTGTCCAATTCAGCAAACACATCATGCTACCGTGCCATTTCCAATTGCACCCTCGGACCATGGAACCTTGTAGACTATTATTAATTTTCAACTTCGCTTAAAAAACTAAGCTTAAATGCTGCTCCCCAAATCAGACTTCCTAGAACTTGTCCTAGCCAAGTGGCGCTTGGACGCCCGGTATTCGTCATGCGTCGCCTGAGACTAGCACCGTTATGAGCGCTGTTTTTTGCCCTATTATGCCCCCGATAAGGATGCCGTTGCACTCGATTTTTAAAATTATGCGCGCGGGTCATGCAATAGTTTGGATAGCAACGCAATACATGCAATTCGAACAGAGCTGATGCTCAAAATATGCCTAACGCGCACAGGCACAGAACTCAAAGCCCCGCAATAGGCGCTTACAGTAGCATTTAATTTAGGGAAGGCTAGACAAGTTCCCTCTATATTACTGCCGATACGACAGGCTACTTAAGGTAGACTCGTTAACAGGCTTATTGCAGTCAGATGCGTATTATCTTGAAGGTTGCATATCGTGGCACCAATGTCGCGGGCGTTGGGGCGTCTTGCTCATCGGGCTCGGCGCTGGCTTGCCGATTGACGACGGGGACCATCGCGCTGCCCTCAATCGCATCGCTGATGCCGAGCTGTCTGAAGAGCTTTCGAAGTCGATGGGTGACAGCAGATCGATCGGCCTGATGCCCGTGGCCGACGGGAGCGGTAGCAAGTCTTAACCTGGGACTAGGAGCTTGACAAGCGAGTTGGCATGCAGCCTCGCATTTAATCTGCACGCTAAGACTTGCAGACCGGCAGACTATATGCCGCCTAGGCTTGGAGTGCACTCGAGAAAACTCTCCTGAGTAACACCCACTCAGTCGAGTTGCCTTTGTAGAGTTAATGACGTAGATGCACGACCTTACATTCCGCTACGTTCCCGTCATTCAAAGAGCGACTGCCAGCAGAATTGCGGGTTATACTCTGGCCGGGTCGAATGTTGCAAGTAAATATCCTTACAAAATCAAATGTGGCGCCGCTCAAAAGCATTGACTTCACGAGGCTATTACAAAGACGTATCCAGTTCTCAGTTCCTAGTTCTCAATTCAAAGTCAGCTGCCGAGCTCATGGTGCATAATCCTGGGGCGTTGCACTATTCGGTCTTCAAAACGTCACGTCAGTCATAGGACTGTTGTTGGCTTACGGAATCGTACTGTGCTAGCAATTTGATGGCGTCAATTAAGCTTTTGGCCTCCAAAAGTCTTCTGGATCGCCGATGTGAACTGTGAGTCGAGGTCATGCTAGAATGGAGGCGTTGCAAGCGAGCTCGCTGTTTCTCTGGGCCGCTATCTGCCGCTAGCCGTCTAATGGAATCGTAGTCGTGTCTAAGCCTGCGGACGCCTCTATTTGTCAACCGTCGGTAGCTGCTATCTAGTTGGTATCGTCAGCTCTCGGTAGGAGCGCCACCGTCAAGTCAGCAGGCCTCTGTCGGCCGGTCTTCTCACTTCGCACACGGCACCGAGTTACCTAAAACTCACCAAGTGCGACCGCAGCAGCGTCCGTATGGGAAGGAAAGCGGGGTGCGAGATCGCTGACCTCGGTGACCTCGCTGAATGGCCTTGCTGGGAAAGCCGAGGAAGGCGACCTACAGCTGCTGCTCTGGTGCGCCACCGCGCGCGCCGCAACGTCGTTGCTCGTTATGGAGTAAAGAATTTCTCCCCTGTTGTTTCAATCGAGCGATGAAAGAGGGCAGAGAGAAGATAACTTGACTGGCGAACTCAAAGTTTTATCAGAAGAAACGAATGAAAACGAAAGAGAACTAAGCCTTTTCAAGACGACAAAGCCGGCTTTCCCATTCTGAGTAGTGCTCACCTAAACGTCTTTCCCTCCAATCGCACGCTTTAGAAATTGTAAAATTCATCCCTTCACCATTATTGTTATTCAACCACCAAAAAGCCAAGAGGAAGATGACTCTTGATAGCCATAGCCAATTTGACCCAAGGGGGTCAATAGCTAAATTATTTCTTTGCTCACCCCGTGAGGTATCGCTAACGATGTTAACAGACACCTCAGTTTCTCGAAACTGAGGTGTCTTCGCTAAGAGTAAAGCAACCAATTCCAATCGTTTCTTCTTACCAGAAAAGGACGGCACTTTATTAATGTTTAGTGTGGTGGCAAAGATAGATGCTATATACTCCTATGATCAACTACACCACGCAGCCGGCTGCTGATCCACAAAAAATTAGTAGCACTTATAAAACTTAAAATTGCACACGGTTTACCTGCAGAAACCCTTACCATTAAATCGATTTAAGACGTTGAAAAGAGTTCTTTGAATATTCATAAATAGTGAAACACGCAATATTTTATAATTCAATTTACCATTTACTATAATTCGCCGTTTGATATTAAATTAAACAATTGAGAGAGCATGCTGCAGCTGCGTGTAGATATTTTTACGTTATCTCTCCAGATATTTTGGATGTAGCACTCACCATCCTAGCCGCACCGTCTTAGTAGTACTATCAATATCGCTAGGCACCCGGTGTAAACATGACGTCATAGGCTTGCGTTTACGCAAAGACGCATTCACATTTAAAATGATAGCATTTGGTAACTCTGAGTCATCCACCTCCTCCTCTTCTCAAGTTCAACTAACCTCAATGAATTTCCATCAACTCCCTGGTTCATGCAGATCGATATTCATCGAGGTACGAGGGCCAGGAAATGCATAATTGGCTGAACATCTGCGATAGCTGGCAGTCGACTGAATGGAACTTTTTAGGTAAATAGTGACCAGTTCTTTAGAAAGCGGATTTAATTACGAGCAGGCCGCGTAAGAAACCGAAAAGAGTAATGAGGTGGGGGCGGGGGATCGGTTTGCTGCGATGCGAAAGTCGCGAGACATTCTGCTTCCGGGTGCAGCGGAATCGGCTTCGTTGACAACATCGCGCCGGCTAGCAGCCGAGCCCGAATAGCTGCGATGCAGTCGGTCTGCGTTCGGCACTTGCCGCCGCAATTTCGCTTGTCGCCACAGCGCGCGGTGCTAGCCCACCCGTATCGCCTAGCTCGCAACTTCCAGAGGCATGCCTGCTGGTAGCACGTGGGGCGAAGGCATCGAAGGGCGCTTGTCAGCGACACGCCTCGCCCATATCCGGCCCGTCCGGTGTGTCCACCCAAGGGCGCAACCGACTTGGAAAGCGGCAAGCCGATGGCGCGAGACGCTAGCTGGCTCGGGGCGACGAAGGGTCCGGCGACTTTTCAGCTCGCGGGTGCGCGTCCCGCAGCGACCGCGATTGAACGACCGCGACCGCCGGGCGCGCTGGCCGCCGCCGGCGTCGCCGCGATTCGGCGTAGCGCCGCAGCCCGGGCGCGAACGCGCGCGTGCAGCCAGACTCGCTGGCCCTCGGCCAGCCCAATCTCTGCTCAGGTCGCCGGGCACGGACGCGCTGAATTCCTGCGCGCCCATCGTTTGGTTGGTAATGGAGCGCCAGCTTTGCGTCCGATCCACTCTGACGACGCGCTCAGCACAAGCAGACCCTGATCAGGCGGCTACACAGCCTTCTGCCGCTGCCGCTGGGGCGAAACGAGTGGCAGGCAGTTGATTGAACTTCTTTATTAAAAACAAAACATGTTGCATGCGCCGACAGCTACAGGGTAACTAAGAAGAGCATTCGATCCCCCCCCGGGTACGTCGGGCTACGGTGGGACGTAGGAAACGCGAAGCCTGCCCTGGCGACGAGGAGGACACTCAGACCGGAGCACTCTTGACGGCGGCAGCAATCCACACTGTTGTGGCACATCTCAGCTCGCCGAGGGTTCCAGCTTACGCGGGGAGAGGCTACGAACGATATGCCACACGGCAGAGGTCGGCGTACTTCCACCTTTAGGTCGGATACGGCCAAGCTAGTACTCCCGTCCTGCCTAATGCGCCAATCGCTAGCTACTGTTGGATCCGGCCGAACTAAATTATCAGGGTTTTGATTCCCTTCTTTACCGCTGGCTGCAGCTCAAGCTGCGGCCGCGTTTAGTTTTAGAACTGTCAGGCGCTCGTCTGATGCTGAAGCGTCTGACGTGGGAGAGATGATACATGTCTACCCCTATAAATGCCGCGTACGTCGCTGCGTCTGCTGCGACTACTTGTTTCGCCATCTGACCACGCCCATCCCCCCCCCGGCCGCCGGCGTGGGCGTGGTTTCTTCTGGCCCAGTGCGCCTTCTTGACCTCCTGAAATGGCCAAGTAGTCTGAACTGTGTGTCCCCTGTGCCAACCCCTGCTAAAGGGGACCGTGAAATATACACGCCGTAGCAGCGAACGTGCTTTTCTCCGGCCATTTTCGGGTGTTGTGGGTCCACGTGGCCTTCTGCTGCTGGCCGCATCTTTTGCGAATGCCATACATCCGACCGAATGCTATGATGAGCGCCGCCGAGAGCGCCAAATATTACGAACCAGGCCGAGGAGCTCATCATGCCCAAATGCCAAGGGACGCGTCATCGCACATCTGGGGTCAAGTTCAAAGGTTCGGCTTGGAAGTAGCCGGTGACCCATATCTCGTTACAGTCGTCCCAGGCCACCGTACCTCGACTGGGTACTGTAATTCCCCGCGATTATGAGCTGTGAGCTTGAATGCTGAGCCTCGATTGAGAACTATGAGCTTTTCTACTGAATCAGGAAGCTTATGAAATAGCCGCAATAAACTGAGGCTCATGAGCAGCATTGCCTGTGATTACGTACGATAGTGGTTAATGAGACTTATGACCTGGCTACTAAACAAGGCTTCTGCCTGACCGCAGTCCCTCTGTCTTAGAGCAACGGTCTGACTGTCGGTGAGTTAAGTGCTTAGCGTGAGCTGCTGTGAGCCTTGGTGAGCCGTAATGGCCCACTAGGCGAGGCGGCTGCTTTTCACGACCTCATTCCTAAGGTCGTGGGTTCGAATCCTGCGTTGGGTATCCTTTGTTGATGCTGCAAGCGCTGGTGATAGCCGTCAAGACTCTTCGGTCGCTATGCAAAACGAGAATGTTGAATCAGCTAGAAAAAAGGCTGCTAGCCAGTCAGCCGGAAGTCCCGGTCGTAGCAGCCGTGGAATGCAGACAATTGTTGTGCTTTTACCAATGCGATTTTGTTGCTAGCGCTGCATGCGGAATACTGAATGCTGTTTAATCGTCGGTGTGTTGCTATCGTCTGGTCTTTGGACATGGTACGCTTTGTGCCGCTACCCGAACTAGTAATAATAATAATAATAATAATATTGCACTTGATAAAGCGCCCTCAGAGAACTTAATCTCTTTCTAGGCGCTTTGCATTTGCTGCAAAGTGATACGCAATGGAATAGTAAGTAAAATCATGCTTGAAAAACAAACAAAATGAATAACATGGTTAGGGGTTACATGCACTGGGTCAGCATGCAAATGTGGTTAGTGGCAGCATGAACAGTGTCAGCACGCATAAGCACATCGAGGACAAATCACAAGGACCCACTAAATGCTGTCCTAAATAGGTATGTTTTTAAGTTTCTTTTAAATGTGGTCAGGTCAGGGGATGTTCTGATGCAGGTCGGGAGGGAGTTCCAGGCTGTGGGAGCATACGAGCTAAATGCACGGTCTCCAAAGGATTTGAGGTTTGTACGAGGTATTTCTAGACTGTTGGATTCCGAAAAGCGAGTGGTACGATGCTTTGCCTGATGGGGTAGTATCTCTGAAAGATAGGCTGGAGCCATAGAATGAAGGGACCTAAAAGTGAGCGACAAAACCTTGAAGTCAATCCGTTGCTTGACTGGTAACCAGTGCAGGTCGGCGAGAAGTGGAGTAACGTGGCAACTGCGACGCTCACGACAGACAAGCCTAGCTGCAGAGTTTTGCACCAGCTGCAATCGCCTGATCGCACATGCTGGTAGGCCAGTAAGCAGTGAGTTGCAGAAGTCGAGACGAGATGTCACGAATGCATGGACCAACTTGGACGTGGTATCCTTATCTAAACAAGCCCTAATTTTAGCAATGTTATGAAGCTGAAAATAGGCTGATTTGACTGTGGAGCTGATGTGGTCGTCTAACGAGAGGTCGCTTTGGAATATGACACCTAGATTTAGTAAGGGTTTCGCGGTCATAACAGTACACACTAAGCGGGCTTACGATGAGCAAGTTTTTTCTAGAAAGTGCTCACCATCAGGCGGCTTTCGGTTCGCATACGGTAGCCAACAGACTTTATCCCGCGCCACGTAGAGCAAGTGAGAAGCGTTGCTGCGCCGTAGTGACTGCCGCGATAGTGAGTGGCACGGAAATAACTATATACGGGTAGGCTGGAGAAGACGCGCCGGAGCTCCCAGCCGGAGCGAAGTGGGAACTGGCGAGCAAAGCGTCCGAGCTCGCGTCGCTGTCTGAGGGTCAAAGGTCGGATTATCCCGTTAATTGCGTCGTGTGGATCGAAGGGCACAAGCGGGCTCTAAGCGGCACAGCGATTCAGCTAGGAACGGAAGAGTCAAGCCGTGGTCGGCCTCGTTAGTTCGAAGTAATAATTTCACGCGCACTCTTGTGCGCCGCTGCGGGCGACCGCGTGCAGCGGCGAGGAGCTCGGCGACTTGGGCTGAACGCAGAAATCCGGCCTCTCGCCACATCCGGCTCTCGCTACGCTCCGGCGCAGCCGCCGCTGACAGTCAGGCTCTGGCCGCCGACCGCCGGAGTGCAGAGCAGCTCCATTTCGACGGGAGCCTCGCCGACCGGCGGCCGGTGGCACGCCGGATGCTTACCCTGCTGCTAGCGGCCGCATCGGTCACGCAAGACAGGGAACCGACGGTGTGCGAAGAGGGGTGGTGGGGGGTAACCATTATTCATTAGCTATCCTACGTTTCCCTCTCCCAATAGGCGAGGAGGGGGAGATCACGTGACTCTAGGGCGGCGGTCGATAGCACGTCAGCTCGAGCTGGAGCGGACGTACGCGCGGCTGACGGTGGAATTCGAAGGCCTTTCCTCTAGGCAGGTACGCTCGCTCACCTGGGCCCCGGTCATCGCGGTTTTGTTCGACCGGCGGCCAGGCGTTTTCCAGCGTAGTCGCCGGCCGATACTGAGCCCCGCACGACCGTCTGGTGTGGCCGGCTAGCCGCGCCAGCGGTCGGCCCACCCATTCCGCAGCAGGCGACCTAGTTTCGGCCGGAGCGTCGGCGCTGCGGCGCCGCGCCAGGCGTCCGCTGCTCTCGGCAGGCGTGCCGCGGCTCGGTGCGCCCTGTGCAGTCCTGGCGCCGCTTGGCACGTAGCTCTCGGCGGAAGTACGGTGGGTGGGGAGTCTTAGGCGTCCGAGAAAAGCCCTTTAGACGACTGGGGCAAACCGTGGAAAGCAGGATGGCGCTTGCCGGCGGCGAGCCCCACCGGCGACCTCTCGACTTTACCCCGGGCGACGTTGTGGCGAATGCGTAGGTGGCCACTCATCTGCCTGCAGATAGCGACCGCCAGCATACAGAGCTCGATCTATGGGGCCTAGGCAGCAGGTCCCCGAGGTGCTCTGGTTGGTCTGCATAAATCATGCTGTGAGAAAAAGTGCTTGGCTGCATATCCCGTGGGTGCAAGCTATGGCTTCCGGCAAGCTTGGGGCACGTTTACGGTTGCTGCAGGGCTCCTAGAGACAAGCTTCGGTGCGGTTTACCAGCTTCCTGACCGAACTCCCAGCCATTGTTGGTAGAGGATGCTTACTAGTACCGACGTTTCCAGCACGCCCACCCCCAGTATTGGTCAATCCTTCAGAGTGCAGCTGAAGAAGGCTTAGGAGCTATCCTGGGCAGAATATTGAAATGGCTGCCGACGTTCAGCCACTCTTGCATGTTCTCGGGTGCTTGAATACAAACTGATTCAAGTCTCTTTTTGTATAACGACAGCAGGGCCTTTACGGCTATCACCATGCTTGCAGCAGCGATACAGGATCGCCCACCGCAGGATTCGAACCCACGACCTCGGCCTCGAGGTCGTGAAAAGCAACTGCTTTACCTAATACGCCATCACGGCTCATTAAGTGCATGTGGCTAGATCTGGTTGCTAAGTTCCATAGCACTATAACGATCATCACACAGGAGCTGAGTGGTAGCCATTGTTTGCTAGTTGTGAACATAGAGCCTACTTGAAGTCGACTAAGCAAAGTGAAGTGTTTGCTAAGCATGGTGAATCATTAGCTAAGCAAGGCCAAACGGCTCGTATCACTTTGGTATGCTGTAGTGTTGGTGGGTAGCCGTTTTAAAGAGAGCTACGGTCTGGAGGGCTTTCACCGGCTTACCAAACTACGAAAGTATTAAATCAAAAAGCCCACATCAACCTTGCACGGCCAGTTCCCATGCAACCGCAATTGAACGCCGGAGGAATAATTGCATAGATACCGACAGCTATGCACTTGCCTGCACTATGGCTTGCCCAGCACAGAAAGAGCAAAAGCTATGGCTGGATCAGGTCCGATAGGGATTGCACGGATATACTGATTGCTGCGATAAATCTGTACAACAATGTCGTTGAAGCAGGACTAGCATTCAGAGGTCTAGGCCCCCCTGATTGAGGTAGCAGTCTTCGGCTTAGGGTATCAAGTATCCTAGTGGGTAATACCAGACTTAGGCCTCTAACCCCATCCCCTGCACGGTCCTTCTAACCCGACCACCTATGAGACCTCAAGAACTGAGTGTGATCGTTTCTAAGAACTGTGGTTGTCCTTGGTAAAACCAGGCTGGTAGTGGCACTGCTGGTGGGTACCTGGTACTTCGGTCGCTCAGTGCCACGTAGGCTAGATATGGATAGATGACTGTTTGCTGGAGGGCAAATAGTGAAGTCTAGCAGCTGGTTGATTTGGCCACTGTCTACATCAAGGAGTTGGCATGCACCATTAAACTGCGCTTTGTTCGTTCATTTTAGGTAGGCTGGATGTAAGATTGCCTACCCCCCACGGTCGTACAGCATGCAGGCTTTGCCGTAATGGGCTTCTAAAGCAGCTGCTTGATCCCTAGCATGCAGCATACCTCAAGGGTTTAGCAAGCAGATGTTGCCGCCGGGTTGACCAAACAGTTTTGCTGCTTTTGTTCACGATGACATCGAATTCTGCTATGTATCTTTGCAGGCGAATGAGTAATCCGGTCACAGCCCAACCTCAACCTCAAGGTGGTTATCCTCCACCTGCCCAGGGTGGCTATCCACCTGCTCAGGGAGGCTATCCACCTTTTCAAGGAGGCTATGCACCACCTCCTCAGGGCGGATACCCACCCCCTCAAGGAGGCTATGCTCCACCACCACAAGGAGGCTATGCTCCACCACCGCAAGGAGGATACGCTCCACCGCCTCAAGGAGGCTATGCTCCACCACCACAGGGATTCGTCCAGCAGCAGCAGGGCTATGCTCCAGGTGCTTATCCACCTCCGGGAGCCGGAGGTGAGAATGTCTGCCAAGTCCCCTTGCCGAGCTGTTGCCAGTTTGTTCTGTCGTGCTGGTTCGTCTTCTTTTAGCCGGCCTGCTACAAAGCAGCATCTGAGTGCTGGCGCTTGTTGGCATTTTCTCTCGGTCTCATTCCATTGCTAGCGATGTAGTTAGCTGCAGCATGGTCTGCAGATGGGTGAGGGACTGTGTGGATATTTGTGCGAAAGGCTGCTGTGCTGAGTTTGGCTCATGCAGCCCCATCCCGAGTACTGAATTTATTTTCCCACAGTCCATAGGGCCACGAGTTGGCTAAGCTGCTTCTCTATGGCTGCTAGCACGTGGCAAGCAGCAGCTGCAGTAGCAGCAGCTGCATCTGCAGTGGCGGCAGCAGCAGCATCTGATAGGCTGGCATGTCTTGCGGACTTTGCAGCAGCTGCACCTCAAGCTGCACAATGGATGGTCAAGCCCATCATCCCTGGCTGCCCACCGGGCCTCGAGTACCTGACTCAGGTCGACCAGTTACTCGTTCACCAGCAAATCGAGCTGCTTGAAGGTAAGCATGTTGCTGTCTTATCGCTGTACAGTCCTACAACGGCCTGCATTTAATGTCAAGTCGGGTGATGTCAGATAGCTTGGCCATGTAACGGTTTCAAGCAGTGTACTGCTGCTACGAATAATCGAAATCAAGTAAATCCCCAGTAATCACCTAATTACGCAAAAAACCAACCGGAACGGATGCCGAAGATGGACTTTCGTGCAAGTACTAATTTATACCGTCAATACGATTTGCCCAAAACATGTTCAGTACACTGTGTTCATTTACTCCAATTAAAATTGCCTGCAAAGACGTTAAACACTACAGCAATCCACTGCACATCAACGAGAAATCTAAAGGAAAGGGGCTTTACGAAGCTCCATTTTGGATGAAACAATTAATTCTGCTGTCGTTCACGTGTAACCACCTTTTAATTTCGTACCGTTGCGTTTTGATGCTATAGACTACAGTTGCCCGGGCAGATGCAGCATCCGCCACGATCCACTACTATGCACAGTGATCCACGGCTGTGGACAAACTAGGATACTTGAATGTTATTCAAAACATGGATGTTAAAAATCGCAATACAATGTCAGACTGAACAAACCTCTGAGAATCACAACACATCCGATCCCTATCCAAGATTAGAAGCTGTCTCCCACAGTGGCTTTAAATTTTTTTAACTAGCTTTCTAGTTCTGTCTCGGCTTGATTATGGTAATTCTCTTTTGGCTGGGCTGCCAAAGAAAGCTATTCTGCCACTACAGCGGACTATGAATATGGCTGCAAGGCTAGTCTTCAAGTCCCAGTGGTTTGAGCACGTGTCTCCTTTGCTGAAAGAGCTAGGATGGTTGCCGGTTGAGCAAGGGATACAGAGCAAAGTTCTTATGCTGGCCCACAAGGCCTGCCACGTCTTGGCTCCTTCATACCTAGCTGAACTGCTGCATCAGTTTCAGCCTGTTCGCGCCCTCAGGTCCTGTGTCGACAATAAATTAGCTGTCCCATTCCTCTGCTTAAAGACAGTCGGCGACAGAAGCTTTAGCTCTGCAGGTCCTGACTGTGGAACTCGCTTCCACAATTCTTACGCAACGACAACTACTCTCCTACTGCCGACTATGGCACATCCTTTTCAGCGGTCCTAAGCTGCTACTTCTATGCTACTCACTGCCTCAACTGCTCTCCTGACTCTGCTATGCTTCCCACTTTCTCTCTGTTGCATGAGACGAAGTCTGTTGGCTACCGAATGCGTACCGAAAGCCGCTTAGGCTGTGAGTGTACAATACAAAACTCTCCTGGGTAACACCCACATGGTCTTTATGACTTTGTGGAGTTACAGACGGAGATACATTACATACATACAACACAAAAGAGCATGCAACATGAAAGCTAATTACACAGGACATTTAACAACTCTATTTATGTATCCTATATATTGCACGAGCTCGGTTATTATCATATATCTGCTCCAATATCGCGCTGGTAACAGAGTAGCTGCCTTGGATTCAAATATACTGTGTTGGAGGTGTGGATGGCCAATAGGCTTCTGGATGTCCTACTGGTTGGCTGCTTTGCTTCACGGTCTACTCGATTATTCTCAACCAGCAGCAGGCCAACGGGCTTGCTCATCTCTAGTAGCTTTCTGGGATGCCGGTGATGCATTGCATTGAAATGCATTTGAGTGCGATCAGACATCGCTGCCGGGCCTCATAACAGTATCCACCAGTGAAAGGAATAATAGCGACCTCACTGCATCTATTGTCCAGATTTGTTAATTGCTTTTATTACACTTTCTAGAGCTTACATGCTTATTGATCTGCCAACAATGTGCCATGAATTAGATGTGGCTAGATCAATGCTCTGGACTGGATTGGCTGGCTGTTGCAGCCCACAAACCCTGCTACCACACTTTCACTTCTCCTGCCAGCTCCTTCGGGGCGAGTTGATGTAGTCAGCTCGTGCAGCTCATTTTGGATGACATGCCGATCAGCCAGCTACTTGACCATGCATTTCTATTGGTGACTTGCCAATCGGCATGCTCCATGCTGGCTGCTCATTGACCTGCTATGGCCGACTGCTATGGCGATCGGCTCATCGAGTCGCATGTAGACTTCTGCCAGTCCACTATGCAGCCGGCACTTAAATTTCTGCATTTGGCAGAGGTGGCTCTCTGTTGGGATGGTTCTTTTTGATCTATGTAGTAGGCTGATGACTCTGGCAACCCGGTCAGTAAAGTCTCTACGACTGTGGCTCTTACACTCCGGTGTAGATGTGGTGGCAGGCAGCTGGAGAGCAGAGCACAAATAAGAGCTTGTTGTTAGTCGAACTTTCTCTTGAATAGCTGAGACAATACTTTCAAAAGTGGTATTGTGTGCATTTAATGGGTTATTTTGTTGAGGGATAAAGGGTATCCAGAATGCAGTGCACACACAATGCACAGCCCTTACAGTACTTGACCAGGTACACGTTTGTGGAGGAGGTTATCAGTTTAGTGTCAAGATGGCGAATGTATTGTTTTGGGTGGTATGTCCGAATTTCAACCTAACCAGGATTACAGAAGACCAGCAAAAGTGGCATAACGGACTGTAAAGACACGTCTCTCGTTCACATGTATGCCGGTTGCTTAAGCTTCTGGTGTTCTTATAGCAGTTTCGTTATGACTTCGCTAACCTGTCCCCACATCGGCTACCGGCTAACTGAAACCGTTTTCATGCAGATCTGTCTTTTTTTGCTCAGTGTTCACGAACTGGGAGTCGTGCAATCGCTATGCCATCAAGAACACACTGGGACAGCAAGTGTATTTTGCTGCAGAAGAGTCTGACGCCTGCCATCGCCAGTGCTGTGGGGCCAATCGCGGCTTCACCATGCACATAACTGACAACCTGGGCCAGGTACTCTGAGCATTAGCAGAGTGGCTGTAAACTCCTTGCTTTGCTGGTCGTTGTACCACTGCTGCTAGAGCTGAAACTGCTAGTGCTGTAGCTGCTGATGCTGCTTGATGTCCCCAACTTACTGACGTGCTTCGTTCAGCCGGCTGGTGTTGATGCTGTTCTGTCAGCAACGTCTCACTGCCACGTGATATCAGCAAGAAGTGGCCACTGAGCCCACAAGAAGCCGGAAATGGTATTTGGTGGTCAGATGAATGAGGATCCGTTGGGGCTTAGTAATCATCATTTGGTTCACTAGGCCCTAACTTGGGCTTGGGTCACTGATAAAAAAGAGGGCTTGGGTCCACGTGTGCCCTATGAACTGCTCAGGTCCTACTTACCTACTGGCACTTCTCTCTTACCCATGCCCAACCTACTCTCTGCCTCTCCTTGCCACCAGTGCAGCTGACTGCCGTGAGCCTGATGGTTCTTCCTTTGCCCCACTAGCCGTGCACCTGGCAGGTCTTTATCGACCTGCCTAAAGGCTATTCTGGGCATGGCCGGTTTAATCTGCCCCTTCGAAAGGATGTTAGAAATGTGGTTGGCTCTGAGATTCCTGTCTTGAGATTGAAGCCATTCGATGTTTGTTCGTGGGGGGTACATTACATATTTCAGAGAGGGTTCCATCTAGGGTTCAGACAGCTTCGTTTACCATTGCTGTCATCTTCTGTCTGGTCCCTAAGCTGCCACCAGGCAGAATGCCTCTAGGCCCATGGAAAGGTGCATTCAATTTAAACAATTTCGCTGATATCAGGAGCCCTCTTAAAGCATGCTGCTACTCGCTGCTTGGGGACATCTCCCGTGTAATAACATTCTATGGAGTATGTTGGCAAATTTTCCTGAATATTACTTAAAACCTAGCAGTAGTTCCTGAAATTAGTACTGTATTTAAAAGGACCAGCCAATAGCTAATGTTGCTTATTTATCGCGGAGAAAGAACTTTATTAATGTGGAATTGATTTAGAATTCTTCAAGTTTTGATGACTGAAGCAACTAACAAGCTATTATGTTCGATGACTTTGCAGCACTTACCAAACTTTGCCAGGGTCAGCCAATCCTTGTTGGCTAAGGGCATATCAGGTGGTTTTCCACCAGGCATACCCTTATGGGTCGGTCCACAGTCCAGGTCTAGGCACTAGGATAGATTACTTCGTTCAGTGTCTGCAATTATGAGTGCTGTTATGCACTGGCCAATTGATCTGCTTCCTTTTGAGCATTTTCTCAGCAACCTTTGTGGAGTGTTCACAGGCCTAGTCCTTTTTTGGGTGTTCTACAAATGCATTCTTCAACAATATGTATTCTCATTGCGAAAATGCATGCAATTTACACCAAGTCCTGGGTGTTAGCAGGTCCCACTACAGGCATGGGTGGAACCTCGCTGAACAATATCATGATCGCGTTACTCCCCGAGAACATCTGTCGTACCACAGTGCTGTCCCTAATCACAGCGTTGCTGGTGCAGTGCTTCTGCAGGAGCTTCCGGTTGCTCTGTGGCATGCTATGAGCATTCGAGGGGGAACGTTCGTTTGCTGGGTACCAAGAATGTGTGCTCCCAGTGAACAGGAGCACGGCTGCTGTTCTCTGCCCTCCAACCAGTTGGTTGTTCAAACATTATTTTCGTGGTTTGCAGCCTTCTCGAGAGCATCCTCAAGTGTTGTCTGAGATGATGGCCGGGGTCCCATCAGTCGCCGACAACATCCGGCTGTAGCATGGCAGCTCTAGTCTCAATGCTCCCTCGTATGCCTGGTATGCCTATGGAGGGAGGTGGCAAGGCATCTGGATTTTTACTGGCATGGCATTGACAGAGTGCATGCGGAGACTCATGACTAGTACCAAGGTGCCCGGTGTTTGTAAAACATATAGGTGCAAGTGACTTTTTTGAAGCATGGAAGCTCGACGATGGGGCATATTTGATATTTTGATAGTTCACTGTGTTCAAACGATAGCACAGCTGGCATAGTTAGTTTCTGAAATCCTTGCAAGGGACTGCTGCATAAGTCCAGCATGCCTCTATTCCATCACGAGCTACACTTTTAAGTCGACCTGCTGTTTCCTTTGTACACTTCTGCTGTCGAGCTTAATTAAGCTGTATGGTGCTTCAGCATATAAGCACAAATAATCTGCCTGACTGGCTAGTCTTGCTCTCGGAAATGGCAGACAACTGGCCGTCGGTGAGCAGCTGCTGGTTGCAGCTCCACAACCAGCAAGAAGTAATGGAAACCTCACCTCTTCCAGCCCATAATATTGAGGCAACCCACTGTAATCCCAAGGGACAAATCACTATTTAGTGCTTCGCAGCAGATTTCCGGAGCAGCTGCCAGCCAGTCGGCCCTCTCGGTTTCCACTCGGCATGCTCATTGTGTTTCTGGGATGCTGGGAGATGGGGCACGTGCACTGCTGCTCCCTGGCCGAAGGCATGCCTGGCTTGCCGCTGCATTTGACAGTGTGCACGGAACGTCCCCGCCATGCTATTGCTCGGATTGGCTGCCGGCATTTGAGAATTTGAGATTGTTCGATTTACCCATGGAAGAGCTTGCTTGCGACTTGACAGGAAGTCGTGCGTGTCAACCGAGAGTTCAAGTGCTGCGCCGGCTGCAACTGGTGCGCCAACTCCGACTGCTGTGCCATGACCGTGGCCGTGGAGGCGCCCGTTGGCCAGGTCGTCGGCTACGTGCGCCAGATGTAAGCAGCTGTGTGAATCAGCACGTCTTTAAGCGGTGCTCACAAAGCAGGCTAGCAGCAGCTTTCGCGAACCTGTGCCACTTGTGCAACCTACTTGACCTTGGGGTTAAGGGGGTCCTTTTAAGTTGCGTTTACACGGCAAACTATCCCACATATTTTGGACATATTTTCATGAAATTTGGGCAACGAAGAATCATACGTCACAACATTTCGGGGAGGAGCCAAGTCTGCAGACTCATCGGGAGTATCGGTCTTAACTTTTTGGCTGCTTTTTGGTCCAGCCGACCAACTAAAACCCCGGTCTCCTCACATACTCCAAACTGCCAAAATAAAAATGGCTGAAGTTCGTAGGCTGGAGTATATTAAGGCAGTCGGAGCAAGACCGTGCATATGGGATGCTTATGCATTGTAACCAATACTTCAGCCTTTTCTACACAGAATACCCCGGACGTCTGTTTATCAAATCCACCAACAAACCGTAAGGGCATACATTACTTTGTACTACTCCCTTTCCCAAAAACAGCTTTTTCTAAAATGCTTACCCCTGTTATGTATATTCTCCTCTTCTACTCTACTATGCTGACTGAAGTGGCAAACTCAACTTCTGCTGATGTTGGCTTGGCGTCTTCCTGGGAAACCTTCTTTAATACCAGCCTCATCGATTAGCGAACGGGCTGTGAGCTAAATAAGTCGGCCATAAAATCTGTCGCGAGCCACACTAAATCTGTCGCTTAAACGTCCTAGCTAGAAGGATAGTCGGCATCTCTATGGAGGAAAGTCTGCCGTGTAAACATAGCTTAAGACGACCTTTAGGTCGTTGACTGGAGCCCTGTTGCACACGTGAAGCTCCTGGATTGAGATCAAGTTCACTTAGGGCATTGTACAAACGAATTATTTTCTTTTTAATCATACTCGCTTCGTTATAGCAGTGCATGGGAATTTGACGGGATTAGCTGCCACCTGTCTGTCTGGGCACATTGAACCTGCATGGATAAACTAAGATTGGGCTTCAGCTAGCCTGCTAGTGTAGGTGTAGTAACGTTAACCAACAAAATTGGGTTTGCATTCTTTCTTTATTGTGAGACTAGCTACCTCTTTTCCTTCTTTTTTTCGCGTTCAGACCTGCAAGAAAAGCATTTTTGAACGAATGGTAATAGTAATAATAATAAAAAATTTATATAGCGCTCTCAGAGAACTCAATTTCTTTCTAGGCACTTAAGATTTGTTGCAAAGGAAGCACAATCGAAGGATTAGCTTAAACGGCTTCTGACTCCAAATGGGGCCAATGATACACTAGGGTTGCTGACGTAGTCACTGTACGGCAAGCAAATGCCATTCATTCGGAGGTAGATTTCGTCAGGTGGCCTTACAAGGTCGCCTCGACTAGAAGTGTCCATCTAGTGGCCAGGCTGTTTACTGACACGAGTCTTGTTCACTCACTGCAGTGGTCAGCATTTGCCAGTAAACTAGCTCACATAGGCTTGTTAAACTTGCTCAGATCAGCTCGTTGAAGTTAGTAAATCTAGGCAGTACTCAACGCAACTGAAAGATTATACACTCGTGAATTGCAAATGATGAGATCATGTAAACCGCAAAATGGAGCCATGTATAAGTGCACAGCAAGCTAGGTCCTGATCGATTCATCAACTTTGGCCTTTCCTTGCATACAGGCACAGACTTTAGAAAAGTTTCGGAGGCTGGGGAAGCATTAGATCAGTGGTTCTCAACCTTCCTACTAATGCCTCTACCCATAAATACTGTTCCTTTTGCTGTGGCGACCCCCAACCATCACATTATTGTGCGCGAAATTTGGAAATGCCTGTTTTCCGATGGGGTCATGGCGAACCCTGTAAAAGGTTCGTTTGGCCCCCAAAGGGGTCGTGACCCTCAGGTTTGAGAACCATTGCTTTAGATGGTCTAAGGGAAGTATGCCGAATGGGCTTCAAGTTTTAAAGAGCGTGGAATATCAGAGGGCAGAGAAAAATCCAGCGCAGGTCTTAGTGGATTGATAAACATAGCAGAGATGGGAGATTTAGCACACAGTAGAGTGGCAGGCACAGGTCAATGCTGGAATTCTGAATGGCGACTTCAGCAAGATGCTGATCGTCGTTGCAGCCTCAGCAGCAATGCTTGGCGAGTTTTTGGTCTAAAATAAATTAAATACTAGCTGATTTAACAGCCTCTTTTTGTATAGCGACAGAGGAGCCTTTACGGCTATCACCACTGCTTGCAGTGGCGATAAAGGATCGCCCACCGCAGGATTCGAACTCACGACCTCGGGGCCGAGGTCGTGAAAACCAACCGCCTTACCTAGTGAACCATTACGGTCTACAGGGATCCGCCCGGCAAATTGCTTGCAATTGATAGTCATTCATTCACATGTATTATCATTCACAAGTGACATTCACATGGCATTCGCACGAGTACGTCATTCACACGAGCACTTCATTCGCACGATTTGTGCATGAGGCATTTCCTGACTGGCTTGTGCCAAAGCAACTGCGCTAGGCCTTGCCAACGATCTCCATTACATTGCAGGCAGAGCTGCTGTGCTCCAAAGTATGTTATTATGGATGCTCAGCAGTCCGTGGTCCTGCAAATCGAAGGTCCAGTGATTATCTGCCAGGGTCCCTGCTGCACGAACGATCAGGATTTCATGGTAAGTGAACAGTTGCATTTCATGGCCAATGGACCCACTTTGGCAGCTGCTATCACATTTCTGTCTGCTTGGGGCAACTTCCTTCTTTATAGCCGGCGAGCAATGTCCGTTTGGTAGTCTTCTTTGAGCTGCCAGACAAGTGTTCTGCATCGTGTCTTTGAAGAAGTCTCATACAGTAAAAGCTGAGCCGGCTTGTGCGAGAGCTTGTGCCTGCCTCTACTTAGTGGTTAGCTTGCCGAGAATATTACTTTTGCATGATGCCGTGTAGTCAATGGAGCCAGTTGCTGTTGTGAGCATTTGCCATTACTTGGCAGAGAGGGCACGCTCTTTCCAGATATCTGAAAGTCGCAGATGGCACTTGCAATTCAATTTGCCCTGTTTACCCGATGCAATCATATTGTTAATGCTCTGGGCACTGAGGGATTGCCGTAATAAAACGTCCTAAAATGATACAGATCGGGATTGGCTTGTGTGCACTCTCTCAGTACCACTAATGCCAACAACTGATATGGATTGAAAGCTTGACCGGTGTCACGGTTTCGTGAGAGCAAGGTATGCAAAATAATATTTAAAGGTTAACTGATTCCACAGCCTCGTGTATTTAGAAGCAGAATAGTCTTAGTGGCTATCGCCCGTTTGCAGTAAGCAATAAAGAATTGTCTGCTGCAGGACTCGAACCCATCCATGATCAGGGAGGTGAAGTGCAAGCTCTTCTTCCATAGGCCAAGACAATGAGATCAAATTTCATGTGTAGATGTGGTGCTATGGCTTGAGAACTTTAGAACTCTTACAAAGTCGGGCCTGTACGATTTGGGTTATGTTCAGATCGTGATGATTGGTCACTCATAAGGAGTCTTGGTATCACAGGAAGACAGAGTGGCCTGGTTTGTTTTGTGTCGAGCCTTTTGTGGAACAAGCAGCATAACATCGTCAGTCACCGACTGCTTATCAGTGCTCATTTGTGGCATCTGGCCATGATTGTGCTGTCACATATCATGAGCACCTCTGCATTATGATGAAGGTACTTGGTACCAAAAGCTGAGATTTCGCCTCTAACACTGAATTGCTCTGTAGCAAGTCTGACGGCTAGTTTTTGTTATAGTAATAAGAGGGCGTTCTCAATGTCAGGCTGCAAACTCGAAGTTTATTAGCCTCTGCATGCATCGGTTGATGACGTCGCAATGCGAACGGCACAGTCGCTGTCGTTGTGCTAGGAGGTCGTGAAGCTGAGCCTCCCAAGTGCTTGGTTGCTTATGCTCATCTCCCCCTCTATTACAACCGTATCCCTGACAGTCACGCCCGCTATCTCTGCCCCCCTGACTAGAACTTTATCCCCATTGTCATGCTAGCCATCACTGGTTGCTCCATATTATAGGGTGCATGCAAATTATCTATCGCATTTTTGTTTGGTAATTGCCAACGTTTACCAAGCGTTTATACTTTTTCTAATAGCTTGATCCCAACCATTACTGAGCTCGGTAGGTGGCTCACCTTCTTGTTTTTGACATAGTCATAACTTAAATATAGACCTGCTTTTGCCATCAACCCTTCGTACAGACCAGGGATTGGCAAATTTTTCGGATCGCTAGGCTGTTTCAGGAGGTCAAGAAGGCATGCTAGGCCGGAAGAAACCAAGCCCACTCCGTCAAGCCGGTATTGTGGGCATGGTCAGGCAAACAAACAAACAATCGCAACCGACATGCACAAAGCAATTGTAAGGGCAGGCATTTATTATCCCTCCCCGGTCAGGGCTTCTGTTTCATACAAGCTCCTGATGCAATCTGTAAAAACAACACGGGCCACAGCTTAACCTGAAACCAGTAGTAATGAAGGTGAACGAAAGCGACATTTCATTTATGCCGGATCCAACAATAAATAACTAGGGGGCATAATCATACTGATAATAATACTGTATTATAGCACCTCATAGCACCCAATTTCTTTCTAGGCATTTCGCATTTGCTGCTACGGAAGCCCGATCGAATGGTTAGTGGTAGCATGCTCAATTACAACAAGTATAGCAGGATTAGTGGCAGCATGCATAGTGTCAGCACTCATGTGCACACAATCACATGGACCAACTAAATACTGTGATAAATAGATGCGTTTGAGCTTCTTTTTAAATGTGGTCGAAACAGGTATTGTCGTGAAGCCTGTCGGTAGAGAGTTCCAGGCTTGGAGCATACGAACTTTCTACCGATAAGATATGGATATGGTCTCAAAAAGGATTTGAGGTTCGTACCAGGTGTAGGTAAACGGTTAGACTCCGATAAGGGATGGTCTGATGCTTAACCTGGTGGAAGAGTAGATCTGATAGGTAGGCTGGAGCCATAGAATAAGGGGCCTAAAAGTGAGTAACAGAACCTTGAAGTCAATACCCTGCTTGACTGGAAGCCAATTTGAATCGATGGGAAGTGGTGTGATCTGGCAACTGCTCACGTAGAGGCTCGCGACAGACATGCCTAGCTGCAGAGTTTTACAACAGCTGTAAGCCCTTGATTGCACATGCCACTAGACCAGCAAGCAGTGGGTTATATAAGTCAAGACGGGATGTCACGAATGCATGGACCAACTTAGACGTGGTATCCCTGTCTAAACAAGCTAGAATTCTAGCAATGTTATGTAGCTGAAAGTAGGCAGTCATGACTGTGGAGTTGATGTGGTCGTCTGATGAAAGGTCGCTTTGGAATAGGCCGCCTAGATTTCACGTAGATTGTGCAGGAGACATGCAGGTAGAGCCGATTTTGAACGTTACATTTTCCAATTTCTAAATCGCGCTTGGTCTTCCCATTAATTAGTAATTTGGTTTATCATCATTAGGCTGGAGTTGATTGCTAGCCAGGCCATACCTGGCCTGCCGGAGTTCGCCGACCTCTGTAGAGGCATTTTATTTATTTGTGCATTCTGTTAATTTATAGGCACAGCTTAGCGTAATGCATATACACAGATTGTAATTGACTATAAGGTTGTGCTAGCGGCTGTCAACTCAATAGTACGGTGCTTGTGCTGCACTACTCAGGTTCTGGTTTCGTGTAGCAGCAAATCCCGCACTGCCTACTGTAAGTGGGTGAATGCAGCAAATGCTCCTTTGCTTTATGCTGCTATGTGACTTAAGGTGATGAATCAGCCAATCTTACTTGATTATTATCCACGAAGCCTACTCCCGAAATAAATTACTTTATCAAAAGGAAGTCAGGCTTAGCATCTACTGCCTCTCATGTCGTTGATAATTTTAATTTATCCGAAGTGTGTTAAACAGATTATTGTTGGCTGAAATACCATTGTATTGCAGTGAAGCTGGTCTATGTGACTACTGGGCTTGCAGATTATTTTTTAGCAGCCTCTGTTGTTGGTTAGTTGGTGGCAGGTCGTCTTTTCATTGTGAGGCTTTCTTGCAGCGGTTAGCTCTAGTGTGCTGTGCATGTTTCCCTGCAGCTCTATTCAGCTGACAAGGCTCATCAAGTTGGCAAGATAAGCAAGCAGTGGTCCGGATTCGCACAGGAAATGTTCACGACTGCCGATAACTTTGGGATATCCTGTAAGTGTTTAGATTTCTTGATACAGAAATGTCAATCGTACCCACCAGATGACTTTTGGACTCTTATTTTCCTACCTATTTTGAGCAGAGACGTTTTATTTTACGTGTCATTTTAATGTGTGACAAACTGAGATAGTTATCTTTCTAGGGTTGGGCAACTCTGAGTTAGCCTCCAGCCTCAGCTGAACCAGTGAATAGCTCGTCAATCTCTTTCAGTTCCCTGAAATTCCACGACCTAATTATTAACTTATTAGCCAGGCTTTGCATTACACTCCCTGCTCTCCCGACTCAAGTCTTTTAGCCGGGTCTCTAACCAACCTTCCGTATGTCCTTCAGAGACAGTGCCTTCAGTTTCGTTACTTCCAAAGCCTGAAACTCTCTATCTTCTTTCAGCATTGCTGCTCATAACTTGACGACGTTTCAAAAAAAGCTAGCACAAATATTCCGTACAGAATTTGCTCTATTCGTGTGAATTGGTCCTTGGATGCTTATGCTTGTCGCAATTAGTCATGTGATCATTAATTCATTGAATGCTCTCTTTTCAGCATGCTTAAAATGTGTCAATAATTTGTAGTTCTGTAAAAGTGCTTTATGCATATTTATGATTGTTGTAATTAGTATTCCTATAAGTTAGATCATTCAAATGTTTAGCTTTTGTCTCTTATCCAATGGTAAACCTCCATAGTTTGCTAGTTTGTGGTGTCCCAAGTCGCCATAATTTTTGGAGTAATTGTGACACCAGATTTAAGTTCCTAGATTAAATTTGTATCTGACTTCCACATAGTTTATCATCCTTAAAATATGTGATGTGATTTTTACTCAGCCTTCTGAGAGATCATCTTGGAATAACCGTAATGGACTTCCGGTCAAAAAGCAGAAAAAAGCCTAAAATTTTGTTTTATTCTGTTTTTTTTTTTTTTTTTTTTTTTTTAGAATTTCGAGCCCAGCCGAGGCACTGCTACTTAGTTGCATAGATGGGCTGCTGTCGGGCTCCCTTTTCTTTTTAGGACGCTTTGGTGGCTCCTTTTTCTTTATTCTTTTTTCCTTTTTCTTTATTCTTCGAAGGTGACGAATCTCAGGATTCGTGGCTACCGGGCTTACGTGCAATGCCATTGAAACATGTGGTTTAACTGCTGATCCTGCCACTCTTTTTCACGCGTCCTCTTTTCCTTCGTTCCTTGCGTTGTAGCCTATTCTCCTAGTTATGCAGTGCTTCTCAGTTTACTTTGCCGTGTAAGGCGACGTGCTGCTTGCCGTTGCCAGCCAACTGTCCCGGTGCGAATGGCTTGAAAAGGATTTTCATGAAAAATGTTCAAGTGAGCGTGCGTGGTTGTAACTGCTCGGTCCTATTAGCTTTGTAGTGCTACCTGCTGTGAAACCTAGCATCTTGCTACAGCTTTTATATTCTGAAAAGAATGGTGCACGATTTTTCTATTTATGGTGGGCAGAAACAGGCGAAACTGTTCGTTATCTAGCTGTCTGTATGCGAGACTGTGCAGCTGCAGACAACATCCTAGAGCTCTATAAGTAAGCTTATTCTGTGCAATGACAAAGGCTGCCCGGAGCCTTCGGAGATTTGTGATTCGAGGTTTTGGATATATTTGCTATTGAATCTAGGCCTAGGCAGGGCGTCAACATACTCCGATCATCTCCCACGAGGCGAAGTAGTAATGTTATGCCGGAGTGAAGCAGTAGCTTCATGTTCACCTTGTTGCCTTGGTCTCGTTTAATATACAGTCAGCTTATTAGCCACTGCCCAGTAGATTCTCTGGCACACAGATTCCTTACTTTTAGCATACGTTGATGATATGAACTTATGCATTAAGATACCGTGAAGTGGCTAGACATTTCGTCGCTGCCCCTTTACTGTACCAATGTTCGTCGCGATTCATTATGATATTTTGATTTGCTTTTTAGTCCCTATGGATCTTGATGTCAAAATTAAAGCGGTCATCCTTGGTGCACTGTTCCTTATTGTAAGCATGGCATTCTCTTTTGAAAAGCATTCGGCTGGTTTTCGCCATGATCTACGTTTCATAAGCTGCTGAGCCTTCGCTTTACCCACCGACAGAAAGAGGTCTCAATGAGCTGCTGTAAAACATCAGCTTTGTATACTTGTAGGACTTCATGTATTTCGAAGTGAAGAAGAAAGATGATTAGTGAAAGCTGCAATGAGGAACATTATGTTTTCGAACCCAAAGTGTCTGAATAACGCTTTCCTTTTTTTTCCGAATAGTATCAAGTCACCTTGCCGAATCCCTGCTTGCCTATAGCCATGTTATCCCAGGACGTGGGATCCGCTTCCTTAGTATGATTCATCGTCCCTGCTGCACGAGCTCGTTGGTGATCATTCGCAGCATTCTAGCATTCTGACATTTCAGTACCTTCATTTGATATTGCACAGCGTTCTTGCAACGCTTGTGGGTGAACGTATGCCAGCCTGGATATCACAGCACTCACCCATGCATTCAGTCATGAAAGTGGACGCTTCCTATCAGTGAGCTTGTGTGTGTGCGCGTAAAGCTTCTGTAATAAAGGCCCCTTTGAAGAACTGTATCACTCGAATGGTGGTTGTATCCATTTCTCTTATTGTAGTCAGCTTGCTCCTACGATGAGAATCGTTAGTAGTGCCGTACGGTGATGGATATGCTGATAAGAGTATGGTATGCTGATATCGGTGTTGGCACAGAGTTTATACTTCATACTTGTGCTGCAGTGTTTGTGCTTTAGCTGCTATGTTTTTAAGTAGCCTTTTTGGTCGGTCGGATGCCATTTTGCTCTTTTTATGCGGTTAGCAGCTGATCATGGTTTTGGATGCCCGGAGCCTCGTACGAGTCGCATCTTTGAAAAATCCCAGCATTCCAACAGTACTCAGCACCCTCTCTTCTCACTCCATCTCGATGCCCATCTTCTTGCCCATAGCACCCGGCTAGCTATATCTCGACGCTTCTTGTCTCAAATTCTAAGAAGCCCCCAAGACCCTATTTCCTACTGTCCTCATTCGGATATCCTATATCGGATATGATATATATATATATATATATATATATTTATTTATATATATATATTACATTCTTTGCAAGCCACCGTGGAAGACAGTTCCTAATAATATATAGGTATCGCACCTGATGGCCAGCTGTACACACGAACGCACGCGAACACACACGTATATATATATGTAATGTATATAGTATATAAATATAATATATATATATATATTTCATATATTGGGATCAGACGTGATGGCTAGCTATATATATATATATATATATATATATATATATATATATATATATATATATATATATATATATATATATATATATATATATATATATATATATATATATATATATATAGCTTGCTAAAAATTCTTTGAAGAATAAGAATCATATATTTGATAAAGCGCCCTCAGAGAACTTCATCTCTTTGTAGGTGCTTTACATTTGCTGCAAATGATGCACGATCGAACGGTTAGTGGTAGCGTGCTCAATACAAATTTAAATACAAAAATAAAATTATTAGGGATGACATGGATATGGTCAGCATGCAAGTATGGTTAGTGACAGCATGCATAGGGTCAGCATATATAAACACATCAAGATCGCATCACAGAGACCCACTAAATACTGTGTTTCGCATTGCCCCCTCAGGGAACTGAATTTTTTTTAAGTTGCTTAACAGATGCTGTATAGAAAGCATTACCAAATTATTGGTGATAACATCCACAAGTAGCAAGCACAATGTAATCTGGCAAGCAGGCATGGAGGACTATAGTGCCACAATGCCGAGGCAGTGCAAAACAACAAAAGCACTCCACTTTCACTCTGGGTAGCTATTGATTCAGTAGAGTCGTCACTAGCTTCCAGTCGAAAAATGCATCCAGTTCAAGGCTTTTTTTTGTTGAAAAACTTGTCTCGAAACAAATGAGTAACCCTGTAACGAGGCTAAAGCTGACATGCAGTCTTGAACCAACAGGATAGAAGAGATTGACAAGATTGACTACCTGCTATTGGACCCCAGTTAGCTTATATCCGCGTTTAGGCATTTGCAAGAATAAGTTGATGTGCTCAACTTATCGAAAAGGTGTGAACATGCCTAGCTGGCTTGGTCTAGTGGTTTAAGTGCTCGCCCCGACCAAGGTCTGACTGAGGTCGTGGGCTCGAGCCCGGAGGCATATGTGAAGCGCCTGAATATAGATTAAGTTCTCTTGGGCGCTGTATAAATGAGTTATATATATATGTCATCTTTTTTGCGGATAATTAACTTCAAACTAATAATAATAATCGCTATAGTATCTATGAGTTACACTTTCAGCAAGCATAAGAAAATCAATGAAGGTTCACATGCGTACCGGTGGAGTTGTATTTTTTTCATTTCCCTTCAAGTTAGATGATGTGGCAATGTCAGCAGGTTTTAGTTGCAAAACTTAAAAGCATTGATATCGACTGGCACTGCTTCCAAAAGATTTGATGGTGAGGAGAGGCACAGCTAACAAACCCTGGCCAGAGAGCCAGGCAGTAAGGTGGAAAGTAATCTTGTTACCTATGAACGATGTGATTGTATGGCTTACGGCCTGGCCATTATATCTAGCCTGACCACACTCACTATTGGACAAACGGTCTGAAAGTTGGCGAGTCAGAGTGCTGAGCACGAGCCGCTGTAAGCCGGTAGCACCTGCCTCGTCAGCCGTAATACACAGACTAGTGCTAGAGGCGTAAAGAAACTTCAATAATCCGTACCGCACAGCTGGTCCCAAGAGACCTGAGCACCAAGTACTTGCCTAGCCGATGGCGAAGCCGAGGTTAATCTTCCGATGACAGGGACAGCAGAGGAGCTGATTGCTTTACAGCCACACGCATTGGGGTGCACAGGTAGCTATGCCCAGCTAAGATAGTACGGTATAGTAATAGACTCAAAGGAAGAAGCCACCTGTCGGTGCTAAGTTGGCCATGTATGATAATAGGAATAAGAATAATACATTTGATAAAGTGCCCTCAGAGAACTTAATCTCTTTCTAGTCACTTTACAATTGTTGCAAAGGAAGCCTAAATGCAAGGGAGTAGCAAGGATTTGGGTGTAATAAGCTTAATCTCCACCTCGAGGGTCGAATGTTAAAATCTCTTTTCTAGATCCCTTCAAATAAGCTCTTTAGCTCCTCTTTTAACCGTTCATGTTAGCTACTTGAGAACTGTACAGGATAGAGCAAAACTAAACGGTTTTAATAGTTCATGTGGGCTTGTGAGCTAAAAGTGACTATCGGACTTACGACGCTCAAATAATACACACAAGCGAGCCATCTAAAGTGGACGATACCATGCATAATGTATTGGGATATCTGAAAAAACGCCGGCCAATCGACTTTTATCCCTTAGTGATGAATCGGATTTCTTCATTTAGGGCTGCACATGACCTTCTAGGGCAACATATCGCCTGTGTACACTTCTATTTGGCTTTGAGAGTTCGTTAACAAGTTCACTTGTTAAAGTATCTATAGAGTACTTGGCCGAAAGTGCATCGGTGAGTGAGACGAGTGTCCTCAGAAATGGTATCACTAGGGTAAAAAGTCAGCACACTGCGTCTCCTGTAAAAAAGCTCGTATTGATGAGTCGTTTACTTTGAATCAAGAGTTAATTTGAGGCTTAAAAGGAAAGTACAAGCAAATTCATGAATAGTCAGCGGACCAAAACTATACTTCTCCTTGTTGGCCACTTTAATATCGGCCAGATGGTTGTCTGGCTACTGCCATGCCTTTAAAACCTGTTTAAAATCCTAACATCTTTCAGAAAGCCATATTCATGGTGGCTGAGACTAATATCTTAAGGTTCAATCATGGCGAAACATGATTCTCTAATCCTCGTGAAGGCAAAAGTAACCATGAGAAGCACTAAATTATCAGAATCGACCAAATTATTAAACAGTTCAAGTCAGATAAGAATAATACAACAATCAAAGAATTTAAAATTCCAATGTAAATGTGAGTCAGTTGAGCTGACGACTGTTTTTGCGACATTGCTGAAAATGTGGAAGCAGAGATCATTCGGAAATCCCTACATACTATTTCTCATCAATGCGCAGTTTTCCAAGTTTTAATTTTCAGACTCCTAAGAGATCCATCTACGATGGAGGTACTAATCCTATTGAAAAGAAAACCGGGTGGGGACGTACTAGTACTAAGTTTTCGTCTGGCTTTTACGACAAATCAGAATTGAAGGAAGTTGCTTACTTTCAAGCATACGTAAAGTTCGTAGGAAAAGATTAAGTTCTCTGAGCACCTATAATAATTATTCTTATTTTTAATATATTAAGGTTGGTGTTCAAAAGTTCCAGGAAATTTAAACCTCTGCACAACTGAGCATACACGTAAGTAATCTTCGTTACCCAGATCAAACGACGTCGCTTGACTTTTACTAAATTCGAAATAGTGCAACGAAGATTTTTCGTCTTGTTCGAGCTTTCTCAATTTTTTGACATACAAACCTAATACTTTTCATGCTTGGTCGAAGAGCCCAGGAGAATTGATTCATATAGAGTTGAAAGAGTGCAAGTTTACCTAGCAGAACTTCAACGCCGTAGCATCGATATTTCCACCTTAGACAGGGAATAAATCAGCCTGCTTTAGAACGAAAACAAGATTTACACCATCCATCAACAATAATTTTGAAGTATGTGGAACGCGTTTTCATTCTCCTTGAATACATTATCTTGACCCCAAGCGTCTTTGCCTCTAAAGATTTTGTCCGACGACATTCCATAATTGTATACTGAAGTGGTGAACGTATGAATATCACATTTTGGACTATCTCAATCACAGACACGTCATTAAAATTCTAGATTGGGCGGACAAACTTTGGCTCAATGTTAAAGGTTTGGCATCGATCCATCATTATGTATTTAAAAAAACTTTCAGCTCAGAAAAGTAAGGCTTTTCCTGCTAAAAAATAAAAACCAAACTTTTGCTACTAGGCGAAATGCAATTAAAAGGCTACATCCGAGTTGGCCTAACGTTCCATCCTGCAACTTACTTCGGATGTCTATCTGTCGACGTGTGACGTGAAAGCTTGGTGACTATATTTCCTCTGGTCATCATCAGTGACTCTCCTAGCAACGGCAGGGTCGATGAGATCCCGCCGAAATTGATTGTTAAAGTCCTTGCGGTTGTGAACATACACAGAACCCTGTGCACCAAAGTACACCGACCTATTACGTCTTCTAAATCGGGCTTCATGTCCAGCAGTCTCAGTGGCAGCTTGTAGCGCTTGCTGCGAAAGAAAGCAGATGATACCAACTAATGCGACCAAACGTTTCGAAAAAAGCATTTCAATGCAATGGATCGTTCTGAAACTCCAGGTCTACCCTAGGGCTAAGTGTTAACTCTTGGTGACCTGTTTAAATTATTAACGCACCCACAGGTCTTCATCCAGGAAGTAAGATTGTCGCTCTCCACAACCCGGGTCGTTGGTTCAAATCCTGCTGTCTGTGATATTTTTTTATTGCCCATTGCAAGATAGCTCTTAAGGCTCTTCTGCCACTAGAAAAATGAAGCTATTATGATCTTGGTCGTGGGATCGAGCCATGCTGCTTATTTAAAGCGCCTGGATAGAGATTAAGTTCTCTTAGGGTGCTATAGAAATAAATTATCTATTTTTTAAGTTTCCAACCTGAACTAAAACTGATAACATGCCAACATCGATTGGTACCGTCCAAAGTAGTAGCAGCCATGTCCAGGGGTGGGAATGAATAGGCGTTGTAGATTTTTAGAACATGTTTTACATTAAGATTACATTTCGACTGCACTTCATTCTTAGAATATGTTGCAAATAGCCATGGACTGACGGACAGAGTGCACAAAATGCTCAAAAATATAATTTGTTTGACCACATAAAACTATCCAAGATGATATTGCTTGCGTCTAAGAAAAGAAGGACTCGGCTTCGAGCTAGAATCAGCCGGCTATCTCTGATGTCCCAGGGCGAAATCAAACCGATTGAGCTATCAAGGCTCTAGTGCACTCAAATACATTGCTCAGAGCCAAGGGTTTCAAATTTTTACTTTGGGGCTGGCGTCCAGAGGCCCTGTTTCTGCTCAAAGATTAGGCAAGCAGCTAGGAGTAATATGGTAGGTGCTAAATCCCCCCTGTTCATCGCAGCATTCGTCTGACCGTGCAAATAGGTTTTTATTTGCTTATGCCTACTGAAATTGATTCTACAGCCTATTATCACCTAAAAATTAACATGTTTTTTTCCAGTGAATTTAAAGTCCACAGACATACATTTAGTTCTGTTAGGACGATATACCGACGTTTAATTAATATTATTCTCATCGTTGCCAGACACCCCTCCAACGGCTAAGTGTAAATGTGGCCTAAAATGAGTAGCTACTTTTATCATTCAACATCCCCAATACTAAAAATTTAAAGCCGAAAGATTTCAGATGGCAAGTCAAATTGGTAGAATTGCTTACGTATAAAAGAATGCCAAGGAGACGCTTACTTACAATGTTGAAACTGGTAATCCGTTTGCTGGGCATGGTTTGAATGGCTAAAGAAAGATTGTGGTGCATAGAAATATGCAAGGATTGTGCAGGACAGGATACGATTAGTTCCTCCAGGCATTTACAATCAAGCATTGCTGACGGCACTCATGATCGCTTGGATGCGTGACCAAGCTGCATATTTACCACTTTCTGACCAAGAGTGCATACATGGTCCGAAAACCTATTTGAATTAAGTAAGGGATTTCAGGACTAAGATTTCTGATCATATTGCTGACGTGAGAAATTGAGCTACCTATAAAAAAGCATTTGCTTCTGAGGTCAAGAAGACCTGTTTAAAGTGATCGCGATTGTTATTTGACCGTAGCGCCTAAGAAATTACGTGCCTATGGATATCTAAACGCTTATCGCTTCGGGCTGCTGGGTCTCCCCCGCCAGCGGCTGCCTTAGCTACGCCGGCGGCTAGTAACCTGCACGTTAGTTATGATCGTCAGCAGCTGTTATCGCTTCGTCATCGTAGATCAAATGCATTTCTAGATATTAATGTTGTTGCTAAGATTCATGAATTATGTATTAACAAAAGAAAAGCACCCATAGCCGCTGCGGTGGCCGGAACCGCCAGGTCAGACGCCGCTCGTTGGGCGGGAACTTCAAGCTGAGTACCCCCTCGTTTGGTTTTCCTAGCATTGTCTCGTACCGCTCAGCACGCTCCCCCACATGCGTCACTGTAAATCTCTAACTTAGTGGTCATCAGGCCTGTTGTAACTCCATCGGCCAGACTTAACGCTTGCCTTGGGAATCCTCGCTCAACGTGGAACAGCATTTAGTGGGTCCCTGTGATTCGTCCTTGATGTGCTTATGCGTGCTGACACTGTGCATGCTGCCACTAACCACATTTGCATGCTGACCCTGTGCATGTCACCCCTAACCATATTATTCATTTCGTTTGTTTTTTCAAGCATCATTTCACTCACCATTCACTTGCATTTCACTTTACAGCAAATGTAAAGCGCCTAGAGAGAGATTAAGTTCTCTGAGGGCGCTTTATCAAGTGAATTATTATTATTATTATTAACGGGCAATAAGCCTCTGGTAATAAGCGACCGTATTTCTGAAAATGGTATCAACCTGCTTGCCCTAACTGAAACTTGGCTAAAATCAATAAACTGTCCGACAATAAAAGACGCTACCTCATCTGGTTTCTCGTTCTTTCACACCCCTAGATCGATCAAAACTGGAGGTGAAGTTGCTATTATCGTGCGCTCAAAATTCAACTTCAAGCCATTTGCAGTACCCTCGAAACAGTCTTTTGAATCAATTGTCTTGGTCTCATCCGAATACAAGCTACGGATAGTGGCAGTAGTCTATCGCCCACCAGGTACCAAATCCTCCTTTATCTCAGATTTCTCCAATCTCATTTCGATTCTGTGTGCAAGAGATCAATCCTTCCTCGTTATGGGTGATTTCAACGTTTACTTTGATAACTTATATGACGCTTTCAGCACCGAATTTCGTGCATTGAATGACTCATTGTCTCTTGTGGCTCATGTGCATGGCCCTACTCACATTAAGGGTCACACACTCGACCAGATTTTCTCATACAACTGCACTTTGTCATCACCAATTATCACCAAATCCTGCTTATCCGACCACATGCAGATCTCATTCAATCTACAGTGTGTGCTAACCTCCTCCTCTACAATAACCTGTGAGTCGTGAAACCTCAAGACCCCTGACATCGATGCTGTCCGTGCGAGAATATCTGCTTCACCTCTGCTGCTCAGTCCTCCCTCCGATCTGTCATCACTGGTTGATAGCTACAATACGACACTAGCTGACACGCTCGACGAGTTTGCACCTCTGACAAAGCGCACTGTGCGCCCCCACCCGGACGGCCTATGGTTTAGCACAGACATTAAACTAGCGAGGTCGACTAAGTGAAAGCTTGAAAAAGCATGCAGAAGATCTGGACTGACTGTCCATCGACAGGCATATGAAGACTACTGTATGTCGTACCAATCGATCCTAGCAAAGGCCAAATCTAGCTTCTATAGAAACATTGTTGAATCACAGATGCATAATCCAAAAATGCTGATGTCGACAATAAACCATCTCCTCAACCGCTCCCAGGTTAGCTCCTTACCTGATGATTCTAATGATGATCTAGCCGAACGCTTCTCTTGATTCTTTGTGCAGAGGATAGACAAGATCAGGGAATCCATCCCTGTGATGACAACATCTCCACTAGAAGGCTGTTCCCCGATTCCTGGCTGCACCTCAATGTCTACATTTAAGCAGGTCACTAGTGATCTATTCCTGAAGCTCATATCTCAATCAAAGAAGACAACAAGTCCTCTGGGCCCTATTCCCACTGTCCTGCTCATACGTTGCATTGATCTGCTGCTGCCATGCATAACTAACATAATTAATATGTCATTAGCCTCAGGTCATGTCCCAGCACCTTTCAAAAAAGCTGTAGTCAGGCCACTTCTCAAGAAAGCTACACTTGACCAAGAGAACTTAAGCAACTACCGCCCAGTCTCCCTTCTACCATTTCTAACGAAGACACTGTAACTGGTCGTGGCAGACAAGGTAAACTCATGTATCGAAATCTCACACCTTGCTAGTAAGTTCCAGTCTGGATTTAGAGCTAATCACTCCACAGAGTCAGCATTGCTTCGGGTATACAACGACCTACTTAGGAATGCAGACATGGGTAGAGTGTCTCTGCTTGTTTTGCTCGATCTTTCGGCAGCTTTTGATACCATCGATCACAAAGTTCTTCTAGAGCACCTCTCATCTCGCATGGCCATCACCGGCACTGCTCTGCAGTGGTTCACGTCCTATCTCAATGGGATACTCCAAAGTATTGACGTGAATGGACGAAGACCATCTGAGGTACCTCTGAAATATGGCGTACCTCAGGGCTCCGTGCTAGGTCCAGTTCTTTTCGCCGTTTATACTCAACCTCTTACTGATGTGATTGCCAAGCACAATCTAGGCTTTCACTTCTATGCGGATGACACTCAGTTGTACCTTTGCTTTGATCCCTCCGAGCCTTCGAGCACCTCAAATTCTCTCAACTCACTTGCTGCATGTATTGATGACATCCGCACATGGATGACAGCAAATTTTCTAAAACTAAATGACGATAAAAACTAACTTACTAGTTATGGGCAAACCCAGTGTAATTCACAAATCGGAAAAGCTGACGCTCAAAATTGGCTTTGCCAGCATATCTCAAGTTGAATCAGCTCGAAATCTAGGTGTCACATTCCAAAGCGACCTCTCGTTAGACGACCATATAAGCTCCACAGTCAAATCTGCCTATTTCCAGCTTCATAACATTCACCCACGTTCTTCACAAAATAGCTACATCGCCATGAATGGGTGACCCAGTGGTCGGTAACAGTTCAATTTTGTCATGACTGACTTACTAGTGATATTATGACACTCAGGAAGGAATTTCCTGGCTCAAATATTTAGGCGTCGTATTGCTACCGAAGCTCACGGCAGGTCTACTAAGATACAACTCTTCAGGGTCAAGTTTAAACTGAAAGTGATGCCAAACGTTTCACGTAAATACGCTTATTAGGGCCTATACGTATAGTAGATAAAATGAAAAAAGATGGAGCCGATTGAAGAAGCACAGTCTGTAGCTGATCTACCCGAATCTTAAGGGATTAAGGACAACTCGCGATCCGACTCGATAAGATAGTAGCTCAACCGGCATTAGATCAATCAAGTGTCTAAATTCGCCGAGAAATCCACACGGGCTCGCACTGTTAGCTCCTGCAGCATTTCTTGGAATTGTTATCTTTGTGAACACAAGCAGAGAACTCTATTAGAAGGGATCAACAACGTCCGACAGAACTTGGTGGAAAGATATTTGCACAAATACTTTTTTACTTGAAAATACTGAAATAAAGTAATATATATCGAACTAATAAAATCTGAGAAAGTATGATTTCTAGCTGTACACAGTTGTAGGAATACTGTAAAGACTTTTACGCAATAATTCATGAGTTTCTGTTTAAGAAATGTAAATCTTGTGTTATTATAGTGGCCCTAACAAGATACGACCGGTGGAGGAAACCTAAGGAGCTGCTATCTTGCTTACATAAATAAGCAATTTCAGCTATTTATTATATGGCTATCAATGAAAGTTCAGTAGCTACGATCATAATTTATAATTAAGGTTCAGTTGTTGCACTCTGATAGTTCAAAGTTCAATTGGAATTATCTTGCAACTACCGAATCAACACATAAAACAAACGCCGAGTAAGTGGTCGCACTAAATTTGGGCTACAACCCAAGCTTACCAAAGAATTTTTGGTCTGACAGGTGTTAATTTGCAAAATTAGGATTTTTATATCATCACGGAGCATAGCCAGCCAACTTCGAATATGTCCCCCAGAGGGCAGACCTTTAATAATCAGACCAGTAAATAATCAATAAGCTTGACTCTCTATTTCAAGTACTCAGCCATTTTAAAGATGAAACAAGAAGAACGACTGTGCCCGAAACTCTGCTGTTAACTTTGTTGACTCGAGTATTGACAGCACTTTGGTGCCGCTATCGGCAGATCTGCCTCGTCAGCAGGGCGGTACATCACCAATGAGAAACGAATAATCAGACCAAGAATAATATAGCCTAATTGCACGAGAGTACCTAGAATTGGGTGAAACGAACTAAATCTCCACCTCGAGGGTCTCATGTGAAATATGAAGGTCAATTTTCTAAATATGTGTAGATAGGCTCTTTCGCTTGTGCACAAATTTAACCGTTCTTGTAAGGAACTTACTTAAGCAGTTTATATGATTGAGCAAACTCAAACTGTTGCAGCATTTCAATGTGCTTGTGAATTAAACTTCACCGTCGGGCTGAGGCCTCCAAATTAACCTACACAAGCGAGCCATCTAACGTAGATTATACCGTCTGGGCTGTATTGGGCTACTTTTAAAACGCCGATAAGCTGAATTTATTGCTTTGAAATCGACTGGAGTTCGCAATTAAGCGCTGCCACTGATCTCAGAGGGGATCCAATCGCCTGTCCACGGTCCTATTTTGCGTTGAGAGTTCGTTAAAAAATTCACTTTACCGAGAATCTTATCTTGGCGTGCTTGGCCAAAAAACTAACTCTCGTTTACGTTCACTGGCTCCCAGTCAAGCAATTCATCGACTTCGAGGTTTTGTAACTCACTTTTAGGTCCCTTCATTCTTTGCCTCTGGCCTAACTATAGCATCAACTCCCTCACCTGGCTAATCATGGCGCCTTCCAATTTTTGGAGTCTAATTTTTTATCTATACCTCGTACAAACCTCAAATACTCTGGAGACCGTGTCTCCAGTTGGTATGCTCCCAAAGCCCGGAACTTACTCCCGACTTGCATCACAAAATCTCCTGACTTGACCAAATTTAGAAAGAACTTACAAAACACTCCTATTTAGGACAGCATATATGGGTTCCTGTGATTTGTCCTTCATGTGCTTATGCTTGCTGACACTGTGCATGCTTCTACTACCTGTACTTGCATACTGACCCTTTGAATTTCACCCTAACTATGGTATCCTTGTCGTTTATAGTGTACGCTACCAATAACCATTCATTCGTGCTTCCTTTGCAGCAAATTTAAAGCACCTAGTAAGAAACTGGTTCTCTGAGGGTGCCATTTAAAATGTATTGTTATTATTATAAAATACTTGCTTGGGAGAGGAGAGTATCCCAAGAAATTAAGTCACTAAGGAAACAAAGCGGGGTCTTCGCCTAAGAGTAAGGTAGTACCGTAAAACAGCTTACTTTGAATCAGCAATTTCACGTGAGCCCTATAAGTGTGAGTAAATAACAGTGCTAAAAGACGTTCTTAAAAAAGGAACAAAATATAAAAACAGTGCAAAGTCAGGAACAGTGTACGGAACGTACATTATGCATATGATCGTGGGTCAGTTAACCATTGTTGAATGGCTACTAGGCTTCTGCTGGATCTTAATAAATCCGTTTAAAATCCCAAAAAATAGCAAGCAATCCAACTACATGGTACACAGCTATACTAGTACCTGAAGGTAGGCTGCCATGCTTACACATCATTCATGATTCATAGTAATTAAGGATTCTCTAATATTCTCAAAAGCTAATCCAACCGAGATGTTGGGCAAAATATCAGACACGAGCAAATTAGTATAATACTTCATTCAAGTAAATATAAAACAGAATGAAATATGTAACAATTAACAACAATGCGATACATTTTCGTGAGGAGAACAAACTGCCGTTTATCTGACAAGTCTGCAGAAAAGACGTTGAGATTAATCACAAATCATTGCAGAAAATTCAAAATTTTAATTTGCAGACCCCTCATGATCCATCTACGATCAACATATTGAATATATAGGAAAGAAATTCCCGGAGGTGGCAATAATAATGTATGCAACATATTTCATACAGATAGTGTCCTAAGAGAAAGTGAGTCTCTATTAAGGCACTTTACATGTGCCTCTGGGCTCGTATCCGCGTCCTTGACAAGAACTTCGTCGGAGCCAGCATCTTAACCAACTGGTCTAACCAGCTCAGTATAATGATAGTGTGTGTCCGCCTGGCTTGTTAGACACAGCTAAAAGTGAACAAGGTTGCTCCCTTTCCAGTACGCTTAAAGCAGCTAGGAAAAGGTCAAGTTATTAGTCTACGCTATACAAATATGCTATACGCTATACACTATACAAACAAAGTATCATTATAAGTATATTACGGTTTTGGTGTGGTCAAAAGCTTGAGAAATTGAAGCATACTCACGGGTCAGCATACCTATAAATGATCTTTGCTAAACAAAGCTTGATTTTGAGCGTATTTGGAATTTGCACCATCCATTAAAATAATTTTGAATTATCTGGAGCTTGTTTTATTTTCGTGGAATACTATTCCTTGCCCCAGAGCACATTCGCCTCCAAATATGGTCCAACTACATCCAATAATTAAGATCTTAAGTGCTGAACGATTGGATGTCACATCTGAGAATATCGTCTTAGCTGACGATTTTTTCAGCACCGAGATTGAGAAAAAACTTTATCTCATTTTCAAATACTTCCTATTAACCTTTCCTTCGAAAATATTGCATTGAATTAGAGCATTGAAAATATTTTCGCTCAGCCCAATATGGTTTCTTTCTAAAAAATAAGAAAACCTTTGCTTGTAGAAAAAATGCAGGCAACAGGCTACATCAAAGTCAGCCTAATGTAACATCTAACATCTAATGTAACATGTAACTTAAATATGGGGTCTTTTTGTGGACGTGTCACCTCTAAACGTTATTTGTCACACATCACAAATCTGCAAACTTGTTGGGATTTTGGCATCATGGACAACGATTTATTTGAACCTTACATCTTTGCTTCTAAATCTGTTGCATATAAATCCGATAATTTACAGCTTTAGTTATGAGTTATTGAATTTCACATGTGAGAATGTCTTGGCCGTTGACGATTCAATTAACACCTAGACTGAGCAAAAAGACTGACTCAATTTTGAATTTGTTGTAACGGTCTATCATTGAGCGTTGGAAATTTTTCTGCTATGTACAATATAGTATTTCGTGCTAAAAAAAAGAAAAACTTTGCTAGTAGGCAAAATGCAGGTAAAAGGCAACATCTAAGTCATCCTAATGCATTATCCTTCAACTTACGTATGTGGTCTGTGTATGAGCGTGTGATGTCACAACTTTCTGACTTTTCCCCTTTGGTGACTATCAGTGACTATTTGCCACCACAGGGTGGATGAGATCTAGCTGAAATCTTTTCTTAACGTTCTTGTGGTTTTGAACGCATCCGAGCTAAGCCACTTCATAAAGCTGGCTGGCAAAGAGCTGTCGTCTTTTAAATTCTTGTTCACCTGGAACTCTTTGGCCATCCTAACTGATTAATCTGAATGCACAAGGATCCTGTGGAGGAAAATATCAAAGAAGCTTCAGATTTGTTTAACACAATGATGGATTCAAAGTGATCCGATGCTAAAATATGAGAACAGAGGACAAGACGTTCCACACGCAAGTAGCAAGTGCAGTTTCATATGAAAAATTAGAACGATGACAAACGAAATGTAATGTATCTCCGTCTGTAACTCCACAAACTCATAAAGACCACGTGCGTGTTACGCAGGAGAGTTTTGTATAGCGCACTCACAGCCTAAGCGGCTTTCGGTAGGCATTCGGTAGCCAACAAACTTCGTCTCACGCAACAAAGAGAGAGTTGGAAGCATAGCAGAGTCAGGAGAGCAGTTGAGGTAGAGAGTAGCATAGAACAACTCTGTCAATTCTGTCAAAGGCAGATCTATTTGGAGTAATACCCTCCTAAGAAAAACGTATTTTTACAGCAAGTGGTATTACTTTAAATTGCATATATCAAAGCAGGAAATTGTCGGAAATTTTTTTGCAATCCTATTTATTGGTTCAATTTAGAAAGGATCATATATATTAATTAAACAGTTTCTTGAGGTGATAGGGCAAACAGCTGTAGATTCTTCGGCAGTACAATGACCTTATATGTCTTCTGAATGTCGACCCAGTGCCACCAAGATTATTTCAGTTTGAATTGCATGCAAATAAAAGCCAGCCGATGATATCAACACATGTGACCAGACATTGAGTATGTCACTGCGATGACTCTACCTCGAGCTCCAACTGGCCAGCTACCTCTGCCATCCTGGGCCGGCTTCAAGCGATTGGGCAATCGAGACTCTACTGCCTTCAAAAACATTATTTACAACCCAGGGGTTTACATTTCCCCCTTAAATTCGGGCTCAAGCCAAGATCTCCTATTTAACCTAGAGCAATTGAGAAGTATCAATTGCTATAGATTATCGATTAGAAACCGCTGGGTCGGTAGGGGCTAGCTCACAAAGACCTTGGTTTCTGCCGAATACTAGATAATCAGGTGGGATTAATCACGTATAAGCCGACACGACTTCATCCTCACAGAATTTGTCTGACCGAGCGAATAGTATTTTACTCACTGATGCGTACCGGAATAGATCTTGCGGCATGTTATCACCAAACATATGACATGTTCAATTAGAAACGTATTTCAAATCTCTAGGCGTAAATTTATTTCTTTTAGCACGTTGTACCAATGCTTTAATTTTGATTATTATCATCGTTGCTTGACACTAGTGAAGTGGCTAATTATACATGTAGCCTAAAATGAATACATAGGTTTACTTTTCAACACTCCTACTGCATAGAATTTATGCCGGTAGAGTTCATATGGCAAATACAAGTATTATAATTGTTTAGATATTAAAGACTGCAAAGGAAACCTTACTGACAATTTGGAAAGTAACAATCATTTTAAGGGGTACGATTTGACTAACTGAAGGGAAATTGAAATGCTCAGAAATATGCGAGGATTGTGCAGAGCAGAATATGGTTCTTACCTGAAGACACTTACGACAAGGCATTGCTGACACCAACCATTATCGCTTGGGTGCACGACCCAGCTGCATGTCTACGAAGTTTTGATCAAGAGTGCCCAAACGTTCAAAAACCCTATCTGAATTAAGAAAGGGATTTCACAACTGAGATTTTTGATTGTGTTGCTTGCATGAACAAATTGAGCTATGTAGGCAGCAACCATTAGCTCCCGAAGTCAAAAAAGATCACTGTCAAACTTTATCAAAGTAACTAAAATATGTTACGTAGCTCCTAATTGAAATTTAGATGAATGATTGCTACACATATCTAAACCTTACATGCTTCCAAGTGAATAATGCGAAGTTTAGGGCTGAGTTTTTGCCAGCATTAATCTTATCGCTAAGATCACATGCTTGCTTAAATATAGTGTAAGACTTGTGCTTAGTATTAATACTCAACTTGATTGTTAGCAAATATAAACTTAGTGCCTAAAAATCTCTTGAAGCATGCAGAGTGAAACATAACTCCAGCCTTTCTGGCAACCCTTCTTGAAACTTCTAAAATAAGTCATACTAAAATGGCTTTTACACATGTGGGAATTTGATGCTTCAACTCTCTTTAGCTGCTTGTGTAGGCTACTAGTCATTCCCTAGCTGTGCTACAGAAGCACAACCATTATGATCAGTTCGTGGTAGCTGAAGTCAGAAGTCATCTCTCTGGGAGCACCTAAGAGAATGGGCATATAGGATTGTATGGATACTAGCCACCTACCTATGATGGGGGAACTAGCCATGCACCAAGATTGCTGAGAACAGCAGTCGAGTGCTCTTCCTAAGCATGTGCGGCTGCGTGTATGACTGAATAAACCTAGACGTCAAAATACCGATTTCCTGCGATCTTCTGATTCCGCTCTACAGTTAAAATATATTTTAAGATGACTATACCTGCTAGCCGGCACCACTGTGCCCCTGGTGGGCTTCCGATATCTGAAGAAAGAGAATCCAGTCTTTTGAAGGGGCATGGTTGCTTTGGCATTCTCATCAAATTTCAGAGGGGTGGTTTCATAAACAAAGTAAAGTACATACGATCTTAGTAATAATGCTAGTTCTATACGCGTAAGATTTTGCATGATATCTTCTTAATAGTGCATAACCGAGCGTACATGCACAAAAATCCCTTTCAAAAGGTCCTATTTTTTAATATAAATAATGGTTGGATACCGGGATTTCCTTAACTTCGGTGAACGTCGGTAAGGTGAGCAATATTCGCTGAGCTAATGCTGTCAACAATTGTAGCTTCTAGGTGGCAGGTCCACATTATACGGTTTAATTGGCTGTACAATTGGAAGCTTTAAAGTTGCTAGTTGCTAATTACTAGTGAATGGAAATGTGTTAGATTGCATCGTTTCTTCGTCGCCTCCTCAGAGTGCTTCGACGACCGCATCCGTATTTAATTAGTCTCCTTACAAAACTATTTTTCTCAATAGAGAATTGTTGCATACTATGATTTCATTAAATTCATAAAATGTCTGTAAGAAGCTCAATGTGTTCCAAGCTGATGCCGCTAAGAATTGTACGGTGTTGGCAGCTCTAAATGGTAAATTTTAATTAGACGTAGGAACGGAAGCTCTCAAGTTGGTAGTTCGTAACACAAAAACTAAGTGTTAACAGCAGAGTCTAATTTATAATGCTGCCAAGGAACCGACATCTGAAACATAATTACTGATTAAAAGATCAGACACGGAGCGTTTTGTAGCTGTTGGCACAGATTCCCTTGTATCACTTTGATATACGGCAGTATACACATGAGTCCCTGCTAAATTATGTAACTGTAATCTTATTGCACCCTGCCTTATTCTCATCTCCTCTGCTGCGCTCTACCTCAGTAAATCCATTGTCTGACTTCATATATGTCGGTGAAAGCTCAATTTTTCCTAATAAAGTTATTTTGGCTGATGACGGCCATATTGAGATTCTTACCTGGAGTGTTTCATCTGCTATTTTGAATTAGGTGACTTTATCAGTAATACTTTACTTTCAAAATCTGGTAGTTTTAACAGTATATCAAGGTTAACTGAGCAAGCACAAAACAGTCGAGCGCAAACAATCTTCTTCACAAAATAAGGATATTCTATAACTGTATAGTGTGACTTTCAAATGAAAAACTATTTTAAAATTCAATCCGAAGTTTTGAAAATTAAAAGGAATAAAATATATAAGAAATTATTTTGCAGAATATGCTTACAGTGGAAGTAGTACTCACATCAAACTTTCTAATGCGAGCTTTGGCAAACGAACGGCCAATGTGCGGTGCTTCTCTGGTGAACTTTGTAGGAAAAAAAGTTACTCACACCTCAACGGAAATAAGAGCATCACTCAAAAATATGGTATCGTGTAAGCATTTCTATTTGCCACTAAGCAATAACACGCCTCTTAGATTTACTTTCTGACTGACAGCCATAACGATCGAAAAACGCGAACACGGACCGCTAACAATCAAACGGCCAACTTGGGACGAGCCTCGCTTCGGAGAATGGCTTTCCCTGTTATTAATTGTTACTTTCATCACTTGCCATGTGTAGGTTTATATTTTGGCGTGTCATCTCCATCACTTGGTTTCGCCCTCAGCTCCGTCCGCCCAACGGGCGCGCTTCTCGCTGGCGTGTGACTTATCCTTGTCTCGAAATTCTTTCTGCCTGTGCGTCGGCCTGTATTCAGGCTATGCACTCTTTTTTCTTATCTTCTGGCGCTCCGGAGCTGCTTACGCGACGGCTACTACCGCTGCACCAGCATGCACGCTCGTTCGCTTGCATTGCTTGCGTACGAAACAGTGCATCCTTCGCCATCGGTAATGCAACGCGCCTGCGAAGGCCCCGGTCTTCGTCGTCCCATTATCGCACGTTCACCAGCCCGTACATGGATACGTCATGATGAGCTCCGTTACTAGCGGGTAACTGGAAATGTTCTGTTTCTGTACTGTCTAAAGCGTTAAGCCGTGGAACAAACCAACTGGAGCCGCGGTAAAGAGTTTATTCTCCGCCCACCTAATGAATCCTTAGACCGCTGCTCCCTCTCCTGTGTACAGCTATTTTGTATGAGGCATCGCTTGGGTCTAGGCCATGAGAGGGGCCGCGCCCTGCAAGCTACTGCAATTACATAGCCCAGCACTTAGTGGGAATCAATCTGCAAAGGTTTACTTACGTGTATTCAATAAAAAAGCTGGTTCTAAAAATTCTTGTTTTCGCCATGTATAGCTGCGGTTTGTGTAGGCGAGCGTGACTCACTAACACGGATGAGATGCCAACGCCGTCTGGTGTCTGCAAGGCAACTACCTAGGCCGCCCTTCCGCCATTCAAAAAACATAAAATTGCGTCTTTATTTGACCCAATGATTAACCGCCAAGATAATCTAAGATAAGCACTGTGGTTTTGAGCAGTAATATTATACTATTCTATAATATATGTATATATATCTATAATATATGTATATATATATATATATATATATATATATGTAAATATAATATTAATATTATAGTAATATTCTATCAATATCAGGTCTGGCCTTGCCTAAATGTTAATTTAGCCGGTCTTGCCATATTTCTTAAAAATCTTACTGGTCTTTTCTCTCCCATTTAAAAAAATTTCTGATCGAATTCTGGTACCGCTCCTACATACTTCTCTCCCGTAAACCTGCGGCATTTGCTGCTGTAGTGGTCGGAATCTTCTGCATCATAGCAATTAGGGGTTCATCTGCAGAAATAATAATAACAAGAAATTTACTGATAATAGCTTAGGTACCGTAATCCCTTTCAAGTCACTTTACATTTGCAGCATAGCAAGCTGTGGTTAATTCATTTTTTCTGCCTTAGAACTTCTGACATTCTCTGTTGAAGCAACCCACATCGTTTATGAACTGGTCTCGGGCTTACTGTCACTCCGACTTCAAACATGCTGACAGTTACCAGAGCAACACGATAACTCTGACCTCAAACCCCCATGACGCCTGGTTCTCTCGGAGACGTTTTCTTAGATCGTATACGGAAATGTCTCGTCATCTGCTTCGGCTCGAGCTCGATCTTGGTAACGTTGACGTTTTTCGGGATTTGCAAGTATTTGGCAATTTCAACTTGAACTTTGACATCCCGCCTTTCCGATACCGATCTGACGTCAGAAGCTGGCAGACTCCACCGAAATTTGGCAAAATACATCGTGAATAATTTCTCTGTTAACAAAGTAAGAACTGAGGGAAAGCCCGAGCGTTTAAACTCCTAAATGTAGCATTGGGTGAGATTTTAAACTAACCGGCCAATCACCACCACGCCCACGAGTAAGATCATGGACGCCAACAACGCCTACCCAATACCCATGGATATGGCTGGCCATAGGCTTAGTTATGGGTAGGAGTAACCGGTTGAGAGCTCTGCTGAGCAGCATGTACTTTCCAATCCAAAATTGTTGATTGTTCGTCGATAGCAACGGTGCAACGTTTGTTTGTCTGCCGTGAAGCCGCATTGAATAGGGCTATTTAGAGGCTGCCTACTAAAGCCACACCATTGATATCGTTGAAAGAGTTGCCACGGTGGCAGGAAGTACCCCAATTTGTTACGTCTGAGGGCTTACTTTAGAGAACCAGGTTTTGGAATTGATGTAGCTACGTCCACCAGCAACTCAGCTAGGTGAGTGTGACGACACTTAGCTGCTCAGTTTGACGTATGGCTACTCGGGTTACACACATGATGTCGACAATAAACCATCTCCTTAACCGTTCCCAGATTAGCTCCTTACCTGATGACCCTTGTGATGATCTAGCCGATCGCTTCTCTCGATTCTTTGTGCAGAAGATAGAGGAGATCAGGGAATCCATCCCTGCAAAGACAACCTCCCCACTAGAACACTGTTCCTCGGTTCCTGGCTGCACCTCAATGTCTGCATTTAGGCAGGACACTATTGATCTAGCCCTAAAGTTCGTATCGCAATCAAAGAAGACAGCAAGTCCACTGGAACCTATTCCCACTGTCCTGCTCCTACGTTGCATTGATCTACTAATGCCATGCATAACTAACATCATTGATTTGTCATGAGCCTCAGGTCATGTCCCAGCACCTTTCAAAAAAGCTAAAGTCAGGCCTCTTCTCAAGAAAGCAACACTAGACCAAGAGAGCTTGAGCAACTACCGCCCAGTCTTCCTTCTACCGTTCCTATCAAAGACACTGGAACGGGTCGTGGCAGACCAGCTGAACTCATATATCGAAACCTCACACCTTGCTAGTAAGTTCCAGTCTGGCTTTAGAGCTAACCACCCTACAGAGTCAGCATTGCTTAAGGTATACAACGACCTACTTAGGAATGCAGACATGGGCAGAGTGTCTCTGCTTGTTTTGCTCGATCTTTCGGCAGCTTTCGACACCATCGATCACAAAGTTCTTCTAGAGCGCCTCTCATCTTGCCTGGGCATCACTGGCACTGCTCTGCAGTGGTTCAGGTCCTATTTCAGTAGGAGACTTCAGAGTATTAACGTGAATAAACAAAGGTCATCTGAAGTACTTCTGAAATATGGAGTACCTCAGGGCTCCGTGCTAGGTCCGGTTTTTTTCATGGTTTATACTCTCCCTCTTGCTGATGTGATTGCCAAGCACAATCTAGGCTTTCACTTCTGTGAGGATGACACTCAGTTGCACCTTTGCTTTGATCCCTCCCAGCCTTCGAGCACCTAAAATTCTCTAAACTCGCTGTATGCATTAATGTCATCCGCACACGGATGGCAGCAAATTTTCTAAAACTAATCGATAATAAAACTAACTTACTAGTTATGGGCAAACCGAGTGTGATTCAGAGATTGGAAAGGTTGTCTCTCAAAATCGGCTCTGCCAGCATATCTCCTGTCGAATCAGCTCGAATTCTAGGTGTCATATTCCAAAGCGACCTTTCATTAGATATGCAGTAATATGCAGCAGGAATACCTCACAAACCATCTCAAGCATTCTCGCAGAAGAAACACTTCTCCACACTTAGGCTACCTGCGTCTCTCGGGGAACGACCCAAATAGAGGAACGAGACCGAACTAATGGAATATATCACGCACCACACCAACTACGTCTAGTTTTCACCAGCATATCCTTATGCCGAGACCACGTGCGAGCGCACACACAAAAAACACAAAAGAAACTTACCATGGGAGCTCGGGCGCGATAAAACCGTAATCGGCGGCGTCCGCCGAATCCTTCTTTGTACTGTCCCGTTCTGTCCTGTCAATCGCCGACGAACATGCCGCTCTCTGTTCTTGATTTCAGAGAAACGAGTCTAATGGCGCAGAGGCGAAGCCAAAGTTTGAGACCTAAAGAAAGACCCGGAGTGAGCCTCGCTTGACTCGTAATTACCTAGCTGAGAAAATGGGTCAATAGCTTAGTGTTATTGGGCCAGGCGCCGAGGCCAGTTACGGTAAAGAATTAATAACGTGGCTTGGCCGTTGGATGGGCAACCCAGTCCAGCTTGAATGCCGAATAGGTTCCAGACGATTTATTTATTGACAGAGTTATGGCCGAGGTTGACAGGCGAGCCCACATGAATCAGCTGTTCCTGTGGGTATCAGACCAACTCTAAATACCGAATTGCCACCACTGGTCCTAGAGCTTTCTGGCTTGCTCTTAGCTCTTGCTCTCTAACCACAATGGCACTCCTCTCTGGCTCACTGCTCCGGGACAAAGGAATTCTTTCCCGCCGAATAGTTCTTGTTCGGGCTTAAATTAATCCAACGCCCAAACGGCTCTACAGAGAAGCGCCCATCCTCGGAGAACGGCGATCGCAGGCTATTAATGCTAACTGTACTTGCCATGTATGTGTGTATAAGCTTATTGATAAGCCCATTTCCAAAAAGGCTGACTGGAAGTGAATTACGGTCTGTAACTGTACTGTCGTTTACATTATACACCATTTACAATAGCCTGGTGGCGGTAACAAAGGAGTTCCCAAAGCAAATAATGAATCCCGTGACCACTGTTCCATTTCCTGAGGTAGGCAATCTTGCATGAGCCATTGCCATGTTCTGCTGCAGTCAGCTCGATCGCTCTCTGTCAAGGTACTGAAACGAACTAGCACTGAATTTACTGGTAAGTCACCTGCAAATTTTATTTTATTTTATTAAATAGATAGGGAGATTGCAAAACTTCTTATATTTGCCGTCAATAGCTGTGGGTTGTGTAGGCGAACGCGACTCAATACTGCTGTCGGGACACGAACGTCGGCTGACGTATGCATGGCAGCGACCTGGCCGCCCCTATTTCTGCGCCCAACTGATGTCGCCAACGACAAAATTATGTCCTTAATCCATTCGATGAGTACCCGAATACTTCGTGTCTACTAAACACTGTGACTTTGAGCTAAACATTTTTCAAGAATTGCTGGTCAGGCCTCGTCTACCCGACAATTCTTCCGGTCTTGCCTCCAAGCATAGAAGTATAGCCATCCTAGAGAAAAATCCTTGATCCAGCCCTGCTACCGCTCTCACATAATCCTCTCACATAAAGCTTGCATAATTTGTTACCGTAGTGGTCGCACCTTAAGCGTCATAGCAACTAGTGTGTTATATGTGATAGTGGTGAAGGCATTCTCGTCTGCCTTAGCGCCTCCTACGTTCTCTGTTGAAGCAACTAACAACGTTTCTGAACTGCTCTCTGGCGTCGAAGCAGCACATGTAGGCTTCGTCTAGAATGGGCTTCGTGCAAGCCTATAATTACCATCGCAGCACCGATTATCTCTGGTCGGAGGCGATCGTTTGAAATGCTATGGGTCTTTGTCGTGGCAGTTATAGACTGAGCTGCACGTAGTTTCGAGTCCGTATTGTAGATTGTTTGTTGTTGAAAACGTCGTCCCATTTGCATTTCTGTCTCCTGTCTGCATTGAATATGCCTGTTCATCGGCCAATGAGCTCAATGCCATGAAAACCAATAAACGAGTGTGCAGCTGAGAGAGTAAGCATCTTTTGCACGAAATCCGCCGATTCTGACATTTGACGGGTTACTTTTTGAGCCAGAAGCTGCAGATCGTCGTCGCTTCAGGCACTAGCTGAACTCGCACATTTAAACCTAGCTAGCCTGCTCCACTGACGTTGTAGAGCTAATAAATCCAGCGGATCAATATGTCTAATAACTTTAATTCTATTTACTCCCTCGATGCATGTATCATTGAAATCCTCACATTATTGACAGCGAAATTTCTTAGTTGGTATGATGACACGACTGACTTAGTATTTCTGGGTAACCAAGTGTAATTTTCCAATTTAATGTTGATGCAGAAATTAATAGTCTAAACTATGTTTTTGACGGACAGTAGAGAATCTGCGACTCGGTAGCCAACAGTGGCCGGTGCTAGTGATTAGGGCTACAGTCCATTTTTTAAGAGAATCATATTGAGGCGTGATGCTTTCAAGCAATATGGGAAAACTTTCAACTAGTGGTTACCATAGTTTAAGAAAAAGTAAGAAAAAAAGGGTGAACGTTTTTGGAGATGGATATTTTGCACTCTGCAGCCTCCTGGTCTTTTTTTATTTAAGAAGCAAAAGCTTAATCCCGTTATAGAGAAGATACATCCGAAAATAGCGGAACTCACGCAAATAGGTCATTTCACCGTGAACGGAGTGCAGAGATTAACTGTATTAAGTTACGTTATAAGAAACTTGCAGACTTCGATAAGAAGTGGATTCCGGTTGAAGACACTTGTTTTCACGAAATGCAATACACAAAACGGCGAGCGCTGCTACTTAATACGCGAGCAATTTGCTTTCAGGCTAGGTAAAAAACCTGGAAAATAATTTCTTGTTTCTTTTATGGCGCTATGTAGATGCTTTAACAATTATTATTTTTAATATGTCGTTATTGAAAACTAGATAAAGCAACCAGCGCCCATAAGAAGCTTTAGTACCGACTTACCACTAGGTTTTTGCTAATAGTTGTAAACCCTGTTGAGCAGATCTCTGCTCATCCACTAGCGTAAATTACTGACTACGACATGACGTCACCTTTAAAACAACTACTAATTACGATATCCTAAGGTCAAGGGTCAGCACTCGCCACCGAATAAAATCCTAGCTAGGTTTGTGCAACCATAGGTGCTTATTTTGGAAAATTATCGATTCTGGCTCCTCAATTCCTAGATCAGACTTCGTCGGAAGCCTGCTGGATGGAGGTGTTTGAACTCGCAGCACGGATGAAAAAAATGATAACGCCGGTGGAAACACAGCCACTTCCAGTAAGCCAAGCAGTGTACGGCGGTAAGGCAGTTGACTCGGCAGCGACCGTTACAGGCCAACACGAGTTATTCTTTTGCATCGACTCCGCAGCAGCGGACGACACAGCATCCAGCTGCTCCTGCGGGCTCTGCAGTTCCGCTCTATGCAGGTACGAACTTTCGAAGCGATGAGCAAAACTGTCAAGAATGACTCGAAAATGCGATCACAACGCTGGGCGAGCCATTGCCTAGGCAGCTGCCAGTTAATGGTAGTGAGCTGCAGCAAGCTGTCGGCTATGCGATAGTGTATGGAAGACTTTTTAACTTTGACGGTACTGAAACAAGCCGAAAAATGTAGGCAGATTTAAATTAATCATAGTTCACGTCATCTGTTCGTTTAATTCTAGTATCAAACAGTTTAGGCGAGTGCCTTTAGTATCGCTGTGCAGAATGCGTTTGAACCTCACAGGGTACTAGCGAACGGAAGGCAACGGCTTGTCCCTTGGTCTGATCCTGTCGGCAAGATGCTTCGACTCACTTACGCTGGTCAAAGGCTCTAGTCTTGCAGCAGGGATTGCTGTATCACCCACCGCAAGAGGACGTGGTAGTGACAATATTTTTCTGTTTCCGCATAAATGTGATCGTGGAATCAGCATACAGTTTTGCTTTGCTTTTCAAGATTTTTCTCACCTGTAGTAAATGCCTTGTTAGGCTAGCATAAAAAGAAATGAAATGCGAGAATTTTAACATTATTAAATAAGCAACTTCATAGCTCTGGAGCTGTTAATTAACTGAAGGATGTTGGAAGCTTTTTAGCACACTTTCACCTAAGTGGTCCAATGCTAGCACCTCCCGTCTCATTTCATATGCTCCAGTATAGCAGGTGACATCGTTCCTTGGTTCTAAAAGCTCCATCAAAGTCTCCTGTGTTGCTCCTGCTCTATCGGTAAAAAGAGTTGGGAGCTATGATCCTTCCCTGTATGGTTTACCAGCCACGATGTAACCTCATTGAAATTTCTCAAATACCAATGGAACAATCGGCATGCACACTGGCACAACAAAGAGATTATTATAAGCTATAATTTGAAATAAAGGCACTTGTGTTCACTTTCTGTTGACGGAATAGAGACGAAATCACGTTTTCACAGGTCTTCTATAGCAATATCTATCTTTTTTAAGTAATATTCCTTACTATAAACCGTTTAAGCTTTATAAACCATTCAAAAAATGCAGGAAACTTGTATTCATGCAGATGAAACGTCTAAAAACACAAATACAATTCGGTCGAAGTGCACATTAAATGCATGCACAAATTCGCTTAAATGAAATTTAAAGACAAGTTAAGCTATATTTACCCTGAATAATGCCGAGGTGATTTTGGCCCTATGTTACACAATTGGAGTCCAGCTTTTACTTAAAATTTCACATCCGTAGATTTGAAAAACGCCAGACTGTAGACTACACCAGGTAACAAAGACCACTGTTTGGAAAAAGCACTTCTAAATACAACTGATGAAGGAAAGTATATGAATCATGACCAAAGAGCCAGATTAACTCAGTTCATCATTATTAACTCTAAAGTAAAATACAAAGGAGTGTAAATAATTTAAATTTAAATTCGACCCAAGCATTATTAAATGACCTGTGATATTTACATGAGGCAATGTGATTAACATCAAGTGTCAGAGGTCTGGCATCTGTAAGATTAGCACAGGGGATATTAAAAAAACTCACGCGTTGTAGAGATTTAGGGTTTGTCAGTTGATGAAGGCCCACTAGATAAGTATTCCAAAACTATGCCTCAAGAAAATAATTCAATAAATGGATAATTACACCTTTTTAGTATTAAGACAAACCCAAATACCTATTAGGTATCGCAAACACAACATGCAATCAACATCCAAGTCGGCCATCAAACATAGACCTCTTTCTGTGATGCTTTCACTGAAACAGATCTCCTATTTTTGGCATCAATAGTAAGTTGACATGGAAACCCGAAATAAGCATCTCGGAAACCAGAATGACGTTCCAGCAAAAGCGTAAAAAAATTAATCTTAGGGTAAGCTGGTTTTAATAAATAAACGTAATAGTAGTTTTTTTATTAGAGAGAATAAATATATTTCAGGCTGCTTTATTTGCATGCAGAATCTGCTGCTATAATTATAGAAAACGCAGACTTAACGATCCTTGATTAAATTTCTATATCAAATGATCTCTAGAAACGACATAGAGGCACTTTTTATGGGTGCATTTCTTGGCAGTCAATCACCAAGTCCTTGAGGGCCTTTCATCTGGCTTATGCAGCAAAATCAAATACAATCAAAGTGTGAGACCCCAGAGTATGGATGTGAATGGCCATAGATAATGCAAGGAGCTTCCGAAGTATGGGGTACGGCTCGCTAGGTAAGGTGGTTCTTTTCACTAGCTTGGCCTAGAGGTCGGGAGTATGAATCCTGTGTTGGGCGATCCTTTATCGCAGCTGCAAGCAGTGGTAATAGCAGTAAAAGTTATTCTGTTGCTATGCAAAAGAGGCTGTTGAGTCAGCTAGTCTTTTACCTTAGGGGGTCTGTGCTTGGTCCTGTTCCTTTTAGGGTTTATACTCTCCCTCTGGCTGATGAGGTTGCTAGGCACAATCTGGCTTTCATTTCTACACAGATGAAGCTCTGTTGTACCTTTGCTTCGATCCCTTTTTAGCGCACTAGGACGTCAAACTTTCTTAAATACCTTGCTGCATGTATCGATTACATCCGCACATGGATAGCAGAAATTCTTTTAAATTGAATGATGATAAAACCAACTTGCTAGTTACGGCAACCCAAGTGCGATTCAGAAATAGGAAAGGTTAATGCTCACAGCCAGCTCTGCTAGAATATTTGCAGTTGAATCTGCACACAATCTAGGTGTGCTGTTCCAAAGTGTCCTTTTATTAGACGACAACATTAGCTCCAAAATCAAGTCTGCCTACTTTCAACTATGTAACATTACTAAAATTCGGGCTTGTTTAGGCAGGGAAACAAAATCAAAATAGGTCAGTACACATGGGACATGCCGTCTTGACTTCTGTGACTCACTGTTTGCTGGTCTACCGGCCTTTGCAGTCAGGCTCTTACAGCCTGTGCAAAAAATTCGCGGCTAGGCCTGTATGTCACGAGCATCACCGTTGCCACACCACACCACTTCTCTCCGAACTGCAATCGCTCCCAGTCAAGCGATACATACACTTCAAGATTGTGTCACTGACTATTAGGTCCCTCCATTCAGTGGCTCTAACCTACCTATCAGATCTACTCCCCCACCAGGATAAGCATCTCAGCACTGGCTTTTCGGAATCTGATCGTTTACCTATACCTCTTACCAACCTCGAATCCTGTGGAGACCTGCCTTTACCTCGAATCCTACCAAAGCCTTAAAACGCATCTATTTATCACATCATTGAGTGGGTTCATGCGATTCGTCATTTACGTGCTTATGTGTGCAGATACTGTGCATGCTGTCAATATATACATATTTCCACGCTGACCCAAATCATGTCACCCTAACTAGATTATGCTCCTCGTCATTGAGCTTGCTACCACTAGTTATTCAATTGTGCTTCCTTCGCAGCTAATGTAAAGTGCCCAGATAGAGATTGAGTTTTCTGAGGGCGCTACATCAAAGGTAATATTAACATTATTATTATTGTGAACTTTCAGCTGCTACATCTGGAGCTCATCAGTGGATGGTCAAGCCTGTCGTCCCTGGCTGCTTGCCAGGTCTCGAGTGCCTTGCCGAGGTGGATGCGCTATACATTTCCAAGATAAACGTTACAATTTATGAAGACAGTATGTAGGCAACTGTCTTATCAGTCAATGGGCATACTCGTAGCACTGGGCAAACCGAGTGTGATTCAGACATTTGAAAGGCTGACCCTCATAATTGGCTCTGCCAGCTCATCTCCTGTCGAATCAGCTCGGAATCTAGGTGTCATGTTCCAAAGCGACCTCTCGTTAGACGACCACATCAGCTCCAAAATCAAGTCTGCCTGCTTTCAGCTACATAAAATTGCTAAAATTCGCGCTTTTTTAAATAAGGGTTCCACGTATAAGTTTGTCCATGCTTTTGTGACATCCCGTCTTGACTTCTGGAACTCACTGCTTGCTGGCCTACCAGCATTAGCAATCAGGCGATTACAGCTGGTGCAAAACTCCACAGCTCGGCTTTTCTGTCGCGAGCGCCACAGTTGCCACATCACACCACTTCTCGCCGACCTGCGCTGTCTCCCAGTCAAGCAAAGCATCGAATTCAAATTTCTTTTGCTCACTTTCAGGTCACGTCATTGTTTGGCTCCAGCCTATCTCTCATATCTACTCCCCACCAATCCAAGCATTGTACCACCTGCTTTATGGAATCCAACAGTTAACCTATACCTCGTTCAAACCTCAAATCCTTTAGAGACCGTGCATTCAGTTCGCATGCTCCCAAAGCCTGGAACTACCTCCTCTACTTGCGTCAGAACATCCCCTGACTTGACCACATTTAAAAAGAACTTAAAAACGCACGTATTTATGACTGCATTTGTTGGGTCCCTTTGATTCATCCTTCATGTGCTTATGTGTGCCAACACTTTGCCGGCTGCCACTTATTACATGTGTATGGTGACCATGCACATGTAACCCTTAACCATGTTGTTCATGTTGTTTATCAAGAATGATATAAAGCACCATTCAATCGCATTTCCTTTTGCCGCAAATTAAAGTGCCTAGAAACAGATTGAGTTCTCTGAGGGCGCTTTATCGAGTGCAAGATTATTATTATTATTATTATCATACGTACAAGAAATATACTGCACGATGGACATTTAGATTTTGGTGTAGGCCGGTTTCCACCGTCGCTAGTTTGAAAATGAAACTAAAGTAGTTGCATAGCAAAAAATCATGTGGCAACACAGCAACAAGGTTTATCTCATATTCAAATCTTTTCCGTAGCTGTTAAGGGAGCAGGTGGGTGCATCTTGTTTTCAAATGCACTCATCTCAAAAAGTATATACTTCTCTGATAAGTTGGGGACTTTCCGAGAACGGTTGTGACTGCAGAATACACCTCCGGCCTGACGAGAATGAAAAGGCTAAAGCTATTGGCTGCAACACGATGAAGACAAGAATTAGTACCAAAATGAACGAGAGATATGACTCTGGAAGTAAACAACTGAGAGGCAAAAAACCGCCGAGGTTCCACTGGAATATGATCGTGAACTATGAATAAACAATAGCCCCAGACTAAATACCTTCAAACTCGCTTTATTTTTGCAGTAGTGCAACGAGCATGTGTGTTTAACTGTGGTGTTTCGTTGAATGTGCATAGTAAATAGGTGTACTATTGTTTTTGCGAATCGGCTAACGTGCTGAATTAGAGCTTTCAGAAGTGAACAGAAAGTGATTTACCTTTCTTAGGGCTCAATGGAAATTTATCAGTATTGCACGAAATTTACTTGCACTGGCCACGGGTTCATCTTAATTAGAACTTTAAAGTTAGTGTTGATCTACTGTACTGACACTTAATACATTTCGCTGTGAAGTGCAATTCTTTATACCAATCCGGTTCAGAATGGAGGGTACTTTAGCAGATCAAGCCATCACTTAACGGTTAGCCGATATGAAAGCTGTCCCACAGTATTTCCAATCGTGCTTCTGACCATAATTTAGCAGTAATTTAGTGCTAATCTGGTAAGTAGTAACTTAGCAGTAAGTAATAATTATGTCATTAGCCTCAGGTCATGTCCCAGCACCTTTAAAAAAAGCTGTAGTCAGGCCTCTTTTCAAGAAATCAACACTTGACCAAGAGAACTTGAGCCACTAACGCCCAGTCTCCCTTCTACAATTCCTATCAAAGACACTGGAACAGGTCGTGGCAAACCAGCTGAACTCATATATCGAAACCTCACACCTTGCTAGTAAGTTCCAGTCTGGCTTTAGAGCTAATCACTCCACAGAGTCAGCATTGCTTAGGGTATTCAACAACCTACTTAGAAATGCAGACATGGGTAGAGTGTCTCTGCTTGTTTTGCTCGATCTTTCGGCAGCTTTTGACACCATCAACAACCAAGTTCTTCTAGAGCGCCTCTCATCTCGCCTGGGCATCACTGGCACTGCTCTGCATTGGTTCAGATCCGATCTCAGTGGGAGACTCCAGAGTATTGACGTGAATGGACAAACATCATCTGAAGTACCTCTGAAATATGGAGTAAATCAAGGCTCCTTACTAGGTCCGGTTATTTTCACGGTTTATACTCTGCCTCTTGCTGATGTGATTGCCAAGCACAATCTAGGCTTTCACTTCTGTGAGGATGACAGTCAGTTGTACCTTTGATTTGATCCCTCCCAGCCTTCGAGCACCTCAAATTCTCCAAACTCACTTGCTGCATGCATTAATGACATCCGCACAATGGATGGCAGCAAATTTCCAAAAACTGAACGATGACAAAACTAACTTACAAGTTATGGGCAAACCGAGTGTGATTCAGAGATTGGAAAGGCCATCTCTCAAAAATTGGCTCTGCCAGCATATCTCCTGTCTAATTAGCTCGAAATCTAGGTGTCATATTCCAAAGCGACCTCTCGTTAGACGACCATATCAGCTCCACAGTCAAATCTGCCTATTTTCAGCTTCATAAGATCGCTAAAATTTGGGCTTGCTTAGGTAAGGATACTACGTCTAAGTTGGTCCATGCATTCGTGATATCTCGTCTCGACTTCTGCAACTCACTGCTTACTGGCCTACCAGCATGTGCGATCAGGCGATTGCAGCTGGTGCAAAACTCGGCAGCTAGGCTTGTCTGTCGTGAGCGTCGCAGTTGCCACATTACTCCACTTCTCGCCGACCTGCACTGGCTATCAGTCAAGCAACGGATTGACTTCAAGATTGTGTCGCTCACTTTTAAGTCACTTCATTCTTTGGCTCCAGCCTATCTCTCCGACATACTTCCCCGTCTAGCCAAGCATCGTACCACCATCTGGATTGACCAGGAGGGGGAACAGGAACAGTCTAGGCAAGGAGAGGATAGTGAGAGAGGGGGCAGAGTGATCTGTGAGTCCCTCGGCTCCGTGGGTCGTGCAATTAACTGTCGATGTTGTTCATGGGCTGGCTCTCGGCTGTGCGAACCGAACGACAGTACTTAAGTGGGCAATCCTTAAGTGGCTAATCTGGACAGTAAGATGCAGATGCACTAGTCTACCCTCTGAGGCGGTTTTCTAGAGTCAGAGTAACTCTTTTCAACGGATTATGGCCATTATAGTTGAAGAAAGTGTATTGCACACTATAGATATGGTACAAACCATGATGGGTAGATAAAGTGCTCTTGTGTCTTTGTTATGAACGGCCTGACAAGAAATTCAACATGGTTAAGATAGGCAATTGCCTTACTTGAGCACACATGCCACAGGAAAATATCCGGAACTGAGTACACTGAAGAGAATGCCTTAGCTCTTGGAGCCGTTTACGACGAAAACCTAGTTTTTACCACTAGCACTCAAATAATAATAGAAAAATCACAGATTGAATGCAGATGACAATAGGTGATCGAAATATTAATGTATCTCCGTCTGTAGCTGTATTGGGGCGAATATTGGGGCGAATCTAAAATTTGTATTCACCAGCAAGGAATTTTAAATAAATGAAGACGAGGTCCAACCTTCTCAGAAAATTGGAAACCAATCATTCAAGTTGAGCTGCCCATCAAATTTCTGGCAGTGTCAGCACACAAGCACGGTGTACTTTAACCAACTAACCTTTCTTTCATAGGACGACGAAAAAACTCAGGCCTGCTTAGACAGGGGTGCTACATCCAAGCCTCGGTGTAATATTAGAAACATAGCCAAGTCGTGCTAAGTATATCCTCTTAAATTTCGCCTGTTGAATGTCAGCTCACTAATAACTAACGGAATGATTGTGTGACTAGGATGTCCAGGAGAAGTTTAATAAGTTTCTGTTGAGCGAGAGATGGATTAAGCCCTGCTCTTGCTTCTGTGGTTGGCTTCTGAGAGGTAGTTGAATGCAGCCATCATTAGCTATAGTGGTATAGATAGCATTGCAATAGAAAATCTTCACATTGCTAGTGCTAAACCTGCCTTTCAATAGGTGCTTTGCCTGCTTAGGCCCATCGCGACAGGACGGGAGCTTCTTTTAATAAGTTGATCAACGTATAGGGCACGCCTTCATGTCAGCCAGGCTTCACAGGATGCTGCCTGTCGGCTAACCAGCCTTACCTGCTGTGATAACCTCTGCGGCATCCTCTTTTGTTAGGCCAGGTTGGAGCTGGATTATTCCTAAGGATAAAATCCATTAAGGAAGTAAGCAGCTTCAGGCTTAGAAGAAATTGTCTTTGGTATATCCGGTGGGTTGTTGGGCCTACTAAGCCTGTCAATGTGGACTCTTTGAATGAGGCTCATCGTCGCATTCTTGAGTCAACTTGTAGGGCGTTGCTGAGGCATAGCATAGGTGCGTTTCCTCAGCCAGTTGGTTTTGCCATCCATATTAACTGTGCATAGCAGTAGCCAAAAGTAGTCATCCAGCTGAGTGGGAATGTGCACAAAGGCTGTATACTTTCTTTCAGCCGTTGTTAGCATGGCTAGTGTCGAGGTGGGCAGCCTTTTGATAGCAACTTCGAGGTTGATGAAGGAATTTTGCCTAGCTGGTTTGGTCCAGCGGTTAAAGTGCTCACCCGACTAAGGTCTGGCTGAGGTCGCAGGCTTAAGCCCCGAGGCATATGTGAAGCGCCTGAATGGAGAATACGTTCTCTTGGGGCCGTATACAAATAAATTATATATATATATATTTTTTTTTCGCATGCATATTGGCTTGATAAATGAGTCGCTATTGTCCTGCTCATGTCGCACCTGGTTACCGTTTCATATGGCTTTGTCCAGTTATTCAATAGTAAGTCTTTTATATGGGCCCTAGGAAAAATACGTCTCTTTCTAAGCACTTGCCATCTGCAGGAAAGTAAGTAGCTCACTTCGCTAGCAACAGTACGCCCAGTTTTAACATGTGGAAGCCAACGAAGTACAAATCACACAGACCCAGCTAACAAAAATACTAGCTAATCTAACAGACTTATTTTTGTATAGAGACAAAAGAGCCTTGACGGATATCACTACAGCTTGCAGTGGCGATAAATGATCTCCCACAACAGGATTAGAACCCATGACCTCGGGCCAAGGTCGTGAAATGCAACCGCCTTCCCTAGTGAGCCATGACGACTCACCAATAATAAAAATAATAATACTACATTCGTTATATGGCACTAAGAGAAGTCAATCTCTTTCTAGGCACTTAAAATTTGCTGCAAAGGAAGAGTGATCGAATGATTAGTGGTAGCATGCTTAATGACAACAAGCAAAAACTGGTTTGGAGTGGCATGCACAGAGTAGGATGCAAATATCGTTAGTGACGGATTGCACAGTGTTAGAGTGCCTTAGCACACATAGGGCGAAACACGTGGAGCCACTAAATGCTGCGATAAATAGATGAGTGGTTAGATTCTTGTAAATGTGGTTTAGTCAGGGTATGTCATGACGCCATGCAAATGTGACTTAAAGGCTTTGGGAGCATAAGAACTAAAGGTAAGTTGGTATGAAAGCCGATAGCCTGACTGGGAAGTAGTTCAGATAGATGGGTCTAATCAAGAAAAGGGAAGAACGTAAACAAAAGTGACAAAAGCATTTAACTCGACACGTCGCTTGCTTGAAAGCTAATGCAGGAGTAGTAATAGGGGTGTGATTTCCAGTAAAGTAATTCTGAAATTGCCGTTGTGATCACTGATGGCTTTGATACTTTTTAGAGGCTTGCACACACTATTACTGGCCTTTGAAAACGTCAGATGACCTTAAGTGGCGAACAGGATTTTGAGAATACGATTTCCTACTGCCCGAGGAATGCTAGATTTCCCGAAAAAGTTATCTACATTTTATTTTTAGAAGATAAAATAAAACATGCTGCCGTCCAAAAGCCGATGTAAGCATTACATGCTCAATCGCTGGGATAAATACAAGCACAGATAAAGCTGTATGATATCGGCATTAATGTGAAAGCTTAGCATTTCTTAATCGATAATTTGACTAGTGGGAGAGTATAATGTGCACCAGCTCGGGCCAAAGCTCTGGTCTGTTAGATAACCTGCAGTTTGTAGGCTCATCTAATGAATGCTACTCATTTAGCACCGGTTATCAGAACTATCACACTGATTTACTAAGGTATTACAGTTTAGACCTAGTGAAACCGAGGAGAGGTGCTACTAAGAAGGACGCTGCAACTGATAAAATGCTGCCAAAACTTCCAGCGAAATAAGCAGAGAGACTCTGAGAATTCCTGAGAATTTAGCTGTACACTAGCAGCAAGAGCTTGCAAAGGTTAGAGTTTTACCATGCAAGTTTAGTTGGTTTCCATCGACTCTGTACAATATCTATAATAGGGACGGCAGTTCTGAGACTGGGTAGAAATCGCAAAAATGCTACACTTGCATTATTGCCATTGTATAAGGTTTTATAATTAAACAGTTTTTCAATCATTTGACACTTAAATTTGAGCTAAGAAAACAAATATTATAATTATTACGCATGGCCTCAGCCAATCTGGGGTCTCACGAGGAAGAAGCTATATTTTTTAGTTCCTTAAGTATGTTATCAGTATTTGTATAATGCCATAAGATGACCTATAGTATGACAGAAAATATGAATATCACGAAAGAAATTATATAACTGGTCCGCCAATCTCAATCGTAGTTTAGCGTGCTTTCAAAAAGCAGACATGCTAGTAAGTCAGCTTTGAAATTACAGTGACTTATGCATCACAGAGCAAATGAATATGCAAGCCATATCTGACACGGATGTAAACAGGAAGCAAAATATCTATACAAATACAATGTTTACCAACCTCTGCATCATCTGTGACAGGCATGCACACTAGCAAATTATCGGAATTTTGAGATACTTGCTCGAAGCATGTGGAGGTGCATTGTTGTGACTTCTATAACTCTTCATTTTCAATGGAGCCTGTTACCTTCTACGAACACATCATGTCTATCGTCAAGTCTGCCTATTTTCAGCTACATACCATTGCTAAAATTCGGACTTGTTAAGACAAGGATACCACATCAAAATAGGTCAATGCACTTGCGAAATCCGTCTCGACTAGAGATTACTGCTAACTGGTCTACTGGACTATGCATTCAGGTGGTTACATTAGGTGCATAACTGAGCAGCTAGGCTCGTTTGCCTTACTCGTCGTAGTTGTCGCATCACACCACTTTTAACTGACCTTCACTGAATCCCAGTCAAGCAACGCACAGATTGTAAGGTTTTGCCACTCACTTGTACGTCCCTTCATTCTTTGGCTCTAGCCTAATTATCTAATCTACTTTCCCAATCTAAGCATTGCACCACCAGCATTTCTGAATCAACGCACGTAACTACACCTCGCACATACCTCAAGTCATCTGGATAACGCTACTTAAGTTCCAATGCTCCTAAAGCCTTCGATTCACTTCCAGCTGGCATCGTTTCATCCTATGAATATGTAAAATTTTATAGAAATAGTTTAAGGTCTCTAAGGGTGTCATATTATTAAAAAAATTCTTTGGTTCCGCAACTCGACTTAAACTGCAAGCATTAGGCTGAAATTGGAAATGCCAGCTCAGCTCTGCTCGTAGCTCAATTTTATAAAAAAAATTCTTATTTCCGTTGCATTACATTTGCTGCATACGTCATCAAAATGTCTGGCGGATGTATTTTCTAAGACTGTAGACGTGTCACGATTATGCCATCAACGATAAAATGCTCCACGATATAGCTACTATAAAGAACAGTAGTCCTAACAGATCTGCTGCCCTTTTGTATGAATGTGGATGGCAGCAAACTCTCTTATATTGAATGATAATAAAAACAACTTATTAATCATGGAAAAAGCAAGGGTGATTAGGAAATTGGAAAGATTAATGTATATAACCTACTCTTCCATAATATCTACTGTTGAGTCTGCATGTATCCTAGGTGTCATATTCTAAAGTGACGTTTCATCAGACGACCAAATCAGCTCCACAGTCATGTCTGCCTACTTTCAGCTACCTAGCATTGCTATTTAAGTTGTCCATGTACTTGGGACATCCTGTCTCGACTTCTGTAACTCGCTGCATACTGGTCTACCGACCTGTGTAATCAGGTGCTATCTGCAGTTGCAAAACTTCGCCCCTAGGCTTGTCTGTCGTGAGGTTCACAGTTACCACAAAGCACAGTTTCTCCATGACCTGCACTGGTTACTATCAAGCAACGCATCGGATTTAAGGTTCTGTCCTTGACTTTTAGGTTCCTTTAACATCCTATACTTTTGGCCTTTTTATTCTTTGGCCTCAGCCTACCTATCAGGTCTACTCTCCCACCATGCTAAGCATTGTACCACTAGCTTTTCGAAATCCAATTGTTTACTAACAAATCGTATCAACCTCAAATCCAATGGAGACCGTACCTTTAGTTGACATTCTCCCAAAGTCTGAAACCCACTTCAGAATGTCGACCCGACATTCATGTCTTTACGACATTAAAAAAAAACAAAAATACTGCTATTTATCGCATCCTTAATTAGTCCATTACTTGCTTATGCGTGCTGACACTGTGTATGCTGCCACTGGCCATATCTGCTTGCTGAGCCTATCCATGTCACCCCTAGCCATGTTATGCCTCTTATTGAGCATGCTACCAACAATCATCACATCGCACTTTCTTTGCAGAAAGTCTAAAGTGCCGATAAAGAGAATTAGTTTTCTAAGGGTGTTATATTGTATGTATTATTATTATTATATTTAAAATCACAGAAGCTCTCTGTTACATTCTCAGACGTTAATTATGTAGAACAGTGGTTTTTAACCTTCCTAATGCTGCGATCTTTTAATACAGTTCATAATAATAATAATAATAATAATAATAATATTGCACTTGATAAAGCGCCCTCAGAGAACTTAATCTCTTTCTAGGCACTTTACATTTGCTGCAAAGTGATATGCAATAGAATAGTAAGTAAAATCATGCTTGAAAAACAAACAAAATAAATAATATGGTTAGGGGTTACATGCACAGGGTCAGCATGCAAATGTGGTTAGTGGCAGCATGCACAGTGGCAGCACGCATAAGCACATCAATGACGAATCACAGGGACCCACTAAATGCTGTCCTAAATAGGTGTGTTTTTAAGTTTCTTTTAAATGTGGTCAGGTCAGGGGATGTTCTGACGCAGGTCGGGAGGGAGTTCCAGGCTTTGGGAGCATACGAGCTAAATGCACGGTCTCCAAAGGATTTAAGGTTTGTACGAGGTATTTCCAGACTGTTGGATTCCGAAAAGCGAGTGGTACGATGCTTGGCCTGATGGGCTGGAGCAATAGAATGAAGAGACCTAAAAGTGAGCGACAAAACCTTGAAGTCAATCCGTTGCTTGACTGGTAGCCAGTGCAGGTCGGCGAGAAGTGGAGTAATGTGGCAACTGCGACGCTCACGACAGACAAGCCTAGCTGCAGAGTTTTGCACCAGCTGCAATCGCCTGATCGCACATGCTGGTAGGCCAGTAAGCAGTGAGTTGCAGAAGTCAAGACGAGATGTCACGAATGCATGGACCAGCTTGGACGTGGTATCCTTATCTAAACAAGCTCTAATTTTAGCAATGTTATGAAGCTGAAAATAGGCAGATTTGACTGTGGAGCTGATGTGGTCGTCTAACGAGAGGTCGCTTTGGAATATGATGCTGTGGCGACAGCAAATCAAATAATAAATGTGTGGGAAATGAAGAAATGCTTGTTTTCAGATGATTGTAGGCTAGCCATATGAATGGGCCGTACAACCCTCAGAGGGGTCGCGACTCACAGTTTGAGTACCACTGATCCAGAAGGATATAAGATGTAGCAGGGGTGACAAATTCTTTTTCCGGTAGTCCAGTGGAACAAAAGTCAGACAACAAGTCACTTTGGTCAAACCGGGAAGCCCTATCCATGCATTCTTGCAGGAGCAACATCTGAGGCCGATGGCTGTCAAGTGGATTTTGGGAAGAACCATATATGGTCTTGCCATCTTGTTACAGTGAGCAACCAAGCTTGGGCCGACGAAGCTCCGCCCTGCTTCTGGACTTCCTCAGGCTTACTGCAAATGAGTGATTGACTCTGAAAACTTAGTTTTGAAGGCCTGCTTCGATTTTGTGTGTGCAGGCAGCCTGATGACAAGAGAAGGCTAAGTTGTTTAATGACTTCCATGATCCTGCTTTGCATTCAAGATGACGAAAAGATAGAGATGCTATGTTATGCCAGATATGATTTGTAAAAAGACTGTATTTTTCTGGTGGACAAGCAGCATAATTTTAGCGGCTGTTAGGTGCTCCCTTTAAGGAGACAAGAGGAGATAGAGAAAAGCTCCCTCTCACACCGTCGGACTGGCAGACGGGGCCAGTGTCCGACGATGGGGCCATGCGATCTGTATATGACTTGGACGGCCTGAGGCCACAGCTGCACCTACATTGGTCGGCTTGAGCTCCCATACGTTTTGAGTGAGTTAGCTGACCCTTGGTGTGGAAAGGTTCCAAGAATTGGAGTGATTGCTGGTGTCTTTGTGTACAACTCACCAAGCTTCTAGAAAAAGCGTTTCAGCTTTGGCTGAAAGCTCTAGATAATAGCAGTGGATTATTGGAGCCATTTTGGGATACAGTGCAAGTACTTTGGCATGCTGTGCTCTCCAATGTGACTCCGAAAATTGATTAGTCCATCTTACCATAATAGTAAAAGTGGTAGCTAATCAGTTTGGGCCACTTTCTACTTGAAACTTCAAGAGCTGGTGTTAATGGTTATGGTAATTAAATAAGTCTCCGGGCTATTTGATTTATGTAGGCAACAGTTAATTTGTTTGAACGGCAGAATTAATTTAGGGCTGGTGGTGCATCTCTAAGGTGAAGAGGCTCGAGAAGTAATTTTCTAGATATTAACATAGATCAAGGGTTAAGGTGCTGACCTGATTTTGGCTTAAACAAGATGCAATTCATATTTATAGAACCAACAGATAATTTAATCTCTATAAAGGCACTTCCTATATGCCACGGGCTCGAGCCCATGACCTCGGCTAGACCTTGATTAATCCGAGCACCTTTACCTTTGATCCTAATGGGCCCAGTGGTTGGTAGTAGACATTGTCTTAGTAGGCATTTGTGATTCAACTAAAGTTTTTATATAAACTAGACATAGTCGCATCAATAATGAATTGGTACGGTTAACACTAGTCATTGATTGACAGTATTTAGAATTTCAGTTATGATAATCTTTTTTTCATTATTTCAACCTAAGAATGTAGTTATTGTATTACTGCATTTGTCAAGGCAGCATGCCTTCAAAGCATTTGTAGGTATGATTTGCAGAGCATTCCTGTCGTAGGCTTCCATTCGAGAATGTTCATGACATAGTCGAAGCAGGCGGCTCCTGCACACTGACCAAGCCTCATATACCTAGTTATTTAGTTTGCAGTTCCATTGCTATCGGCAGTCAGCATAGAAAGAAACTGGAAATCTCGTAGAAAATTTGCATTTGCTCCTGCAACGATGATTGGTGGCAGCTGTCAGGAGAACCGAGTTAACATCTTGAAAATATGCCCTAAACATCGTGTTTAGCTTTCTGACGCTTGACTAATACAATTATTATTTAGAAAACGTATTTATGCATCTAAAAAGATAGTTGTTCAGGCTATAGGTATCCAGAGTGCATTGCCAATAAATTCGTTGCCGTTAAAATTGTAAGACAATCACTGGTTTGTGCACGATAATATGACTCTCCTATTCAGATGTGTTAATCTTACTTCGTCGGCTAAGGCGAACTTTTGAACCTAGATTACATGAGTGCAGCTAGTGAATCGAAACCAGTTGTTCAGTGCTGCAGCCTACTTATCCGTGCTGGCTTGTTTTGTTATTTTTTTTGGCAAAAGCCTGCTTCTCTCGCATCCATCGAGGGTAGTCGTCGCAGCCAGCTGCTCCCTGGGTGCTCACATAGGGTGCCTAGGTTGTACTCACACGAAACCAGTGGCCTGAAAATCTCTATGGCAATCACTTAATCGTAGGCAATAGGGAAGACCTGATGCTCAAAATCGGCTCAGCCACAATATCTCCTGTTGAATCTGCACATATCCTAGGTGTCCTATTGCAAAGTAGCATTTCAAAAGACGACCTCCCAAGCTCCACAGTCATATCTGCCTACTTCCATCTCCTTAAATTCGCTCAAATTTGGGCTTGTTCAGATAAGTATAGCTAGTCATATTCATATTCATATTCATATTCATATTCATTATTCATTTCGTTTGTTTTTTCAAGCATGATTTTACTTACCTTTCAATTGCATTTCACTTTACAGCAAATGTAAAGCGCCTAGAGAGAGATTAAGTTCTCTGAGGGCGCTTTATCAAGTGAATTATTATTATTATTATTAGTCTTAATTGGTGCCTGAATTTGTGACATTCGTCTTAGTTCCTGTACCTCACTGTTTGCTATTCTATCAGGCTGTGCAATTAGACACTTTAGTTGATGCAACATATTACAGCTAGGCTCATTTGTACAGAGCGTTGAAACTGCCACATCACACTACTTCTTGCTAACTTGCACTGGCTCCCAATTAAGCATCACATTGACTTTAAGGTCCTGCCGATTACTTTTAAGACCATTCATTCTCTTGCTCCAGCCTAAATCTCAGAACTACTCAGCTACCAGGCTAAGAATTTTACAGCCTTCTATTTGGACTCACATCGTTTAGCCATACTTCGTATGAACTTCAAAATTGTTGGATTTCATGCATTTAGGTCGTTCGCTCCTAAATCATGGAACCTTCCTACCCACTCACGTCAAAAAGTCCCCTGACATGATGACATTTAAAAGATGTATACAATGCGCATGTTTTTTTACAGGGTTTAGTGGGTCTTTGTGATTCGCTCTTGGGATGCATGTACTTGTTTACTCTATGCTTGCTGCTTTTGGATGTCACAACTAAACATTTGGCTATCACTTATATGTAGCATATGTATAGTGCACACAGAGAGATTAAGTTATTTTATGGCGATATAAAAATTGTTATTACAATTATTATTTTCGCCTAGCTTTTGGAAACGGGCGATTGATGAATCCCTTCGTCATCGAGAATTCACACGGACCGACACCTTACTTGGCGACTAAAAAAACTGACATGTGCAGCTACATGTTTTGTGAATCTCCTCTTCTTTTCAGAATGCACACTACCGACGACCTTGGCCAAGTACTAGTGCATTTGAGGTGTCAGTGTACAGTGTGCTGTATGATTCTATGTCTATTCTATGTCTATTCTATGTCTATTCTATGTATGCTGACATTCTTCTTGCAGTGGTTCATTGGAAAATCAGTCAGACACCGAGTAACTTTGGTCTCAACGGGAGACCTTATCCATGCATTCTTGCAGTAGTTACAGCTAATGTCGAAGGGTGTCTCGCGGATTTTGGGAAGGACCGTAAATGATCTTGCCATCTTGTTAGGGTGAGCAACCAAGCTTGGGTCAAATAAGCTCCGGCCTGCTTCCGGACTCCCTCAGGCCTACTCCAGATGAGTGACTGTTTGAAGACCTGCTTTGCGTTTGGACAGGCAGGCAGCCTGAGGAAAGAGGAGGCCAGCTTTGTTCACCGACTTCTATCATCCTGCTTTGAAAGCAAGATAAAGAACAGATAGAGATGGTATAACTACATATACGATTCATAAAAAGGCACTATTTTTGCTGGTAGACAAGCAGTATATATGCAGGGGCTGTTAGTTGCTCTGTTTAAGGAGAAGAGAGGAGGTAGAGAAAAGCTTACCTCGGACCGTCTGACTGGCTTAAAGGGGGCAGTGTCCGACGACTGGATCACACGACCTGTGTATAACTTGGTCAGCCTAAGACCACAGCTGTACATGGTGAGTTAGCTGACCCTTGTGGTCGACGTTCGAAGAATTTGACCGATCACTGGAGTCTTTTTGGACCTTCACCGGACTGAGCATCTAGAGGTAGTGGTTTAGCTTGTGCTGAAAGCTCTAGACAATAACAGTAGATTATTGGCACCATTTTGGGATATAGTGCAAGTAGCTTGGCATACTGTATTATCTGATGTGACTCCGAAATCCTTTAGTCCATCTTACCTAAAAGTAGAAGTGGTAGCTAATCAATAAGGGCCACTTTCTACCACAAACTTCTAGAGCTGATGTTTAGAATTATGCCAACTAAGCAAATCTCAGGACTATTGGATTTAAATAGGTACGAATTAAATTTGTTTGGACGGCCAAATAAACTTGGTGCTGGTATTGCATCATAGCAGGTGAAGAAGCTCGAGACGAGATCTTTTAGATCGCAACATGGATCAAGGGGTAAGGTATATGATTAATTGTCAGATGTAGATAGATAGATAGATACTTAGATACATGGATACATACATACACATAAATGCATATACATACATACATACATACATACGTACGTACATACGTACATACATACACACATATATGCATGCCTGCAATACATAGCAACATCATACAAACATACATGCATGGTCAAATTTCTGATGCTTAGCTGACACAATTATGTAGAGACAGGTTTTTAATACATCTAAACAGATAGTTTTCCAGTGATTGGTATCCAGTGTGCATTGCACATACAATTCGTATGTGTTAAAATATTGAAACTAGGATTGGTTGGTACAGGATGGTATGAGTTTTACTGTCAGATGTATTTGGCATATTTTTTCGGCGATGCCCAACTTTTGAACCTAGATTACATGAGTGCAGATAGTGAATCGATAACAGTTGTAGACTGGTGCAGAACTAGTGGCCGTGATGTCTCATTTCACTAGCTCTTTACAAAAAGCCTGCCACTCTCTCGTATCCACATTGTCCGATCGTTTCAGTCAGCTGCTACTTTTGTACATACGTTGGGTGCCCAGGATCTTATGCATCTACAACTACTTTACTGCTGCCGACTATAGCTCATCCTTTTCAGGCGTTCTGAGCGGCTACTTCCATGCTACTCACTACCTCAACTACTCTCCTAACTCTGCTACGATTCCCACTTTCTCTTTTTTGCATGAGAGAAAGTCTGTTGGCTACCGATTGCCTACCGAAAGCAGCTTAGGCTGTGAGTGACTACAAAAAACTCTCCTATGTAACACTCACATAGTCTTAATGATTTCGTGGAGCCACAGACGGAGATGCATTACATTAGATTACATCACTCATGCACTATCAGAGGCCTGAAACCTGCCTTGAAAATTAGTTCTATAGAAATAGAAGGACACGATGGTCAAAATCGGCTCCACCACCAAATCTCCTGGTGAATCTGAACTTATCCAAGGTGTCCTATTACACAGTTGCATTTCATGAGACGACCAAACCAGCTTCACAGCTATGTCTGCCTGCTTTCAGCTACATAACATTGCTCTAATTAGGGCTTATTTAGACAAGTATGCCACATCCTTATTGGTCGTAGCATTTGCAACATCGGCCTCGACTTCTGTAACTCACTGTTTGCTGATCTACCAGTGTGTGCATTTAGGCATTTGCAGTTGATGCAACACTCTGCATCTAGGCTCGTTTGTCGTGACCTTCAAATAAGCCAAATCACACCTCCTCTTGCTGTCCTGTACTGGCTCCCAATCAAGCAGCATATCGACTTCAAGGTTCTGCCATTGCCTCTTAAGGCCATCCATTCTCTGATTCTAGCCTGCATCTCAGAACTAGTCTCTTACCAGGGTACGTGTCGTACAACGTGCTCTTCCAACTCAAACCGTGTAGCCATCCATCGCGGGAGCCTCAAAATCTTTGGAGCCCCTGCCTTTAGTTCGTACACTCCCAAAGCTTGAAACTCTCTATCTACTTACGACACACGGTCCCCTACCAAGACGACATTTAAAAAGAAGCTTAAAACGAACATTTTCTTTTTACAGCATTTGGTGGGTCTTTGCGATTCACCCTTCGTGTGAATGTAATTACTTATACTATCTCGTGTGCATGTACTTGCTTATACTATGCCTGCTACTTTCAGGATGTTACCACCTAACATCCGGTAAAGATTTATGTGCAGCATATGCAAAGTACGCGTGAAGAGATTCAGTTCTCTTAGGGCGTTATTTACACTTTATTGATTGCAATTGTTATTCTCGCCTAGCTTTCGGAAATGGACAATCGACCAGTCCCTTCATCATCACAAACGCACAAGAACAGATACTTTACTTGGCGACTCAAAAAAACGAACATGCTATGCTACATGTGTTGTAAATTTTCTCGTCCGTTCAGCATGCACGTCACCGACAGCCTTGGCAAAGTACTGCTGCATTTGAGCTGGCCGTGAATCATGTTACAGCAGCCACTGCAGCCGCTGGTGTTTGTTCACCTTCTGCCGATGCTAATGACGATGCTGAGGCTGCTGATGTGGCTCGATGTCCCCTTGCTGACATGCTTCATTTAGCTTTCTGCATCAGTTCTGTTAGCGATGCCACTTGGCATCGGAGAGACTGTGGCTGAAAACTGATGACAGCATTGGAAAGTTTAATGAGTAATCCTCCTGATGGGCTTCAAGATCTGCCATTTGTGATGCCACCCCCATCACTAGCCTGTGTCCGAACGAGTCGCGATAGCCAGCACCTGATGAGTTATAGCTCTTCTTGCTTTTATCTTTCCCAGCTTCACTTCTCCCAGTCCCAACCTACTCACTATCCCGTGGCTGCCTAAGTCGTATGTCTAATCTTTTATTGCCAATGAAATTCATCACGAGGCTTTTTTAATAGCATAACCGAGTAAGCATACGTCAGGAAGCAACCAATATACCAGGTTATTATATTTATGACATCGTCTATGGCAAGTTTGCCTAGAACTGGTGCAGACCCAAGTATCACTGCAGATAGAGGTGGTTACACTACTTATGCCTCGAGTTGGCTATTAGTAGGAAGTGGGCTGCCGTAATCCGAATACGTCTGCATATTTAAAGTTTCTCTCTGAAATATTACCGGGAAAGAGACTTGATAGTATAACTTCTTCCCACAAGGTCCCCTTCCTCTCAGTAGTGCCCGAAAATTCCTCCTGCCTAGTTATTACCTTGTTAACAGCCAGCTCGAGGAGCAGTTTTTTAAATAATTTCTCGTAAACTTTTGACAACCACAGCCATACCTAATGTCAGTGAAGCCAGCCATCAGTTTCCACTGGCAATCCCAACGTAAAATATTCGAGTCATTAAGTAGCACGAAGCTGCACACGCACTTGAAAGTGTTTTCTCGATTTCCCTCAGGCTCTCGTACCGCTCGATGATGCAGCTGCAAAATAAAAAAATAGCTTGGCTAGTGCATATGTTGAACCATTCTTATCATGCTTGTTTTGGAATCGACTGCTCGCTGTTTCTAAGTGGCTGCTGAAAGCTGCTAAATAGAAAGCGGCTGAGATTTTTAATGGCACCTCAGTCTAAGTCTTAAAATAATGTAATTAAATGTATCTGCCTGACACATGGTAAAACCACTCACAGTTTTACCCACAGGAGCTGCTTCCTCTAAGGCTCGCAAAGCCAAGCTGCCTTCTAAAGCTTTCTGTCAGCTAAATATGTACACGTCCTTTCTCAGTGCACGAACTTTGTGCTGCATGTTGGTTTACCCAACACCCTGGTCAGATGGCTGCCTGTAAGCTGGGACTCAGTTAGTCTTTTTGATGCGGGGATATCCGGAGCCGGCAGCTGGCTTGCCAAAGTTTCTGCTTGTTAGCCATGCTGCTCCACTCGAACGTGTACCGAGTAGACGACCATTCCATTGCCTGTTGTTGCTATCGTTGTTTAAGCATGTCAGAGTTTTTGTGCACACGAGTAAGCCTGCTTTCTTGCAACTTGACAGGAGGTTATGCGGGGAAATCACGAGTTCACGTTCTGCCCCCTATGCAGCTGCAAGAGGGATGTCCCTGCCAACACATTGGCAATTGAGGCACCTGTCGGACAGATTATCGGCTACGTTCACATAATGTAAGCAAGAGCCTTAATCAATTAGCCTCTAAGTGCTGCCCAAACAGCAAGCTAACAGTAACTCCTTGGACTGATGGCTGGTGTTCACACTTGCTTGGATTTGGTAATAGAGCGGCTTTGTGATGCAAAGAGCTGTTTTCTATGCAGTCACGAATAGTTAAATGTGCCAGGCATTGCATTTTTCCTTTTCACATAAATCTCGAAATACCTTCGGGTACTTTGGTAATTCACTAAACCTTTAATGAAGCACGGTCAAGGAAGGATTAGCCTAACACGTGTCGCTTGAAGATAGTCAAGCACTCGGTTGCAGATTATAGCTTGTTATCGTGTTTCAAGATAGCCGGCTGATAAATCTCTATAAACAACCAGCTTTTTGTCGTCAGTAGTGCCTCTTACTTTACTACAAGAATAAAAGACCGAAGTCTTACAGGCTGCCACGTATTTATGGACCGGCGGCACAAAACTGGCTTGCAGCTAGATTAATCTGTAGCTCTATGTCACAAAATCAACACATAGGCCATTGCCTGTCCATATGCAGTTAATTTGAATTCTGTGCTTTCAGCTTAGAAAGACATGAATTTTGGGCCAAGGCGCAAAACCTTTCGCTGAAGTAATAAAAACATGATAAGAAAAATAAATCCTGTGCATGGCATTACAGCAGAAATGAATGTCTAATAGGTCACTCTAAAAGCTGCTGAAAGAAATGTAAAAACATGATTTTGTGAAAGGCACGGTATAATGCATAGGTAAGCATTGAAGCACCGAAATGAAATCACAGCTGCTGCTTCACAAGACAAGAACCCCATGTTAACCTGAATTAAGTTAACCACGGGTATATAGTAGTTGTCATTAACGTTGCTTAAGAAAGTTTCAAATAGTTTGGGTCACAACCACTAACCCATTGTCAGAAGTGTACCTTTTTATAGGAGTCTTGATTTTAAATTATTCGGATAGGTAGGCAAGAGCAAGAGATTGGAGTGACCCAAGTTGATTCACCAAATACTACAGTCAATATGCCCCTGAATGTTCGGCCAGTAGGTTCGGCAGAGGTCCTGGGCCTAAGCAAAGTGGTATATGAAGCACCTTAACATAAATTAAGTTCTCCTAGGGTGCTATGTATATAAGTTATATATAGCTCTGCCTCATTTCACTGTTCCTTGAATCAAGGCACAGGATTGAGTGACGTTTAGGTTGGAGAAGAATGAGATGGACGAGGTAAACGGTATGAATGGAGCATAGTGTTGACAAAATGAGAGCAGGCAGTAACCTGAGTACAACTAGACTACGTTTTGGGTGCTAGAAGAGGTATCCTAAGATTGGGAACAATTGGCTGACAGCAGTGGAGGTTTCAGCACAGATATGCATCGAGAACAACACGGCGAATCAAACAAGAGAAAGACTATCGTTGATGCCTAAACAGCAACGTTTTACGAGTATTTAGTTAAAATCATAAAGTGTATCTGCCTAGTGTTAAGATGATCACTCATGACGACCAAGGGCATGGATGGATTCATGTGGTACAGTGGATGATGCTTCAAACTGCAAGCAGTTGCAATGAATGTTAAGGCTCGATTGCTATTGTGCAAGCGAAGCTATTGACTGAGCTAGCCTGTCTGATTGTTTGAGCTAGATAATCTACTTGAAGGCAAATGTGTCGAAACTGATTTTGGCTTACTTGTACATGACCACTGCATTGCGGTTTTTTAAATCAGGCAAGCACTTACCTGAAACAAGTGAATCTTCTATTACTTGGTACCGGTTCAACACTCACGTGTGGTGCCGCAGAGGCACGACAGTCATAGCCTATGGTTGGTTTTTAGAAGTTCAGTAATCAGTGCATTTTTAGAGGGTGCCAATGGGGTGCCTAATAGGTCGGTCCCTCTCAGAGTCATAGTATCTCGGACAGACACGGCTGCTTGAACGGCCACAACAGGATCGCGGCTGGCACAAAGAAATGCAGAAACAAATACCGAAAGCAGTTAATCGCTTCCTCTGAATTATGCACATTCGTTTATTAATGAAGTGAAGTGAGCACACATAAATATTATATTCCAAACACAATAATAAATAAAAAAATTGTCATGCAAATTTTGATTCATCGGAGACACCTCTAGCACTCACTAAGTAAGGATTGGCTAGTCAATTTATGCTTCGAGTTTAACTAATGTATGATCTGAACAGACTTTGTAGTCTGACTCATCTTTCATCGTTGAATTGCTGCATTGTCGTTTTATTCGTGTCCTGCTGATGATGGCTTTTATGTTTTCAGGTTCAGCGACCGTGCTTTTCAAGTATGCGATCGCAGATGCTCGGCAGGTAGAGGTCCTTCTAATTCAAGGACCTTTATCCGAGTGTACATGCACTTCTATCTGCACACCGACGGATACTGTGCTGGACGTAAGCGAGCAGCTGCGTTTTTTATGCAAAAACTAGGCTTCTGCTGCTTCTTCCACACCGTTGACCGATTGTACCACCGACCTCCTCCTGTATTACTGATGAGAGAAGACACATGAAGCAGCCTAGTCGACATTTCTGTCAGTGAACTTGTAGCCTAGTTTGGCTACACTGAATATTTGAAAAAAAGTACTCATTGGTAAAGCTGGCTGCCTGTAATTCGGATCTGTCTTGTATTTGTGTCTATTTAGAGACTATCACACTGACGATATTGGTAATGCCTGATGCTGTTTACTCAACTGATTCACTTTAGCCAGTAAACAACGCTCAGCTCCTAGTATAGCTCAGCAAGACAGTATAGATCTTTAGCGCATCTCTGAAACTCAGGGAAGGCCATTCTCTAAGACTCGGGAGAAGTAATTAGAGTGGTGATTGTGGTGTTCACGACAGACTTTCTCAGCAGCACAGCCGCAGATTTTGCTCCAGAATTAATGCTCTAAATGTACTGCACGGATAGAAATATATTATATTTAATAAAGCGCCTGTACGTATGACACAATAGCCGTTCGTGCACTTGCAGTGAATACCAATAGTGTGCAAGATGGCAGTGCTGAGTCTCTAGTCTCGGTGTCGCTTACCCGCGTAAAGCCTCCTACCCCAGCTAGACCTGTATATCACCGATTAGGCTCATGCAGGGTCTCAGGTTGCTGTTAAGAGTACTGCAAACAGTTTTGAGCTGCGTCCTTGGATGATAACTTCTGACATTAACTGCGATTTTTGAACTACTTATACCAAAGGTTCGTTGGATCACCGAGTGACAAAGTAACTGTCAATATTAGTCACGGACAGGTCCTACATGTTAACCTACATTTACAGAAAGCTTAACCCCAGTTTATTATTAGGAATACAATTATATCACTGGCAATTAGACCAGTGGTACAAAACAATGCTCCCACTAAAATATGCTTGTCGGTGATTCGAGTTGTGAGGCACCGAGTGCTACCTTATTCGTCCCAAAAAAAGACGTATTTGCCTAGACTCTTCTGCCACATTACACAGTCAAGTGTGGAAGTCTGTTGATTTAGCCGACATTACCTATCTTTTAGCATTTAAACTACTTGAGATAGCGAATGAACTTTTAACTTATGCCTACAATTATCATGAAATGTTACAATTCACAGCATTTAGTTGGTCCCGGTGATTCGTCCTTCATGTGCTTATGCATGCTGACACTGTGCACACTGCCACTAACCATATTGCATGCTGACCCTGTGTACCTTACTCCTAACCGTGTTGTTGTTTCATTGATCATGATAAGACTAACCATTCATTTAAAAATAACTTAAAACCCCCTATTTATGACGGCATTTAGTGGGTCCCTGTGATTAGAGAAGTCACTGTATCTATTGCTCAAGAGTGCTGCAAAGTTATTTTATTGCTAAGGTATTGCAGCCTATATATACTTTCACCCGTCTTGTTTTCCCAGATCTGCACCACTGATGAGAAACATCAAATCGGCAAGCTAACAAAGAAGCATCTTGGATTCACACTCGACGAAAAATATGAAATAACCTGTAAGTTTAGAAAATTGACTGCACAAAATGTCCTCCAAGAAATAGCACACGATGCCAGTGTGTATTTATTTCTTTCTTCGAAACGCTCTGTTCTAATCATGCATGTCCGAACGTGTTGCAGCTTTGTCATGCCGTTGTCACGTCGCATCCACCAGATCCATCACCCGTGGAGGCAACAAAGGGTTCTTTCTCAGATACATACCGAACGTATGGGTATTGCCCCGTGGGATTAGCTACTTCTATGCCGTGTATACCCAGCTGTATTAGACATTTAAACTATCGGAGTTATCTGAAGTCAGTGGTAAACTGAGTGCTTGTCTCGCAGACATTTGATCTTAGATGTCGGCAAATTTCCTTAAGCTAACCCTCCACTGCAGATGGTAAATATGGCTGTAAGGCTATTTAAAAATCCCAGAGGCACATGCATGTCTCCCTTGCTGAATGAGTTTCAACGCTCTCGGTTGATTAACAGGTAAGAAGAAGCGTTTTTATTCTAACCCACACGTCTGATCTTCATTCAAAAATGAACTACAGCACCAGTCCCATTCTCCTCTTGTTTCCAGATCATATATGGATAAACATAAATCGCTTCATAGTATACTTAGAAACCAGTGGCTGCAGAATTAGTAGCTTTGCAGGTCCTTGGCTGAAGCTCAAATAGTTATTACTCAAGAAAAACTAGTCTCCTGCCGCAGACCATCTCTAGCCATGTAGTCCTGGGAATGTTATTTTCGTGCTACTTGTTTCATCAGCTGTTCTCCTGACTCAGATATTCTCTTGACTTTCTAATCGTTACTTGAGATGAATTCCGGTGGTTACCACATGCATAAAAAAGCTGCTTTGGGCTTGTGTGTGGTTTAGAAAGTTCTTTAGCTTAAAACCTACTGAGTCTTTGTGACTTTGCGGAATTACATAAGGATATTGATTACATAACTCCAGGGAGCCTAGATTGAGCTTAGGGGCAACAAGGCGAGAGGGAGAATAAAAAAAAATTTAAAGTGTCGTATTAAGTGTCGAGCTCAGTACTACACTGTCCTTTTAAGTTTTCTTTCATGATCTTTCAGTTTTTGCAGTAGGTTACAATTGACTGCAAATCTACCGGTTTCTGCAAGGATTGTTGCAATATTGCAACAGTGCCAGTGTCAAGTCTATTTCCCTATAGAAATTAAGAAGCAGCTGTCTCCAGAAGATGTAATGTATCTCCGTCAGTAACTCCACAAATTCATAAATACCATGTGGGTGTTACGCAGGAGAATTTTGTATAGCGCACTCACAGCCGCAGCGGCTTTCGGTACGCATTCGGTAGCCAACAGAATTCGTCTCACGCAACAAAGAGAAATAGGGAAGCATAGCAGAGTTAGGAGAGCAGTTGAGGTAGTGAGTAACTTAGAAGTAGCAGTTTCAGGACCGCTGAAAAAGATGTGCCATAGTCGGCAGTTGGAGAGTAGATGTCGTTGTGTAAGAATTGTGGAAGCGAGTTCCACAGTCTAGGACTTGCATTTCTATCAACGCACATCAAGGCTACGGGTGACCGCAGCTGCTGGCATTCACCGACCATTGTGATAAGTCCTCTACTGATTCCAAGATTCGGATGTGTTGAAGACGTTGGCCTCTTCTGTGCTTTTTTCTGTAGTGTTTGTCAGGTACCTAATAGTGGTATGCGATGCAGCCTGACGGCTGGGTCATGCTTGTAGCCTTATGACCACACCTTCACAAGGACCGTTTGCATGTCACAACTCACAATTCTAAGATTAATTACACTGTGCATGTTAACACTAATCACTTGTTCCTGCTTTTTCTACATTTTCTATCAAGTTGCTTAGAAAAATGCAGTTCTCTGAAGATTCTATGCAAATGTATTACACACCTGCTTTTGATAGCATTTAGTTGGTCCTTGTGATTCGTGCTTCGCTTTGCCTGCTTGAGCATGCTGACACTGTGCATGCTGCTACGTACAAAGCTTACTTGCATATCTAACGTTTAACTTGTTAGGGCTCATCTTGGTAGTCGTAAGATGAAGCTGGTCTTACTGGCTCTGGGAACTTGATACAGCTCACATAAATCAAAGTAGGAAATTCCTGTACAAAAGAAACGTGATGCCGTGCAAAGTTTTTGTGGAGTGCATGAACTTACTACTATTTTGAGGCACAAGTGCTGAGACTTAGCTTCGATGACTAATTCAAGAGGTGTGTACACTGCGAGAGGCATCTAATTCAGTCCGGGTAGCCACTGCAAAGCAAAAAGAAGAAGGGCGACATAGATTTGCGCATGTAAAGGGAGACGGGAAAAAAGTAGAAAGTCATTGGTAAGTGATAATGAGTATTACAAGACATATTCAATGAAATAAATGGCTCGTTTGAAAAACCAGCATTTAGCCAATGATCAGTAGCTCATTCTTGAAAGTCTTGAAAACTAAGAGCTATGGTTAAAGATGAGCTGGAGAAAAAATTAAATTCAGCCAGTGAAGGCTAACCGAATTTGTATCCCATTTAGTTTATTTGCATATGGATATAAACGTGTTATACCACTGCTGGTCCCCCATCTTATGTCTATCAGCCTTCCTTCGTTACATAAACACGTGTTTTCTTTTTAATGCACTACTCAGTCGCACTAGCATTTCGAGAGGATATTTTCCTACTCAGAGAGTGCTTGAGCTTAAGCTTTTAGTGCACAACAACCCAGCTGTGACTGGTATTCTTCATCACTAAGTTTTGCTGAAGTATTTGTGGCAAGTCTTTACCAATGCACTATATCGATTTACATTTTAGTTCCTATGGATCTCGACGTGAAAATCAAAGCTCTTGTCCTTAGCACAGTATACCTCCATGTAAGTATGACTCACATGTTAAAAAAGCCTTTGCAGCAGCATGTGTAAACGATTAGCGTTTCTTAAATGCCTGAGCTCCAGCCATATTCACTGAACGTGCTAACTAAATCCTGGTACATCTAATCGAGATTTTATGGTTGTAGGCCTTCGTTATAAGTTCCGGGAGGAGAATCTAGAGTACGTCTTTACACAGAGGAATTCTTGAGCCCATTGTGCAGTTAATCTCCAAAAAACTAATCAACCACCTTCTTTTCGAATTACTGTGTCTCCTATCAGCTACAGGCTTGTTCGCCTAATACCACGTAACCCATAGACGCTAAATCAGCAATCGCTGTGCCCGCACGATCAATTGAGATGTTTCCCTACATGTAGCTTGATAGTATATCAATACCGTGATTTTGTATGATAATGCATGCTCTATCGAGGCTACCATATGGCTATAGCTGGTGATGTCACTAGATCTTCAGCAAATGTTCTCAAAGTGAACGACGGCAATGCATAATAAGGATTTACAACTATTTCACTAGTAATTTAAACATAACAGTCGTGCTCCAACTTCACTTGGCCTACACGTATCCTTTATCATCAGCCTGAAAAATTATTATCTGATTTAACAATGAATTTTCATTAAACTAATGATCACCTTTACAGTGGAGTTTACACAGTATAATCTAAGCAGCATTGTAAAAATTTGAGCTTGCTTAGATAAGCCTTTCACAGAAAATGTGGTCCAAGCGTGTGAGCTATCCTTTGTAGACTTCTTAGGGTAAAAATGTATGTCTTTTGCATTACGATAATTCTCGAACAGATGGTTTAGAATTCTGCTGCTAAGCTTATGAAATAGTTGATTCTTTATTTCGAGCTGGGAACTGGAGTGAGAGCATTCGTATCCATTGTATTACTAAGTTATTAAGACTATTAAATCAACTTATCTTTATTGAGCTGCCAACCAGGCAAAGCCTTTGAAGCCAAACACGTCTGCAACAATGCCTAGTGCTCAACTGAATGCCTAGCACACGACTACGGTTACCAAACCGCTTTAAAAAATATCGCATGTGCGCGGCTGGTGTTGGGGGTCATCAGGATTCAGGGAAAATAAATAGCATAAAGCACTCTTAAGCCACCACTTCAGTGGACATACAGGTCAAACGCTATCAAAGGTTTGGCCCAGATTGCTGTTGTCCTTTTGGGAAAGTTGAGTGAGAGAGGATGGCGAAGGTCGCAAAGGGAAGAACTGCACTAAGAGCAGCTTATTTTGGTCGCTATTTGCACAAGACAGGTCGGCTGGCAACCGGTTGTCCATAAATCAACGTCGGTCTACGGCCAATCACTGGCTTTACCGTCGATTAAAGGCATTCAGACCAATGCGGCATCGGCTGCTCGTACTGGGTCAGCCAGGCAAAAGAAAGGACCTGGCTATGCAAAAATAGAATACAATTGTTTTCTCACAGTTTGTGAAAGCATTCTACCCGGTTGCTTTAAAACAGAAGCTGACATAAAAACAGCCGCTTGTATTAGATAGTGTTCGCTCGCTGCTGGTATTACATTCATTCTTGTCAGCTCTGAAGCTTTCTGTAAAAGAACATCAATTAGTAGAACCTCAAATAGAAGTATATGGCACTAAGCTGCTGCTTCCCTTGCAGCATTTGTCCGATAGCGACGAAAAGCCAAACGCGATCACAAAATCCTACAGAAAGCATGTTGAAGCAAGTGAGGTCCTGGATTTTTTACTAATCCTATGAAAATCCGTCGGTAACTGTGTCCTTGTAAGGTAGAAGTGCGTCGACTCGACTTGAATGGCTTATAGTACTTAAATTTTAAAAGTGCACATCCAACAGCTGAGGACTGTAATACTTGGGGAAGCAGTGTTAGGTGGTTACCGATGGATTTCTAAGCAAGCGTTTTGCCAGGTCACTGCGCCCTTTGTAGAGAAACTCTGGTCCGGGATAAGTCACGGCCTCAGTTTCAAGGTGTTCGTGCGTCCTATTCTTCAACTAGATTTCAATGTTCAGCGGTTGGCGATTGAATACACTGTGTAAGCCGGCCCGTTTACTCTGCTTGCAATCAATGTCCCAACTCTTAAGTCTTCGAGACTAAAATACTCGTACGAAGTCGGTTTGCAGTATCGTCAGAGCTGTGAAGAGTGTGGAGCTACTGAGTTACCACCATTACATTTGATGCTCACTCACTCTTCGCGACCCAGGTTGCAGCTTTGAATGCTGCAGTGAGGCGATCCAGTATTGTCCACCGAAAGACGTGTTGAAAACGTTATGACCGTTCTACCCATATATAAATGAGACTATAAAATAAGCTAACATTTTTTAGCTATCGGTTCGTGGTAATTATGTCCAAGCTAGCGCTTCTCAAAGTCTTCCCAATATCTCATCTGATTAGATTGCATTCAGCTAGGTCGTTCGGTGAAATAAGTCTTAAGGGTGTCATAATAATTGGTTATAATACAGATTATTGCATTCATGCCACGCTTAGGCCTAGAAGAAAAAAGTAACAGTTTCTGTTGCAACTAACTAATTCAACCTCGTGCGTTTTTCAAGAAGCTAACTCATTAGCAGTAGATAAAATATACTCGTGAACGCAAAAGGAAGAACTGAATCACTTTTATATGCAGTAATTTATTTTACATATATGAAACATCATGTGAAAAAATAACTGTACGGAACAGGTGGTATTAGGTCAACATAAAAGTGTTTCAGCGGTCAGCATTCACTGGGCACTTCGCCCATAGAAGGAAAATATGCTAGCTGATTTAAAGCCTTTTTTTGTATCGCGACTGAAGAGCCTTTACGGCTATCGTGACACGCGTGCAGTGGCAGTAAAGGATCGCCCATCACAAGATTCGAACCCACGACCTCAGGGCCGAGGTCGTGAAACGCAACCGCCTTACCTAGTGAGACATTAAATGCCTAGTATATCTTACTTTAATTTACTGTACAGTAGTTTAACTGGCTGGAACCACGACCTGTCATTCTGTGCACAATTGCAATGAAGTGAGCCGGCTCTTCAAATAATACAAGCCGCATTAGCTGCAAACGCGGCTCGTAACGGTGCTAGCAACGTACCCGACGACAGACAAATATCAGCGATGATTGAACCTCATAGAAAGGCTAGCTACTTGCAGGTGTGGCACTGATTCAAGTATGCCAACATTATCAGGGATACTGCAGTCAAAAGTCGACCTTGAGCGTTAACCAATCAAGTTTGTATCCATTATGCGAACGAGTCTACTTGACAACAGTGGGCAATTACAGGCGTTGAACAGCAGCCGTGACGTACGCAGCTAGCTACCCGGAGTAGCTCTCAAATCTTAACACCAATTCCAGAATCACAGCTGCCTGTATAACTCATGGCCCAGGAGGTTCCTTGGCCTTGGCCAAATATGATTGCCTAATAGCATACTCAAAAAATTGCTATCAGTCGTAATCTAGTTCATTTTTGGGGCACAGCCATTTCGAGATGCAATCACCAAAAACAATGTTCGTGTTCACTTTTATTCAAATGACACGTAACTTTAGGAAAGATTTGATCCCTCTCAGTCTTTAAGCATGTCGAACTCTCTTCATTCCGTTGCTGCTTGTGTTCCTGAATCTGCACTAGGATGGCAGCATTCATTTTGGACAACGATACAAACAACATACTAATTATGGGCTAACCTTACTCGAATCTGAAATGAGAAACGTTAACGCTCACAATTGGCGTTGCAAGCATGTCTCCTGCAGAATATTTCCAAAATATAAGTGCACTGTATACAATAAAAATCCAAAGAAATCAGACTTACAGTTTCAGTCTGCATAATTTAAGCTCTGAAGCTCTGCAAAAGTTTGAGCGTACTTACACAAGGATACCACATCCAAGTAATTCCATGTCTTTTGAGCATTCCTTATAGACTTCTGTAAGTCAAGGTGTGTTAGTAGGTTTACTGCCACAATCAGGTGCCTACACTGTTCTCAAAACTCTATATCTATGTTTGCCGACAGGTCAACATTGAGTTTCTGCATAACACCACTTCTCGCCAACCTTCACGTTCTCACTCAGGCAGCCCATCGAATTTTAGGTTTTTCCTTCACTAGTACTTTCCTTCATTCCTTTGCTCTAGCCTAATTATCAGAAACTAGGCTAGGAATCGTAAAACCGACTCTGCTGGTTCAGGCTTTGTAGGTTTGCCTTGAACGAACCTCAAATCCCTTGTGGACCGGGCCTCGAGTCGATCTACTTCCAAGGTGTAGAACTCACCCCGACTGAAATATTGCCATCTCATTGTGATAACCCTATTAACAGCAAGGTCTGCTCATTTTTTGACTGTCTGGAGAATTTTGGTTTGGTCCAACACGTTAATCATAGAACCGACGTCTGTGGCCATATTCTAGATCTCGTGGTCACTCAGGATGTCTTTCCCACCTTGTGAAGTGGCTGCTGACCGTCTCGGATCATTTTTCGGTCTGGTTTCCTATTCCCACTCCCATGTACGTACGGGAATATCGGAATTGTCAAAGGAAATAGCTTATAAAGTATCGATATGAACACATTTTTGGATGATAATTAGACAAGCGCTCTTGGCAACAATGCCCCCATTCAATCTATCTGTTTGCAGAGTCGTGGAGGTTAGAAAACTGAAATTCCTACCATTCGGAGCCAAAACAGAATTATACGACTGTAATGCGTTTACTGGGTGATGCTAAGTGGTCTTAAACCCAAACTATTAACGGCTAAGCTGAAAAGTTATCAGCTTTCCTTCTTGAAAAAAGTGGGATTTTATGCCTTCATAAATCGCTATCCGAGTAAAGCAATTGTGGAATCGCAACGTGTAACCCTCCTTAAAATATTTCCTGAGGTTTCTGCATGTGATGCGGGTACCTTAAACAGGTCTAGTAAAAAGAGCTCGTCTCCTGAAGACCCTGTACCGTCATCTCAGTCATCTTCACCACCAGACTAACTTTGCCCGGCCATGATCGAGATTTTCATAGTTTCTTTAGAAAATGGTATCGTACAGAAGTTCTTCAAATCGGAAATCGTTAAACTAATACCTAAAAAGCCTGGATTGGATACAGAGGTCCTAGCAACCTATCGCCAAGTTTTCCGTTTTTCTTTTTGTCAAAGATTCTTGAAATAATTGTCGCTAAGGAGCTGGTTGCACACACTGAAAAGAATGAAAAGTCAGAAACATTTTAATCGGGGCTCAGGAGGTGGCTCCTCTGTAACTGCTCTCCTCTGAGTTAAAAATTACATTCTCTTTGGTGAAACGATGACACGGAATGTCACTTCCCTAGCTCTGCTAAGTCTATCACAAGCATTCACACCATTGATCACGTAATCCTAGTGTAACGATAGAGAACAATGATCGGTGTGGCAGACGAGCACTGGCATGGTTTAAATCGTACTTGTCTGCTCGTGTTCAATCCGTGTTATGAGGATGATCAGGTCTCACACACGAGTCGGGTAACCCGTGAAGTCCCTCAAGGGTATGTCCTCGGTCCCTTGCTGTTCTCCATCTATACTCAACCCCTGGCAAAATTTGTTATGGCCCAGGGAATAGGATGTCACATTTATGCTGACGATACTCAGCTGCATTTGTCATTCAAACCGTCAGAATCTGCTGGAAAATTTGCTAAACTGAATGCTTGGCTTGTGGGCATTTAATCCTCAATGTCGGTAAATTTCGTGAAACTAGATGACGATACAACCAAACTGCTGCTCCTAGGACACCCTAAGTATGTTGCTGGATTAAAAGGCTTTTTTCTTCGAATAGGTGATGCTATTGTGCGACCATCACCATGTGCTCAACATTTGGGACTCATTTTCTAATGCTGCCTAAAATCTTAAAGCTTCATTCAGAAAACTGCTTCTACAACTAGCCATCACGTCCGATCCACATTTGAGATGATTGGGAGCTGTCTTCTGCAGTGATTTAAAAACAATCTAAGTAGCTCCCTAGTTCTATCTCGGCTTAATTATAATATTTTCCTTTCGGCTTGGCTACTAAAAAGGCAGCCAGGCAACTGCTGCTGGTAATGAATATGGCTTCAAGGCTAGTTTACAAGACCCTAAGGTTTTAACGCGTGTCTTGTTTCCTAAAAGAGCAATGATGGCTGCCGTTTGATCAACGAATACAGAACAAAAATCTTACGCTGACCCACAAGGCCTGCAATGACTTGGCTTCTCGATACCTCGCTTAACCGCTGCACCGGTCTCAGTTTACTCGCAACTTCAGTTCCTGTATAGACAATTAATTAGCTGTTATATTCCTCCGCTTAAAGACAATTGGCAACCAAAGCTTCAGCTCTGCAGGTTCTAGACTGTGGAACTAGCTTCCACGATTCTTTTGAAACGACAACTAATCTCCTACTGCCGACTATGGCTCGTATTTTTCGGCGGTCCTGAGCTGCGACTTCCATGCTACTTACCATCTCAACTGCTCTCCTGAATCTGCTTTGCTTCCCACTTTCTCTTTGTTGCGAGAGATGAAGTCGGTTGGCTACCGAATGCGTCCCAAAAGCCTCTTAGTTTGTGAGTGGGCTATGTAAAACCCTCCGGCGTAACACCTACATAGTCTTTATTGCTTTCTGGAGTAATAGACGGAGATACTTTGCATCAGATTAAATTACATTACATAACAGCTCCTTACTTTAAATTAAAGCACAAGCTACAATAAGACCAACTTCTAACATAGTTTGCAGGTCTCTTACGATCTGCTCTGCGTATGAGCAGCATTACCATATTGTGCAAATCAACACTGTTCATCTTAGCACTAACCTTGTTGCCAATGATTTTTGTGTTGTTCATGCTATCACAAAAGTACAATTATGCTTTATTTGAATGATTCTCAAAGTACCTAGAAACAGATTGACGTCTCTGAGGGCTCGATACAAACGTTTTACTATAGTTTTGAATGATGTCAGCCCTGAGATTAAGTGCAGAAAGACACTGCCAGGGAGTGATGGGGCATTAATTGAATCACAGCCTCTTATATTCTGCACCCTTTCACTGCCGAGTGAGCTCTGGAAACGACTACCTTTCTTCAAAGGCTTTTTACCAGCAAATTGCGACCTTCAGCCAGATAATACCTTACGGCCGGAAGAGACGAGAACAAATTTAGTCGTAGTAATTTATTGTGGATCTTTTTGCCAAAAAACTGCTATCTCTGTCGACTACTGTGTTCCGCTATAAGAATTACACATTTTTTTGGGCAAGAGGCGTAATCCGAATTAGCACAGCCTCACTTTGTCTCTCACACCATTAGCTCCGACCGTCTTACCATGTCTGTATATGCCTATGCATGGTAAACTGTAAAGGCTGTCGACAATCACGTGACCTACTTAGTTTCCATTACATTGTAAAAACTACGAAATAAATCCAGTTCCATTGGGATATCATAGTAATGTCTTTAATAATAATATCTTTCTTCCTACTAGTTTCGTTGCTCGACACAAGTGAGATGACATACTGTATGTGCCCTAAGCTAAGTGGCTAGGCCCAAAATGTTAGCCGATGCTAGAAGGCAAGTTCAATATCGTGCAGACGCATTGACAAGGTTAATCGAATAATTTGGGAATAACTGCATGCATTAGGGAGCTAGGCGGACACAAAGGAAGAGGATTGCGATGGTGCTTAAACTGGCGTGGCAGAAGCAGCTTGAGGAGGAAATGAAAATGTTTACAGCCACTGTCCTCTGTTCTACAATATTTCGGCAGTCGCTTCAGCGAGCTATTGTTTAGTTGTTAAGATCTACATTTAGCACTCTAAGACTATAAGTGCGTTGATGCCGTGTCAATCACTTTGAGTCCCAAAAATTGAAAGCGATTCGCATGGCGGTTGATTATCACATTATTGAAATACAATAAAACGGGAAGACTTCGCCTCACTATCGAACCGGGTGTCAACTCCGATAGCTCAACGCCCTTTACTAACCCGCAAGGTTAAAATGACACATGATCAGTCTTAAACGGCTCTGAGTACTGTGATTGAGATGGTATTATTGCTGCAGTGCCAACTTTTAACACAAGTTCACGAGATTCAGTTACCTCTAGATCGACAAGACGTCCATCGACTTGCAACCGCATCTTAGATGGACTCCCTGTAGCTCGCCTGTGCCCGAAGTTACTTCAACCCAAGCTGCAGACTTCTGTGAATTGACTACAAAAACTAGATAGCATTCGGTTTTACCACAAATACTCAATACCAATATTCAATTTTACCTTCTACGGACCAGGTGTCCTATGGACGAGTGGATGGGCAAACATTGCACAGCTGCTCATTTGAGCATGGTCGATCGGCGACCAGCTTGGAACCAGGAACCGACGGCTTCTTTTAAGCACCAAGCGCGAAAGCAGGCTGGTGCATTAGTACAGTGACCCTTGATATGATTATAATAACACATTTGATGATAAAGAACCCTTAGAGAACCCAATCTCTTTCCAGGTGCGTTACAATGGCTGCAAATGAAACGAGATCGAATGGTTAGTAGCAGCATACACAATTTATAACAAGAATAACATAATTAGGGTGACATGCACAGGGGCAGCATGCCAGTATGGTTAGCAGCAGTGTGCACTGTGTCAGCATGTCTAAGCACATGCAGGACGATTCACATGGACCCACTAAATGCTATGATATATAGGTGCGTTTAACCAATCTAGTTAAATGTGATAGTACCCTTCGAGAACTGTGTCGTTCCATAAGGGTTCATGAAATAAGCATTAACAAATCGTACCTCCAAACCTGTGTTAACTACCATCCCACGTTCATTTTACTTAATGTCCCATACCACCGACGGCAACATTTGATCAGCCTTTAATCTGCTGACTTATCTGGTAGTAATATTATTAATAATTAAAATGCACTTCATAAAGTGCCCTCAGAGAACTGTATCTCTTTCTAGGCGCTTTACATTTACTGCAAAGGGAAATGCAATAAAAGGGTAAGTAAAATCATGCTTTAAAAACAAAGAGGGTAAAAACATGGTTAGGGGTGACATGCACAGGGTCAGCATGCAAAAGTGGTTAGTGGCAGCATGCACAGTGTCAGCAAGCATAAGCACGTGAAGGACGAATCACAGGGACCCACTAAATGATGTCCTAAATAGGTGTGCTTTTAAGTTCCTTTTAAATGTGGTCAGGTCAGGGGATGTTCTAACGCAGGTCGGGAGGAAGTTCCAGACTTTGGGAGCATATGAACTAAATGCGAGGTCTCCAAAGTATTTAAGGTTTGTGCGAGGTATTTCTAGACTGCTGGATTCCGAAAAGCTGGTGGTACGATGCTTGGCCTGATGGGGGAGTGTGTCGGAGAGATAGGCTGGAGCCATAGAACGAAGGCACCTAAAAGTGAGCGACGAAACCTTGAAGTCAATCCGTTGCTTGACTGGTAGCCAGTTCAGGTCGGCGAGAAGTGGAGTAATGTGGCAACTGCGAAGCTCACGACAGACAAGCCTAGCTGCAGAGCTTTGCACTAGCTGCAATCGCCTGATCGCACATGCTGGTAGGCCAGTAAGCAGTTTTGGCACTTGGAGGCCCCTTTCAAAGCAGCTACATTATTGCAGTGAAAATAACAGTACTCAGGACTTCTGTCACCCTCCTCTACTCTGCTGGCAACGTAGCCCGTCTGGATAATCGGTTTCCAATTTGTTTTCCTGCTGTTGTTCGTATTTTGTAGCATGCCATTTTACGCTCAAGTTCAGTTTCCGACGCCTATTTTGGTTTTGGGGTTTTCTCAGCCACCATAAAGACCCTGCATTCAGGGATCTTCTAAATGACGCAGGCAGAAGTTGAAGCAGCTCATTTTTATCTGCTGTTTTGTGTGCCTTTTTCTCTCACATTTCCCTATCGAATGGTGGCTGACCATATCAGGCCATTGGTTAACTGTTCCTAACAGCTCGTTACTGCACTGGTTCCTGTTTTCTTGAAGTTAAATCAGACCTTAAGTATCTGAACAATCTTATAATAATAATGCAAATAATAATAGTCATAGCTCACTTTATTGAGCGCGCCTAAAAAACTCAGCCTCTTTCTTGGTGCTCTACATTTTCAGAAAAGAAAACATTGTCAAATGGTTAGTGATAGCTGCATGCTCAATAAACAGCAAGAATAACAGTGGTAGCTATACATATATACATATATAGCTATACATAGCTAGTGGTGGCAGGCACTGGATCAGTATCCAAGTATGGTTAGTGGCAGCATGCACACTGCCGGCACCCATGAGCACATAAAGGCAGAATCAAAGGGAGCCTATATATGCTGTGCTACATAAGTGTTTTTGTTTCTTTTTTAATGAGTTCAAGTCAGGAAAATGTGGTGACCCAAGTTGGCTGCAAGTTCCATGCTTTGGAAGCATACGAACTACAGGCGCACGATCTCGAAGGGATTTGAGGTTTCTAAAAGGTTTGGGTAAATAGCTAATGCAGCTGGCCTTAACCTGTCGGTCGCGACCCCCTTCGGAACGACTCTTTCACAGTGGTCGCCTAAGAACGTTGGGAAACACTCACTTCCACATTCAGCACATAATAGCTCTATTACTGGAAGTTGCCACAATCTGACAAGCTTTATTGTAGGGTTTAGGATTAAAAGGGTTGAAAAACACTGAGGTAGATTCCGTTAAGCAGATGTTACAATGCTTAGCTTGGTTGGGTAGTGCAGTTCAACTGCATGAAAGCTGGTACAGCTCCTCTCCTAAACAGCTGTTGTGAGCATCATCGAGAGGGGCCTGTGCCCAGCTGTGGTCTGCATTCTAATGAGGACAACTTGACACAGGCCGGTAACCCACTGATTAACAAATGGTGGATTCACCATAGGGTTGGCCAAGGCTCAGCTGGGGTCGAGGAGTGGAGACTCGAGGAGACTCGAGTGGTATAAGGTGGCAAATGGAGCCGTGAGTCTTTCGGCTCCGTGCGTCTTACAATAAACTGTTGGTGTAGGGCATCGGCTGGCTCTCTGTAGGCTGTGCGAGTCAAACGACAGCTAGGAGATCTGTTAGATAAGCTGAAGCCAAACAGTGAAGAAACCTACAAGTGAGCGACCAAACCTTGAATTTGATGAGTTGCTTGACTAGTAGCCAATGCATGTCGACGAGAAGTGGAGCTCTGTGATAACCGCAAAGCTCAAGATAGACAAGCCTAGCTGCACAGCTTTTTACCAGCTGTAACTGCATGATTGCACGTGCCAATAGAACGGCAAGCAGTGAGGTGCAAAAGTCGAGCCGGTATGTCGTAAATGCATGTATCAACTTAGATGTGGTATCCCTGCCTAAAAAAGCCCGAATTTTAGCAACGTTATGTAGCTGAAAGAAGGCGGACTTGATTGTGAAGCTGATGCTGTCATTTAGCGAAAGCCCACTTTCGAACAAGACACCTATATTTCGTGCAGATTCAACAGGAGATACGCCAGTAGAGTCAATTTCAAACGTAAGCCTTTTTAATTTCTGAATCACACTTGATGTGCCCATTAGTAGGAATTTTTTCCATCGTTCAATTCAGAAAAATTCACTGCGATCCATGTGCCGATGTGAATAATACGCACAGCAAGGGAAATGAGAGGATTTAAACAGCTTAACGGTAGCAATGAATTTAAGCGAAAGTACAAATTAGTGTCATCCACATAGAAGCGAAAACCAGATTGTGCTTGGCTATCACATCGGCAAGAGATATAATATAAACCGTGAAAAGAACAGGACCAAACACGGAGCCCTGAGGTAACCTATATTTCAGAGGTTCCTCAGAATCTTTGCCCATTCATATAGACACTCTGGAGTCTCCCACTGAGACAGGACATAAGCCACTACAATGCAGTACCAATAATTGCCAGGCGAGATGAGAATCGCTCATTTAAGACTTAGTGATCTTTAGTATCAAAAGCTGCAGGAAATTTAAGAAAAAAAGCAGGAATACTCTAACCTTGTCTGCACTCCTTGGTAGGTCGTTGTAAAACCGAAGCACTACCAACTTTTCGGAGTTATTAGCTCTGAAATTAACCTGGAACTTACTGGCAAGGTTTAAGTTTAATAAATGAGTTCAGTTCTTCAGCCAAGTCTCGTTCTAGTTATTTTGATAGGAACGGTAGAAGGCTATCTGAGCGATATTTGCCTAATGTCTGTTGGTCTTGGGTTGCTTTCTTGACTAGTGTCCCAAATTCAGCCTTTTTGAGAGGCGCTGGGGCAAAAACTGAGGCAAATGATATATTAACGATGCTAATTATGCATGGCAGCAGCAGATCAATGCATTGTAGAAGAAGGACAGTGTGAAAAGTGTCCAAAGGACTCGTTGTCTTTTTTGATTCAGATACGAACTTCAGGACGATGTCACTAGTGACCTCCTTGAATGTAGACATTGAGGTGCTGCAAGGAATTGAATCAATTTCTCGCACGCAGAATAGAAATGAGAGCAGGTAAATATGAGATAAGAAGGACTGGGTACCTCGTGAGTGATAGACTACTGCTACCATCGGTAGCTCGTTGTTTTGGTGAAACCATGACAGTACTTTCAACAGACTGCTTCGAAGGTACAGCAAAGGGCATAAAGTTGAATTTCGAGTGAGTGCATGACAATAGCACATCCACCTTTCATATTTATTGTTATAAGGGCGTGAAAAACGAGAAACCAGTTAGGTAGCATCTATCATTGTCGGAGAGTTTTTAGATTTTAGCCAAGTTTAATTAAGGCATGCCGGTCGATATATTTTTCAGAAATACGGTTGCTTATTACTATGGGTTCATTTCACGTCAATTTCAAGACAAGCCTAAAGTTGGGCTGCAGCAGTTTTAACTAGCCTGATGCACACTAAGTTGTAGAGATCCAAGATCTACATTGACGCTTATGAGGGAACGTTCTGACCGGTTCAAGACAATGCAAGTAATACCAAACGAGTGGGTACTCAGCTCACAGTTCTCGTGAAATAAGCTTTGTCTAAGCTGGCAGCCCATTCACTGCAGCAGCTCCACAGTGCTCTTTTGCTGTCAATTCCTAGCTTTTGAATCTTAGCGACAAAAGTAACATCTACGTATGTATCTGAGCTACAATGATGGAGCGATAATAATTGAGCACAATCATAAGCAACATGCGGATTACTATCCGCTGGCATAGTAAACCCTGCTGCTTGAGTCGGAGGCCCAACAGCACGTAGCATTAAGTTTAGATGTCCATATGCTCGTAATTTCTTAAGCGCTACGATAGAAAATCAGATTAGCTTTCAACAGGTCTTAGCTCTATCGCTTTCCGTACACGATGTTCACCAGAACTTTGATTGTCGGAAGAATTTTGCAACGCACACAAAACGAAGTGTAGGACTTGGTGAGCCGTAAGAATGATCTATTCCTATACTTTTGAAAAGGATAAGATTTGAAAAACATATACAGCGAAACCCTCCAAGCTGGTAGCATTTTTCGAGGCCTCCTTAGTTACCGACCAGCCATAAAAGGAATCGACGTTGTAGAATTGGCTAAGATAAGTCTCCCACTTTAGCGTATCGTCGTACCTATGCTTGGCTACTGCCTTTGCTCCCAGATTCACTTGATCTTGAAAGTGCTGCATAGTTCAAGAATAAGTACATAAATCACCACTTTGGCACCATTGGCTCCTTCACCATGCTTGCCATTGGAAGATCGGTATTTAAACAACGACGTAGCCATCTGCTGGGCCAGTACTCGGTAGTAGCTTTTCTTGGGATCAGTTGAGTGACACGGATACCCAAAGTATCCATGTGCATCTAACGACAGTCTGGTTTTGCGGATTACATGGCAGGTCACTTTTAATCGACTCGCTTACAAGCTTACTGCAGCTCACCCTTAACATCGGACTCCAGATATGCAGACATTTATTCCTAGACTTACCGTATTCAGCCAGTGCTTGATATGACATAAAGGTTTTAAAGGAAGGATGAAAGGTGAAGAGACAGAATGAGGTCAGCATGAAAATTTACTTAATAGAAGACAAACTAGTTACACATTACGATTTAAAGTATTCGTGATGAACGGACGAGCTGAGAATAGTAAATACATTTATTTTGTAAAACCTATTAACTAGAAAAGCAGTACATCGAGCTCAACAGAACTAATTTGTTGTTGAACTTTTTCAATAAAAACTAAATACCCGTTAACGGACGTCAGACTATCATTTGTAACTAGAAACAAGTCAAGAAAAAAATTACGCACCCCATGGAGGTCAGCCTTCAGAATAAGTTATAACTGCTTTTTTTAACAATTGACAAGCGTAAGCGTCATTGCACTAGGCACAGTTGGGCTCCGGTGGCTCTAGCTTGCCATCAGTAAGTAGCTATCCAAGGCTACAACTCATAATTTCCTTGTCACATCTAAGCTGACATTGCTATCTTTACATTGGTCCACAAACAAGTAGCGATAGTCGTTCGGAAACTGTGCTATCCTTAGGGATCATATATTGACAGTCTACTCCTACTGGGTCATCCTATCTAAGGAGTCAACGTACCTACTAAAACCTGCAACAGCTGTCCCAGTTCCAGCAGCTGCGAAGCGATTAAACAAGTGGGAAGCTGTTTGCTGACGTCAGTTAATGCAGCTAAGGAGGTGCCAACCATAGGTCGAACGGCTGTGTCGCTTTATGTAAATCAGTCTGCACATTTTTATTCAAATCTATCAAGGATAACTAAAGTGGTTTGAATTTTTATTTATGCTTTTCATAATTGCGATTTCTGTAGAAGACAGTGCTATGCCTGCTCAAACCTCACTAATTGTGGTAACAGCACAATGCATGCAATTTGAAAAACCCGAAGCTAGCAATATGCCGACGGTAAAGGCAGAAATTACTAGCAATGCCTGCAGCACTAGCAACAGCATCATATTAGTAAAAATGTAGCCGAGTTATTCCGAGTAAAAGTGTAGCCGATTTCAATCGAGAGCTTCCGCCGAAAGACACCAAAAGAAACTCACGGGGGGAGACACGAAAAATCTACTCGGGGAACGCGGAATATAAGTCTTAGTAACGAGCTCGCTATCCAGCTCCGCTCGGGCCTTGGGTACTCGTTGCCTTGCGTGCGTGGCCGCATCGCTGGAGCATGCCTGCAACCATCAAGGTGCATAACTCGGTGACATCTGGAGCCTCGAACAACACGACTTACTCGGCCAACTTCTCTTACCCAAGAGCCCGGGTGACCTCACGTCACCTCACGTCCGGCCGTGTGTAGGTCCGACCCCGGCCTAACCGTTGAACCTTACCACATTATAGCCGTCCTGTCCCAGCCAACCGAACCGAACCTGAGTAAATACGCACCACATTACCTGTGTTCTACAGCTAATACACCCGGCTGACTTTCTGCTGACTAGCTAACAGGTTTGGAGCAGCTCACACTTAGCACTAGAATCGCCGACCGGCATACCCTAATCCGAGACCACCACTTCTATCATGCACAAGCCTGATTTAGTAGTGAGGCACACACACACAAAATACACTATCTTACATAGTGCCACTAATAAGCCTAAGGTTATAGCGGCCATGTCCCAAGCATTCTAACTCAGAGGCAGAGCATACATCTCAATCGAGGCTCAGCTGACAATCTCATAGCTCATAATCAATAGGCAGTACACTATCCCCTCCTTTAAAATATGTCCGTCAACGGACGTTTGGTCATTTATAGACGTTTAGTGCCTGTGACGGCGATCGATTTGGAAGTCTCCAGATGTGTCGGTGGCTGATTCGAGCCGTTTGTTGATGCCACGTAGGAATGAAGCCGTCTTCAAGACACTGACTATCTCGTCATGCCGTCATCTGCCGCTAGCCATCGTAAGAATCGTAGAAACACCAATGCGTGCCATTTTCATTTTAATATCTTACATCAGCAGCCGAGGTTGAACACTACTACGAAGTTTCCCTTCATAGGCAAGTAATGCCTCTCCTTGGCATGTACATCAGCATCTGCATGTAAATTAACATCGGCATGTACAGATACATCTTCAACATACCAAAATGGACTTATGGCAACTACAAAGCAAGAATAAAATTAGAGAGCCAGAAGACAGACTTACAGGTTTGATGACGAAACATGAAACCAGAAAATAATAGTTTATGCCTGTGGTAACATAAGTGGCAGTAGTACAGCTCGATTAAGCACAGGGGATGAACGCATTTTGTAGTGATAAAAAAACCCAAGAAAACAGAAAGACTGACTCATATTACAGCAGAAAATGAATAGCTCTGACCTCAACCATTTCAAATACCAAGTCATACAGTCAGTCTAAGTTATGCCTATCGTATTCACACAAAAAACTTTGTCAGGGACTTTTACCGCTCGACTACGATCGCACTTACAACTATACAACTTGTACCCTAAATCTAATTTGAACTAACAAAGAATTCACCTCTTAAAAAACAGCAGTTATCAAGATCTGAGAATGATTACTCCAGGCCACCGACATTGAACTGACCCATGAGTATCGATAATCACCACTATTTTCCCACCAAGGCCAGACAGATACCAAATGACCAAAACAAATTGTTTAATCCCATGCATCAGTAATTTCATGATAAGAAGACCAACAAAAATATCTCGAGCGACATGAGAAGTTTGCTGCAGTGAGGTACAAAACTAAAGTACACTGTACACAGACCACATCATCCATGCTCAAGACAGACTGGAGCGGCATGTTGATAAATTTTTAAAAAATTGCTTTTAACCCATAACAAAAAAACTAATATTTGTTACCATAACACAACTGCGAAAGCACATATCTGCAACGAATAATATAATACCACTCATAAATACAAAACCACTACAAACATCTATAATAATATATTTATCTTTCACCGCTTAAATCATATATATATATATATATATATATATATACATGGAAACATACATATATATATATATATATATATGTGTAATATCAATATATCACAAAATTTATAAGAGCTGCTCAGAACCATCCAAGCAGGGAATCAAAGCGTTTGTGCCACAACCCTTCCCGAGAACTGATCTGTGAAGAGTTGGAACCGGGCCCTAATCTCAATCGTACAGTTCCAAAACGGGTAAAGAAAGAAACCAGCATATAAAAATCAATTGGGCTCACACAAATCCCATCAACAAATTGACAACCCTACACATTGGCTCTTTAATAAATACCTTTATAATCGCTTTTATTATTCTAAATCAATCGCGGATTGAGTATAACATATTTTCATCTGGGCTAGATACCTAGTCATCAGAAATCTACACCGTTAAGCTTGCTGCTATACATCACCATCATGCCTCATACCCATGGTGTGTGAGCGTGATGCATTATGGTGCTTGAATTAGCCCATAGCATTGGCACTAATGTACTCCTCATCTACTGCCACAAGCAATTGATGCAGCCCAGCCTCAGACCACTAATGTGTGTTCTATTTCTTGACGTCTGCTGTGACTCATTAAACTCTAGATTATGAATGCATTGAGAAATAGAGAATGAGTCAAGAGTAGAGATTACGGGCTCACGTTGGCATATAGTCGCCCTTAGACACCACTAGTACAACAGCTCTCAGAGACACAGCTATAGTACACGCATCGAAGGCAAATATAAAATCATGCTTTTCTGATGCATATTTTCTTTGCTTGGAAGTTTAAAAAAACAGAAGATATCCGTAACGAGATGAACTCGAGTGCTCGCCAGTGGGTCAACTACCATTGGGACAGCTTCGATTAATAAACGTAGCAGGTCGTCGTCGTATTTCCAAAAATTGTTATTACACCTTGTAGCACCCGATACCTCCAGGGCGATCGTCGCTCATGTGAACCTTTACAATATATCGTTAGACTACCCTAGTCATCTCGTCTAATTGCTGCCTCCGGATTCTTAGAACGAGTTCAATAGAATACCTGGTACCAAATCGCACTTGCAAGCACCCACAAACACATGGGCTGAAATAAAATGGCCAGAGATGCCTACGTCAAAAAGAATCAAGATCAGGGCAGATCCAGCTTTTCTAAAATAATTCCAACGGGATCTCTGAGAGAAAAGTTGCTTGTCTGGCATAGCATTTATGGAGCCCACACAGCCGGACTCGTGGTACACTACACATTCACAGTCACAGTTCATCTTGGTGTGATAGTTCTTTGTTTTGATCTACGCAGGACATCTGCAGTATCATTTTCGTGTTGGCCGTCACCTGCCTGCTGAGCAATTTGCCTGCAATAATGTCATCTTCATGGTCAGTGAGACTCGTGACGTCGTCGTCCCTTAAACTGCCTAAATCGCTGACTTGATCACCAAATATTACATGCGAAAACAAAAGGCTCATTCTATTTACACAAAAGATTCGTTTGCCCAGTATTAGGCTTTGCTTATGGTAAAAATCGAATACAAAAGCTACAGCTGCAACCGAGTTTCAATAGCATGTTGACCTTCCAAATGGTTCAAGCTTTTGAATGAGAGTCCTGTCTCTTTCCGAGGATTAGAAAGCCAAATCTAATCAGCAGCTTCCGAAGCGACAAATTGAGCAATTGTATCAGCTCGGAGTTTCATATTGTGTGCTGAGACGGCTACATGTTCTCTAAACTGATCGTAACCATATATGAAGCGCTCGAGAAGGTCTCATGCATATCCTGTAACACCGACGGCTGGCTGCCCGAAAGGCAGTATTCCTGTCAGCAGATATACTGGCTGCCTCAGTTTCTTACCCAGCATCAGTCTAGCCGGAATAAACCCTGTAGAATCATGATTTGATGAACGATATGCTTCCAGCAAGGGAGGTGAAAACCAATCCAGTTTTCCTGCTTTAGACTATTGTATTCTGCGATACCCTATATCGGCATATGATTATAGAATTCCGCCATACCACCGACCGTAAATGCAAAGGCGTAGCCCACGTTTAATGGATACACAGCAGCTCGCAGCACTCAAGAAATACAGCTTATTCAAAATGTCTGTCCTAATCAAATTCCAATATCTCAGGCGTGGCCAAAACAATAAAACAACTTGTCTGCATAATTTGCAACGGTACTGTCCTCTTAGTCAGGGATTGCATAGGGTTTAGGCTACTGCATTAATTCATCCATCTAGACACCAATATACTAGTTGCCATGCTTATAGGTAGTCAATGGGCCAGTTATATCAAATCAACTTGATAAATCGGAGCAACCACCTGATAAAGCTGCAGTAGTATTCCAGGTTTTACCCGGTTCGTATCTTTGCACATCAAACCTGGCCGGATTTGCTTCACTCTTTCACATCGTTAAGCTTGCTAACACAGTGTAAACCCTGCCTCGAATGACCCAGTATCTTCCTAACCATTAGATACCCTCCTGTAGGCTAATCGGGTGCTACGGTCTTAACGATGAGCCTAACCATCGTAGGTACTGCTGTTAGTGAGATTGTTTTCAATCCATTTGGTATTACCCACTTCCCCTGTAACACTCCTCGATTTAGTTAAAGCATTTTTTTCCATCGCTACCATATTAATACAATGCGGCTTAGCTGTGGGGATAGATCTCTTTTAATGCTTGGCGTATTCTTCTTTCTCGTAACCACTCCACGAGGCTGCAGGTCTTTGGCTTGCTTTCATTCTTCCCTTTTCTGCTCTCTAAAAGCCTCTGAGTTATCTTCAAACCTAATCTGGTAGCATACAGCAATACTTTGTTCCCGTTATTTACTTGCAAAATGCTTGCACTGAATAGAGCGAGGTCTGCGACTCAAACTTTCGTGTTACAAAGAGCTATTCCAGCAATATGCTGTATCTCATAATCATATCGGTCTAAATTTCGAACTCCAATGAGCCAGCTACCCTTAGGGTTTTTTAGGTTGCGAAGCTATTTTAGAGTGGCACGGTCAGTGAGGATCATGACGGTAGCCCCGTTCACATACAAGTGGAAATTGTCTAGAATTTTTACTATGGTCAGAAGTTTTTTCCTCGTGACTCAGTAGTTCTTTTTAGGGCCACTGAGAACCTCACTGAAACAACCAACGACTTGCTCATGCCGACTATTAGAATAAGAAGGCACCAACTCCAATCACATTGCTGCTGGCATTGCAATTCCGAATATAAGGAACACACCGGTCCGGAAAATGTATTGCAGACTCGGTCACCCATTCTCTTTATTAATTCGATTGCCACGTCAGCTGCCGTCGACCGTTTAAATCTAAAACCATTTTCAGTAAGGTGATAAAGAAGAACAGCTATGGATGCAAACTTCTTAAAACGCCTACATGATGTGTTTAAACACAGACAGCTAGGCATCTGTGCTGCAGCTCTCAACGTCGGCCAGTCCAGTAGAGCTGTTACTTTATCTGAGTTGGTCCTTACGTTTGGTTCAAAGGCAAAATGCCCCAAGGTAACTTACTCCCCCTTAAACAAGCGAAGCTTTTCAAGTTACTATTTTAACCTCCAGCCTCTAAAGCGATCGAGTTCTTCAGACAGCCTCTCCAGTTTTTGCTCAAAGGATCGGCCTAAGCCATCAAGTCATCTAAAAGAATCACAGCTGTCTGCCAATGTAGACCTTCTAATGTTCTCCGTCAGCAAATTGAAGGAACCTGCTGTAAGGCACAAGCCAAAAGACACCGCCGTCTATTGCCAGAGCTCTCACCCGTGTGAAGAAGCCGTTTTTTGTCTATCCTCAGTCACTGTGTCTCGATGGCACTCCGACTTTGGGTCAAGTGCACCGAATCATTGAGATCCAAAAGGCACATCTGGCGTATTGTCAATTCATGGTTAAGGATGAGAGTCCTCCTCTACTATGTGAAATGCATACCCTCTATGTAAAAGCCATTCCTAACTCAATGCGGCATCTCGCAGTTCCATCTTTTTTCCTAACTCCACAGGAGCGGTTCAGGGACTGGTTGATTTTTCCTCAACCTCGTTTCACGTAATAGTCTATGACTTTCTAGAGCTCTTTCCGGTATTTCGGCTTTACACTTCTAAGGAATTGCCTAATTGGCCCATGGATGTCTACATTATTCTTGTGCTCCACTGAATCAAGCTAAAGTAAGCATGAGATACTACACGGCGTTTTTTTAAGTGCGATATAATATCTGAAGTGATGATAATTATGCAATAAAAGCTGGATCTGTATGTTGATTGCCAGGCATTACCTAAGATTGAACACTCATAAGGTGCTGACAGTACGCGTACAAACAGTGAAAGTTATGTAGTAGGATACTTATAACTTCAAACAGCCGATTTCCAGAAAAAAATGAAGCAAATCGAGGTATAATAAGGGTTACTGCCGTGGATTGCCATAAATGCTCAGTGACTGTACGTTTGCTGTTGTTTACAAATATGTGGTTGCACTTTCATTGCAGCTTCCTGCCTCACTCACAAAACATGGAGCTTCTTGCAGAAACTATCAGTCCGTGTGTAACGGACTATTATGGTTTAGACGAGTCTGCACATTGTCCCAATTCTTGTTGTTCATGAGCGACTTGCAAGGCTTTCATTAAGCCCTCGATATCAAAAGAGAATTACCTTCCTTTCTGAGCAATAGGCTGTTGGTGCTGGTGGCACTTTTGGCATAAAGTAATTGCTGGATCTTTTTGAAAAGATTTAAGTGTTGGGCTCTTGATTCTAGAATATCTTCTTATTTTGAATAAGTCGAAATCGCGAACGAGATCGTTTAGTCCTTGTGGTTTCTGCGTAGGTTTGATGATGCACCACAGTGGAAATCGGATTCGCTGAATATTGACAAAACAGGAGAACTACAGGTCGGCTCACCCTTTCACTCATCCGAGGAACCAAGAAAATGTTCCACTCTGAGTTCTGATATAGGAAGTCACTAACTATGAGGAACTGGACTCGATGCAGACGGAATGTTTTGTTACATGATTCTCGACCCGTTTTGCTTCTTAGTTCCTCCTGAAAGAGGAGGAACCAAGCATATGTAAAATTCATTTATGTTGTTGCCTGGCTCTCTCCTGACTAGAGGAACCGTAAACGGTATCGATGGACTTTTGCCATTAAACCGCCGTGAAAACTGTGCTGTATAAGGAGTGCAGCATATATTGAGGATCAAGGCTGGTCTGGGTCACAAACCTTTCAGCCGAAATATAGGTGATGTGCCAACTTCACTTGACAAGTGATACTTTTCTTCACATTAGAAAATGTCGCTGGCTCACAAATGTAGCAGCCATCGTCCACGGCATTAGCACACTTTCAAAGCATGCTTGTCATGCATTGTACCTCAATGGATAAAACAATAACAGTTTCATATAACTGTAGCTTAAACTGCCACGCAAAAGCTCAGAAATATTGTAAATTCTCAACATATCCAATGTAGCTGTATGAAGTCGGCTCACTGTAACAGTCGTCTGGCCGTGGTATTGTATTGCATCAGAAAACGATACAATCAACTCTGGATAATTTGTGCATGACAATATTAGGCTGAGCAATGCAGTAATACGTCACTCTAGGCTTATGATGTGGCAGCCCTACTGACAAGTTTACACTGTAAAAAAAAATACATAAGGAACGAAATTGCTTTGAAAGAGAGCCGATAAAAAAAACTATTCATATATTCCTGGTCAGCAAATCTTGATACTACTGATAAGTGATTTTGAAAGTCACTAACGATTTAAATGTTGACCGTTGAATCCGGAGCGGATGCTTGGCTTGCCACAGTTTCTGCTTGTTAGCCATACTTCTGGACTCATACGTATACCAAGTGTGCGACCATTACGTTGCCCAGTTTGCTACAGCTGTCTTATCATTTCTGAATTAGGATAAACCCGATAAAGCTTGCTTGGATGCTATTTGATTGAGGTCAATGTAATCAACATTGAATTCAAGAGCCGCCTCCGCGGCTACGGAAAAGTTCCTGCCTAATGCCAGCGTATATTTGGAGCTCGGCCATAGAACCACCCGTCAGCCAGGTCATCGGCAACGTTCACGTAACGTAAGCTGGAGACCGAATTGCTTGGTCAATAGATGCTGCTCAAACGGCAGCATGCTTACAGTAACTTCATGAACCGAAGATATTTCGTTCACACTCACTCAATTTTAGGAATAGACGGGCAATGCAATATAAAAAGTTGTTGGGCAGGAAAACATCCATGGTTAAATATGCCAGGTACTGCGTTTTTCTTTCTCAAAATAGTTGAAATGTCTTTGGGTGCTTGAAATTCGCCAAACTTGCATCAAAGCATTGCTAGGAAAGTATTAAAAAAAATCCAACAGATCTCACTTTAAATAATCAAGCACTATGGTGCAAAGTTTGAGGTATTTTGCATTTTTCTTGACAGCAGGATAACAAACTTTAGAAAACGGCAAGCTTCTCTTTGTAGATAATAAATCTTACCATACTACAAGAAAAAATAAACGGAGTCTTACTTGTTGTGATACATTTATGGACCGGCGGCATGAACGGCTGCTTGCAACTAAATGAATCTCGTGATTTACGTCTCAAACTCACCACACAGGACCATGTTGGTTCATCTGTGGTAAATTTGAGCAATGCGACCATCAGCATAGTAAAGGTCAATTTATAACTGAGGCACACATCCTGTCGCTGTAATAGTAATAAAAAGACCTTTGTATCATCATTTTTATCAAATAGTCAGTTCTGGATACTGTTAGCAAGTGAGTTTTTTACATCGAAGTACAAGGATGCCAAGAGACGTAACAGCTAACTTTGCTACTTCTATGGGCGACGGAAATGTTTTGGGGTTTACTCAACTTATAACAAAGTATTTATAAAGCTGGTGGTATTATTTTGAAATGAAAATTATAAAGCAGTAAGACCTTCCCCTGGCTTAAAAAATATGTAAACTGGTTATTCTTAGAAGGTAAGGTAGCCAATAAGTTGTATCTCAGGCAATGAAGAGAAAGCAGAAAGGGTGCAAGAGTCAGGAGAGCAGTTAAAATAGTGAATAACATGGAAGTAGCAGCTCGGGACTCCCGGAAAAGGCATGGCGTACATATTCAGCAGCAAGAGTGTATTTGTAAATGCGAAGAACTTCTGTGGTAAGTTCCACCGTCTAGGACGTACAGGATAAAAGCTTCTGTCTCCAAATCTCTTGAAGCAGAGAAATTGAAGGTCTTATTTATTTCCAAGAACGATTCGATGGCACGAAGAGGTTGAAGCTAGTGCTGCCGTTGAGCTAGGTACACAGGAGCCAAGACGTGGCTTACCTTGTAGGCTAGCTTTACAGATACTGCAAAGGGAAATGCAAGTGAATGGTAAGGAAAATCATCCTAGAAAAACAAACAAAACGCATACTATGGTTAGGGGTGACATGCACAGAGTCATCGTGCATATTTGGTTAGTGGCAGCATGCACAGTGTCAGCACATATAAGCACAGGAAGGAAAAATCACAGGGACCCACTAAATGCTGTCCTAAATAGATGTGTTTTTAAGTTCTTTTAAATGTGGTCAGGTCAGGGGATGTTCTGACGCAGGTCGGGAGGGAGTTCCAGGCTTTGGGAGCATATGAACTAAATTCACGGTCTCCAAAGGATTTAAGCTTTGTACGAAACATTTGTAGATTGTTGGATTCCGAAAAGCGGGTGGTGCGATGCTCGGCGTGATTGGGTAGTATATCTGAGAGATAGGCAAGAGCCATTGAATGAAGGGACCTAAAAGTGAGCGACAAAACCTTGAAGTCAATCCGTTGCTTGACTGGTAGCCAGTGCATGTCGGCGAGAAGTAGAGTAACGTGGAAACTGCGACGCTCACAAAAGACAAGCCGAGCTCCAGAATTTTGCACCAGCTGCAATCGCCTGATCGCACATGCTGGTAGGCCAGTAAGCAGTGAGTTGCAGAAGTCGAGACGGGATCTCACGAATGCATGGACCAACTTGAACGTGGTGTCTTTATACAAATAGGCCAAAATCTTAGCAATGTTATGAAGCTGAAAAGATGCAGATTTGACTTTGGTGCTGCTATGGTCGTCTAACGGGAGGTCGCTTTGGAATGTGACACCTAGATTTCGAGCTGATTCAACAGGAGATATGCTGGCAGAGCCAATTTTGAGAGTCAGCCTTTCCAATCTCTGAATCACACCTGGCTTTCCTATCACGAGTAAGTTAGTTTTATGATCGTTTAGTTTTAGAAAATTTGCTACCATCCATATGCGGATGTCATTAATGCATGCAGCAAGTGAGTTTAGAGAATTTGAGGTGCTCGCAAGCTGGGAGCGATCAAAGCAAAGATACAACTGAGTGTCATCAGCATAGAAGTGAAAGCCTAGATTGTGCTTGGCAATCACATCAGCAAGAGGGAGAGTATAAACCGTGAAAATAACCGGTCTTATCTCGGACCCCTGAGGTACTCTATATGTCAGAGGTACTTTAGATGATATTTGTCAATTCATATCAATACTCTGGAGTCTCACACAAAGATAGGACCTGAACCACTGCAGAACAGTGCCAGTGATGCCCAGGCGAGATGAGAGGCGCTCTAGAAGAACTTTGTCGTCGATGGTATCAAAAGCTGCCGAAAGATCAATCAAAACAAGCAAAGACACTCTACCCATGCCTGCATTTCCAAGTAGGTCGTTTTATACCCTGAGCAATGCTGACTCTGTGGACTGATTAGCTCTAAAGCCAGACTGAAACTCACTAGTAAGGTATGAGGTTTCAATATATGAGTTTAGCTAGTCTGCCACGACCCGTAGCAGGTATATAAATACCAATATCCTTTAAATCGCATGTAGAAACCAGCAATATCTGCGATTTTTACGCGATACCCAAGATGCAAGGTTACATTGCTGTGTTTTTAGAACCTTTACTTTTCAGCCAAGCTATCGTGCAGTAAATGTATCAGTGAATGGCATTGCAGCGAGTCGTGGAGTTCGACACCAGGTATAGATCTTATGTCCAAGCAGCCCAGAGATCCATATGGAGGGGCTGTTAGATTCTACATTTCCTGAAAACTCCGTGTTTGTTCACAGAGCACAGAACTCTATTCGAAAAGGTCCACCAAGTCCGACAGAATTTAGTGCATAGATATTTGCACAAACACTTTTTGCATCAAAAAGCTGAAATGAAAAGATATATATCGAGCCGATAAATCGGACAAAGTATTATTGCAAGCTTTAGAATTGTGTAGGAATAACGTAAATACTTTTACGTAGTATTTCACGAATTTTTGTTTGAGATACTTATATTTATCACTATTTAGAGGTTCTAATCTACCAGAGCACGTAAAGGTTTCTGCCTGATGCTGCACAGGCTCGTTTGTACCAGGCTCAGAAAATCCCAGGTCATTTCTTTTATGGGTGGTTTATCGCCGGGTGAGTCCCGGTACAAGCAGTGATATATGGCTGGGATAACTCACCAGGATAGGGACAGGCTCATACTCTCTCCAGGACGGTCCAGCTGCTGGAGGGCGGAAGCCTGCCTGACCCGAGCCTACATCGGTTCTGTGCTGATGAACCGAGCACTGCTGAGCGAATGCCCGTATGTATCTTTACTGTGTTATAAGGTTTTCAACAGTGAATCTTGTTGCAGCATTATAGTTAAGAGGTAGGTACTTTGATTGAGCATACTTCCAACTGGCACAGTTGGAAATTTTTCAAGTTTTTACGAGATCACGGTCACACATTGCTTGGGTGATCGAGATACAGGTACACGACGAAAATAAAATTTAAATAGACTTCCCATAAGAATATAACCAATATTAGACAAATAAATTTAGCTACTGATCTCGTGTGGTACCTTTCAAACTTCATCGTCCAAAACTTGATGCATTTAGAGAGTCATTGTCTCTTAACGTGTCGGTAAATGAAGCAGTCAATCATCATCGCACTCCTCGAAGGTGGTAGCTTTGGCATTGGTGCAATTCGAGATAAGAAGTCATTTGTAGCCTCTGGTAGATGTCTACCCTTCCTCAGTTAAATGCTCATGGCTGTTAACTTAAAATAATTAAAGCCATTACAAATTTCAATCGACATAAGCTAATTTATGCATTTCATTTTCAGCTACTAAATCTCTCAGGCTTACGCATGCATCGGATAAAGTACAACCCTCAGTCTATCAATCTATCACGCATCTCAGCATGCTAAAGTTGGTTAACCTGGTTCTCCTCAAGTTTGCCGCGATCATCTCAATAGTGCACGAACAGTGGTCGCTTGCACAGCAGTTTAACTTTACAATAGCAGCTAAACTAAGACAAAACCTACAGGATTTCAGCTACAAATTCAAACCGCAAGGGTAAAGCATGTGAAAAACTGAGGCCATAGAGCAACGGCCGTGTCAAAATTGACGTTCGCAAAATGAAATGTGATAATTAATCATTATTCATTATTAAAATGGTTTTTGTAGAGACTTGGAATGTGTTGCTATTCTGCTTCGCCGCAGACTTGCTTAGTGAAGCAGGTAGTGGAGTTCCTTTAAATATCGCCAATAGGCAAAGTACGTGACAGCCTGAATGGCGAAAGCTCCCTTTTAAAATTAAATTTATTGTAATCGTGTGTAAGTCTGAACTTATTAAAAACAATTGAGGAAAATCATCGATATTTTAATACCAAAGTGACGAAAAGCCCGAAGTATGCACAATTTTTGGATTTCGGAATGGGTTCTGCTGATACTGTCCTGTCAGTGATTCAACTCGGGTATGGGCCATCGCTACTCACATACTGTGCTCAACTTCTATCGAAATTTAAAAATAGCAAGTAAATAGTCCATAGGTAGGTCTGAAAAACCACGAACAGCTTCTTTCAGCACATGTGCTTAGATAAAACTCGTAAGACATATTTAGAGATGACATGCACCAATTCAGCATGCAGATATGATTGCAGCACAAGCACGGTATCTTCACAGTTAAGCACAAAAAGACAAAACGCATGGACACACTAAATGTTGTTTTAAAAAGAGAGATTCTTGGCATCTTTTAGATTTTTCTACAGTCAGATGATGACGTGACGCTAGTCGGAAGTGAGTTCCAGTCTTTGAGAGCGTGCTAACTAAAGGCACATTCTCCAAGCATTTGAGGTTAGGACGGGGTATAGGTTAACGATTAGGTTCTGAAAAGAGGATGATGGTACGTTGCTTAATCTGGTGGAGGAGTAGATCTGATAGCCATGCTGGAGCCAAAGAATTAAGGGACCTAAAAGTGAGCGACGGAATCTGGAAGTCGATGCGTTGCTTGACTAAGAGCCAGTGCAGTTCACCTAGAAGTGGTGTGATGTGGTAGCTGCAAAGCTCGTTAGAAATAAGCTTGTTTTCATTGAGTATGTTGGCACTTGCCATTTAATCATGCTTCTTCTACGGTGAATGTGAAGTGCCTAACAAAATATTAGGTTCTCTTAGGGTGCTATATAATCATAATGTTATTAATATTAGAACGTTATTATCGTGAGATCCGGAACTGATGGTCATCAACTATCGTAGCTAATTCTTGTTGGAGCACTGCAAATTGGAGGGGCTACTGGCTGATATCGGCTTTAGCCAGTTCTCTGGCGTGAATAGTTAAATTGTTTCGTCTCAGTTCAAATTACAAACTCCTCAGAGTGATTTATTAAAAAACAGTAATTTAAGAAGTAAGGAGAAAGAAATATTATGTTTTCGGAATTTCATTTTGATGGCAGCAATTTGTTGTCAAAACTAAGTTTGGTGCTCTTTGGAGAGCTTGCCACGAAGCTTTATGGATCCTTCAGCAAGGGTTGTTCAATAATCAGGTAACACAACGGGCTGCTAATCGTGCAGTTGAACCGAATAAAGAGTGCTTCGGTGACGCGACCACCCACAGCGGCAGTCTGTCAAGATTGCGGCTACTGGAAATTTTTTAGAGAATGATGGCGAGGCCTGTCGCTTGCTTGCATTATGTGAACATTTTTAATAATGCTCACTACTTTGGAGAAAGAAGTATCAAAAATAAGATTGCTTTTTTCGGGCGGTGAATATTTTGCCCTCTGCAGCCTCCCGGCCTAAAGTTTGGATAGAAGACGCTACACTTAAGCACTTTTACAGATAAAAACGTCCAAATATGCGAAAGTCAAACAAGTATAGCTCGTTATCGCGTTTATAACAGCATAGATTAACAGTAGGAAGTCACGTTTTGACACACTTTCAGACTGCTAAAAGAAGCAGATTTTAGTTCCAGACGATGTTTTCACGAAATGCAATTTGGCAACTGCAAACACTGTAAGTTAATAAAGAGTAATATGTTTACGTTTCATCAATTTTAAAAAACCAATATATAATCTATGTATCTAGTGTGAATCTATGCGAATGTTTTAACAATTGTTATTTTTAATTTTTCTAAATTGGTAAGGAACTTAATAAAGCAAGAAGTGCAAATAAAAAGCATTAGTACCGATTTGTTCGGAGCTTTTAAAAATAGCCGTACAACCCGTCAAAAAAACTCCTGCCCTTTTTTGCTAAGTTGCAAGGGTTAAATTAATAACCGCAGTTTCACCTTTTGAGCCATTACCAGTTATACTATCCTCAGGTCAAGGGTTAGTACTCGTCTCGGGATAAAATTCTGATCATGCAATATTCAGCGCGTATTTCGGAGAATTACTTATTCGGGCTGCTCAATCCTTAGATCAGATCTAATCAGAAGTTTGCAGAAAACGGTCTTTGAACTCGAGGTGCAGACAGAAATGATAGCGCCATTGGAAACGCAGCCTCCACCAGCAAGCCTACCAGTAAACGAAAGTACGGCATTCGACTTGGCAGCACCGCTACGGACTCCGAAAATACGAGTTTTTCTTTTGCATCGACGCCGCAGCCACCAAAGACGCAGCATCCAGCAGCGTCAGTAGTACAGCATCCTGGTACGCATATTCGTTCTACACAGGTACAAACTTTCGAAGCGATGAACAGACCCATCAAGCACGACTCCCAAATGCAATCGAGCAGCTAGGCGAGCTAGAGCCTAGGCTAGCAACTACATGGCAATCGAGAGCTGCCGCCAGCTATCAGCTATGCAAGACTGCACAAACGACTTTTTGACATTGACTGTACTACACCAAGCCAAAATGTTAGTGTGCTCGCAATTAATATTTTCTATCAGTACTTGTCAACTGTTTGTTAAATGTTTAGCATAATAAAATTTAGGCAAGCGCCTTTAGTGTCCCTGTGTAAAATACAGTTTATCGTCAGAGGGTACTGGCGAACTGATGGCAACAGGTCATCCTTGGCTTAATTCCAATGGGTAATATCCTTGGACTTAATGACGCTGATCACGGGTTTTTGTCTTGCAGCAGGGATTTCTTTATCGCCCATCGGAAGGGAACGCGGTATCGGCAATAGGTTTACTTTCTCCGTATAAGTAAGGCCGTAGAATCAGCCCAAAGCATTGTTTCACATTAAAAGATTTTGCCCACGTGGCGTAGACGACTTCTTAGGCGAGCACAACAGGAATCGACACGCTGGAACGTTAAATTCCCGACGGAAGCAACTTTACAGCTCGGAAGCTATTGTTCAACTGGAGGATGTTAAAAGCATTTGGCTTAAATACATCTTAGTGGTACAGCGCTAGAAAGACCGTACTTATTTTGTTGGTTCTAGAACAGCAGGCGACGTTATTTCCTGGTTCTAAAAGCTCAGTCAAATTCTCCTAGGTCAAAGTTCCTGCTCTGATCGTAAAACGAGTTGAAAGTTGTATTCCTACCCATGGCTATTCATCTGAAGGGATTTTACATTGTTGAAATTTCTCAAAGGCAAGTGGATGAATCAGCATGCAAATCGGCACACGGACGAAAAATTAACGTAAGCTATTGTTTGAAATGAAGACTTGTGTAGAGTTGACCGTTGGTGACCCATTGGAGACGAGGTCACATTTTTCGCAGGTCTTCCGTAAAAGATGGCTCTGTTTTTAAATCAATAAATTCTTTACTGCACACTTTTTTAAATGTACATAACCATTCACAAGATTCAGGGCACTTGTGCTCATGTTAGCAAAAAATCTACAAATGATTTACAACTTCATAGCATTGCATATCGAATAAATGCAAACATTGGAACATTTAAGGACACGCACAGCTACACCTAACTAGCGTACAACCAAGGTGAGCTTATGCATTCGATGGACAATTCAATCTCGACTTATACTAAACGTTTCACATCGGTCGGATGAAAATAGGCCAGGATTTAGAAGTTACCAGGTATTAAATACCACTGTTTGTAATGTAAATGTAAAATAGTGTACCTCCGTCTCTAACTCTATACAGTCACAAAGATTACGTGGCCTGTAAGGCAGAAGAAATTTTTACAGAACAACAACAACCGACGCGGCATTTGATGTCGTACGGTAGCCAATGAGCTTTATCTCAGGCGATGAAAAGAAAGCGGAAAGCGGGCCAGATTCAGGAGAGCAGTTGAAATAGTAAATAACATGGAAGTAGCTGCTCAGGACGCCCGGAAATGACGTGGCATCAGCAGCAAGAGTGTATTTGTAGTTGCGTAAGAATTGTTGAAGTGAGATTCACCGTCTAGGACGAGCAGGATAAAAGCTTCTGTCTCCAACTGTCTTGAAGCGGAGGAATGGAAGCGCTAATTGATATCCACGAACGATTGGATGGCACGAAGAGACTGAAGTTAGGGTTGCAGTTAAGCTAGGTACGCAGGAGCCAAGCCGTGGCTTACCTTGTAGGCTAGCTTAAGATAGAAAAAACATCCCTTTATCAATGATGACCAAAGAACCCGATTCACCCAGTCAGCGACGATAGATTTTGAAGCACATACTAAATAATAATAATAATAATATTGCACTTGATAAAGCGCCCTCAGAGAACTTAGTCTCTTTCTAGGCGCTTTACATTTGCTGCAAAGTGATACGCAATAGAATAGTAAGTAAAATCATGCTTGAAAAACAAACAAAATGAATAACATGGTTAGGGGTTACAAGCACTGAGTCAGCATGCAAAATATATATATATATAAATGCCAATATACTTTAAACCGTACGTCGATCCGAGTAATAGGTGTGACGCTATGCGATACACACGCTGCAAATGGGGTTCAGATGCTGAGCAGGTTTTGTCGAGCGGTTAAGGTCTCGCCCCGACCAAGGTATGGCTGTGGTCGAGGGCTCGAGCTCTTATGTGAAACGTTTGAATAGACATGAGGTTCTCTTGAGACGCTATACAAGTAATTGTATTTTCAGATCAGGGTTCACGATTGACCATAAAGAAAAGATTCGCTACAGACCGTAATCAAAAATTCCGTCCCCAACAGTGCTGTTCTTTTAGAACCTTTACTTTGCAGCCACATTATCGTGCAGTAAACATATCAGTGAATGGCTTTACAGCAGGGTGTGAAAACTTAGCATTGTATGTAAATGACATGTGATATAACTTTCAATACCAGAATGGAACGCCATTACCGTATATAACAAAGCCAATTGGCTAACACAACCCTGTTAATAGTAAACATAATTTTATCGCCTACCTAAATTTTACATTAAAGATACCAAGTGACTACTAATGATATCATGAGATTTTTTGGCCTAAATAGACTATGTGATTATTATTCTAAATAAAAATTAATAGATTCACATATAAGTTTTTGGGTGATAGAAATTGAGCTCGGGGAACCAAAAAAGTTGCATTTGATCATATTTTCGCAATAAGTAGCATCTATGCTATATATACTAGTTATTTATCTTTGATTAGCTCCGGGCTAACGCCATGCATACTGGTCGTCACGGGTTCTCTCACACCTTTTACTGCACCAACAGCAGTATCGGATAGAGAAATATTGGGCCAGGAGGAGCAGATTTGTCACAGCTCAGCTAAAACCAGGTTGTATTAGTGCTGTGACAAAACCTATTACCATTCATTCATGCTTCCTTTGCAGCAATTTAACGCGTCTCGACTCTGATTATGTTCTATGAGGGTGTTATTCAAAGGCATTATAATTTTAGCTATTATCAATATAACAGGTATTTCGTGGCTTATATTTTTGTGGTTGCCATCCGATATGGATAATAATAGTAATAATAGTAATGCACTTGATAAAGCGCCCTCAGAAAAATCAATCTCTTTCTAGGTGCTTTACATTTGCTGCGAAGGGAAATGCAATTAAATGGTGAGTAATATTTTTCTTGATAATCAAACACAATGAATCACATGGTCAGGGGTGACATGCACAGGGTCAGCATGCAAATGTGGTTAGTGGCAGCGTGCACAGTGTCAGCACCCATAAGCACATTAAGAACGAATCACAGGGACCCTTTTAATGTTGTCCTAAATAGGTGTTTTTAAGTTCCTTTTAAATTTGGTCAGGTCAGCGGATGTTCTGACGCAGGTCGGAAGGAAGTTCCAGGCTGTGGGAGCATACGAACTAAATGCCCGGTCTCCAAAGGATTTGAGGTTTTTGCGAGCTATTAAAGCTATTATGCCACTACAGCGGACGATGATTATGGCTACAAGACTAGTCTTCAAGTCCCAGTGGTTGGAGCACGTGTCTCCTTTGCTGAAAGAGCTAGGATGATTGCCTGTTGAGCAAAGGATACGGAGCAAAGTTATTACACTGACCCACGTGGTCCGCAACGGCTTGGCTCCTTCGTACCTAGCTGAACTGCTGCATCTGTTTCAGCCTGTTCGCGCTCTTAGGTCCGGTGTGGACAATAAATTAGCTGTCCTATTCCTTCGCTTAAAGACAGTTGGCGACAGAAGCTGTAGCACTGCAGGATCTAGACTGTGGAACTGGCTTCCACAAATATTATGCAACGACAACTACTCTCCTACTGCCGACTATGGCACATCCTTTTCAGCAGTCCTGAGCGGCTACTTCTATGCTACTCGCTACTTTAACTGCTCTCCTGACTCTGCTATGTCTCCCACTTTCTCTTTGTTGCGTGAGACGAAGTCTGTTGGCTACCGAATGCGTACCGAAAGCCGCTTAGGCTGTGAGTGCGCTATACAAAACTTTCCTGCGTAACACCCACATGGTCTTTATGACTTTGTGGAGTTACAGACGGAGATACATTACATTACATTACGAGGTATTTTTAGACTGTTGAATTCCGGAAAGCGGGTGGTACGATGCTTGGCCTGATGGGGGAGTATATCCGAGAGATAGGCTGAAGCCAAAGAATGAAGTGACCTAAAAGCGAGCGACAAAACCTTGAAGTCAATCAGTTGCTTGACTGGTAGCCAGTGCAGGTCGGCGAGATGGATGTTGGTACATTAATTGCTGCTCAGCCTACAGGCAGGGCAATCGAGTGGGGTTAACTGCTAAACAGCCAGCTGTCATGTGTGAATTGCTGAAATCCATTGCCGCGGGGATAGCTGGTACCTTTTTAGACATTTTGTTTGCAAAAGCCCATATATTAAATTGTGGCTCACATGTTTATATCACAGATACCCCTAAATTTGGTTGAACGTATGATGCGGCTTTACTCTTATCGCTTGGAAGCTCCCAGCTCCAACTGGCTCAGCTGCAGCAACTGTGGCATGCACTTCTAACGGGCGCGTTTCTCTTGGAATTGCAGCTGCTCCACCTCAAGTTTATCAATGAATGGTCAAGCCTGTCATACCTGGTTGCTTGTCAGGTCTTGAGTGCCTTGCCCAGGTCGACGCACTGTTCATTTCCAAAAAAGGCGTGTGCCTAACGGTAAGTAGGCCACAATCTTATCAATAAAATTTCATGGTAGACGTTCCAACTGCAGCTATTTGCCACGGAATTTACCTTCGATTATGGTGCATTAATACTTGCTGAATAATTGACTACCGTATACTTTGCTGGTATTAGTAACCGTGTATGTGTCTATGCAGCGGTGCTAAGCTATAATACGGTTGAACGACTTAGTAAAAATAACACACATTAAGGGCGACGCGAAGGAGAGAAATATCTGGGAAGCTACCTGCTGAGAGGTGGAAAAGAGCCAAAGTTTAAACTAGCTATGGTAAAGATTTGTGACATAAAACTCCCAGAAATTAATACATTTAAATACAAGATATATAACTCACATTCTTTTTGCAGCATGGCTCCAAACCTGAGAATTTTAATGGATGTGTTTTCTTACAGAGCATACTTATGCTGATATTTCGCATGCTTTTTATGGCTGATCAATTGATTTGCCAAATTTCGAGGCTTACAAAAGTTTACTGAAAGTGAGTTGGATTTTAAAGGGGCAATGAAAATTTAGTAGGATTACATATAATTTATTTGCGCATTGCATCGGCTCGTTGGTTTGACTTGCTTTGACTTTTCAAGGTGGCCGTGATCCAGCTCTACTAAGAGTCAACAAAAATTAACAATAATAACAATTCAATTGATAAAGCGCCCTCACAAAACTTAATCTCTTTCTAGGCGCTATACATTTGCTGCAAATGGAAATGCAAATTGAATAGTGAGTAAAATCATGCTGGAAAACAAAAAAAATGAATGATACTAGGGGTGACCTGCACAGAGTCAGCATGCAAATGTGGTTATTGGCAGCATGCACAGTGTCAGTGCACATAAGCACATCGAGGACGAATCACAGGGACCCACTAAATGCTGTCCTAAATAGATGTGTTTTTAAATTATTTTTAAATGTGATCAGGTCTGGAATGTTCTGACGCAGGTCGGGAGGGAGTTCCAGGCTTTGGGAGCGTACGAACTAAATGCATGGTCTCCAAAGGATTTCGGCTTTGTACGAGGTATTTGTAGACTGTTGGATTCCGAAAAGCTGGTGGTACAATGCTTGGTCTGTTGGGGTAGTATATTTGAGAGATAGGCTGGAGCCATATAATGAAGGGACCTGAAAGTGAGCGTCCAAACCTTGAAGTCAATCCATTGCTTGACTGGTAGCCAGTGAAGGTCGGCGAGAAGTGGAGTAATGTGGCAAGTGCGAAGCTCACGACAGACAAGCCCAGATGCCGAGTTTTGCACCAGCTGCAATCGCCTGATCACACATGCTGGTAGGTCAGTAAGCAGTGAGTTGCAGAAGTCGAGACGGAATGTTACGAATGCATGGACCAACTTAGATGTGATACCTTTATTATTAACAAGCCCGAATTTTAGCAATGCCATGAAGCTTAAAATAGGCGAATTTGACTCTGGAGCTGATAAGATCGTCTAAAGAGAGGTCGCTTTGGAATATGACACCTAGATTTAAATCCTTTGGAGACCGTGCATTTAGCTCGTATGCTCCCACAGCCTGGAACTCCCTCCCGACCTGCATCAGAACATCCCCTGACCTGACCACATTTAAAAGAAACTTAAAAACATACCTATTTAGGACAGCATTTAGTGGGTCTTTGTGATTCGTCCTCGATGTGCTTATGCGTGCTGACACTGTTCATGCTGCCACTAACCACATTTGCATGCTGACCCAGTGCATGTAACCCCTAACCATGTCATACATTTTGTTTGTTTTTCAAGCATGATTTTACTTACTATTCTATTGCGTATCACTTTGCAGCAAATGTAAAGCGCCTAGAAAGAGATTAAGTTCTCTGAGGGCGCTTTATCAAGTGCAATATTATTATTATTATTATAGATTTCGAGCTGATGCAACAGGAGATATGCTGGCAGAACCAATTTTTTGGGTCAGCCTTTCAAATCTCTGAATCACACTGGGTTTGCCCATAACTAGGAAGTTAGTTTTATCATCATTTAGTTTTAAAAAATTTGCTGCCATCCAAGTGTGGACGTCATCAATGCATGCAGCAAGTGAGTTGAGGGAATTTGAGGTGCTCGAAGGTTGGGAGGGATCCGAGCAAAGGTGCAACTGAATGTCATCCGCATTGAAGTGAAAGCCTAGATCGTGCTTGGCAATCACATCAGCAAGAGGCAGAGTATAAACCGTGAAAATAACAGGACCTAGCACGGAGCCCTTAGGTACTCCATATTTCAAATGTACCTCATATGATCTTTGTCCATTCACTTCAATAGTCTGGATTATCCCACTGAGATAGGACCTGAACCACTGCAGAGCAGCGCCAATGATGCCCAGGCGAGATCCATGTCGTCATTCCTAATTAGGTCGTTGTATACCCTAAGCAATGCTGACTCTGTGTAGTGATTAGCTCTAAAGCCGGACTGGAACTTACTAGCAAAGTGTGAGGAAAATTAGTAAAGAAGTTCAATTCTGGAACTCAAGCCGGTTTAGAACGATTTCTTTAGCATTTACATCAATCAAGGTACCATTTTATAGTTAGCCGATAAGCAGAATCAGCCTCCATCGACACTATCTCTTCGTCTTGCTAACTTCTCTTCGTCTTGCTAACTTGGGCCAGAATTGTGGTAATATTGATAGCAAGAAGTATCGTACCATCTCCTTAGCCTATTCACTTGAGCAAGATTTACTTTTCTAAACGGAGTAGGGCCATTATAATTCCACAAAATGTACTTCACATTATAGGTACAGTACAAACACGATGTACATATGTGAACGGTTGTCGTATCTTTGATTTAAGTGCCCTAACAAGAACATAGGTAAACAAGTTATTGACCCTATTGAGCATGTCGACCCACGTGAAAATCTAGGGTACTGAGGACACTGAAACAAAAAGTTCTTGATCTTGATTTTTAGTATTTGCAGGCTAGTCTGTAGGGTAGGTTACGCTAATCTGCACGTCTTGGACACATTACATAGTATGTAACAAATTTATTTAGTGAGCTAATATAACTTTGTCTCCATTGAGATGCGTCAATAACAGCATCGGATACAAACCCATGACCTCGGCTATCAAAACCTTCACCTCGACCTCGGTCGTTAAGTTTAACCACGTTAACCACTGTACCTAACAGGAGTAAAATAACATTTTGATTGTAAGTAGCCACTGCTCTTGCAGCTGTGTATGCCTACAGAGTCAGCTTTATTACTTGTACTATAACAATTGTAGAAAACTCGTGGATTATTTGCAGATGTTACTAGCTGAGCTCCAAATTAGAGCAAACGTGTGGACTCAAGCATGACGAGACATCACATCAGTGTGGCTCATCACACCAGGCAACTAAATTAATCTCCAATTTTGGCACTAAAGATGAAAATAAACCGACACATTTTGCGAGGCAAGCTTGACTCTCACGTTGTCTCGGCCAAGCTTTTACGAATGGGTGTGGTGACTTCAATGAGTTTTCAGAACTAGGTCTAATACACTACTCTCGCAACAGTGCTGTTCCTTGACGATACCGACGGATATCGCTGATGCCTTAATCTCGTTTGGCAAGTAGTAACACGCCAAAAGAATGAGAAAGACTAATACAAACAGTTATACTTGGTCTATGGCTGAACACGATAGCAATAGAAAGCACTCTATATGACAAATGCCACCATCCTAGCAACCCTATATTAGCCGTCGTGTCGTCGGACGGTTAAAGCTTACAAAGCGTGCTATTGCACACAAATCTAAGACGGCACTCTTCTGGTTTACCAAGTTCTGTGGTGTGCTGCACTACAAATAGGACTGTCCAGCTCAAAACCTGCTCGGATCCAAGTAACGAACCTAGACTTAACTTGGTACTTAACGTAAAATGAAATATAATTGTTTATCATTAGGGCTTTGGATGCCGCCGTCAGAGAAGTCAATCTTTTTTCCAGGCCTTTTGCCTAAGCTTTAAAGGGACGTGACCATATAATGAGTGGCAAAATGCATTGCCTTAACCTATATATGTTGTGGTTACTGTAAATCCTTCACAGAGTCAGCTATAAAAGTTAGGCAAAGAATGCATCAGAAAGTTACAGCAAATGTTTTAGAAACAGCCACATGCAGTTAACTTAAAAAAGTCGTCAGGTCAGGGTTGTCATGAAATATAGTCGTGAGTGAGTTCCAGGCTCCGGAAGCCTAGTAATTAATTACTCTGTGTAGATAGTATTCAGGGTTGATTCGATGCTCAGCTAGAGGATTTGATTCACATGAGAAAATTGTGTGAACCATTGTCTGATTAAGAAGTAGCTGTAATAAATAGACGGATGAAATTTCATAAATGAATAAATAAATCCCAGCTAATTAAACAGCCTCTTTTTGTATAGCGACAGAAGAGCCTTTACGGCTATCACCACCACTTGCAGTGGCGATAAAGAATCGCCCACCTCCGGAATCGAACCCACGTGAAAGCAACCACCTTACCTAGTGTGCCATCACAGCTCACCGTGTCATGCAATTAATTTCCGTCTTTACATACACAACATGACAAAGACTACATGGTTACTATGCAAGACAGTTTTATGTAGTTCGCATAAAGCCTAAACGGCTTTCGGTAGTCATTCCGTTGCCGACAGACTTCTTCGAACGGAGTGAGGATTTAAAGGTGAGTTAAATGCTGATACCAAATGTTCAAAGGTAGTGATCAGCTTGCAGTAAAGATTTTGAACAAATCGCTCCACAGAATCTCTGCTGTAGCGAGGGTTTACCAAACTCTTCTAAGGTATAGAGACTTAGGTAGATTCTCGATGCTAGTTTTGTTAGACCTCTGTACAGCAATGTATACAATTGATCACTTGGTATTTCTTGAGCACTTGCCATATCGCTTAATGATCACAATCGCAGCTCCTAAATTATTTAGTGCCATACTTCAGTGAAAGCTGACAGAGACAAGAAAGCATTGTCCGACTCTTATTCAGTGAGCCTTTAAATAACAGTCTGTTAACTTTTCATGCATTTTATTGACTTATTTATCAGTTTGCATCTCCCTCTCACGAGAAAAGCCCTAAATGTATGCAGATCTTTATCTAAAGCTGCATCTGAGCTCCGATGCTTCCGTTTCTGCAATGGTCTGTTCTCTGCCGAAACTACCTTACTGCTATCGCTACATCGTCATTAGAGTTTCGGCAAATTTCCTCAAAACTAATGGTGCTATATGATTAGTATTTATGGCCAACTGATTCGTACTTAAAATAGGGAAGCTGAGCTCCAACTTCGTAAGGCCTACCTACCTTTCATCTATATACTCTGCACGGTAACTGGGTGTCCAATTTTACAATACATTTTAGGTAGATTAATAAATTAGCTTTACAGTAGAGTTTGCACAGTTTTATCTAAACATCATCGCGCCAACGTAGTCTTGCTTAGATGCGGTTTAGCAGGCAATCCGTTTCAGATGTTTCTGCTGTCCTTTCTAGACTTCAGTACCTAAGCAACTGTTGGTCTTTTTTGCGTAAGAAATAGTACCTAGACAGATTGTTCAGAATTAGATGGCTAAGCTTCTGTGCTCGTTGGTAATGCGATACTGCATAGCTCACGTTCAGTGGCTTCTTATTAAGCAGCATATCCATTTCAAAGTTCTGCCACTTTCATGTAAGTCCCTCGATACCCTTTCTCCAGGATACCTCTCAAAATAATTTTCCTCATTATTTTTCACGGCCCATATGTATCACTGCACACTGTGCTCGCTGTTGTACCTTTAAATAGCTTCCTAGTATTTGGGCAATATTCCTTCACCTACTATACTCCAAGCCTGGAACACACTTTCATCCGATGTACCTTCGTTTCTTGGCTTACAATTACTCGAGCCAAAACAAAACCTATTTCCCGTTTGTCTTTTCTTAATGACCGTAAGGTTGTTTTGCTTGCTAAAATCACGTATGTTATATATGAATTACAGAAATACTTCTTTTTTTCTGTGGCATAATTTGCATAGAAAAAAGTTTTGGTTCTCTTGGGCGCTATCTGCTGTTGATGCTGTAGCATCTTTATTGCTAACATTATTTTATGAGGTTTCTAGAGCATGAAACCCGATAGTAGCAGTAGGGCAGGGATTTTTGAAGTAAGGTAGGAAAAATCTAAGAAGAAAAAAGCAATTTGGATATACAGTATTCCATTTTCGGTGTACAAGCAACTGTATTCATTCCGTGTGTATGACTGTGGAGCACAATCTCGTATTTTCCTTGAATGCAGAAGATGCTGGTGTACCTAACTTGGGTATCTCCAAGCCTTGCAGCTCATGCAATTCTCTCAGTTTTGTTTGCACATTGTGTCCTCTCTAAAATTCAATGACGACAATGGGACCCACTTAATATGAACAAGAAAACCTGGCCTCAGGTAGAATGCTAAAATTGAAGCCCGTTAACTAGACGCACAGTATAGCCAGCCATATTTGCCCCTGCATTCAATTCGTAGATCTGCTAAAAAGTGACCTTTCCCATTACATATTACTAAATCACCATTCCAAATGAGGGGTTTAATATAAATTTTCCGCACAATCTTGTAAAAACGTTGCACCCGGTTTGCTTTAGAAAAAAGGGGCATGTCTGAAAATAGATCTGTGAGCGATAGCGACCACTCCCTTCCGGTATTTAGTTTACTACGATCTGTTCTTAGGCTTTTTGTAAAGAACCTCAACTGAGAAAATGTGATAAAGAGGCGCCGGTTTCCATGGGGCATGTTTTAATTAGCTTCAGCCAAGCTAGTGCAAGAGGAGGAATAAAAAACAGTATGAAATAAACGAAGTTCTTGATTTGGTTCCCCTGATATTTTATAATCTCAGCTAATGACTGTGTCCTTGCTAGGTAGAAGTACGTCAATCCTTTTTTAACTTCATAACTTACATTTTCAAAGTGCATGTTGAATAGCTAGGCAATATAATGATTGGTTAAAAATAGTTATGTGCTTAGTCATATTTACCTAAACAAGATCTCAGCCAGCTTACTGTCCCCCTATTAGAATTCTGGACTGGGAACAGTTATGGCTGTCGTTTCAAGCCGTTTTTGCCTCCTATCGTTCAACGGAATTCTGGCGTTTAGCTCTAGGCGATAGTTTACCGCGCGAGCCCACCCTATTCGCTTTGTTCATTACTAGCGGATCAATTCTCAAGTCTCGTGAGACAAAGATAACACCACTAGGCAAAAGTACTACCGCAAGACAAAGATGCTAAATCAGAATATGTTTGGCAGTATTTAGAAGCGGCTATTAGTGCTGAGCTTCCGAGTTACACACCACTGGACTGAATGCTCACTCGCACTTTCCGTTCCAGGTCGTGGATGTAAATTCTGCACTGGTTCAATCCACTATTTCCCAGTGCAAGATGTGTCGCCAGCCTTTAAGGCTTGCCTACACACATAAAAATCAAGCTGTTATATAAGTTAGCCTTTCTTTGCTTTTGGTTGTTAATAGTTTATTTCATGCCAGTAATTCGCCTTTCTGCCATGTCAACTGACTAATTTATAGGCAGCTGTGTCTTTCGGTAAAATAGGCCACACGCTTTTCTCATGAACTAAATATAATAAAAATAATAATAATAATAATGCACTTGATAAAGTGCCCTCAGAGAACTCCATCTTTTTCTAGGCGTTTACGTTTCCTGAAAAGGGAGTCATAATCAAGAGAGTTTCATTGAAGTCATGGTAAAATCCGAGATGAAAAAGTATTAGTTGTGGCTGCTGGTGGCTAGGGCAACTTCCTGCAGTTTCTTAGAAGAAAACTCAGCAGACAAAGAAATAATATAACATCGAAGAATAGGAACGAACTGAATCGTTTTACGCCTGGTAAATAAAGTCACGGATTGACAATTTCCAGTGAAAATTGTTTTGAGGCACACCTGATCTTAGAGCAAAATGGCAGTCTTAAAGCTGTGAACCCCTCACCTTTTTCAGCGAGATATTCCGTCAACAAATGAGGCACATTTCCACAAAAGCCTTTACATGAATTCGCGCACGTCACATAGCATTAAGTTCCTAAGCGTATTCTAATTAAAAACGTCATCCGATTTGAGTTCTTATCAGTTTATAGTGATCCTTAGTCGAAGCATGCTTTAGCTAGGCTAGTTATAGCGAATGCTTAGCATTTGAGGGCGATAATATCTTCTGCAGATTCAGATAGATAATTTACTATTTAATTCAGGCCAACGGTTTAGAATAATAAATTGTTGTGTGCTAGCACATATAATACAGTTAATTTGACTAAGTAAGGGTAGCGTGCACTGTTATTTATGCTTAGCTGGGTACGGTGCTAACGGCTAAATCGGTTGGCTGGGGCCCCTGCTGTCTAAAATTGGATCATTTGCTCAGCACTGCTCAATGGCGGCTTGGACTTGGTGATGCGATGCAAGAACGGGTTCCAGAAAGATAAAGAGAGACAGAGAGAGATGCCGAGAGAGAAAGAGAAAGGGAGAGAGAGAAGGAGAGAGAGACAGAGAGAGAGAGAGAGAGAGAGAGAGAGAGAGAGAGAGACAGAGTGACAGAAAGACAGAGAGACAGAGAGACAGAGACAGAGACAGAGAGACAGAGAGACGGAGAGACGGAGAGACAGAGAGACGGAGAGACGGAGAGACGGAGAGACGGAGAGACGGAGAGACGGAGAGACGGAGAGACGGAGAGACGGAGAGACGGAGAGACCGAGAGACCGAGAGACCGAGAGACCGAGAGACGGAGAGACGGAGAGACGGAGAGACGGAGAGACGGAGAGACGGAGAGACGGAGAGACGGAGAGACGGAGAGACGGAGAGACGGAGAGACGGAGAGACGGAGAGACGGAGAGACGGAGAGACGGAGAGACGGAGAGACGGAGAGACGGAGAGACAGAGAGACAGAGAGACAGAGAGACAGAGAGACAGAGAGACAGAGAGACAGAGAGAAAGAGAGACAGAGAGACAGAGAGAGTGACAGAGACAGAGAGACAGAGAGACAGAGAGACAGAGAGAGTGACAGAGACAGAGAGACAGAGAGACAGAGAGACAGAGAGACAGAGAGACAGAGAGACAGAGAGACAGTTAGACAAAGAGACAGAGAGACAGAGAGACTGAGAGACAGATAGACAGAGAGACAGAGAGACAGAGAGACAGAAAGACAGAGATACAGAGAGTTTTTACGTATCTCATAATAATTTACCGATGTCATTCCCCAAACTATCTCTATGCAGCCAACGTTTGAAGCTACTTGCAGCCTTGTAGCCATTTTAGTAGGTACCCGTAGTATGTGGTGTATGTTTACCAAGTCTGGAGATGGAACGGTGATCATATGTTCTTGCTTTTTTCATTAATATGCAGATTCAATGTGGAATTAACCAAACCATAATTTTTGAAGCTACTTGCAGCGTAATATATAGGGATACTTGTCAAAAGGCATAATTGCCTTACGTAAACTTGTGCAACAGTGCTGTGCCACTACAAGGTAATGACAAGGACAGGGCTTTAAGCATCAGCTGCTACGGCGGCATTTGTTCATAGAGCCAGCTTGCAAAGGATATTGCAAACACTGTTTATTTATAGTAAATCTAATCAGATACTAGTGAGCATGATGGGTAGCCTGCTGCGGGCAGTCTGCCCGTAGCAGCAAGCAAGCTGGCTCTATGAACGAACGACGCCGTTTTACTTTCAAATACAGTGCTCGTAACTGTGCTTCTCGCATCTGAAGGGAGAAGAATACAGGTGATGCCTGAACCTCGTTGGCTAGCGACTTGTAGGCTAGATACTTGTAGGTGTGGCACCTATTCACTCTAGTGCACCGACAATAGCATGAACACGGTAACGAAAAGAGCCCTCGTACGTTAACATATCATGATCGTATCTGTAACGTAGGTAAGTCTATTTGACAACTGTATGCGGTTTCAGGCAATTAACAGTGACTGTGATGTGCAACAATGGTTTTCTGACCTATAGGTCTAATCTGTTCGAATGCCAACGCCAAGTGTGAAATCACAACTGCCTAATTATCTCATGGCTGCGAACGAATCGGGCGTAGATTATCACATAATCACATAATCACAAAGATCGATTATCAACTAAAAATATGGCTGCTTTTGCTAGTTCTGCTATTTCAAGATGTAATCACCAAGGACAATGTAGGCATGCACTTCTATCCGGAAGACTCGAATATTTTCCAGCGTTTAAAATATAATTGACTTTTATACCACCCAAGAGAACTCTAGCTCTATTCAGGTGTTCCAAAAAGGCCAAGAGCGAGAGCTCACGACTTCCGCCCGACCTTCGTTGGGGCGAGCACCCTAGCAACTGCACCAAACCAGCTCATTTTGATCCCTCTCGGTCTTTAAGAACATTGCACTCCCTTCATAATGTTGCTGAGTGCAATGCGAAAAACTGTACTTGATATCAGTACAATTCATTACATTGAACGAAGATAAAACCAACGTACTAGTTATAGGATAATCTCTTGCTAATCAAAAATTAGAAAGGCTAATACACGAAAATGGTTCGTACATTTTTGCAGGCAAGGGAGTGTTGGATTTTTTACACAACACCACGGATCGCCAACTTTCGTAACCTCACTCTCCAGCAGTATTGAATTCATGCTTTTGTTCACCAGTAGGTTCCTTCCTTCTCTGACTGTACCCTAATTATCACAGACTAGACTAGGTATCTTAATACCAACTCTTCTGATTAAATTCGTTTACTTTTGCCTTGTAAAAAAGCTCAACTTAGATATCGACCAGGCCTTAAGTTATTCTGTTGATACAGGGTAAGAATTCCCCCAACATCTGAAGTCAACGCATCCCTTGAGTTAACGATATTTAAGAAGAATCTACCATCTGACTTGCTTCCCACAGTTTGTGCAGGGTTCTTGCGATCAGTTATATTAGTTCTTACTACTAATCTTATAATTAATATTGACCCTTTTCCAAGTTATAAATAACCATATTGTAATACATTTTTGCAATGGTCGTGCTACCACAAACCGTACGGCCGTGCTTCATTTGTGTCACTGCTAATACGCCTAGAAAGAGACCTTTTTTTAAATACGCGATACAAATGTGTTGTTATAATTCTTTAGAATGAGTTAGCCATCATAGTGAATGCAGACAGACAAAGCCGGGAGAAAGAAGAAGCAATATACGCCCACTTGATTTTCAGGACCATTTCACACGAGAGCCAGCTCTTAAAGCTAATTCTGCTGTTGTGGGTTTTCAGGGGCCATTCGTGAGCTTCAGCCGCGCAATACATTGTGGTCTAAGCAGTTGTGCACACCAGTATTGATGATTTATTGCAGAATAATTATAGCTATTGACTAGAGTCTTCTGCTCTAACACTTACAACTTTTTAGGGAAGAGGAGTAAATCCGCATGGGTATAGTCTCCCTATGTCAGTCACACCATATTCACGACAGTCTTAATTTGTTTGTGTATGCCTAGGGCATGCTGAATTTGTAGACACTGTCATCTGTCGTGTGATGTAATTAATTTCCAGTACAATCTAAATACTCAAAAAGAGATTCAGTTTAGTTTCGATTTTATAGGAATGTTTTTAAATGATAATGCATCTATTCCTAGTATTATTGTTTCTCTACTCTCTCAAGATAGTAAATTGGGTAGCCCGATACTAAATGTCAAGGTAAGAACAAATATCTTAGCCAACACTAGAAGAGAAGTTTGATGTAGCTCGGATGGCTTTAGAAGTGCATGAAATAACTTAGCTGCATGTAAAAGGAAGCTGGGCTCCAGAAAAGAAAGTAGATTGTGATGGCGCTTGAACTGGAGTGGGTGGTGGAGTTAATAAAATTGCGCCCGCCGTAATCAGATGTTGTACTTATGTTTGTGTTGCCACAGCAAGCTTTAATCAATTGTTCGGATATGTCGGCTGTGCATTTAATTAAAAAATTGCCCTTATAATAGCCTTAATGCAGGGAGATTCAGTTTAAGCCTAAAACCTAATAACAAGTGTCGAAATACGGTTGAATAGTACAAAACAGAAATAGACGCGGTCCTATCCATAGAACCGTATGCCAACCTAATCGCAGAATGTCCTCTACTAATCTGAAGGGCTCCAACTCGACACTTGATCTCTCTTATACGGCACCGAATAACAGAGTATTCGGTGCCGTATAAGACAGAATTTTGGGTTGAGTATTATAACCATCTGGGTCAAAACCCAGATGGTATTATTACTGAATGCAAATTTCGTTTATATATTTCACTCGTGCTTCATTTTTAGAGCAGTCTTTCCTTGTGCGGACCTCGTAAATTGAGGTCTGAACTAGGAAAGACTGCTCTAGGACGCTCTTCACACCAGCACCATGCCATTTTGCAGGGACACAGCACCCTAAAGCAACCCGAAAGCATGATAAGCCTTGTGGCTGGGCAGCCAGAGAGCCACTTATGAAGTGTGGGTAAGTGCTAGGTCGAAAGTCACCGGGTAGGCTACGGTTTCCCTTCTTGTCGATCAGGATTGAGTTACCATCTTTCACACTGAAAGGACGTCTCCGAAGTTGAAGCAGCCGTTCAGGATTCAGGTGATACGCCAGAGTCCATGATCTAAGATGCTCAGTTGGGGTGTTCACGACGGTCAGCTACCTCGAATTGTATACGATCTCTGTGTATGCCTGCGGCTACATCGTCTTTATGCCTCTCACCGTTGCGATATATCGGCCTCCTTCTGGCTGTCTAAACTTGTATATAGAGGAGTTTTCAGAATTCCTCGCTAAAATATTTGTGTCTGACAGGCCGTTACTGATTGTAGGAGGCTTTAATATTCACGTTGACAACCCTAGCAACACCCAGGTCCTCTCATTTCATGACTGTCTGGAGAATTTTGGTTTGGCCCAACAGGTTAATCATAGCGCCCACGTCGGTGGCCACATTCTAGATCTCGTGATCACTATGGATGTCCAGCCCACTGACTTTGTGGTGTGCCCACTGACCCTCTCAGATCATTGTTCGGTCTCGTTTACTGTTCCTGCTCCCTCGTACGTACAGGGCAATGTCGAATTTGCCAAACAACGTAACTTACAAAGTATTGATATGGACAAGTTTTTGAAATCTGTTTGTGATGCAGGCCTTCTTGACCTGCATTCAGACTTGACCAGCAGACTCGATACCCTGACTGATGCGAGGAACACGACACTATGAAGTGCTCGGGACAAGCATGCTCCCGTTCGCTCTATCCGTGTTCAAAGTCGTCGAGATTCCTTTCAATTTACAAAAAAAACTCCTTAAGATGTGCCGTGTTAAGCACAGGCTGCAAAGTCTTTTCAAGAAATCGGGGTCTGAGGCAGGCCTAGTCAATTTTAAAGACTTCCTTAGAGTTTACACCCGAAAGCTTAGAAAAACCAGGGCTTCGTTTTTCATTAGAAAGCTGAATTCCTGCCAGTCGGACACTAAACAGATTTTTAAGACAGTAAACCACTTATTGGCCAATGCTGTGAGGTCTGACTCCCCAGATATTAAGGGCTCAGCCGAAAAGTTTTTAGCCTTCTTAGCTGAAAAAATTGTGCACATTCGTGCCTCCATTAAGCATCCTCCGACCAAAGCAAATTCCGTTCCTCAACCTGTGACCTTTCCTAAAAGGCTCTCCGATGTTTCCGCCTGTGATGTGGCAGCCTTTATATGTGTCTAGCAAAAAGAGCTCGTCTCCTGAAAACCCTATACATTCATCTCTGTGGTCTTCACTTGCAGACCAACTTAGCCCTGCCATAACCAAGATTTTTAATGCTTCTTTGGGAAAAGGGGTCGTCCCCAAGTCTTTCAAATCGGCAATCGTTAGACCTATTCTTAAAAAGCCTGGATTAGACACAGAGGTCCTAGCAAACTATCGCCCAGTTCCCCTTCTTCCGTTTTTATCAAAGATTCTTGCAAAAATTGTTACTAAATAGCTAGTTGAACATATTGAAATTATGGAATGTCAGAAACATTTCCACCAGGGTTCAAGAGGCAGCACTCTACTGAAAGTGCTCTCCTCCGTGTTAACAAAGACATTCTACGTTGCACAGACGACGGGAATGTCACTGCCCTAGCTCTGCTAAATCTGTCTGCTGCCTTCGACAGCATTGATCACGAAGTTCTGCTTGAACGATTGAGAACAGCGATAGGTCTGGCTGACGAAGCACTGGCGTGGTTTAAATCATACTTGTCTGATCGTGTTCAATCCGTTTCGTGTGGGGGTCAGGTCTCAGACACGAGAAGGGTCATTTGACGAGTCCCTCAAGGGTCTGTACTCGGTCCATTGCTGTTCTTCATTTATACACAACTTCTGGGAAATCTGATTGAGGCCCGTGGAATAGGATATCACTTATATGCTGATGATACTCAGTTGTATTTGTCATTTAAACCGTCGGAATCTGCTGCGGCAACTGAAAAACTGAATGCTTGCCTTGCCGATATTCGATCCTGGATGTCGGAACACTTCCTGAAATTAAATGACGATAAAACCGAACTGCTGCTCATAGGACACCCTAAGCTTGTAGCTGGATTGAAAAGCTTTGCTGTTCTAATAGGTGATGCTATTGTGCGACCTTCACCATGTGCTCGTAATCTAGGTCTCGTGTTCGACGGCTGCCTCAATTTCAAAAGCTTCATTCAGAAGACTGCCTCTACAGCTAGCCATCACATCTCATCCCTATCCAAGATTAGAAGCTGTCTCCCGCAGTGGCTTGTACAAAAATTAACTAGCTCTTTAGTTCTGTCTCGGCTTGATTATTGTAATTCCCTTTTTGCTGGGCTGCCAAAGAAAGCTATTATGCCACTACAGCGGACTGTGAATATGGCTGCAAGGCTGATCTTCAAGTCCCAGCGGTTTGAGCACATGTCACCTCTGCTAAAAGAGCTAGGATGGTTGCAGGTTTAGCAAAGGATACAGAGCAAAGTTCTTAAGCTGACCCACAAGGCTCGCCACGGCTTAGCTCCTTCGTACCTAGCTGAACTACTGCATCAGTTTCAGCCTTTTCGCGCCCTCAGGTCCTGTGTGGACAATAAATTAGCTGTCCCATTCCTCTGCTTAAAGACAGTTGGCGACAGAAGCTTTAGCTCTGCAGGTCCTAGACTGTGGAACTGGCTTCCACAATAATTCTTAGGCACTGACAAGTACTCTCCAACTGCCGACTATGGCACATCTTTTTCAGCTGTCCTGAACTGCTACTTCTATGCTACTCACTACCTCAACTGCTCTCCTGACTCTTCTATGCTTACCACTTTGTCTTTGTTGCGTAAGACAAAGTCTGTTGGCTACCGAATGCGTACCGAAAGCCGCTTAGGCTGTGAGTGTGCTATACAAAACTCTCCTGCATAACACCCTCATGGTCTTTATGACTTTGTGGAGTTACTGTTTTGTTGCTGACGGAGATACACTACATTTAGCAGCTGAGACGCAAGGCTGGTGCCCTGTGCCAGTCAGGGTGGGATCGTTCGTTTTAGGGAGAGTCCAAGAAGTTAATCTCAATTGACAAAGTCCAGGATTGGGCCAGCCAATGGGATAGCCAACAGAGGCTGGAGAGAGAGAGAGAGAGAGAGAGAGAGATGGAGAGAGAGAGAGAGAGACGGCTGGACCATGAAGGCAGATCTGCTGATGACCTTCGTACCGCTAGTGGCATACAACTGCTGCAAGTGCACGTGCACGTCTATAATCCTTAGGCTTCGGCCCGCCTGGAGCGAGCTAGTCCGACCGATATGAAGGGTGCTGTGGACGGGTACAGTATCGCTCCTCTTCCAGACCTTGCACATTCCAGGGTAGAGCAACAGCCACTTTCGGCTGAGGCTGATGACGGAGGCAGCGAAGCCACCCCAGTCAAGCACTTGCACACTATCTGGTACGAGGGGCTATCAGAGGCTCACAAAGTCACGTGAGGAGAGAGGGATGGCTATGTGAGGCTTCCGGCGGTTCAGCCTCGGAAGCTGGTGCTCTGAATGTGAAGATGACGACAGTGCTTGAGCAAGGAGATGGGGCGAGCGGCTGGGATAGCAGGCAGAGCGGCTGCCGGAAACGAACGTTGATGGTGAAGGAGACTGACTGAGAGGTGGGTTGCACGAAGAGCTGGGTGTCGGGGAGGTATGCTGACCGTTTACTTGGAGAAGTGATGAGTGCTGTGAGGGTGCAAGTTTAGGACTGAAGTAGAGTAGAAGTCGGAGCATCTGAGATAGTAGAGGAGAAACAAGAAAAGGTGAGGGCAAGTAAGGGAAGTTGACGTCGCTTGGAGGTGGCTAAAGTGCTGTCGACAGTAAAGGCAGTCGGAAAGTGTCAAGAGCTAAGACCGATGGGGCAGAATGGTAGAAGGCCTCACAGGCGCTCTAGAGAGGACGGGAACGGCTATGGGACTTGAACCTATTAAACGTACCAGTTTTCTGCAAAGCGGGTTTCGCTGCGGCAGCCACTGCCTGCAAGAGGGATGGGACTAAAGCAGCATTCGCTGCATTTTGGGTTTCGCTGCTATGCACTGAGCCGATTTCAGGACCACTGAGTTTTGTGACTTATTGGACCCCAACTGGCTAGGCCGGCTGGGATGACGAAATTGTCGTCAGCCGAGCCCGAGAAGATCCCTAGCAGTTGAGAACCAAGTCTTCAGTTCGGAGGGGGGAGTGCTAACGGCAAACCGGCCGTGTGAATAGTCCTGAATAATAACAAGGAGAGGTGCCTATAGACCGCCAAGCTAAAGGCTGGGTGAGCTCGGCGAATCTGGCCTGCAAGCCCGATGAAAAGAAAAGGCTGGTCATGTCAGTTACGCCGAGTGACGGGATGAACGACAGCCCTGGGCCACACGGTCCAGCTGCATCTAGGCACTGTGGCAACCGAGCAGGCAGGCAGAGCAAAGACCAGCACTGGTTCAGCATGGATCGTCTTAAGGACCTATAAAGCCCATGCGAGCCAGGCCGGGCCCTCAGCAACAAATACCGATGTAATGCAGGAGCGAAAGCAGAGCATCGTCGTCGTCAGCTCCAGTGACGGCATGTCCTCGGAGCTAGTAGTTTCATCTGTGCAGCTTAGCCTCTGTGTCTGAGGTCACTGAGAGTCACGGGTGGAGTGTCTGGGTGCACCGCACCACAGGTGGCGTCTACGTGAGTCAGGCTGTAAACCATGCTGATGTACTAACCGGTGAGATATTGTAAGCAGAAATGTCTCAGGCATTTCTCAAAGAGGTGGTCAGTCGACCAGAAGTTAATGATGCCCGGTGTTTTTGAAAGGTGTTTTTTGTAGGGGCTAGCTCACAAAGACCTTGGTTTCGGCCGAATGCTAGATAATCAGGTGGGACTAATCACATATAAGCCGACCCGACTTCCTTCTCACAGAATTCGTCTGACCGAGCGAATAGTATTTTACTCACTGATGCGTACTAGAATAGATCTTGCAGCATTGTATCACCAAACATATGATATGTTCAATTAGAAGCATATTCAAAATATCAAGACGTAAATTTATTTCATTTAGAACGTTGTACCAATACTTTTACTTTGATTATTATCATTGTTGCTTGACACTAGTGAAGTAGCTAAATATATATTTGGCCTAAAATAAATAGGTAATTTTACTTTTCAACATTCCTAATGCATATACTTTAATGCCGGTAGAGGTTAAGTGCTAAATACAATTATTATAATTGCTTTGATATTAAAGATTGCAAAGGAAACCTTACTGACAACTTGAAGTGTAACAATCATTTTAATGGTCATGATCACGCTAACTTAAGGTAAATTGCAATGCTCGGAAATATGCGAGGATTCTTCAGGGCAGAATACGGTTCTTACCTGAAGACACTTACGACCAGGCATTGCTGACACCAATAATGATAGCTTGGGTGCACGACCTAGCTGCATGTCTACCAGGTTCTGATCAAAGGTGCCTAAATGTTCCAAAAATTTATTTTAGTTAAGCAAGGGAATTAAGGACAGCAACCATTAGCTCCCGAAGTCAAAAAGGTTATTTTCAAAGTTTATCAAAGCAACTAAAATATGCTATGTAGCTCCTAATTAAAATGTAGATGGGTTATGCTTAACTTAGCTAGTTATGTAGCGCCTTGCTGGCCTTGGCTGAATTCTAGTGTGAACAAGTGCAGCTCGGCGGCGGGCAAGAACTCTTTTGTGCTGGAGCAGTGAGCCAGAGACGACTGCCAGTGCGGTTAGAGAGCAATAGCTTAACAGCAAGCCAGGATGCTCTGAGAGCAGCGGTGGCGATCCGGCCTCTAGAATTGGTCCAATACCGCGAGAGCTGCTGATCGATGTTGGCTGGCCTTACAATCTCCGCCCTTACTCGGTAAAAAAAGAATCGTCTGGAACCCATTCGCCATTTACGCTGGACAGAGGTGCCGTTCCAGTGGCCTAGTGGCGGTATTAATTCCTTACCGTAATGGGCCATGGTGTTGGGCCCAATACCACTAAGCTCTTGCCCCATTGTCTCAGCTAAGTATTTAAGAGTCGAGCGACGCACGCTCTTGGTCTTTTGTTTGGCTCCGAACTTCGACGCCGTCAGACTCGTTTCTGTTAAAGTGATGGGGGAGGGCGGGCTGTCCGCCGGCTATGGACGGAACATGATGAGACATAGCTAGGAGGGTTCGGTGGACTCCACCGAATACGGTCGTATGCGCCGGAGCTAGCATTTTGTGTTTCTTTCGTGTTTTAAATGTGCGTGCTAGCACGAGGTCTCTGCATAAGGAGTTGCCGGTGCGAGCTAGACGGGGTTGGTATGCGTGGGGTATTTCTGCCGAAATGTGAAAACGGATTCCTAATTCTCTGGTTAGGGTTCAAGCTCCGGTTCGGGCTCCGTCTATTTGGGTTGTTCCCACTCTAGACGTAAGTAGCCTAAGTTTGGAGACGTGCTTCCTCCGCAAGAGTGCTTGAGGTGGCGTGTGTGGAGTATTCCTGCCGCAAGTTGGAAACGGAGTCCTAGTTCAACGGTCAGGGTTTAGGCTTCGTCTATCTCGGTCTTTCCCTACTACAGACGTAAGTAGCCTCAGTCTGGAGGCGTATTCCCTCCGCAAGAGTGATTGTGTGGTTGAGAGCGTGTGAGTAGTGTGGAGATAAAGCAGAGCTAGACGCACAGCGACTTTTTGCACTTGCGAATAAAACTCAGTAAAATCCCCAATTTGTGTGTCTCGCTTCCCAGCTCACGCAGCGGACTCACGACCCCATTTAGTTACGGCAAATAGGTCAGCGCCAGAAACGCTCGTTTCGTGGCGGCCAGCTTATTGCGCGTAGGCACGTACCGAACGGCATTAGGCATTATATTATGCCGCTGGGTAAGCGGCAGTTAAGCCTACTCTGCCCAGCCTTCGGCGTAACAGTTATATCCACACTTGGAACATGTTTCCAAATTAAATAGGCAAAGTTTAAAACTGAGTTGTTGCCAGAATTATTCTTACTGCAAAGATCCCATGCTTGCTCAAATATACTGTAAGACTTGTGCTGTTATTAATACTAAAACGGGATTGTTAAAAAATACTAATTTCAGCCTAATCAAACTTTTTAAGCTTGAGTGGTAAAGCATAACTCCAGCCTTTCTGGCAACCCGAATTGCAACTACTGAAATAAGCTATACGAAAATGGCTTTGACACATGTGAGCGTTTAATGCTTCAACTCTCTTTAGCTGCTGGTGTAGGCTGCTTGTCATTCCCCAGCTGTGCTATAGAAGCACAGCCATTATGATTAGTGCATGGTAGCTGAAGCTAGAAGATCTCTCTTGGAGCACCTAAAAGATTGGGCATGCAGGAGTGTATGGATGCTAGCTACCTAACTAAGCTAGTGAAACTTGTCGTGCACAATGAACAGAATGCTGAGAGCAGCACCAAAGAGCTTTGCTTAAGCATGTGCGGCTACATATAAATCTGAATAAGCCTATCCGTCAAAATACCGATTTCTTGTGATCTTGTGATTCCACTCTACGGTTTAAATGTATTCTAAGATGATGACGATACTCGCCAGGAGGCATCACTGAGCCCCTGGTGGGCTTCCGATAACTGAAGAAAGATATGCCAGTCTTTTGAAGGGGCATGGTTGCTTTGGCATTCACATCCCATTTCAGAGGGAGCGGTTAGATAATTAACGTGTAGTACATACGATCTTAGTAATAAAGCTGGTTATCTATGCATAATATTGCATCATATCTTCAACGAAAGTGCATAGCCAAGCGTACGTACACATAGTAATCTCTTTCAAAAAATCCTATGTTTTAATGTAAATAATGGTGGGATACCCTGATGTCCTGAAATTCAGTGAACGTCGATAAGATGAGCAATGCTTGCTGAGCTCATGCAGCCACCATTGAAGGTTTCAGGTGGCAGCTCCACATTAAACAGTTTAATTGGCTATAAAAATGGAAGCTCTCCAGTTGCTAGTTACTAGTTACTAGTGAATGGATATCTGTTGGATTGTATGGTTTCTTCGACACCTCCTCAGAGTGCTTAGACGACCTCATCCATATTTAATTGGTCTCCTTAACAAATATTTTGCTTTATAGAGAATCGTTGCATACTATGATTTCATTAAATTCAGAAACTCTCTGTAAGATGCTTAATGTGTTCCAAGGTGCCGCTGCTAAAGATTGTACGGTTTAGGCAGCTCCAAATGGTAAATTTCATTTTGGATGTAGGAACGGAAACTCTCAAGTTGGCAGTTAATAACACAAAAAGTATAAATTAAAAACCGAGTCTAATTTAGAATGCTGACAGGTAACAGGCATCTGAAACATAATTACTAATGAAAAAACAGACGTTGTCCAGCCGTTGCCATAGATTCCATTGTATCCCTTTGATAAACGGCAGTAAACATATGAGTTCATGCTGCAATATAAAACTGTAATCTTATTGCACCCTGCCCTATTCACATTTCCTCTGCACAAACTCCGTCAGTAAATTTGTTGTCTGACTTTATATGTCGGTAAAAGCACGATTTTTCTTAAACGCGAATTGTATGAGGCATCGCTTGGGTCTAGGCCATGAGAGGGGCCATGTCCCGGCAAGGTGCTGCAATGAACTAGAGCAGAGCTTACTGGGAATCAATCCGCAAATGTTTACTTAACTGCATTTAATAGAAAGGGTGATTCTAAACATTCTTGTTTTGCCATTTATAGCTATGGTTTGCAAAGGCGAACGCGACTCATTAGCATGGCTGAGATGCTACCGATGGCCCGTGTATTCAAGGCAACGACCTAGGTCACCCCTTATTCCTATGCCCACCGACTGCAAGAAAACATGAAATTACGTCTTAATTTGACCCAATGATTAGCCGAAAAGATAATGTTGGATAAGCAATGTGGTTTTAATCAGAAGCATTCTATCAATATCAGGTGTGGCCTTGCCTACATGGCAAACTGTCCTGACTTGCCTCCCTTCATACCAATCTTGCCGGTCTTGGCCCTCCTAGACAAAAATCCTAGACAAAATCCTCGGCGAAAATTCTCAACAAAAATTTTAGACAAAAATCCCGATTCCAATTATGGTAATCAGCGCCTACATACTTCTCTCCCATTAACCTGGGGGCATTTTCTGCTATAGCAGTCGGAATCTTCAGCATCGTAGCAATTAGGCGTTCATCTGTGGTAATATTAATAACAGTACATTTAGTGATAACACCTCAGATAACCTAATCCCTTTCAAGTCACTTTATCTATGCTGCACAGCAAGCAGTGGTTTATTCATTCTGTTCTGCCTAAGCACTTCCGGCATTCTTTGTTGAAGCAACTAACATCGTTTCTGAACTGGTCTCTTGTTTCCTGTCGCTCCGACTTCGAACCTGCCGACAGTTACCAGTGCAACACGAATATTCTTACCTCAAACACCCATACCTATGATAACTGGTTCTTTTCAGAGACGTTTTCTTGGATTGTATACGGCAGCGTCTCGTCATCTTCTCCTTCAGCTAGCGCTCGATCGTCGTAACGTTGACGTTTTTCGGGATTTGTAATGTTTTGGTAATTTCAACTTGAACTTTGATAGCCCGCCCTCCCGGTCCCAATCTGACGTCGGAAGCTAGCAGACTCGACCGAAACTCGCTAAAAACCTCTGCGAATAATTTTCCGTTAACTAAGGAAGAACTGCGGAAAGGCCTGCACGTTTAATAATAATATAATAATAATAATATTGCACTTGATAAAGCGCCATCAGAGAACTTAACTTCTCTTTCTAGGTGCTTTACATTTGCTGCAAAGTGATAAGTTATAAATAGATAATATGATACATAAATAGATATAATGATAGTTTAAAATCCTAAAGGCAGCAGCAAGTAGAATTTTTAACTAACCGCCAATAACCACCACGCCCTAGAGTAAGATTGCTGAGGCCAACCACGCCTACCCAGTACCCATGGACATAGCTTGCCATAGGCTTGAATATGGGTAGGAGTAACCAGTTGAGGGCTCTGCTGAGCAGCATGTACATTCCAATCCACAATTGTCGATTGATCGTTGGTGGCAATGGTGTGACGTTTGTTTGTTTGCCACGAAGCAGCATTGAATAGGGCTATTTAGAGGCCGCCGATTAAAGCCACAGTATTGATATCGTTGAAAGAGTGTGCTGCCGCAGCAGAAAGTACGCCAATGGTGACATGTGAGTGCTAACCTGAGAGAACGAGGTTTAGAAATTGGCGTAGCTACGGCCACCAGCAGCTCGGCTAGGTGAGTGCAACGACACTTAGTTGCTCAGTTTGATGTGAGGCTACTCAGGTTGCATGCCATGTTAGGTTTGTACTTCCGGATCAGAACATGGCAGACTAAGGCAGAACTTGTCTGTCAGCCTGTAGTTCAGCAATAGCCATTTTAATAAGGTACATAAATATATTCTTACAGCAGGCTAAGTGAAACCTAAGGTAATTCTGATTATGCGTGCTGACACTGTGCATGCTGCCACTAACCACATGTGCATGCTAACACTGTGCATGTCACCCCTAACCATTTTATTCATGCATACCAAGCATGATATTACTCACTACTCCATCGTGGTTCCCGTTGCAGCAACTGTAAAGCACTCGGAAAGAGATTAAGCTCTCTGAGGGCGCTTTATCAAGTGCATTATAATTATTCTTATTATTCAATGATTTTTTAACTAATTAAAAGACGCCTCGGTATGCTAATTTTTACGTAACTTAGTACAGCCTAAATTTGGACTGTTTGTAATCACTGCATATTTGCAGCTAGTTTTATCTGGTTATGCAAAAGATATTTGCGGAACCTATATGGAGCTACAGGAAATATCTATAAAAATTAAGCATAGGAAATTGGGAGACGACGTTTCTTTAAAATGGTTCAGTGGCTAGTGCTAAAGTGCAGCGATATGAACTTCAACATAGCTACGACCTATGGTCTCAGGTGGTCTGTCCATCACTGCTGCTCAGTTTACATCAATAGTTAACTTGTACCTGAATGACCCATTCTCTCTAAGTAATTTCAGTCTTTGAGCCGGTTTATTCACCATCTGCAAATTTTTTAGAATTTGAGGCACTAAGTAGCTGGCGCCGAGCGAATTATTCTAAAATGACGCCGTAAATTCATTAAATCTCTCTGCACATTAGCCGCATTGCTATCCATCACTGGCCCAGTGGCAGCCACAAGTTTGAATGCGTCGTTAATGACTTAGTAGTGACTCTCTTACATCCAAGAAGAATTTCTAAATTGAAATATCTAAGTGTCTCAAGGCTATGCAAGCTTATGGTTGTTCAACACATCCAGAATTATTTATGGTTGAGGTTGAACTGAAAGTGACGCCGAATGTGGTTTTCAGATAATTGTTTCATTCGGGCTGATACGTTTAGCATGATAACATGGAATCAAATTGAACCGAATGAATATGCAGATTCAATTATTGATCTGCTCAAATATGGAGAGAGGAATATTAATAAAAATAATGATAAAGTGCTTGATAAAGCGCCCTCAGAGAACTTAATCTCTTTCTAGGCGCTTTACGTTTGCTGCAAAGGGAAATTCAATAAAATGGTAAGTAAAATCATGCTTAAAAAACAAACAAAACGAATAACATGGTTAGGGGTGACATGCACAGGGTCAGCATGCAAAAGGGGTTAGTGGCAGCATGCACAGTGTCAGCAAGCATAAGCACGTGAAGGACGTATCACTGGGACCGACTAAATGCTGCCCTAAATGGGTGTGTTTTTTAGTTCCTTTTAAATGTGATCAGGTCAGGGGATGCTCCGACGCAGGTCGAGAGGGAAATCCAGGCTTTGGGAGCATACGAACTAAATGCACGGTCTCCAAAGGATTTAAGGTTTGTACGAGGTATATCTAGACTGTTGGATTCCGAAAAGCGGGTGGTACGATGCTTGGCCTGACGGGGTAGTATATCTGACAGATAGGCTGGAGCCATAGAATGAAGGGACCTAAAAGTGAGCGACAAAACCTTGAAGTCAATCCGTTGCTTGACTGGTAGCCAGTGCAGGTCGGCGAGAAGTGGTGTAATGTGGCAACTGCGACGCACACGGCAGACAAGTCTAGCTGCCGAGTTTTGCACCAGCTGCAATCGTCTGATCGCACATGCTGGTAGGCCAGTAAGCAGTGAGTTGCAGAAGTCGAGACGGGATGTCACGAATGCGTTGACCAACTTAGATGTGGTATCTTTACCTAAACAAGCCCAAATCTTAGCAATGTTATGAAGCTGAAAATAGGCGGATTTGACTGTGGAGCTGATATGGTCGTCTAACGAGAGGTCGCTTTGGAATATGACACCTAGATTTCAAGCTGATTCAACTGGAGATATGCTGGCAGAGCCAATTTTGAGAGTCAGCATTTCTAATCTTTGGATCACACTGGGTTCGCCCATAACTAGTAAGTTAGTTTTATCATCGTAAAGTTTTAGAAAATTTGCTGCCATCCATGTGCAGATGTCATCAATGGATGCAGCTAGCGAGTTTAGAAAATTTAAGGTGCTCGAAGGCTGGGAGGGATCAGAGCAAAGGTACAACTGAGTGTCATCCGCACAGAAGTGAAAGCCTAGATTGTGCTTGGCAATCACATCAGCAAGAGGCAGAGTATAAACCGTGAACAGAATCGGACCTAGCACTGAGCCCTGAGGTACTCCATATTTCAGAGGTACTTCACCTGATCTTTGTCCATTCACGTCAATACTCTGGAGTCTCCTACTGAGATAGGAACTGAACCACTGCAGAGGAGTGCACGTGATGCCCAGGCGAGATGAGAAGCGCCCTAGAAGAACTTTGTGATCGATGGTATCAAAAGCAGCCGAAAGATCAAGCAAAAGAAGCAGGGACACTTTACCCATGTCCGCATTCCTAAGTAGGTCGTTGTATACCCGAAGCAATACTGACTCTGTGGAGTGATTAGCTCTAAAGCCAGACTGGAACTTACTAGCAAGGTGTGAGGTTTCGATATACGAGTTCACCTGGTCCGCCACGACCCGCTCGAGTGTCTTTGATAGGAATGGTAGAAGGGAAACTGGGCGGTAGTTGCTCAAGTTCTCTTGGTCAAGTGTAGCTTTCTTGAGAAGTGGCCCGACTACAGCTTTTTTGAAAGGTGCTGGGACATGACCTGAGGCTAATGACATAATAATTATGTTAGTTATGCATGGCAGCAGTAGATCAATGCAACGTAGGAGCAGGACAGTGGGAATAGGGTCCAGAGGACTTGTTGTCTTCTTTGATTGAGATACGAACTTTAGGACTAGATCACTAGTGAACTGCTTAAATGCAGACATTGAGGTGCAGCCAGGAACCTAGGAACAGCTTTCTAGTGGGGAGGTTGTCATCGCAGGGATAGATTCCCTGATATTGTCTATCTTCTGCACAAAGAATCGAGAGAAGCGATTGGCTAGATTATCATTAGAATCATCAGGCAAGGAGCTAATCTGGGAACGGTTGAGGAGATGGTTTATTGTCGACATCAGCATTTTTGGATTGTGCATCTGTGATTCAACAATATTTTTATAAAAACTAGACTTAGCCTTTGCTAGGATCGATTGGTACGACCTACAGTAGTCTTCATATGCCTGTCGATGGACAGTTAGTCCGGATCTTGTGTGTGCTTTTTCAAGCTTTCGTTTAGTAGACTTGGCTAGTTTAATGTCTGTGGTAAACCATAGGCCATCTGGGCGGGGGCGCACAGTGCGCTTTGTCAGAGCGGCAAACTTGTCTAGTGTGTCAGCTAGTGTCGTGTTGAAGCTATCTACAAATGACGACAGATCGGAGGGAGGATTGAGCAGCAGAGGTGAAGCAGATATTCTCGCACGGACAGCATCGATGTCAAGGGTCTTGAGGTTTCGCGATTCACAGGTTATTTTAGAGGAGGATGTGGGCACACACTGTAGATTGAATGAGATCTGCATGTGGTCAGATAAGCAGGATTTGGTAATAATTGGTGATGACAAAGTGCAGTTGTATGAGAAGATCCGGTCGAGTGTGCGACCCTTGATATGGTTAGGGCCATGCACATGAGCCACAAGAGACAATGATTCAGTCAATGCACAAAACTCGGTGCTGATAGCGTCAGACAAGTTATCAAAGTGAACGTTGAAATCACCCATTACCAGGAAGGATCGATTTCTTGCACACAGAATCGAAATGAGATCAGAGAAATCTGAGATAAAGGAGGATTTGGTACCTGGTGGGCGATAGACTACTGCCATTATCGGTAGCTTGTTTTCGGGTGAGACCAAGACAATTGATTCAAAAGACTGCTTCGAGGGTACAGCAAATAGCTTGAAGTTGAATTTCGAGCACACGACAATAGCATTTGAGGTTTTTACGAGGTATTTCTAGACTGTTGGATTCCGAAAAGCTGGTGGTACAATGCTTGGTCTGTTGGGTGAGTATGTCGGAGAGATAGGCTAGAGCCATAGAATGAAGGGACCTAAAAGTGAGCGACAAAACTTTAAAGTCAATCCGTTGCTTGACTGGTAGCCAGTGCAGGTCGGCGAGAAGTGGAGTAATGTGGCAACTGCGACGCTCACGACAGACAAGCCTAGCTGCAGAGTTTTGCACCAGTTGCAATCGCCTGATTGAACATGCGAAGATCGACTCGCACATGTGCACATGAGGAAGAATAACGAGCTTATCCACTCTGTGATGATTTACCACAGCCAGTGCAAAATCACATAGTTTAAGAGTCCAAAGCCTCCCAGACATCCACTCGGGTTTATTCTTACATATTCTTATACCTCCTGCATACTTATGTTTCTTGGAAATAATGCCTTAAAAAGCTTGGAGCACTCTATTAGAACGTGCTCTCCTAGGTCGAACCTAACGCAAAGAGGAGACGTTTGCAAAAAGATTGATTGCATGAAAATTTTGAATTGAAGACGCATATCGATGCAATAAACTCTGTTAAATAATGATCGCAACTTGTGGAAGATGGCATAAATAAAGCAAATATATGAACTGATCAACTAAATACATGGTTTAGTTCGAGATACATGAATTTCCACAACATAGCTGTCCTAATTTGCAACTGCAATCAAATGATTTATTTGTTATAGATTTTCCGAGATCGCATGATCAATAGTTTGAATTTAGTATAAACTAAGCATTGAAAAATGATTAGTTTCTTATTGCAAGCAGCATGCAGGTAAAGAAAAACTGTTTCTTGATCCCGAGACAGCTACCCAACTAATCAAGGTACGGTGCCTTTATAACTTTATTTCACAAACCTTAAATAATGTAGATAGAGTTTTTGTCTTTAAACCTGTATTGGTCAATAAAAACACTCGATCATCATTGACGCCTTTTGAAGGTACCAGCGTTGGCATTGGGGCAGTCTGAGAAAAAAATGTAGTCAATTTTTACTTCTTACATTTTCTCTACTAATTTACCATTCAAATTTCGTTTAAGAAATTGAAAATGTTTTCGATTTTCTTTTAACACAATTTATGAACTTAACACTCAGCAATTAAATCTCTCGGTATTAAAAAAATGCATTGATTGCACTGCGACCTGCAGTTTATGACGGAGCTTGTTAGGGTTGAGTCGGTTCTCCTGGTTACCCTCCAGTGTGCTGCATCCTCCCTCTTCATACCTCCCATTGGTGCACGAGGAGTGGTCACTTGCACATATGTTTAACTTTGCAACAACATCAAACTAATGCACACAACTTGCCCAGACCTAATTTAAGCTGCAGGGTGAATCTATTTATTGTAATGCGTACTGTAACATGAGGAGGCCAATGAGCAGTGAACGTATTTAACGTAATAATAATAATATTAGTGTAATAATATTTATTATTTACTTGACCTGCGTGAAACTATGTGCGACATTTCATTGTTTTTTTAAATTATTGCATTTCCTCACTTCGATAACTTTCCGCATTCCAGCTTCACAATAAAGTTAGCCTACTTTCAGTGACATCGCTTGGCTCAAATTTGGTAATACCTAGACAGGCATACATAATAGTTGGTGGAAATCTCTGCAGCTTTGCTTGTCTATCGTGAGCAGAGCAACTGCTGCAAAACACCACTTCTCTTCGACCAGAACTGGCTCGCAACCAAACATTCTATTCGCTTCAGGTTTCTGTGACTCACTTTTAGGTCATATCATTTTATTTTCTCCTGCCTACCTCTCAGATATATTCCCCACCATACTAAGCAGGTTGCCTGCTTTTCTAAAACGAATCGTTACAACTTACAGTGTTGCAATCGTTACAACGATGCTACAACTTGTACTAACACCAGATCCTTTGGTGATAATGCAAGTACTTAGTATGCTCTCCAAGCCAAAAGTTCCTCCCGACTGACGTCAGGACTTCCTCTGACGACAAAATTTCAATAAAGGATGCAACCCCATTTCCGCACTGCCGCAGTGCGTGCTGCTACTAACCATATTAGTATACTGATCCTGTACATGTCACCTCTAACTATGTTATGCTAGTTGACAGGTAGCATGGTACCACTAACCATTCAAATATGCTTCATTTACGGCGTATGAAGTACTTAGAAAAAGTCCCGAGTTCACAAAAGGCTCAGTTTAAGTGTGGTATTATTATTTTTATGTTACTTTTTTGAAAAGATGAGGAATTGAACGTTGCTAACTATCGGAGCTCAATCGTGTATGGGCATTGCAAATCGGAAGGGCACTGCCAGCTAGCAGCTGAAGCAAACTTTCTCACCTGAATTGATGACTTTTTACAACTCAATTTAAACTAAAGATTAACCAACGCGATTTATGAGGCAGACATTGCATTGACTAATTTTAGAAACAAGAATTAAAAAATTAATTCTGTTTAGAACCAGTTTGGAAAAAATTCAGCAATGCTTGCTAAAACTCTTAGAACGGCACAAACAGGAGCCTAGCCAACGAACTTTGCCTGCCTGGCTCCCATCAGCTTGCTGGTATATTACGCGCTCCTAAATTTTATTTTGAGGAAATCAATTGGCTCTCAACACCATGCTTTCTGGTGCACTGTAGAAAGCGTGTCGCGTTGCTTTGAATGTCTGTCAGCTAAGATTACTTGACAATCAGTAAGCCCAATGGGTTGCTAATCGTGCAGTAGAACCAGAAGTGGAGTGTTCCTTGGAAAGACGCGGCATAAAGTGGCCAGTGGTCAAGATTAGGGCAACAAAACCCTTGATTAGCGAGTTATAATGGAACTTGCCGCTTGGGTGCAGTAAGAGGGCATATCTGACTAGTGGTCACAGCCGTGGATAAAAGACGCTGACAAAGAGTTTTTTATACGAAGAAGCTAGTTATTGTGTAGCAGCTCCAGACGTCAAATGTAGGAATTTGCCGTATAATGAACTTTTAGATTGATAGAAGAAACGGATTCTTGTGGAAGATGCTGGTTTTCATGAAATGCAATTGCGAAACTGCAATAACTGTCAGTTAATAAATGACCGTTATTTTGGTAGTCAATTAAAACGCTTTGTTTTTGGTTAATTAAAAGATTCGGAAAAAGTGTTTGCTTCTACTACACTGGAATATGAACGTTTTAACAGTTAATGGCATCAGTTTTTCGTCAGAAGTAGGAAACTAAGTAAGGAACCAACACATATAATAAGTTTGAGTAACCACTTGTTACAAAGTTTTTGAAAATAGCGGCAGATGCTGATATACACATTTCCTCTCTCGGCTTTCTCACTTATAAGGGTTAAATAACTAACCACGATTTCAGTTTGTAAGCAAATACCAATTAAGCTATCATCAGGTAAAGGGTTAGCACTGGCTACGCGATAAAATCTTATCTAAGGTCGTGGAGATTGTATTGCTTATGACAGAGAACTATATATTCGTGCTGTTCAATTCTTAGAAACTAATTCGTCGCAAGCCTGCTGAAATACGGTCTTTGAACTCACAGCATAGACAAAATGATGACGCCAGTGGAAAATCAGCCTCATGCAGTATGCCCAGCATTCACTGACAGCTCGGCAGATGATTCGACAGCGACCGGTAGAGGAAACAACCGCACGACTTCCTCTTGGGCATCAACACCTCAGCAGCCGAGGCTGCAGCAGCCTGCAACTTCTGCTGTACATCCTCCGAGCTCCGAATTGTGGATGTACCCAGGTACAAACTTGACAGCGATGAACAGAACTGTCAAGAGCGACTCACAAACGCAATCACCCAGCTGGGCAACCCACGGTCTACGATAGCGACCAAATGACAGTAGGAGGTGCCGCGAGCTGTTGGCCACGCGAGATTTCAGAGGATTCTTTAGTCCTCGCCGGCACTGCACCAAGATAAATAACATTGCTCTGGTTAATTTGCATTTGTTAACAGTTCACATTGACTATTAACTTAATTCTCTAAAATCATCAGGCTAGCTTAACGCTCGGCGCCCGGAGGCTGCCCAAAAGGCACCTTCGGAGTTTTAGCGTGCAGTGACCTCAAGCCATTGTGGTAATGCGAAGAGGCACGCCGAATGTTTGCTTTACGGCATTTTCCCGGAGAGTCGTTTGTGAAATTACCGGCTCGTAAAATTCAAGCTATAACGGTCCCCTGGCCAAAACATAGCTTCATCTAGGAAAATAGTGCCGAATTACCGAGCCAAGAGTGACGTATTCAAGTTGCTTAAGACTAGGGAAACACATTTAATCAGAGCTGCCAGGCGATTGCTCTTAGGATCGCTGTGCGAAATGTGGTCGAGCCCGGCAGAGTACTTGTGAGCGGAAGGGCAATGGCTCACCCCTTTGTTCAATCGTACGATAGCTCTACTCGCACTTTATGAGGTTTGTCTTCTAGTCTCGCAGCAGACGATTCTTTCGCCTAAACAAATCTCGGCTATTTTGGCATCTCTAAGAAGTTGACATTGCACGCTCGAAATGAGTATCTTGGACAAAAGAATACCGTGCTAACAAAAGCGTGTAAAAAGTTAGTCTAGCGACTGCAATTTACCTAGGTATTTATGACAATAGTTTTTATTAGTGAGAATACAGTATTTAAGGCTGCTTTACATAGCATTTGCATGCTGATACAGCTATTAAAAATAGGGATTTATAATCCTCGAGTAAAATCTCAAGCAAATACTCGTTGGAAATTACGGTAAGCTGCAAATGACCTATCCTGAGGTAATAATAGTAGTTGAGATCTTCAAAAATAATTCACTCACTTTAAAGCGACCAAGAGGTTTGCAAAAGCGGCTCAGATTATGGTTCATGCTCGACCAGAAAGAATTCCATGATAAAACATAATCAATAATCTCTCAACAAAATTCTTGTTTTTTAGGATCTTTTTCTTGCTGCCGTATTATCGCGTAGCTAAAGCATCCCTGTATGGCATTGCATCACGCTCAGGAAACTTTATTGTGGATAATCATGACAACTGAAGAAAGTTTAAATGACAGCACTGAATTTTGTTACCGGATGTAATAAAGCTAATTGCTAGAAAAAAGTCTGGTTGTTGATAAAGATATCTTATTTGCCAATCTCTCATGAAACATATTTAGGGACTACCATTGACATAATGTGATTGTTTTGCCTACGTTAGCGTAATTATATTATTCTGATTATAAATAATTAGAATTATGTAAACGTTTTCGGCTAAACAAATTTATCTTGATGGATGCTTTTTAAATAAGCTTGCGTTTGATCTAGTATTAGAATGGGTGGTATTTTCGCTATTCATACTAGTAATTTATTTGCTCCGAGCTATCAAGTGGCAGTCCAAACGCCAGAAACACTAATTATCAAGCGTGTGCCCTGACCTGTTGCTGTACTAACAGCTGTATGCAATGGCATTCATAGAAATGTATAAGCCAGGAAAAGCCGTTTTGTCATGGCACTGCAGAAACCTGCGAAAAAAACACACACCTTTCAATTATTCTTTCATTGCACCATGTACAAGTGACTCGAACGAGATTGAGTTTTGTGTTAATGCTAGACAAATGTATTATCTGTGAAAAAACGTCTACTTTCACGTACTCATATGGCTTCTCTTCAATGTGGCCGTCGGTGCATAGCATGCTATTCAACTAACATACAGTAGAGCAATCAAATTTGGTTTGCTGTTAGAAAGCCTGTTGTCATTCATCAATAGCTAAAATTCAGTGCCGCGGTGAAAGCTTACATTTTTTGGGCATCTTGACCGTCAAAGCACATCTATCAGAATTCGACTCCCACATTCCAATCCCAGATGTCCCGACCTTTGGCCATATGCACAATACAGCTTCGCTTAGATCGCCAGGAAGCCGAAAAATGCAGCAGGACCTGCTGCGATATGCAGATCCCATTCCCATTGCTGTTTAACTTGCGATTGCAAGAGGGCCATTTTAGTACGGATTCTTTCAGTAACAGACCAGTCTGAAGAAACGTGGTCTCCGCAACGCTCGTGAGTTAAATCGTAAGGCCCTGTCTTAATGGCGGCAGCAGTGTAAATGACTACCTAGCTCTTTTTTCAGTAGGAGACGAGTTTTGTCTAGTTTTCGGCTCTCCGGAAGTTAGTTTCTCTCGGCAATCCGTCCTACACCATTCAGGACCGGGAAGGGACGTTCTGAAACCAGAACCGGCGACATATCTATGCCAACCCAAGAACAGCAGAACCTTCTCACAGAGGCATAGAAGTCATCTGTAGTGCAATGCCAGGAAGCCACATAGCAATATCTATGATACGCAGCTGGTGAATGGAAACGATATGGCTGCTTTACTCAAACTAGTTGAACTCCAACACGGCAAAAGGATAGAGAGCTCTCCTTAAAAAGGGGATGTTGAAAGCTGCAGACGTCACTCTCGCTGCTGAGGAACTCCCAGTATTGGGGTCGAAGTTGAACCAGATGCTTGAGTACCCACGGTGCCTGAATAGACGTGGCCTCTGCTATTCCAGTGTTTATAACTCGTACAGTATTATTGTTGGCTCAACTGCAGAAACCTTGGTAGGCACTTCTAATGGGCTCAATTCCTGACTATCTATCATCAATTCCTTCTTGAGCACCTCACATCGCCTGGATATCACTGTTACTGCACTGAAAAGTTTCTGGTCCTATCCCTGTGTGAGAATAAAGACTATTGATTTGAATTGCCATAGATCATCTGAGGAACCTCTGAAGTATGGCTTACCTCAGAGCACTGGTTGGTCCCATTCTTTTCATGGTTTTTACTTTTCCTCTTGCCGGTGTGGTGGCCAAGCACAATCAAGGCTTGCACTTGTATACAGATGAAACTCAGTCGTACTTTTGATTTAATTCCCCCAGCTCACCAGCACGTCGAATTCTCTCCAACTCTTTGCCGTATGTACTGACGACATTCGCAAGGGGTGGCAGGAAACTTTTTTCAGTTCAATTATGACAAAATGAACTTGCCGTTTATAGGTAAACCGAGTGAGATTCAGATATTTTGAACGCTAGCACTCACAGCCGGCTCTGTAAGCATATGTCCAGTTTAATGTTCGCGAAATCTTGCTATCCTGTTCCAAAGTGACGGTTCATTAGGCGACCACATCAGCTTCCCAGTCACGTTTGCTTACTTGAAGCTGCATAATATTGCTAGAATTTGGGTTTCTTTGGACAGGAATACCAAATCTAAATTGATCCATGTATTTGTGACATCATTGTTTACCTATGTAACTTTGTTTCTTACTGTGAAACCGGCCTGTGCAATCAGGCTCTTACAATATGTGCACAGCTTTGCAGCTTGGCTTGCCTGTCGTGAGCATCACTTTCTAGTTCCATCATTTTTGGTCACCAACCTACCTATAAGATATATTCCCCCACTAGGCTAAGCATCTCAGCAGTCAATTTTCGGAATCTAATCATTTACCTATACATCCTATGAACCTTATCACCGTTGAAGACTGGGCGTTTAGTTTGTAAGCTCCTAAACCCGGAACTGACTTCCGACTTGTGTCGCATCCCTTACCATGACCATATTTAATAAGATACAAGAATTACATCTATTTATCACACAATAAAGTGCTTCGTTGTGATTTGTCATTTACGTGCTTAAGTGTACTGGCACTTTGCATGCTGCCACTAACTATATTTAGATGTTGACCCTGTGCATGTCAACTTAACAATTATATGCTTGTTGTCGTTGAGCATGCTGCCAATAACCATTCGATCGTACTACATTTGCAGTGAATGTAAAGTGCCTAAAAATAAATTGAGCTCTGCGAGGGCACTATATCCATTTTTTAATATTATTATTACTATTTACTACTATTGTGAACCATCAGCTTCTTCATCTAGAGATAATCAACGTATGATCAAGCCTGTCGTCCCTGGCTTCTTGCCAGGTCTTGAGTGCATTGCCCATGTCGATGCACTATTCATTTCCAAGGAAAACGTGTCAAATGGTTTTAACTGTACGTAGGCCTCTGGCTTACCACTCGACGGGCATGATCATAATGATAACTATAACAATTCATCTTATATAGCACTCTGAGAAGTCAGTGATTTTCTTCGTACTTTGCATTTGAGGTACATGAAGCACAATTGAAAGGTTAGCAGGAGCGTACCAACTGACAACAAGCATAACATGGTTCTATGCTGCAGATGTTTGCAGCTGGACCTACCTAAGAGTATGATGCTTCAATACTTCCCCTTTAATTGACTGACGTGTACTTTGCTGCTATTAGTGGCCGTCCGTGTTCCTACGCCGAGGTGTTCAGCTCTGATGCAGCTTGACCTGCTCTGACCAAATGTCCTGCTAGTCTGTGTAGATGGGGTCAGTATTGGGCCTGTTACAGCTAGATATCTTACCGCCATGTTTTCATCCGCCAGTAGGCAGTCCACTTTATGGTTATAAGCATTTTGTTCTCTCGCAAGTTTGGAATTGGTACTGCTACGTTTCATCTATTAAACTGCTCAGCCTTGATTTCTTGTACAATAGTAGAAACGATCAGTGCTGCTTAGCCCTGTGGATGCATCATTTCGTGTTAAGATAGTTCTTTTTATTTTCAAAAGTAGTATCTACTTAAAGAGCCTGATAGATTGCGGTCTAAAAAATATAACCCATAATGCAAATGAAAAATATAAAAAACTTAAACTTGATCCTATAAGCTCATGACACAATCCGCTTGATGCTGCGATATCAGTGTGGTAGTTATCTGAGAAACGTTTTCCAAAATAACAAAATTGCTATGTAAAAGAACCATACGACAGCATAGTGATGTTGATTTTGGCCGACGCCAAATTCCACCTTCGCAAGCTTGAAAATGAAATGTAAATATTTGCATAGCCAAGGCTCGGTCACCTGGCAAAACAGCAATCGGTTTAATCTGCTACTTCGATTATTGTCGGTAGCTGTTAAAGGAGCAGGTGGCGTATCTTATATTAAAATCTGCTTCTTGTCAAATTGTATCCACTTTTATGAAAGGCCGGATCTTTCCAAGTACGCTTACCACTGCAGCACCAGCTGACCTGCCTCGAATGCACGTGCTCAGCTATTGGCTGCAACTTGGTTGAGACAACATTAAGAGCAAAATTGAAGGAGAGAAATGGCTTTGGAAGTTAACGACTGAGAGCCGAAAGAAAGCTTATGATTGAAAACGCTATGAAGCTTTTCTGAACAATAGCCCAATACTTAGCAACACAAACACTTCTTTCTTTTGGTAACAGTGCAAAAAACAAGTAGATTTTACTGTATGTTCTTCGTTTAACGTGCTTCGTTTAACTACACATATACATCTGCGTGGGATGTTTCGGAAAAGCCTTGTACTGCCTTTCTGCATTTGCTAGCAATGCAGATGTCTCGGTCAGCCGCATTTCGATAGCTATTTCCATGGTGATGACGGCATTTTCGTATACATATTGGCTTGATAAAGCTGTTTCTAACGTCAGGCACATATTATACGAGGGTTCCGCCTGATAAAGCTTAATCGAAGTTTAATTAGGATTTACTTGTATGGAATCACAAAAATATGTCTCTGTCCAAGCATTTGACAAAGGCGGAAAAGGATACAGACTAGTTGGTTATATAATGCTCAATTTTAGCTCTTACAAGTACACACAGCACAACCCACAAGGACCCTGCCAACGCTGAGGATCTGTGGTTTCAAGCTTCTTTCAAAAGTACTTGTAAGTCAAGTAGCGTCACAACTTTAGTTCAGCATAAGCAAGAAGATTTTGGAGCTGACAAACCTAAGGCGCGGTCTCCAAATATAGATTTTAGCTAGTTTAAAAGCCCGGAAAGCAACTTGTATAAGGAGCTATAGTAGCACGATGTTAAACAGATTTATTTGGATGTGATTTAGATTACACGATCACAGTAAGAGAATGGAAGTACTTTAAAGTAAGTGACGACGATATTGAAGTTGACATATCGCTTGATGTTGAGCATCTGTTAGTGCAGTAATATGGCAAGAGCCATAATCGCAACTGAAAGACTTTGATACAGAGGTTTAAGTGAACTATCACTAACTTCTGCAAAAGACTTGCAGTGCTGAACGTGATTTTGAGGATTAGGTTTAAAAATGACAGTGCATAAATAGATTAGACATTAGCATTAAACTAACTTATTCTGCAGCTAGGCACGTCTATAGTGAGCCTAGCAGTTGCCACACCACACCGTTTCTTGCCAACCGGCACTGGCTACCACTCATGTGACAGATCGACTTTGCGTTTTTGTCGCTCAATTTTGGATCCCTTCATTCTTTGGCTCCAGCCTACTAGTCAGATCTACCCTGTCGCGAGGCTAATCATCGTACCACCGGCTTTAAGGAATCCAACGGTTTACCTATATCTCGTACAAGCATCAAATCCTTCGGAGACAGTGCATTTATTTCTTATGTTCCTAAAGCCTAGAGCTCACTCCCGACTTGCTTGATAACATCCCTGACTCTACAGTATTTAAAAAGAAACTGAAAACGCATCTATTCATCGCAACATTTAGTGGGTCCCTGTGATTTGACCTTTACTAGCTCTACATGCATACTGACACTATGTATGCTGCCACTAACCAAACTTGCATGCTGACCCTGTGCATGTAACCCATAACCATGTTATTCACGTTGTATATCAAGGATGATACCACTCGCAATTCGATAATATTTCCTTTGCAGCAAACGTGGAGGACCTAGAAAGAGATTTATTTCTCTGGGGGCTCTTTAGCAAGATTTATTATAATTATTATATTTTCTCTCAAAAAGATAAAATATACTGTCATCCAAGAGTGAATGTAAACAGTAATGCTCTAAAACACAAATAATTGCAAGCACAGATAAAGCTAAATGAAATCTGCATACAAATAAAAGCCTAAAATGTGTTAGGCGACAACTGAGACAAGAGGATGGCATAATGTGTACAATATTTGCACGAATTACATGTGTGCTCGATAAGCCATACTTTGGAGGCTCATCCCCTTATTGGAAACCATTGAAATAGCTACTCTGAAATCGCTCACTGAGTTAGGACTTGAGCTATTGCAGCACAGTGCTAGTGACACCTATATCAGAAACAATTAGGTAGGACGCTGTGACCAATCAATCGCTGCCAAAAGAATGCCCAAAATAGGTAGATACCCTACTAAGGCTAAAATTCATTTGAACGTCACTCTTTACTCCTAAAAAGAGCTATTAGGTCTGAATGTTAGCATGCAGTGTTAGCTGGTCTTTCTCTACGCTTTTTACCATCTTTGATCGGAACGGCAGTATAAAAACTGCGAGGAACTCACAAACATTCTACTTCTAGGCTGTTACCTTCCTATTAAGTGGCCCTATAACAATTATGGGATATTTGGTGCAATAATTTGAATAATGATGCATTTATTCTACTGCTTATGCACGGCCGCAGCTAATCTGTGCTATTAAAAAGAAGGAAGTATACTTTTACTTTCCTAGATATATTATTAGCATTTGTATAGTGCCTTAAGATAATATAATGACACAATGGAATGTCGAGAAAATACTTAGAAATGGTTGCACTAATTGTAAAGTACATTTTTAAGTCTTTCAAAAGAAAAATGTGTAAGAAAAGGGGAGAGGCAGTTCTTTGTACTTCTGCATAACAGAAAAAATTAACATTCAAGATACATCTAACCCGGATGCAAATTCAAAGCAGCACATATATGCCGATAAAACGTTTAGTGGCCTCGATTACCTGTTACTGGTAGCAAAACTGTTTGGACCTTGGTAGATCAAAATACGTGCTTGGAGCCTCTTGAGGGGCATTGTTGTGCTTGTATAACTCTTCATTTTCAGTGTAGCTTGATTGCATATACATTCCATAGCTCGGCTAAATACATATTTTCTAATTGAACAGCCTAATTTTTATAGCAGCGGAATATAAACTTATCCGTGATTACTTCCTTCAGCAGCTGGCTATAAAGTATTGCTTACTTCAGGATCTGAACCCTCAAACTTGGTCGTGAAGAACATCTTACCTCTTGGCTATCACTACTACAAATATAAGTATCTGAGAGAGAATGCGAGTTCATCTCTGTATTTACCATAAACTTCTAGATACATTTCCTATTTTATAAGGATGAATATCATTGTACACGTCAACAAATTGTCTGGGACTCAATTTTAAGTGATCGTAGACATACCACAATGATGCAAGCAATGGTATGCTTTAAGCTGTCAAAACTTAAAAATCTGCCAGAAGAGCAAATCTGCTTTGTTTGCAAATAGCAATTTAACAGAAGCCATTTCGTTTATATATCCATACGTTAATAATCTAACAGAAGGAATGACATATTATCGATCCCCTAGACCTTTGGAAAATCACTCAGACACCAAGTGACCCAGACCCTTTCGGGGAGACCCAATCCATGCAAGCTTGCATTAAAAACAACTACGGCCTGTGAGGCCATCTTGCGGGTTTTGTGAAGAGCCACATACGGTCTTTCCATCTTGTTAATGTGAGCAACCAAACTTGAGACCAGGAAGTAACGGGCTGAGGTCTGACACTCTCGGGTGTCTCCATTATGGGTGATTGACTCTGAAAGCGAAATGCTCGAAGGCCTTCTTTGTGTTGTACTTGCAGGCAGCACGACGGAAAAAAGAGAGATATAGCTTAGCTTCATAAAAAATTTGACTAACGACCGTTGCGAATTTATGGATTTATGTCTTTTCTGGCAGACGATCGGCTTACGTACAGAGGCTATTACATCCTCAGTTTAAGGAAAGTTAATGGACAGGAAAGCCTCGGGAATGTCAACTAGCACAAAGTGGCAGTGCTCTGCGATCGGGCCACACGACCTGAACATCAGTTGGTCGGCGTGTGCTCTAAGCTGTACACAGTGAGTTAGCTGACCATTACGGTTGACGTTCCATTAACGAAAACTATCACTTCTGAAATTCGGCCGAGTCTCTCTCCAAGATGCAGCCAGTGTGTAATTAAGATGCTGTATTATGGGCATAAGAGCCCTGCAAATTCACACAATCCAAACCTCAAACTGACCTCAATTCGTTCTTATTCGGATAAATTTAACAAGACGACGGCACTGCCGAGCTCATATTTCAAATAAACATTGTACTACATCTTTGATTTAATGAATCAACCGCATTTCATGTTTGTGTGCACTACCTGTCTTCAGACAATGAGCTGCAAAATGGAGGCCTGTTCCACAATCTCCGGCAATGCATATTAGGTTACCTCAATACACCACATTGCATCTGCAAGAAGTTCCAAAATCTTCAGAAAATAAAGTCCAGCTATTTTTAGAGTGCAGGCACACTACTTTGGGTCATTCGGTTCAAGCATTCTTAGGCAGTCTCTGAAATAGATTGCCTCGGTCGGGGATAGCATCACAATTTACCACATTTCAAGGCATTTCACCTAAAAGCGAAAGAAATACTGAGCAAGCAGCTCCTTTTTTATTGACATGAAACACTTTCTTTTATAATTGTGCTTAAAAAGTTGTACTTACTTTAGCTCTGCCCTTCTGTTGCAACGTTCGGCTATCGACGGCCTTGGTCTTGGAAAATACTGCCATCCACTACATCTACCGAAAAAGCATCAGAATAGAATTCGCTAGGATCCAGTATCATTCTGAGATAAAGCTTACTTCAAGTCACACATCAAGACACATCCTCCCCGCACTAAAGAGCGGCCTCGGGCGACTCCTAGCTTGGTGTGGATCTTTACTCGATTTCTCCGTGATACCTTTGGGTATTCCGCTGCTATCTTCGCTGTGACTATTTATGAGCTGTCCTCGAATATGCTACACAAAACAGGACCTGCTTAGCATAAGATGCGATGTCGCCATTAGTCGATACCTACCGGCGGGCCTTCTCCGGCGGGTCAGTGAGAACCTTCCTGCATCCTGCGTTCGCCTTATCAACAGCTCGGCTATCAAACCTACGACTCGTAAGTTTAAAGCGCTAAATAGTACTTGTTGCGGTAGTACCCCGCTCGCCGTAGCCCAGCACGTTGTGAAACGTCGTCCGACGGCCTTTACCTAGGTCCAATTCAAATTTGAAGAGCCAGCGTCCGCCGGGCCGGACGCAAACGGTAGAGAATACGAGCCACTTCATCGCCGTCGCCCAGTTGAAGGACAGCCTCTTAAATTCCGCCTACTAAAACTTCCGCTCGCTAAAAACCAAGGGGTTACTTATCCGCGATCAGGTGGTCCAGGAGAAGCTAGATGCATTTCTGCTTACCGAAACCTGGATGACGCCATTTAACGCAGAATTCCACTGGCTACTCAAACATTGAACGTAGGCTGTGGCGCAGCTATTGCCGGACCTTACTCTGCAGCAAGGCTACTCATCGCCTACGAGAAACGGATAACGGTGTCAAGAAGAACACGGCCTACGTGTAACAGTATAGCCAAGACTCTGTTGTAATTGGGCTGAATCTCTACAACGGGGGCACTTAGGTAAAATGACGGAATCTATTTCTAAATATTTGCAGACAAGTTCTGGGTTTTTTTAATATTTTAATCGTTCATGTTGGCTACTCAACTTAAGCACTGGCGTGGTTTAAATCCTACTTGTCTGATCGTGTTCAATCCGTGTCGTGTGGGGGTCAGGTCTCAGACATGAGAAGGGTCACCTGTGGAGTCCCTCAAGGGTCTGTACTTGGTCCCTTGCTGTTCTCCATTTATACACAACCTCTGGGGAAAGTGATTAATGCCCAAGGAATAGGATATCACTTCTATGCTGATGACACTCAGTTGTATTTCTCATTTAAACCGTCGGAATCTCCTGCAGCAACTGAGAAACTGAATGCTTGCCTTGCCGATATTCGATCCTGGATTTCGGAAAACTTCCTGAAATTAAATGACGATAAAACCGAACTGCTTCTCATAGGACACCCTAAGCGTGTGGCTGGATTAAAAGGCTTTGCTGTTCTAATAGGTGATGCTATTGTGCGACCTTCACCACGTGCTCGTAATCTAGGTGTCGTGTTCGACAGCTGCCTCAATTTCAAAAGCTTCATTCAGAAGACTGCCTCTACAGCTAGCCATCACATCTGATCCCTATCCAAGATTAGAAGCTGTCTCCCACAGTGGCTTTTAAAAAATTTAACTAGCTCTTTAGTTCTGTCTCGGCTTGATTATTGTAATTCCCTTTTGGCTGGGCTACCAAAGAAAGCTATTATGCCACTACAGTGGACTATGAATATGGCTGCAAGGCTGGTCTTCAAGTCCCAGCGGTGTGAGCACGTGTCTCCTTTGCTGAAAGAGCTAGAATGGTTGCCGGTTGAGCAAAGGATACAGAGCAAAGTTCTTACGCTGACCCACAAGGCCCGCCACGGCTTGGCTCCTTCGTACCTAGCTGAACTGCTGCATCAGTTTCAGCCTGTTCGCGCCCTCAGGTCCTGTGTCGACAATAAATTAGCTGTCCCTTTCCTCCGCTTAAAGACAGTTGGCGATAGAAGCTTTAGCTCTGCAGGTCCTAGACTGTGGAACTCGCTTCCACAATTCTTACGCAACGACATCTGCTCTCCAACTGCCGACTATGGCACATCTTTTTCAGCGGTCCTGAGCTTCTACTTCTATGCTACTCACTACCTCAACTGCTCTCCTGACTCTGCTATGCTTCCCACTTTCTCTTTGTTGCGTGAGACGAAGTCTGTTGGCTACCGAATGCGTACCGAAAGCCGCTTAGGCTGTGAGTGTGCTATACAAAACTGTCCTGCGTAACACCCACATGGTCTTTATGACTTTGTGGAGTTACTGACGGAGATAAATTACATTACATTACATTACAAATATTGACAGCAGCAGAGCAGAACTAAGCTAGAACATTGCTACTCCGTGGGCAGCCTGTCGTTTCCAGCCATAATAAGCTTTGAGGTTCTGCTAAAAAGTTCGCCTAACCGAGTATCTACAGACTACTTTGGCGAAAGTAGAATTACTACTGTGACAATTGCTATTGCGGTCTACTACGGTCTTCGGCTCTTAGAATTAAGCAGTTTTAGGCATGATGAGAAAATCCACAGAAGCGTGGTCTTGTAGCTCTATCTCTCGCATCGTTCGCTCCGACCGTATCTTACCGTATCTTTGTATGCCTATGCTAAAATAAGTTATAATATGTATATATAAATATAAATATAAATAAAATAAATAGACAAATAAAAATATGCTAAAAAAGCATGTGTATGCTAAAATCGTACATGTTGTCGTCATTCATGCGGCATACTGAATTTACATTGTATTTACAGGATGCAGAAAGACCTTCAATTCCGTTAGGATAACATAGGACTTTTAAACTGTTGATAAGTTTATTCATAATATTACCGTTGCTCCATGTAATTTAATGCAATTTATCTCCGTCTGTAACTCCACAAAGTCATAAACATTGCGAAGCTGGTTTGGTCTAGCGGTTAAGGTGCTCGCCCCGACCAAGGTCTGACTGAGGTCGTGGGCTCGAGCCCCGAGGCATATGTGAAGTGCCTGAACAGAGATTAAGTTCTCTTGGGGTGTCTTATAAATGAATGACATTTTTGGTTTTTATAAAAACCACGTGGGTGTTACGCAGGAGATTTTTGTATAGTGCACTCGCAGCCTAAGCGGCCTTCGGTACACATTCGGTAGCCAACAGACTCCGCCTCACGCAGAAAGTGGGAAGCATAGTGAAGTCAGGAGAGCAGTTGAGGTAGTGATTAGTGAGTTGACCTCACGAGGTGGCTAAATATAAGCACCCAAAAATTAGTGGCGAGGTAGGCTCCAAAATCTTCGTCTATATAGGTGAGAGAAGTCTATAATCGTGCCGAAATCTTTAAAAGTGTGTCCACTAAATTAGCTGTACGCGAAAGGAAGCTTGTGGCAAAATTGGGTGGAAGAGGAAAATGAAATGTTTATAGATAAGTAAATCCTCTGCTCTACAGACTATTGGGAGCCACCGAAGTAACCTCTAGAACATGTGTCTGCATGCACCGGCTTAGAGTATACAAAATGATGCTAAAAGTGCGTCAATACCATCACACCCAGTTTGAGCCCCAATAAGTAAAAAGTAGTCATACTATGGTTTAAAGCAACAAGATTGAAATAGAAATTTAATACGCGGAATATTGGGGATGAATACTAGTCCCTTATCTGCTGCATTTGCAGTTTTCTTTTTCTGGTTCATTTTCCTAGAGCAAGGAGCTTGCAGTTCATCACACCGGTCGTGTGTTCAAATATTGCAGTAATCGGCGTTTTATCACTCACTGCAAGCTGGCAAGAAAGCTAGTGCAGCTTGTCCTTATCAATTTAAGTAGGCATGTCCAACAACCTTTAGCAATTTTTTTAAATTATCTGTGCTGATTTATAGATAACAAAACTAGATGCATGCAAATGTCTTTTCACGAGTGATATGTATAAACATTGATCGAGGATTTTTTAAACTACTAATATTAGTTAAAGGAAACTTTGAAATCTCACCGCCATGTAGAGGGCGCCTGGTCCAAGTCTATGCAGACGTTAGATGTTGCAGTAGTTACCTGGATTCTCTCTGTTTGGTAGTGAGGAGCTGTAACAGTGGTGTGTGAATACTTGACGCTTATACGGTTTCGTAACCTTACAGGCTAACTTTTGATATCAAATTGTCTGCTCCTGTTTGGAGGCTGAATTCTAGCTGACCAACATTGTTGCTTGCAACGACCATTAGCTTTAATGGCTGCTAAAACATTATGACGACGGTAAGTCTGAAAGCCTTTCGTGCGTTTAAATTTATTTCGGGCAAGCATTCGATAGTGGTTTCGTGGCATGCTTTACAGTTGTGCACCCTGCATGCATACAGGGCGCACTTGGCTCATTCAGCGACAACTTCCTTGTAAACCTGGTTTGGTTCCATTGGTTTCTTTGAGCGATTTAATAAGTAGACGCTATCCATCTTTTGATTAGACTTGTGAAGCATTTTACGGAATGATTCTGAGTAGTATGAAAATTGTCTGGCCCTTTAGCAAGGTAATATTTGGTCGGTAGGCAAAATAAAATTCTGCGGCCAAAATCAAGTGAAGACATTTTACTTATCATAAATCTGATTGTGTATTTGAAATGAGGTTCTTAAGAGGTAACTAAAAATCCAGAAGAAACCCAAACTGAGTATTTTGCAACTCATTTAGGTAACTAAGCTATTGGAAATATGGCAATTAAAAAACCATCAAGCATATGTAAATTGCTCAGAAAGAGATTAAATTCTTCGAGGTTGCTAACTAAATTATTTAGTGTCACTATAAAGAAAACATAAAAATATGTGTGAAAATTTGAAAATGAGACCGGAAAACAGATTCAAAGCCCAAATGCTGTTAAGAAGGATAAAAATTAATTTTGTGCGAGACTGATATTTACTTACATACAAACTTGGGCTTTATTCGTACTTCGGGGGAGCACGGTGTGAGTGAAACCTAATCAAACTGAGCTGCTTAGTTTAATTTGATAATTCGAAAGGTTCTTAAGCACAGCATTAAATCATTGAATATCATTCATAACATGCCGAAACAATTTGTACGTTTACAGTGACGTTTAAATTGATCAAAATCAGGCTTTAGTTTCGGATAAGAACCTAGTCTTTCTATTTCTCCTTGCGCACGCATGCTCTCAGCTATTTAACATTTCCAGGTCAGGCTTTAACAGAGAAAAGGGAAAATAAGCTGCTGACCCGTGCGACTATTGGCTAAAAGGCAAGCTTGTGAGCCGTAGCTGTGCTAGCTCGTAGACCGAGGCTTCGCGGCAATGCTTTGTCAAAGCGGCCCCGTGCACTTTTTTTCAGTTTTTGTATGCTTAGCTTACGTGAGCATTGATGCGTGACTGTTATTCACAGCGAATATTACTAGCCAGCTGCAGCGAGTCATGTACTTGCTTTTACGCTAGTCTTAGCATGGCAGTGTGGAGTTTGCATACTTTGCTAAACTAACCACCAAGCCTTTCATTAAAAATGTATCAGCGATTCTCTGGAAGCGAGTTATTTACAATCTGAATACCGAACCGTTTGCCTAAAATTTTATTTTATAGACAACAATATAAAAGCCTTTAATTATCATTTTAAACGGCCGCTCTTGGCCACTCCAAGTGTTTGATTGAGCCGCACGTGACGCCGTCTTAACGATTATAGTTGGCTGCTTTTCGCAGAAAATGGCGTCACTGCTGCATTACTCTCGCCTTTCCGCATTCCGTTACGCTCAGTTCTCACAGCAGCCGTTTTAAGCGGCTCCATTAATTCCTCCCTGTAGGTGAGCTTAAATCTCGAAGATCTGGCTACTTTGGCACGAGAGAAGAATCGGACTATTCGACGGGCGCTTGCTGTGCCTGAGGCTGCTAGTCGTAGGGCACGCGCTTGGGCTTCGCCCACCACCTGCCCACCTGCCACTCAGCGAGGTAAGCTCGACTGCACACGGAGCACTCGGCTCCAGGCGAGCCAGCCCTGGTCGTGCACGCTGGGCTGACAAGCCTCCGGAGCACGTTTCCCGATATTACTGTCTACAATGTGCGTTCGAACAAGCGTTCCTTATCGAGGATGCTCAACTAAGAGAAGCGTACCGTGCACTGGCCCTCCAATTCTAGCTCATGAGACGGAGATACTGATATATAGAGAGAAAGAGAGAGAGAGAGAGAGTAAGAGAGAGAGAGAGAGAGAGAGAGAGAGAGAGAGAGAGAGAGAGAGATAGGGAGAGAGGCAGATTTTAGTCTATACGATAATACATATGAGGCATGGGAAGCTCAAAAAGAGAAGAAGTGGCTTAGAAGCTATGCCATTCATGGAAGACCAAAGGAGCTGCTATTCCTACTCCAGCTGCTGACATTTGAGCCCCAACCCAGGTGTCCTCTCAATCAAGAGAATTAAATTATCCTTTAAGAAATAGCATACATGCATAAAAAATTTCATTTTTGCATTCTGGCCTCATCAGGGTCCTAGTTTTACAATGTTACTATATGAAAAGTACTCTGATTAAGGATCATGGAAGCCGTGTGCTCATCAAATGGTAAGTTGCTTTGGAGCTGTTAGCCTGACTATGAGCAGTTATTACTGGAAGACTTCTACATGAACCAATCTCAAGATTAAGTCATTCCAACTTTAAGGCGACAGTAGTCGTGCCAATGAATATTAGCCCTCTCCTTCTGTCTTTAAACTTCAGAAAATAAGTGGCCATCTAAGTGCGAAATTCGTCTGTTCAGGCTGCAGGGAAGATCAGTTTTCCTGATGGCAAGCAAATTTGAGATGGTTTAAAGGATGAAGAAAGCTGGCTGCATCTGCATTGGAATGAGTGCCAAATTTGATTTCTGCGACATTATCTCCAGAGGTAGGGTATAGATAGTAACAAGAAGATGGTTTAAGACTGATTCTTAAAGTATTCCACAATTCTAAGGGCTCTCATGAACGAAAGGGATTTTACGTCTATAGTGTAGCATCCATCTCTAACACAATTACCACCCAGCCAAATATATCACAGTGCGGCTGATACTGTGGCGTTTCGAAAGAGAGTCCAAAAGGTTCTGGTAATCAATCGTCTCGCTTTCTGCAGAGAGATAAAGGAGAACGTGCAGAGAGGCCATACACTGGTCAGTTTCATTCAAGTCACTGTAAATATGTAGCCTCATCATTTCTGGAGAGTATAAACTCCTGATTTATACTTACTAGCACTACCTGTTTGCTGATGAGCAATCACTCGCTCAATAATCCTGGATAAGAATGTCAAAAGAGCAAGAGCACCAAAATCACTTTGGTTCCAATCATCCTGGGTCTCAGCCCAAAAGGTTTGGAGCTCCCTCGTCACGACGCAGGACATGGGTTTAAATCCTGCAGTGATTGAACCTTTATTGCACACTGCTGCAAGCAGCAGCGATTGCCGGCAAAACAATTCGGCCACTATACTAATGAGGTTTTTAAATGACCTTAACTTGCATTATGTTTAACTATTTTTATCAATGATATTCAGAGAAGCAGGGTAAGCATGAGCATTCTTACAAAATTTCTTATCGAGGGCAGCAGCAGGTCTGAGTACCTCATTAGGAGATAAGGTCATCAGGACTAGTGTGTTTTTTCCTAGCCCATGAGGCAAATTAAGAAATAAATTGTATTGAGACTTGAGTTAGGATGAGAGAGAAGAAGAGTATTTTGTTTTGGAATTGCAGTCTGTTAGCAACGTACGTGAGATAATCAAGTCTGAGATCGATTCTATCGTAACTGCGAGCACTTAGTTGATTGGAAAGGCATGGCAGAAAGTAACTGTGGCCTGCCACCAGTTTCCCTCTGTCGAAACATAAAATAGTCACCTAGTTATATCTGCCTTTTTTAACGAGTCTTTGATGAATGTATTAAATCCTATAATGCCAGTGCCTACAATATAGCCTTAATGACATGCACTTGTGTGCACTTGACGTGCACTATGTGCACTTTTTGAATACAAAGTTAGAAGTCAGAATCGCCTTGATTATCACTGCTGTGATTTCCAGCCAGAACAATTTGTGTAATTCGTACCAGTGTGCATTTTTCGGTGCAAGCGGAAGCAAAAGTGAAGCAGTGGCGGCAGGTTACACTTAATACAGTATAGTCGCACTAAGATTGCAGACGACTGTAACGCACAGTGTAATTAAAAAAGTTTTAAGTTGTAAGGTTTAAGTTCTAAGACTACTTGGGTCAGCACAACAATAGGTTAAAAACAATAATAATGCAAATGATAAAGCGCCCTCTGTTTACTCAATCTCTTTCTATGCAGTTTACAATTGCTGCAAAGGAAGCACGAATTGAATGGTGTGTTGTAGCTTGCTCAATAAAGAACAAGAATAATATGGCTAGGGGTGACATGCACAGGGTCAGCATGTACGTATGGCTAGTGGCAACATGCAGTGTCAGCATGCATAAGCACATAAAGGCGAATCCTTGGGACTCGCTAAATTCTGCCATAAAGATACGGTTTTAGTTTCTTTTGAAATGCCAAGAACGAAAATAGTAGACTAAATTGATTTAGGTACCGGTATTGCCATGCAATGTTACAGTTACCATTGGGAGGCGTTTTGCACCAGAAATCATGCGAGCGTCTGAGTAGTGGTAATTTAACGTATGTAATGCGGCAATTAGCATAGCATGTCTGAACTGGAACAGCTTAGGTCTCCGCCCAAAGGTTAGTAACTCAAACTTAGCGATCAATTCAGAACGGGTGTTCAACTCTTCCATCTGGCAATCCATCATTACCCAATGCAAGCGTTGGTGATAGCTGCTATATCTTTTCTGCCGATATAAAAAATTGGGGCTATGTGACCAGCTGAAATCTACTTCTACTTAACTTTAAGCCTGGTTGGAATGTTTTACACTGGGATCTCAATAACTATTTTGCACAATTCACAGCACTCACAAAGTAAAATTTTGGTGCAGACGTACAATGTGACTTTTAGGTAAGAATAAGCTCGTTGCATATAATTTTGCCATAAAACTAAGTGAATCGTTACAGCATTCGCTATTTATTAATGAGAAAATTATAGACAAGCCTTAACTCGAAAGCCTTATCTCCTGAATCCTTGCTATACTTCTGCTGCAAATAGATAATATATATATAGATAGATAGATATGTAAATTAGCTCCACAGTCAAATCCGCCTATTTTCAGCTTCATAACGTTGCTAAAATTCGAGCCTGTTTAGATAAAAATACCACGTCCAAGTTGGTCCATGCATTCGTGACATCTCGTCTCGACTTCTGCAACTCACTGCTCACTGGCCTACCAGCATGTGCGATCAGGCGATTGCAGCTGGTGCAAAACTCTGCAGCTAGGCTTGTCTGTCGTAAGCTTCGCAGTTGCCACATTACTCCACTTCTCGCCGACCTGCACTGGCTACCAGTCAAGCAACGGATTGACTTCAAGGTTTTGTCGCTCACTTTTAGGTCCCTTCATTCTATGGCTCCAGCCTATCTGTCGGATATACTACCCCATCAGGCTAAGCATCGTACCACCCGCTTTTCGGAATCCAACAGTCTAGAAATACCTCATACAAACCTTAAATCCTTTGGAGACCGTGCATTTAGTTCATATGCTCCCAAAGCCTGGAACTCCCTCCCGACCTGCGTCAGAACATCCCCTGACCTGACCACATTTAAAAGGAACCTAAAAACACACCTATTTCGGACAGCATTCAGTGGGTCCCTCTGATTCGTCCTTCATGTGCCTATGCGTGCTGACACTGTGCATGCTGCCACTAACCACATTTGCATGCTGACCCTGTGCATGTCACCCCTAACCATACTATTCATTTCGTTTGTTTTTTCAAGCATGATTTTACTTACCTTTCAATTGCATTTCACTTTACAGCAAATGTAAAGCGCCTAGAGAGAGATTAAGTTCTCTGAGGGCGCTTTATCAAGTGAATTATTATTAATATTATTATAATTTGCATAGTGCCATTAGAGAAATTAATCTGTATTCAGGCACTTCACATCTGCCGCAAGGCTAAAGTCTAAGACGTCGGTCATCAAATACTTTCACCTTGAATTTGGTTGGTGTGAGCACCGTTAACACTGTGCAAAAGCAGAGCACGTTGTTAGTCTACAAATTTGAGGCAGGGCCTTGGTGCTGCATGTGAGCATCTTTAACAACTCGTTCTCAAAGAGTCTGAAAGTCAGTTTGTGAACACTAGCTGGTTGCAGCGGTACAATGATAAACCAGTCGGCTACTCTGCTAATAAAGGTGTCTGGTACTGGGTATTGCTTAGCTGCTGTTTTCGCTAACTTCGCCATGAACTACCAGAGGTAGGCTGCCTAATACCATACGTGCATCTCGTGGCTTTTTGGCTGATGTGTTTTCCAGAAGCAAACTTTTGTCCATTATCGTACAATAATCTTTGCGTTGTCTCATTTTTGGTAATATTTAGCGAGTGTGTGCATGCACCAGAGTAACCTACTTTCATGCAGAACTGCTTCGGCTACTCGTGTCATTGGTCCTTGCTCAAGCTCAATATAATCCCCCAAACGTATGTCTATATGCTGTCCAAAGCGATGTCATTGAAATCCCTGGTCGCACGCTATTGTGTCACTAGAGTGCCACACAATGCTCTCTTCAGAGCATCAAACAATGACGCCCACCTGTCAAGGTTTGCGATGCTTGTAGAAATCAAATGCACCCACAGTAATCCTGTGTACAGTGCTGACTCATCGAAAGCTTCGTGACTTGCCCCTGGCTAGCATTACCATATTTTAATGAACCTTATGGCTCTAGAGCATTCTCTTTGATCATCATAGCACGGCAGATGGATGGACCTCCAGTACCATGACAGTCAGTAAGTGCTGCATGCTGCCGAAATATAAATCTTCCAGACCTACGCCACCTGAGATAATAGTCTTGGGCTTTATGCACTTATGCTAATTTGTAGGTGATATCATTTTTTCCTGCAGCACATGATTCGCTAATTACTTCAACTGTTAGCACGGATTGGCAGTCGCACTGCTTTCGTGTGAGCCAATAATAATGATGCCTTTGCATAGCACCCTCAGAGACTAAATAATTGTTGGCAATATTGCAAGCAGCAGGCATAGTGTATGCACGCATGCTCACACGAAAGATGGATAAAAAAACCACTAAATGCTTTGATAAACAGGCGTATTTCTAATATTGTTAATAATAATACATTTGATAAAGCGCCCTCAGAGAACTCAATCTCTCTCTAGGCGCTTTGCATTTGCTGCAAAGGAAAATGCAATTGAATGGTGAGTTAAATCATGCTTGACAAACAAACAAAATGAATAACATGGTTAGGGGTGACATGTTTAGCTTTTTAAATGTTTTCTTGTCAGGGGAAGTTTGGACTTGCTTCGATAGTGATTTCCAGGCTTTTAGTGCATACGAACTAAATGCACGGTCTCCAAACGTTTGAGATCGTGCGGGGTATAGTTAAGCAATTCGAGTCAGAACTTCTGGTTGAACCATTATTTGCCTTGGTGCAGGAGTAGTTCTAATAGGTAGGTTTGAGACAGGTAATGAAAAGACTTAAAAGTAAGCGACAGAACCTTGAAGTATTTACATTGCTTGATTGGGAGCCAATAAAATTTGGCGATAAGTGGTGTGTTTGTTGCAACTGCGACACTCACGACAGACGAGCTTAGCTGCAAAGTTTTGCACCACCTCTAAGTACCTGATTGCACGGGCCAGTAGACTAGCAAGCAGTGAGTTACATAAGTCGAGACGGGATGTCACAAATGCATGAATAAGTCTTGATATAGTATGACTGCGTGAGTAAGCCCAATTTTAGCAATGTTAAGCAGCTGAAACGGGCAGGCTTGACTGAGGACCTGATGTAGCTGTCTAATGAAAGGTCACTTTAGATCAGAATACCTAGATTACATACGGATGGAACAGGAAATGTGACGGCGGAGCTAATTTTGGGCACAAGGTTTTCAAATTTCTGAATGACACTTGGTTTGCCCATAACTGGTAAGTTGGTTTGTCGTCATTCAATGTAAGAAAAGTTGTTGGCATCCATGTGTTGATGCAATCACATATGAAACAAGAGTGTGTATAGAAGTCAAGTTGCTCGAGGGCTGGGAGGAATCAAAGCAAATGTGCAACTGAGTGTCGTCTACATAGAAGTGAAAGACCATTTGCCCTTGACGATTAGATCGGCAAGAGAGACATTATAAAACGTAAAGAAGGGGACCGAGCACTGGGCCCTGAGGTACCATGTTCTTAATTGGCTTCTCAGATGATCTTTGTCCCTTCATATCAATACTCTGGAGTCTCTCACTGAGATGCGACCTAAACCGCAGTAGTGCAGTGCCAGTAATGCCTAAATGAGATTTGAGTCACTCACGAGGGACTTGGTAATAAATAATAGCAAACGCTGCCGAAAGATCAAGCAAAACAAGCGGAGAGACTTTACTTAAGTTTGAATTCCCAAGAAGGATGTTATTTAGCCTAAGCAATAGTGATGGCTTATATTGATGCAACATTTCTATGAAAGCCTACGGAGCAAAAATGAGGTATAGAGTGCTGTCCCATTATTTTATTAGGCCCATTAGGATTGATCGTCCTAAAAATGTAAGACACAATGACAAGATAGTCACAGGAACTTGCATTTGTATTATGTATGTAATTCATAGGATTTCTTCAGGCACTGGAAGCTGGTTTTTGACGACTCATCTTGATAAAGGAATAGTGTCAATTTCAGGTATTCGAAATGATCAAATTTGTACTCGGCTCAATTAATAGCAATGTAGTCTCCAGACGATTTACTCTTTACTTCCTGCTGATAACTAAAGCTGTCGTCCAACAATCTTCGCACACCTGAAATGTCAATATTTGCAGAAGGCTAACGTGTGCTGCCTCGTGATCCCTAATACCTGACATGCGTGGCAGTGCACCAAAATATGCATCGGTAAACGAGCCGGTAAATTATTTTCCAGCCCCCAAGCGTTCGCTGAGCTGCCGTTAGTTAGCTTTTTATTCCCCATCTACTATCCGGCACACTGAAGCCAGTAACTTTTTGCTACCAAGTAGTTTTAATTTTCTCGTGTCTATCCGATAAACCAAACGCAAATCTTTGGAAGTCCAGTGGAGGTGTTCTTTAGCCCACTGCAGCCTTTCAGCTATGTGATGCTTCTTAGGCCAGGGTGTTTCTCTGCTTATCGTTCGAAGGTGTTCTCCTCCAAAGCCTGACGCCGGACTGCTTGCTCCCTAATTGATGTTTACATTGAGGCTTCATCCGATCTTACCAGCTTTGTGAAGCTGGGCTTTCTATATCATAGTGAAACCGTTTTCAAAAGGCGGTCGTCAATGAGACCTTGCCATTTTGGTGTGGTTCAGATGTGAAATGGACTTGCCCTTGACGACCGACGTCACTTGATGTAGGCCTGTGGCATTTTTCAAGTGCTTTTATGGACATGAAGTTCTCTTAAGGTGCTATAAAAATTGATTATATAATCCTTAATTTTACTTCTGATTAAACTGATGACAACTTTATCTAATGTCAAGTACAGTAATGACCATTTTATCGCGGCAGCCCTGGGTGTGAGGAATTTAATAAATGCATTTTTCATAACCCCTGCGCTCCTCAGCCTGTTACAGAATGGAGCCGATCTATCTCGTGCATGATTGATTAGGAAATGAGAATAAAACAAGCTTAAACGTCGTAAAAATCTTCGATAATTTCCTATGCACTGTAAAACTCGCATGTCTATCCTCATCAATTCTGTAATCTAAAAGCACACCGAGATTTAGTATTAGAGCATTAAAATCGTGGCCTGGAATCTGTCGATGCGTCAAATTCTGTACCCGTACCTCATCCTAACCATGTCTATAAGACAACAATGATGAAATTAATCCTTTCTATTGCTACAAGATGCCTCTATTGAACTTCAAGCTGTTTATAGCCCCAATACATCTGCAAAGGCTCTATCACGTGATGAATAATCAATTAGTTCCTTAGAAAGTGTAGTTTTCCTGAACGCTTAGAACTGGGTTAAATTGAATGATATCACATTCAAAGGAAGAAATAAAATTGTCTTTGAGTATTTTCAATTACATCTTGCCGTGCTGAGATTTTATTAGTAGCATTGACAGAAGTTCCTAAGTATATATTCAGATGGCAATTGCTAGTAAAACAGGAAGCCTAGTTGCACTTCACCGCGATAAAAACTGCTGCTTGGTGTATTTCATGTTCTTCAGGAGTTAAATTATTATTTCTTAAATCGGTTTTGACCTCGATAGTCTTCTTAGCAATTGGAATAGTGAGCTCAGACTGTGTGGGGATGTCTAAGTCTCTTCTGAATGGGCTATCCTTAATCCTTGTGATTTGACCTTTATGTGATTATGCATGCTGCCACTAACCATACTTGCATGCTGACCCTGCGCATGTCACCCCTAACCACGTTCCTCTAGTTGTTTCTTAAGCATGCTACCTCTAACAATTTATTCGTGCTTTCTTTGCAGCAAATTTAAAGTGCCTTAAAATAAATTGAGTTATCTGAGAGTGCTCTATCAAATGTACTTTTATTATTATCAGGGGATCTGAGATCAGCGTCCTGCCATCGCTGTGCAACGTGGTAAATCCCTTCTTTGCCACACACCAGAACTTGAGTTCTAATGTCAGACCAAAGCGTAGGCGCTTCTCCGAAATGCGCACGAGTGTAAGAGCATCAATTGAACACTGGTAATGTCTGGATATTCTCGGCCCGGTTCAAGTAGAGGTATTGTTTATGAACGCAAGAGGTAGCCTTGCAATATCCAATGCAGTTTGTTATGCAGTTTTCATTTTAATGTGTTACCTAAAGGGCATGGCCATGCAACAACTCCAAAGTGAAGCTTCTTCTAGTGCCTCTCGTTGCGTCGACTTACCAAAACTTTTGGGGGCATTGAAGACATGCTGTGCCAGGTACAACCAATCACCTATTGAGATTGAGATACATGGATAAAGAAACTATCTAAATATCTTCACGTGTAAGGAAATAACAAGAATGGCGACATTGATTCGGCAATATGTTCCAATAGGAAAAATAATTATTTGACAAATGAAAGGCTTACAGTGCAGTACATTTATATGCAATTGGAGTATCTTGTTTGAATCAAAACTAGGGAACACGAGGTAATAGACTAAACCAATGAATGGTTATATATCACCTCTTCGTAAAGATTCCTCCAATCAAGGGATACTATCATTCATGACGTTATACGCGACCGCGTGGCTTTTGCAGCGCCTAGAGCATAGAGTGAGAGCAGTCAGGACCTCTTGTATACGGTTGATGTAGCACATGGTTTCTGCGACGCTCTAGAAGGCTAACTAAAGCCGCTTGGATGCTCTAGCATGAAGTCTTGCAATATCATTTATTATCAACTGCGAGCGGCTCCAGATTGCAAGCGGTAAAATGCTTTCGTACGTGAAGTTTCATGTATACGGGCAGCTGAATTTTCCACAGCAATGATTCAACTTCTTACGCAACGACATCTACTCTCCAACTGCCGACTATGGCACATCTTTTTCAGCGGTCCTGAACTGCTACTTCTATGCTACTCACTACCTCAACTGCTCTCCTAACTCTGCTATGCTTCCCACTTTCTCTTTGTTGCGTGAGACGAAGTCTGTTGGCTACCGAATGCGTACCGAAAGCCGCTTAGGCTGTGAGTGCGCTATACAAAACTCTCCTGCGTAACACCCACATGGTCTTTTTGACTTTGTGGAGTTACTGACGGAGATACATTACAATTCCACTAGTTCTGTCACTTTGCTTCTAGGCATCAGGGCAACCAGCCCCTGGATTAGGGTCCGGCTGCCATGGAATCCTCAGCACCATCAGAGGGACTCAGCTCAAATAAAGACATTTGGTGTAAAGGCATTGGCAGTCTTCGTGTAATGGTTGCAGTCCTTTCACCTGAAATTGCCTCTTCCTGCTATGAGTCATATGATAAAGGTATCACGGAAGCTGCACAAATAGTGATAAGCCATATCAAGGAGGACTGTTTGGGAGAGCTAGCTGTTAGATGTACGTGGATATCATGAATGGGAATGCCACTCACATCCACTGTGTGGATGGATTGTATTCTTGATGTACTTGACGCTTGGCGCAGCGTTGCTAACAACATCCATCACTTTAGCAGCTACTTTTATTTCACTACGATCGGCTTTAATCATTTTGTCAGTGCTGGAGCAAAGGTATTGATCTTGGAGGGAAAGACCCGCCAAATTTGTATATAGGGATAAAGAATCGCCAGATTGTCATCCGGGCAGGATTAAGAAATAACTTCCTCATTAATGGCTATCAGCGGACGTAGGAATAGAGGGTGGCCCAGGTCTCTGCCCTGCTGAAAGGGCGCGGCAAATGTCTTCGTATGGCTCCGCCTAAGCAGTCTCCTATATGCAAGCAAATTCCCAACGTGAAATGTGTGGATATCAGCATACACATAAAAAATATAATATGAGAAATGGGCGCTCCCTAAAAGTTTAACATTGACACTGGTTGCAGCTTTAGGTCGCGAGCAATGCACTAGCTCTGTGGGATATTTGAGGAGCTTGCCTGATATTCTTTGGTGCCAACCAACATGCAAGCTAGTAATTAAATCGTAGAACGGAACAGTATGAATATAAATCTTGGAGGTGCATAGAGGCATCGGGAAGATGTTATTCTTGTACCTCATATGGTGTATTGGACAAAGCTTTCATGCCAGCCAAATGGTGCTTTTATGTGAATATATGTGTACGGGAAATACAAGTGAGAGCTTAGCTCTCTTTGTGGTTAGGCGTTTAGTATTCGAATTAGGACAAAGAGCATACGTGAAGCCGTCTGATTCTAACTGGACAACTAAGTCGCCGAAAGGGACTTTGGCTCGTGATGTCTAAGGCATCGTGATTAAGGAGCGAGGCCTGCACCGTCAAGCGGCTGACCTGAGACTATTCTCGTAGCCAAGGAGAGCCGTTCGAAGCACGTTGAGATTGCATATGCAGCAACTGTGCTGCAGAGGCAGCTGTTCTCGACGTGCAGGCATGCCTTCGCAAAAACATTTGAATGCTCCAAGATTTAATGAATTCTTTATGAGGCTTGCAGAGAGAAAGCCTCCTGAACAGGCCCCTCAAAGCTGCTTTTTCCTTGTGTTTTGCGGGTGTTCCTTATATTTTAGGATCATGATATCGTGAGGCAAACAATTCCATGAACTTCTGTAGGTGTTTCGGTACTCCTTGACCTGATCTTGGCGAAGCTGGGCTTTAGTATCCACTGTTAAGTAATCATGAAAGAGTAATTTAAAGTCTTTACTGCCTACTCTTAGTGAGTGATTTTGCACTTCATTCTTAATTGGCTGCTAAAAGATGAAGAGTACTATTTCCGTTGCTGTTTGGTCCCAAATTGCTTACTTAATAACTGCAACACTATTGATACACCCGTGAAACTCGTATACCTTGCTCGCCTATAGAGCGCTTCGTCCCCCATTCTATTGATCCGGGAAGACTTGTTTACCTTTGAGGGATTGGCACACTGGTAATATAAAAGATGGTTAATCGTATTTTTTCCATGAGTATAATGGTTTTAATTAGTAGACACTGCCATGCATGATTTCAAAACCGTAGAATCGACCATTTACTGGCACAGGTATACAAAAAGTGCCGTTAATAATGCCTTGGCCACACAGCGGGAGCTGACGAATCCGAAGATTTATATCTATTGGCTCAATGAATGTGTGTTCAGTTACTAAAATTCATAAGTCGTATTCTCTCATCTCTTGCCTGAGAGTTTTTCCCAACTCAATGAAGAGCTCCGATGTTTAAACACTCCTTTACATCAATAGTGATACAAATGAATTCATCTAGTCTAGTTCTTTTCCAGCAAGACTCTTAACGGTTAATGCCTAATGTTCAAAGGCTCATCAAACCTTTAGTGGCCGTTGTTTTTTGTTCTTCATAGGTTTTGAGGAGCTTGAGTAGAAAGATCTAATATAATTTTATCTCCAGAGAAAGATTTTGATGCAAACATAGTCTTAGACTGGGGGCACATACGGAGCCGTCATAAAACACAAAATTTTCCGAAAGATCGTTGATTTTTTAGCATACTGCTTCAACATTCCATTAGTTCCTGGGGTAATAAAAACTGTTTCGTATATTTTGTGTAACTTTATCTTTTGACATACAGATGCGGCTTATCAACACGCCTAATATATTAAGGCAGTATAAGTAAATGTCAAGAAATCCAGTTGTCTAACTCTTATCTCACAGAGCGATTGGGCTCTCTCTCACTTGTCTATCTCCACGTAAGTCTAGATTAAAGGCAGAGCACAGCCTTGATTAATACATCCTGTGAAATTCCAAATGAAAACCTCATACGATGTCAAATCTTTATATCTTTATTTGCCAGCCTCGGATTAACAATTCTCGTTGCACAATGATCCCGTACTTGCTAGACCAGTTCAAAAGTTCTGACCCCAGTTCTGTTTGTATAACTGTTTAATTCAATAGTACTCATATTACAATTTTTTCAAAAGTCTTGTATGGCTCTTGCCATTGTTTACCACGGTGTTTTGCTAGCCCTAACTAGAAGCAATATAGTTTTATGGACAATATAAATTATATTTGGTCATTCTATGCATGAAAGATTCCAGAATAAGAATCAGGTCATCCAGCCGTTCTTTTTCTGTTAAAATTAGGGTAAGCTGATAGTACTTTTTATTGTACTAAAATTGTAAAGGATTCAGAATGGAGCGTCATTATCATGGAATAGATCAGCTACTTCACTTTATAATTGATATAAAAATCTGGTAGCCTGCCTCTTTAATATAAAGTGGAAGAATAATGAGGGGTCACAATAAATTTGAAATTCAGCTTTTGTATATCGTGGACAAAACTGCGACTCTGGCAAAATGAAAATCAATAGGACATGCCGTCAATTATGCTACTATTTAATTCATTTCAGAACTTCACAGCTACAATCAAGCTACATGCTTCGATACAAATCGTTATTCAACCACTCCACTTATGTAGCTGACAAGATGTGATTTAGCTTCGGAAACTTATTGCATGATTCAGGAATTGCTATATTCAAGTAGTCAACAAAACTAAACTTGGCTCAGGGTAAAGCTGCTCTAATATGTTAATACAATTTAAAATAGCTATGGCTACTAAGAGTGAATGCCAAGAAAATATTGATAACATTGACCTAACAACCTAACTATTGCATTAATGCTAGGGTACCTTTCCAAAGGCAATCAGAATATAATTGTCTTTGAATTTTTTACCACTTCCAAATGAATTGAAATAACTGAAAAAGGATTGAGCAAAAAATGCCTCACCCGCAAGTTAGCAGGAAGCAACATTTACTTAAATAAGAATTTGTATCGTTCTGCATCATATAAGACTTGTCTCTTAACTTATTTGGCATTGGTGCATCAAGGTAAATGTGTTCAGCATGTCGAGATTCATGCTTGTGGCTTTGAGACAGTTTTATTTACAATGTGGCTTTGTGCTTTGTAATGTTCATAAAAGGGCCAATACTTGACGGATCTGTGCTAAATTTCGCATGTGAGTTCAGCTCCGCTTGTACACCACTGCATGATTTCATGTCAGATTTTTGTTGAATAATTGTTTTGCCATTCATGTCCATGATTGCAGGGCATTCATTCCTATGAAGTTTTATTATCTTGGTAAGTGGAGCGGATAAGAGGAATATTAATAATAATAATTTGTGTAGTAGCGTCACAAAACTCTCTCTTTCTATGCACTTTACAGATGCTGTTAAGGAAGCATGGTCAAATGGTTAGTGGTAGCAAGCCCAATTTAAAAATATTATGATAAGAGTGGAGATGATTGGAAGATGAGAGAAACCCGGACTCTCCTAACCTGAGTTAATTGATCAGAGAAAGATTTTGGTCTCACTTGATCCAATTTCGAGCTTTGACCTCTATGCTCAATCAGTGAAACCTGTAGGATAAAGTTTAAAACTACCAGATCAGAGAAAGAGTATCCTACTTTTTCTAAATCCATCACTGGGTGAGATGGGCCGTGTTTTTACCATAATCGGAGTCAGTGCGTTTGTAATCGTACGAGTAAAATCGTCGGCAGCTAGAATCAGTGGCACCTCCTCAACGACAACTCATCCGGAAGTCTCGGCGCCTTGCCTTCTACATATTTCAGTAACTGGTACCGTCTTTGGACCAGCTCACAGTGATCGTCTCAAGGACAGTTAAAACATTCCGCAGCCTTGCTGGATGCCTTGAGATATGACTAGTTGTGGGTGGTTGTTCAGATGAGACTTCAAGTGCTGGCATTCCTGATGACTCTTCGTGGTGTTTCTACCAAGGTGGCCTTATCTCATCTATTTTAACACAGCCAGCTGGAAGCACAATATGCTCGACCACAGACGGTACTGGCCAGAATGCACCAAGTTTTCTATGGAAAGCGACAATTTCAAGCTGTTGCCACTGATAGACTTCATAAGGTGCAAGTGCTACCGTGGCACATTAACTTAGGAACCTATGTAACAGCTCGCCATAGTTGTGGAGAAATAGTCTGCATCCTTCAATAACTTCCGAACTTCTTTCAAATCTTGCTGAGTAATATATCAAAGTCAGTTTCTCTATGGTGCTAAAAATGCAGATGACTGACAGCTATGAATTCACCAAAGGAGCATTTAGGTAAGGTAAATCAGCTTGGAATTGCTTCTTCGTATTGATACTGGGCTTCCTTAGCAATCGCAGGGAATAAACTAATTTTGCAGACCCGGTAGAAGCTATGGTGAATAGTAACAGAACGATGGGCAACATGATTTCGTCCACCATTAAATGCCATATCTTGATTCTAACGTAGAATAATTCAATTAGAACATTGGGGGTTATTCAGAGGAGCGATAGTATCACTTCACTGAGAATTTAATTGACTTAAACGAAGCTAATAAGGAAGGTAGAGCAATAACGGGATGAAAGACCACTTAATATAATTGGGGTTAATTCGTGAAAGTTACGTAGGTAAAATTGTAACTATCGAACAACTACTCAATTATAAATCTGTCCTGTTCATTTCAGTACAGCTTCACAATAAATACGCATTAATTTTGATTCGTTGTTTTTGCTTTGACTCAATGTGAAGAAAAAGAGGCAAATTCATTTCATTAAGGTATTGGCAATAATAAAAATGTTAATTCATCTCAGAATTGTGTGCCAAAAGCTGGGATTTTCCTAAATAAAGGCTCTTTCAAATACTTTTAAGGCATGAGAAACAAGTAATTAACCCTTACTATCTAGACGCAAAGATTGTGTTAAATAGTACCCCACCTTCTTTTTTAGCTCTTTCAATTTAGTTGAGAGGCTATTCGGCTATCCAAACTAAATGGCGGCAGCTCAGCAATAGGGGTTATTACCTCATTGAAGCGGCTGTTGGAACCAGACTATAAGCACCCGCTACTGCTAGATTCACGGAGAATTCTGAAGCATCCTGCTATACGCTAAACCGATACTCATGCGCATAGCTTGGCTTACGACGCACATAAACGAGCTTTTCACGCTGGTAGACTTATTACCCGTCGGAGATCATGTTGTAGCTAGCTTCCGTGGTGAAGCCCCTCATTCGCTCATTACCTTTTACTTACTCTGCTCAACTTCCGATCACAGTGCGATACAGCAACAGCCCACGATATTCTATGGGACCTTAACGTTAATGCAGTTTGCTTGTTTTATAAACCACACTACGAACCACAGCAGGTGATTCAATTTCTTCTCGGAAAATTATATTCTTCGTATGTTGAATATGTTTTACCTAGAACACTGTAAGTATGAAACAGTTTTTAAGCATGCACCTCTCACACGGTGTAGACGTGGCGGCTTCATTGCATGTCAGCCGTCCGTCAGCTCGACTTGAAGCTTTAGCTTTGAGCCTAAGTAGGCAAACCGAGGCCCAAAAATCCCCTCAATAGTTCTTCGATTACCGCGGTAAGCAAAGATGGGTAGTGCAGCAGTGTTTTTTCTGCAAGCAATTTTTGAACACTACAAAAATGTCAAGATCAATATCCGGCTACCCTGAGGCGAGTCATCTGGGTTACAACCCAGAACGCTCACTGCGTCGACAATGCTGGCCAAGTAATCAAAGGCAGCCGGGCTACAGGGAAGAGAGAGAGAGAGAGTGAGAGGATGTTTACTGAAGGCGCCACCAGACAAAGGCAAAAAGAAGACGCTACCTCCACTTCTTTGTTTCCGCGGCGTCGCCTTAAAAGATTGCTGAGGTAGCTGCCCCTGTTTAAATAAGTGCAGCCAGCCACAATGCTCATAACAGCAGAATTTACTGTGGCACGACAAAGTGGTTTAGCATTCATACTTCAGTTATTTCGGCAGACGTCGTATCTGAACACTCCCAGAACAACTCTTCCACCGGAAACGTGACTATGCGAGAAAGCGGAACTAAGGATATGGCTGTCGAAATAGAGTCACTAGATGATACAGAAGCTGTCGATGAAGATCGAAGAAGAATCGAAGGATCTGGGCTGAATGATGAAGGAGAAGCTCTCACACGGGACCAGCTACGAGAGCAGCTAGTGCTTTAGCTTGGTCGAGAAAACGTCGCTTAGCCACTCAACCGGCTAAGTTCAAAGCAAATGATGTTTTAGCCTGGTTCAAATGCATCTCGTTCATTTTGGTCAGCGATCCCCTGGCGCGGATGCGGCTACAACGTTTTCTATGGCAGGCTTGTACCAAACTTCGCCTTGCCTCCTCCTCCTCCTCCTCCTCCTCCTCCTCCTCCTCCTCCTCCTTTAACAGCGTGCAGACAGGCTGATTAAACTCTCTGGCCTTTTTTCCGCAGTTTTCAGATGCATCTTCGTGAATTTCACCTCACCTTGCAGAGGGCGATACTGGATTTCCCGCTGCAGCCGACAGCCTTCTAGACGCAGGTATGTGAGAGCGAACGCTACACCTAAGTTACTACTGTAGCGCCTGACCAGCCTCACAAATGGGCCTTATGCAGCACCGTTACGTACATGAGCCCGGACTTTAGAAAAGCTGTTTTCAACACGGTAGCCAGCCCTCAAACTTCTCAAAGCTCGCAGCTCTCATTTGTGCTGACATCTTTGCTTCAGTTTGAAAGTACGGCGCCCTAAAACAATTTTTTTCTTTTTTTAGTGTTTAGCCGCCGCCGGCATAACTTCTTCTATCGATCTAATATCTACTTATTCTTAGCCTTTCTTTGATGGGCTCGCTCAGCTAGTATCCACTAGTATCGTCTTCAAGGACCTGCACTTCTATTCTGAGAGTCTGCTAGCGGAGGCCTCAGAAGCCGTTCATTCATAACATTTGGTGACTAAAAATATGGATGTAAGCGCCTGAATAGAGGTTAAGTTCTCTTGGGGCGCTATATAAGTGAATTACATTTGTTTATAGATCTTTGCTGAAAATAGCTGTAAGCCCTCTTTTCCCAATCGTGCTGCTATAAAGCATCGCGACTGAAACTTAGTTTCTTAGTATTGGATGAGTTATGCTATATACTGATCGCGGAAAGGAGTGCTTAGAAATTGTAGCAGTTTCTACTTGGAGTTTTTAGAATTCACGAGGGTTGTAGCTTAGCGAAGCCATGTGAATCATGCTGCATTGCTTTACCTAGGCTGAACATTTTTGTCATGGCATTCTTGTCAAAAACACAAGTAAATTTTATTTCCGGAATAATAATATGACCAGCATAGCGAGCTCTAACTAAATGCATATCCCTAAAAGCTTCAGAGATACCATAAGACGGCATGAGGATTTTTTATGAATACTACTATCTTGAATACAGAATTATTTTTGACGTCTAAAGCAAAACTTAGCAACATCTGAAGTAAATACAAATTTTAACCAGAAGCCAGCGGAGAGTATTGTTGCAGCTAAAATGAAGTCGAAAGATAAGTTTTCCAAAGAGTGAAGCAGAAATTAACCTAAAGCTATTTATCTAAATAAGTGGCACGAGGGAAAATGCGATCGATGTATGACAGCTGCATGCAATATTTGTAGCGGAATTTTCTTCTATCGTGGACTTTAATACCTGGCTTGGGACGCCACTGGATTTCGGAAGCCACTTTGGAAGTCCAATTTTACCGATGTGTATGAGCAATGGATCCAAGTGCCTGGTTTATTAGCCTAGACTGATTGCGAAATGAACGTACGAACACTTTTTTCAATGGCTCTAATTGCCGTTGCAGAATCTGTACCTGTGGTAACTTACTATCAGAGTGCTACTCAGTATCCTTTGATGGTGACTACTTCATGAGTCGCGTGAATGCTGCAAACTAGCGATAAGCATCCTTTGAAGTATTTTCTTTTAGCCGTGACTTTTTTCCATGAGGTGACAGAGCCAATTGTCATAGGTCGGAGTATTTTTATGATGAAGATTACTTCTTTGTCTCGGTAATTCTTTTTTAAGAATTTTCTTCGCATGTAATAAGTAATGTAATGCTTCTAAGTATAGCTCCACAAAGCCATAAATACTTTGCAAGTATTATGCAGGTGAGTTTTTTTATAGCGCATTCACAGCCTACATGGTTTTCGGTACGCATTCAGTATCCAACAGACTTCATTTCACGTAACAAAGAGAAGTGGAAAGCGTAGCCGTTTCAGGAGTGCAGTTGAGGTAATGTGTAGCATGAAAGTAGCATCTGTGGACTGCTAGAAAGGATGTGCCATAGTGGCTAGCAGGAGAGTAGTTGCCTGCAGTCCTATGTAATTACTGGATTAGCGTGTTTTCAAATGCCATTGTTAAAAAGTATTGGTACTATTTCAGGTAGCTCAATTGTTCATCGAATTTGAAAACTCTGAAAGTGAATGCTTGCTCAGGTCAGCGTATTCTTGGACTTTCTCTACGACACCGGACAGTGTCTTACTGCGTAAAGATAGCACTAAATTGGTTAGAAAATTCCCTAGACGAACAAAATAATTAGCAGTCGCAATTGATTTTGAAATGACTCTTTTAGGTTTTCGCCTTCTTGCTTTATGTTCGCTATTCGTCTTTCAGTGTTGACATGATTTTTTTTATTTTCGGTGGCTTGGGAGAGGAAGCAGAAGCCAGCTCCAGCTCCAGGCGGCTTTGCGCCCTTCCCCTTAGTGTACGCTAAGTGCTGACGATCCAAAAGGCTGGGAAGCCTCGTTAAAGAGCAGCTCGATGTCACGACGCCAGTCAGCAATTACAAAGAAGGGTCGACAACTTACCAAACTGATTCTAATAAGGCATCGGTAACTGTCAAGCAGCAATCAGCACACACGTTTGAATAAGCGGCGAGGTCTTAATTATTTATGTAGCATCTATAGTTCCGTCAGGTTTCTTGTGCTAAAACAATGCTAACTGATTCAGCCTCCTCTTTTAATAGCGACGGAAGAACCTTTACGATATCGCCGCCGCTTGCAGCGGCGATAAAGGATCGCCCACCACCGGATTCAAAACCACGACCTCGGAGCCGAGGTCGTGACTAGCAACCGCCTTACCTATTGAGCCATCTGTATAATTGTCTGTTGTGCTATACGTGACGATGACAGGTTCAATTTAAGGAAATGAATTATTTTAAAGAAGGTATTCTAAATCCGTCAGATTATGCTAGCATTGTTATTAGTGGTTCCTGAAATATGATAATTAGGATCCGCATGTCTTATGTTAACGACGTAGACCTAGTTGCCGGCGCGGTGCACAAGTACCTTTACGCGGCTCTATAATGAACAAATTCGATTTCAGTAAATGCGTATCTGCAAGAACAAACGCCTATTACGTGTCCGTTATTTTTGGCAAATAACATTTACTCATGCATCGCTTTGGTAAGTTCTGAACGCTACCCATTACAATATAGGACTGAGTGGCGGTGTAGTTTCTTCATCAGGAAATACGTATCGGTGCTAGAGCATTATTAGGCACTCGATTGAGCGATTTAAGCGCAGCGTATGCAGTACATGTGTATGCAGCGTTGTTAGCAGCAATATTTGACGCACGCAATCTTACGACAATGCAACGCTGCTTATCTAAAGATCCCTTTCTCTTATTAAATATAACTTATCGTTGCACGCATCTAAGCAGGTTGACAATAAAGACAAATTAAAGTTGTGCAGGCATTATATTAACTCCAAAGTCGGTCATAACCAATAACTTTAAATCATCGAAGATTGGAGGTTCACTGATTCTCGGAACCTTACTCAAATTCGTGCAGTTTAATGTTCAATATGTAATTGAAAATACGATTAAAGGCCATCAAACTAATTAACTATGAAGATAGTTTAGGTACTATAGATGGATTTTCTTTTTTTACTTAATCTTCAATTAGGCTTAGAGCCTTCGTAGACTTGGACTTATTTACAAAATTTAGAAACCCGCCACGAGCTATACATGCTACGCTCGCTGCACTCGCTTTCCCTGACCTCAGTCAGCTCAGAGAAAAGTAGTTACCTGCTGTATTACTAAAACCTTGCGGTGAATTCTCGGCGCTGCTTTCAAATGCCACTCGATTGAACAATGGCTGCTGGACTGCGTAATCTAGCTGCTCAAGTAACGCAGTACGGTCGCTGCCGTTCATTTGAAAGCTGCATGCAAGATCAGCATGGTTCGCGCTCAAATCATAAACTCAGCACTTCGATCTAAATCATCGGCAGAGATTGAGGGAACGGCTAGAGGATAGAGCGATGCTCGCATACATTAGGACCTAGAAAAAAATTAGTTGTCTCTTGCGCCCACGAAGGCTAGCTGAGCCTCTGTGGCTACGTGGCTGAGCCTACGAAGCACCTTAAGAGAACCGCTCCACGTAGAGTGGTCTTCTGTCAAGTATTCCTAACTCGCACAATGTGCAGCATCACGATGCTTTTGAGGAGCTTCGCCCATCAGAAAACGCACTTCGTTTCACTGCTTGCGCTGCTGATTTGAATTGAAGGCTTTACATTTTGACTGGCACCCCAAAAGGATTGCCTGCACTGTTAAAAACTCCACACGTTCTGCATTCGCTTCTGCGAAGCATCTCCAGTCACGCGGCCGAGAGGTCTGCGTAGCCGCGACGGAGCAGCGAGCGCTCCCTCGCAGCATCGCCGCCGCAGCAGCCGCCCTTGTCCGCTTTCAAGCAGTTGGATCAGGCTAGCTTAGAAAAGCAATCCTCTGCTCAGTGAGTCCGTACATTGGCAACGACGCCCTAACCGGACTTGTTTAACTTTCTGTTCTTCCTTAAGGTCTTCCTGATTGTGCTACACAATGCTTACAGACGATGAAAACTTTGAAGCAAGGCTTGCCTGCCGCGAAGCTTTAATTTCTCCTAGCTCTTCGCTGGCCCATCATGTAGAAGCGCATTGAATCTGATATCTTTTGAACCTATTGTACCTTCTCTTAATCTTTCTCCTGCCTTTCTACCTAAACTGCTGTCCCCTTTGTCTCGATTCGTTTCTCTTCTTTTAACTGACATTGGTTTCATCCTTGATCGATCATTTTGTGTACGCCTAAAGCCTGGAAATTAGCTAACCTCGTGCTATCTAGGACGACCCTTAAACTCACCTGCTGTTCACTGCACATGGTCGGCGCATGGAAATTCTCTCAGCGTGCTTATCTCTCAATCAATTACGCAAGTTATTATCAGCATTCAGTTGATGAGCTGTCTATTAGCTGTATTTAAGCAGCCATTTCAACTGGGCGCTGTGAAATATGTTTAATGGTAAAAACATAATATTATTGGATTGATGGTCGCGAGAGCCGAGCAAATCTCGAGCCCTTCCAACTGCTGTAATGAATTACAAATAAAAGAAAAATATTACCTGATTCAATTAACCTTGTCTATAGTCCGTCAGCTGAGCCACCGGTGCTGTCCCTTGCACTTGCGGTGGACATTAAAAGATTATCTGACGCATGAGTCCGACGTACGGCCCAGGTCGTCAGCTGCGGGCACCACAGCCCTGGGCTACGACCCAGGGGAACCCCGTTGCATGGAGCTTGCGCCGGCCGCAAGTGCTCTTTTTAATTGTGCATGACGTAGTTCCTCTTGCCGAAGGCTGCATCATGGCTGCGCCTTTCATCGAGTCGATAATTATCTTTTTGGAGGGTCAGTCAAGCCTTCTGGAGCAGCTGAGAAAGCTTCCCGTGGGTCTCGTCCGTCAGCCCGTCTGCTATTGATCATGTCTAGGCGGCCTCATAAGATTCATCTGCAATGTTATACTACGAGCTCCCTATTTGTACTTCCCTTGGCACACTTTTTGCTCTCGATCCTTGTTTGGTGAGCTAATGTAGAGGCCAGGTAGCCTAAATCCAACCCACCGGCGAGTCGATCGCGGCAGGAATCAGCGTACAGCTAAGCTATCATGCATCTCAGCTAGGAGTGGTGCCACCAACTGGCTGGCTCGAGTGTCGGAATGTGGGAGGACGTGATGACGTGGTCAATGTCGAGCTCCGCTTAGGAGACGCTCGACGGCACAAGCTATTGCGCCATTCCCAGCATTTGTGGGGAGCCGCTACCCAGCGGTGAGTATCGGGACACACACATATGCGAAGGACGAACTATCTGCTACACATTTGAACAGTTGAAAAATGCAAATGCTCGGGGGTTTTTCAGGCTTGACGTCTATTGCGCCGAATTGCGCACACTCCCAACAAATGACTTTGGATTTGCGTGGATGTGGTAGCCTAAATCGTTTATCGTTAGCCTAAATCATCAGACATCACCGTAGCTGTCTAAAAATGAATGCAAGCAGCTGAAATACGTACGTTAATTAAAGGAATTTGGAGAACAAAGCGATGGAGTCTTGACGATAAAAGTATCCATTCGACAATTAGGCCTGCAAAGTTACTTCAGAAATTCAACGACCCAAAAGGCTGCACACACAAGATGACGTCAGCACATCAATGGTTCTGTATGCCTCTATTATTTGAGTATCAGAAACCAGCACGAATCGATGCTTCCCTTGAATGCGATTCGTTCATTTAGTGACCACCTGTTCTTCCTGCTTGCGATGCATCAAAACCAAGCCGACAGGCAACGCCTAGCTCCCACGCTTTTGCTGCAGCATCCGACTAATCAATTAGCATCCATTTTCAGCTGCAATCGCAACCTATAGTACATTCGGAATGAGGCGGGTGGCCTGAGGCAGCGAACAGACGTTTCTCTAGATTGAATGATCGTGAAAGCCTCGAATCTTTGCTACCTTTCTATGCCATCTTCTTGGCTTTTCGTCTGCTCGTTCCTACATCTGCTCTTCGGCCTTCCCATCCTCAGTTTGGCCAATTGAAAGCATACATAGTATGTCATTGTGGCTGAGCGTGACTCTTCCTGCCTTTTTTTGTAGAATGCACTGTCTGCCTTGCCTCCTGTTGCATCTTTCCACACTCGAGTCTCTGACCTTGCCATCTCTCGTTGGGCCAGGCATTTTCCGGGAATTTCTCTTCACTCCTCTCTGCTTTCTGTGCTTTTGGCTACATGTCTGTGTTTCGTGTGAGTATTTGCTGCTGTCAATTTATATTTGTGCACGCTATCGAGATATATGCCAGAACAAAGAACTTCGACAGCTCTTTTTACCTATCCATTTACGAAAACCTATACATATCTATCTATCAATATACCTGTTAATCCAGTTAGCTAGCTCGCTGCCTTCATTACCACCTCTCCTCTTCTCTTTACCTCTCTTTTCTCTCCCTCTCTTTTCTCTGTACCTCTAGGTGATTTTACTTCTCATGTTCTACATTCCTATTGGCCGCTGTCACTTTTTTCTGTGTCCATCTCGTTGGGTCTACATTCATTACCTCTACATCCATCACCTCTACATCCATCACCTCTACATTTATCACCTCTACATCCATCACCTCTACATCCACCACCTATACATCCATCAGCTCTCGGTCTATCTCGGCGTCTGTTGCTGCCAGGTCCGTAGACGTCGTTTTGGTAAGCCGCGATGGCATACTAGGTAAGGCGGCTGCTTTCAAGACCTCGGTCCCGAGGTCGTGGGTTCGATTCCTGCGGTTGGCAATCCTTTATCGTTACTGCAAGCGGTGGTGATAGCCGTCAAGGCTCTTCTGTCGCTATACAAAAAGAGGCTGTTTAATCAGCTAGGATATTTTTTTGCTATGGCACTTTCCTTACATGCAGAGGCTGTAACTATTTGGCTTTGCTACGCCCCATTTAAATGGTCCCTTTTAAGTCCTTAAATTTCTTGGGGGTTGCCGAGCTTTCAGACAAAGTCTACCCAACGTAGACAGAATCTTTGAAAAAATATTCGCCCAGCTGCGGGTCACCGCCACGCCGGCTTGCAGCTCGCAGCACGCGCACAGCTTCAAGAGGAGGGAGCAAAACTAGGTGAGAGTGTCTGGCAGCACAAAACAAAACTAGGTGAGAGTGTCTGGCAGCACAGAACAAAACTAGGTGAGAGTATCTGGCAGCACAAAACTAGGTGAGAGTGTCTGGCAGCACAGCACAAAACTATGTGAGTGTTTGGTAGCACAGGAAAAAACTAGGTGAGAGTGGCTTGCACTACAGCAAGGCTTCTTCGCCGCCGGTAAGTACAACTTAGCTTTGAGGGGCTCTGTGTCTGATTAATTCTGCATTGCTGTGCAGGGCATCATTTTGAGCGAAATTATTTCCCCAATCCATCAAAGGATGTTATGGTCACATCCGTACCCTATCATGCATAATTTCCAAGATTCTTTAGGACGTCTCGCACACTTTACTGGAGCTGCTTCAATACAGCCGGTAGTATCGTACGGGTGGACGAGGGCTCTTACTGAGCCAGGATAGTCCAGGAGGTAGGCTGCTCGCCGCTCAGTTCGAATCCAGCTGTAGGCGATTCTGTATTGGCGAACTGCTGCAAGCGGTGGCAATAGCCGTTTAGGCTCTTCTGCCGTTGAGCAAATGAGGCTGTGAAATCAGCTAATATTTTGTTTGGCTAGTTTATACTGCGGTCACGAACCAGTTGTGACGTAACTTCCGGTGCGTTGCGGTTCTATCCTCTCTGGGTGTATGTACCAAAAGCCGCTTGGGCTGTGAGTGCACTAGACAAAACTCTCCCGCGTAACACCCACATAGTGTTTGCGGCTGTGTGGAGCTACAGGCTGAGATACGTTACGTTACATCACTAAAGACCAGTCGCAGTGCAGTGTTCTTTCCTCATCCGTTTCCGAGAGCCAGCGTCCATGAAACCATCGAGATCGATCGGAGCTGAGCGTCGTGCCACAGCGATGAGCAGTCTGCTGTGTTTCATTCCCATCGTGCAATCTTGCTCAGTGCCTGCGTCTCTCGAGAGAGCTTTGAACGATCGGGCTCGCATGCTTTGCAGTTCTATGTTCAGTAAGCATCACTAACGAGCATTCAGAAGTGCACGCAGCCCAGTCAAAGCTGGCTTCCTTGCAGCAGCTACGGTTAGGCAGCGGCAGCCCTGGACGGGCGGCCCTGGCGCTCAATTTCAAGAAGGCGGAATCCGATGACGACGGAGTCGCCACTGGGGCCGAGCTCTCGCTTCGATTGGTTGCATGTGTAAGCAAGACGCTGGCGGTGCGGCGCTCGAGTGCTTCGAAAGCATGCCGTCGGCGGCTGCTTACAAGAGCGTCGTCCAGGGGATGACTGTCACTCGAGCGCTCGCTCGGCAGCGACAGCGCCTCTCCGACTACTGGCAGCCAGGTGTTTGATGAACCGGGCCTGCGGGTTGACAATCTTACCTGCCAGTGTCGGGTCAAGAGTTCGAAGAGACGAGGGCAGCACGCGAAGCCAAACACTTGGCAATGTGCCTCACCGTGGTAGTTCTCCTGCACATTGTTCATTCATTAAGCTAAGTTACGGAATTTTTTTATTCGTGTCACATACCGGTCGATTGACTAGCACTGTTTTCTGCTTCCTGACTTTGACTTATAAAGTGAAATTTAAAAGGGCGCAACTCTCGCTGCCTCTGCGAGCCTGTTGGGCGAGCATGCCTACGTGAGGCCTTCACAGTAGAAAGCTTATGAGAATGCATGTGACTTCGGATGTTCGTATTCGCCACCTCGATTCGCTCTGTACAATCACTTTAATGAGTGCGTGGCACCTACCTCTAGTTCAACTGTTCTACATTGTGAATTTTTGCAGAGCTAGTAAGATTTTAAGAAATGTGTCGTAAATAGTCTCTGTGCAGCTTAGATCTTCATAGTTTGAGTTTATTTTGCTAGGTCTAGATTACGGTTACAGCTCGTGTGCTCGAGTAGGTAGCGGCACGCTGCATAGGGAATAGGAGATACAAATTTGGTTGTTGTTAGTTCTTCAGATGGCTGGTGCTTCTCGGATGTTGCATTGACAGCTGCAAAACTGCAAACTGGCTTGCTGCTGCAGAATTAGGTAGTCATAGAGATCTTTCAATATTCACCGCCCATAAGTTGTCCCTTTGCAACTGCACTTGCTCGCACGACTTTCTCTAATTTTTCCTCATTTGACTGTTGTGCCAAATTCCCAGGCCTTGCTTTATCCCGCTATGCATCTCACTTGGCTCAGCCCCTTTACGTAAACCTTTTCAATAATAGCCAGTATACACTTCTGGTGACATTGAACAACGGTCTTCGAAATCAAGTTGAGAGCAAGAGTCGTGCTAGCCCCTTAAAGAGTATGTCAGCCTGCCCACAGTATCACTTACGGTTGGTCTGTTACCAGTCCGAGCAGACTTGCTTCGCTGTGCTACACCAGTGAGTACCTACCTTGACAGCACGCTTCGGACGCTCATACTCTCCCTCTCTCCTTCTCTCTCTCTCTCTCTCTCTCTCTCTCTCTCTCTCTCTCTCTCTCTCTCTCTCTCTCTCAACCGAGCTCTCTCTCTCTCTCTCTCTCTCGTTCTCTCTCTCTCTACCGAGCTCTCTCTCTCTCTCTCTCTCTCTCTCTCTCTCTCTCTCTCTCTCTCTCTCTCTCTCTCTCTCTCTCTCTCTCTCTCTCTCTCTCTCTCTCTCTCTCTCTCTCTCTCTCTCTCTCTCTCTTTCTCTCTCTCTCTCTCTCTCCCCTTCGACCGCTCTTTCCATTTCTTTCTTTGTCTCTCTCCGTCCAAAAAGCTCAGTTCTAAGCATGCGGGTTGGCCCACTCTTGATTCAAGAAGCTCCTTGATGTGCCGCCAACTTTCCGGCTTCAGAAACCATGGCTTTTACGGCGTCCAGTTTCTGGCGGCGAGATTGCTATTGAGAATGGGGCTCCTTCTGCTAACTCACCAGCGTGCGATAGGATCTCTCTCTATCCGGTCTCGCACAGAGATTGACTCACACTCGCCGCTCGGAGGCTAGTAGCGTCGAGCCATCGGCTTGACGCCGACAGGACAGCCGCTCCGGTGCCGCCCGGCCGGCACCCTGGCAGTCGTGGGCGACCGAGCCAGCTGCCCAAGAGCCAAGCAGGGCGCGCCCAGCCCTTGTTTGCTTCGCCCACGGGGCGGCCAGTGTGGCAAGTCTAATCCGCCAGATGGCGGCTTCGTTCCCGCAGGCATACACGCCAAGCATCCAGCGCAGGGAAACAATAGAGAGCCGCCAGCCGCTGCTGCACTGCCCGCCACCTCATCCTTATTCGGCCGACGCCGGAGCCGGCTTCCGGCAGTTCGCGGCTAAGCGACGATCGGCGTCACCGCCGCCGTCTGCTCTGTTGACTCTTACTCCGGCCTTTTTTGCGGTCCTGCCGTCGCACCTAGTTTATTCGCCCACGCCCTGTGCGACCCGCACGGCGGACCTGCCACTGGCATCTCGAGGAAGGCGCTCGAACTTTTGCTCTCTCACTCGACCACTTCGAACGCGCCCCGGCCAGGTTGGAGCGAAGCCAGCGCTGGGCCGCTCCGTCGATCGCGGCGTCCTCGAACCTGGTGGCTGCGAACTCATGCGCGCCGATCTGGTGGCTCAAAAAAAGTATGCTGTGCCGTTTCGAGCGCTTCGTTTTCGGCCTAGTTGTGTCCAGACGCGAAAGCTGAACACCGCATTTGTAACAGCAGTCAGGCTGACCATCGAGTACTCGCGCCAAGGATGCTGGCTCGCCTACCGCCAGCTAGTTCGACTAGACGCCAGGGCTAATGACTCCTATAATAGATATTAGGATATAATTGGGCTCATTCCCAAAAAGCATTCGCTGGCCTTACCCTTCCGACTCACGGTTGCCGACAAAAGCAGTGCAACGACGTTGCCAATTGCAGGCCACTACTACATCTCGGAGCTGACTTTGCGACAATATCATTAGCTAATGCGACCAGCTGGAGGCCGCTCGCGAAGCAGGTGGGTGCAGAAGATAAAGAGCGGTCGGCCGAATGCCCACCGGAAACACCTGGTCTGGCGGGGCGGAGCTTAGTCTCGAGCAGACGCAGGCAGCGCCCTTGTTTGAATGCGACTCCAGCCAGCGTCACGCCCGATAACGGCCGCTCTCTTGGGATCCCGACGTCACGTGCAGCCGAGATACGGGTTGTTACTAATAATAGGACAGTATATAACGGTTCTGCTCCGGCATTTGCTGAGGCTAGGTGTGCCCATATGTGCTGTAGCTCGAGTCCGGGACGCCCATAACCAGGCCGACCGCGGATTAGCAGAGCACGCGGCGACGCAAGTCTCGCAAGCTGACGTCGGCCCGAGAGACGTTCAGAGCAGCCGAAGCAGCAGTAGCGAATGAAGCCGCCTGTGGCGTCTCTGGTGCTAGCTGCGGTGGTGGCGGCTGTTGCTGCCGCCGCACCCATCGCGTCGCCCTCGGCGTCGGCCGCGTCGTCGGCGGCCTCCGCCGCCGCCTCCGCAACGGCGGCGTTCAGAGAGCGGCACGCGCAGACCTACCTGGGCGAGCTTCGGCTTCGGAGCATCGGCGGCACGCCGCTGACCTGCACGAGAAGCCTTCTGCACGACCCGTACTCGGCCGAGTACGGGCGCGCCGAGGCGCACCTGTGCGACGCCGTGCGGCAGGCAATCGCCGCCACCGGCGCCGCCTTCGTGCTCGTCGCCTGCTCGGTGGACCGCTTCGTCTGCGACCACGGCCTGCCGCTGGCGCACGCGCGGCTCCGCTTCGGCGGCGGCGGCGGCAACGAGACGCTCGGCGTCGCGTCGGTGCACGCGCAGCTCAGCCTCGAGCTGCTCACCAGGGCGCAGCTCGTGCGCATGGACTACATGCAGATAACGGACTACAACGAGTGCTCGGCCGCCGCCGCCGCCGCCGGCACGGGCGCCAACGACTGCTCGCCCGACGCGGCGTGCTACAACAAGGTCGGCTCGTACGCGTGCGTCTGCAAGCGCAACTTCGTCGACCTGGCGACGGCCGGCAGCGGCGCCGAGGGCCGCCGCTGCGCGCCCAAGTGCGGCGCCGGCTACTGCGCCAACGGCGGCCGCTGCGTGGACGCGTCGAGAGCCGAGTGCAGCTGCCCCGAGCAGTACTCGGGCGTCCGCTGCGAGGTGCCGAAGCACGACCTCGTCACGCTCTGGGCCGTGGCGAGCGCGCTCACCGTCGCCACTGCCGCGCTGCTGCCGCTCGCCGTCTGGCTGTGCCGTCGGCTGAACAGGAGGACGACGCCGCGCGGCTCCGACCGCAAGGCCTATAGGGCGCTGGCGTGACGCCGTCCGACGCCGCCGCCACTCGACGCCGGCCGTCGGCCCGGCCGCGGCGCTGCTGCCGTTACGCAACCGGCCCCGCCGCGGCCGTCGCTCGCTCAGTCGCTGCAGCTGCTGCTAGCTGGCCGGTCGCCGGTAGACCGACCACAGCCCGAACCCTGTCGTAGTGCTCGCGACGTGCGCCACTCGCCCAGGCGGCGCGTCGGCGGCGGCGGCGTCGCCGACCCAGGCTGAGCCTGGAGAAGCCATTAGTCATTGGCGACGAAAGAAGTTCTCATGCGCGACGTCGCGTCTTCCCCTTTCGCCACGGACAAAGTGCTACCTGCCGCATGCCCAACTAACTTATTTTATCTATGCATTATTTTTATGTATGTTATTGCTAATAAAGTTGTTATACCAGTTTTTCGAGATCGACATGTGGGCCGACGCTAGCAACGCCCGCGCGGATGGAGAGCTGACATTGCGTAACGCTACAGAGTACGCCGCCGGCTAGACTCCACTCGCTGTGCCGCGCGGAGGTCGCTGTCTGTCTAGCGAGCCAAAGACGTGCGATGCGCAACGAGGTCGCGAAAGAAAGTTGGCGGGAGATGGGTTGAACGCGTGCGCAGCTGTCGCTGCTCGTTAGTCGTCGGTCTGGAAAATGGCTGACGGCGACCGCGGCGTCGAACTTTGGACCGCCATTCTCGAGCTTTTCTCTCTCGCTCGCGCGTGCGCGCACTCAGGCTCCTCAGCTGCAACGGCTGCCGGCGGCGCCCGCCCAGCACGACGCGTCTGAGGCCGCTAAGGGCAGAGACGGACGAGTCTCGTCGCTGGGCGTGTCTGGAGTAGCCGTCCACGTTCTCATGCATCATTGCCAGCCGCAGATACAACATGCTCAACAACGTTGGCACAACTTCCCTCCCCAGCAGTCCTCTGTGGTCTCGTAATGCTAGTATGCCTATAAAACTAGTGCGCTTGTGAAGCAGGACTTGCCCGAGTCAGGGTGTGCCAGAATGCCGGGAAGTCCACCGCGCATTTCGCCTGGGGTTCAAATTAAACCGCTCACTGAGTTTACTGCTCGAGGCTACTGTTGCGACATATCCATAGATTATCACATCGTTTGAAAATTCTTAACTCATGCTGAAAATGGAGTTTATCTTAGCTGCTGCTTGGCGATTGACAGGCAAAGACTCGCTCGCACTGGCGCTCGCTCGCTCGTAATGCAGCCGAGCTCCGAGCTCGGCAGACGAGCTATGAGCTTAAGTTGGTAAAAAGCAAACGAAAGCTAGCGCACTGTTTTAATTACTGAATATAAATAAGTGTGTCGATATAAATATAAATACAGCTACAAACGTATATATCCCTGTTTGTGTAATTTTCAGAAGGCCTGAATGGAATAAAATGCTTCAGGTTCTCAGACGGAACACTAGTTGGTAAGCTGCTGAGCGCGACAACGGTGAAATATTGGGAAGTTGGGCTTCTGCAAAGAGCTCTAAATGCTCAATCGTGCAAAAAGCGGTCGTGACGAAAAATGCTTACAGTGCATTAGAAGAACTGTGTCTCTTTCTAGGAAATTTGTGCTTCATAGAAAGGAAACATGCTGACTAGTTGTTTTTAGAATGCACGATTCTAGTAAGCACGTCCCTCCCACAAAAGATAATTCACTGGACGGAGCACAAGCTGTTAGCTACAGGCAGCATTTTAGCCCCTTAATATATATCTAGTCGATGGGTATTGAGGCGTCAGTCAGCCATTGAGGGGACACTTAAATTGAAGTCACATTCTCCCTATGACTTTGGATTGCTTAGAGGAGTAAATAAACGCCTGCGTCGGAAGATCGGGCGGTACTTTCCGAGGCCTGATTGGAAGTTCATACAAATGTGTGGGACGGAACAAGAAATACGGGACCTAAAACAAGGGTGGAGTGCATTTAATTCAAAGCGATGCTTGACGAGAGCCCGGTGCAGCTTGATGACGAGTGACTTACAGCGGTAGTTGCGACCTCCAAGAGAGAAGAGGTTAACTGTCAAGTTTTGCACCAACTGCAAGCGTCTTACTGCGCAGAGAGGAATACATGTGAGGAGTCTCTTACAGAAGTCTAGATGGGATTCCCCAACATGTGTAGACCACCTGGACAGAGTTATTCGTGCCTATGCAAGTCCAATGTTTTCGCCGACCGAGTTAAGCAGCTGAAAATAAGCTCACTTGAAGCTAGTGCTGCCGATGAAATGCAGTAAAAGATCAGCTTGCAGCAAGACTATCAAGCTCCGTATAGAGGCTAAACAAGAATGCTTGCCATACGCATTTTGAATGCCGGGCTTAGCAGTTTCCATCTTAACAGCTTGTGTGTCAGTTACAAGGAAGTTGACCAGCTACAGTTTTATTTTGGTAAGTTATTCAACCATCCAGGTGATAAGGCCACCAATAAATGCTGAACTAGAGCTATGGGAGCTCAAAGTGCTCGAGCGGCTTTATTAAAATCTTGCTTTCTCCTTCGTTCTATTTAGACTATGGAAACCTAGTCTCATCAGGGCTGCCAAACAAATTCATTAAGCATCTGCAAGTAGTGCTTTACGGCCTCTAGGGTTTTCTTTAAATACAAGAAATTACATCACTTGTTGGCATTGTTAAGAGCATAAGCTGGTTTCCGGTGGCCGTGCAAAGAATATCCCGAGTTCTTAATTTGAACCACGGGCCGCCTATGGCTTAGCTCATAAGCATCTAGCTGAACTCCAGCGCCACTTTCAGCCTCCCTGCGTCCTCCGGTCCTCTCATGGCAGTTCACTTCTAAGGTCAGCTTTCCTTTGCTTAAGAATTGTTGAGGTTGGGGCTTTACAATACGGGTTCTGTGCATTGGTATTTTGTTGCACAAAACGATTGGTGCTTCGATATTTCTGCCTTCTATTGCACCTCCTCTCTAACCTCCTAAGCTGCTAAATTAACGCTGGCTACTTCCTTGACCGTTCTTCCTACTCAACTAGGCCTGTCACTTTTTCTTTATTACGTGAAATGGAGTCTTTTTTGACATCCGTGTGGAAAGGATGAGACTCTTAGGGGCTAGAGTGTTCTATAAGAAAACAAGCATAGCATTCAGTTGGTCTTAGAGGCTTCGTGGAGTAACAGAAAGAAATGGGTATTCTCACTGTATGGTAACCACTCTCACTCTTTACTTCCATTTTCACTGTCTAGAAAAAGACTGTTATATCATGGCTTCTGGCTGGCCGTTCAGAAACAGCGATTCAACGAAGCGATCGGCACCCTGAGCAGTAGGTACAGCAAGCATGGCTGCCAGTTCTCACGCTATAGGTCCGTTCACGTGGCAGGGAGCTGAGTCGTGGAAACCAGCATGGCATAGGAGAGTCTGGGATCTTTTTCTTGAAAAATATCTCGAGAGAGGCACGAGGTTTCAGCATTGGCCTCGAGTTGAGCTTGTAGACGAGGATGAGCTATGACCTGAATGATTTCCCTGGGCCGTGAGTAGATTGATGTCCGAGCGAGGCCAGCAGCTTCCGATTTTCAGGCCTTTCTTACTGCTCAAGTCGGGTGCTGACCTACTTTGTGTAGCCTCTTGAGCTATCGATTTAATCCCTCCGCTTCACTTCAAGGCTTTCTTGTGGCAGCTACTGAGCTACGCATGTCAAAAGTAGACAGAAAAATCGGCAACAGGGCTGCTCCGTCTTTCGCTAAGTCCAAGTTGGCCGTGTGGGAAAAGACAGTCAGCACAGGCTGCCAGCCGGGTGGGAGACGCCAGGCAAGCGACAAAAAGAGGCTTCAATTGTCATCCGCTGCATTGGCACAATGTCTCACTCCTATTTGCATACGCTTCGGCTGCGGCGATTACACTGACCAGCTCATGTTTGAAGAGGGGATTACGGCAGCCATTGTTGCTGGCGGTGGGCCTTTGGACCGACTGGCGGCAATCGGTATTCCTCTATCCAAAGTTCTATTAGCTTTACTGCGGCTGAGTTGGGCTTAGTTTGCAACCACTGGCCTTTCCAAGACTCTCTAAGCCACTAGTTAAAACTGCTTCCTTCTTGCCGCTACAACGATCTGCGGAAAATACTTAAGGTCCACCAATTCATAATAGTGATGGGTCACTCAGCGATGACTAGTCGTTTCTTGTGAGCATTAACTGACCGGCAGAGGCCGTGAAAGCATTGCACATGAAAGGTTATCACAGATCTGGTCACTGGTGAAACGAGCATACACCTCTACATTTATAGCTGTTGACCATTGGCACATGAAACTGAGGCGGTTGCGCTTTTTTTTTTGAATCTGCTATAAGTGGGTTCACCGCTAAGGGCATTTCATTGGATTTATCGGTAAGTGTCAAGCTTCAACTACATAGTACAGATAAGAGTGAAAACGGGTCGATCACTAATTAAAATGATTTCATCAGCATTTTCAGATCGTAGTGATTTCACCTATAAAGCCATACACTTCAATCAGATTGATCATTTCGCACCAATCTATGAAATTACATTTTCAAAGGGCTCAGGGTATTGGACATGCCGAAACTTATTTGCCGAGGTATCAAAATCTTCCCTGTGTGAGTTGCCGTTCGAATTAAAATTTGCCACAGGTGTGAAATACATTGACTTAACCTTCTAAGAAAATAAAAAATCTGACATTTTAAGCCTTATTGTGTGCACCAGTCGCGGCTACCTTTGTTCACTCAAGTCAGAAACTCCTTTGGTACAATGCCTGCTTTCTGCAGGATGGACCATTTCTTACCTTCCCACCCCCGGATTCAGTCAGCGGATAATCCAGATAGAGGCTACAAGCAATGTCTATATTCGATTGAGAAGCATCTATTGATGCTCTGCTGTACTATTCATACTATGGCAAGCGAAGCCATTTTCTAGCATGAGTGATGTCTGCAATCAGTTGATACCGATAGACTTCCACTCACCGCAGCGTCTCAGACGAAGAGTTGGTGGTATCAGGCCCTTGAACAGCTCAAGATAAGAGGGCGGCTGCACCTTCGTGTGGCCTGGCTACTCCATCTACGTCCAAGTGCTGAGAGGAACGTGAGTAGTGGTGAATAAGGCGACTGCAACTACCATCCTAGTGAGAACCCAAAGTCAGCACCATGTACATGCAAGTACCTTGAAATGAGCCTAATAGCTTGGCAGTCCCTACAAGTCACCAATGCCTTGATCGACTCTTCATTGATTCTATGCAATCGAACTGACACTATTTTGAAGCTCAGTCGATCAGAATATGGTTACTGAGACTCCTAAGTATCCATATGTGAAGCATCTGAATAGAGATCAAGTTCTCTTAGGGCACTATGCAAATTAATTATATTTACACACTTATATTTATAATCTGACTAGCTTCAAATCTACTTCCACATCTGTTTCAACCCAGTTGGCTGAAGACACTGCAATAACCTTATGCTTGGCTACTTAGCCAAGTCGCTTGATGAATGAAGCAGATGTTGGCCAAACTTGGGAGGCTCCTGGATCCATCCTGTGTGGGAATTTTCATTTTCGTTGAAGATCTTTGAAAGTCATTAGAAACTAGTATACTTCGGACGCTTTATATTCGGTAATCATGCAACCAATATGGAAGAACTGTGTTTAGGTGACATACGACCGTTTGAAATATCCACCTATAATCCCTCTTTAGCATCTGTCCAAGGTTTTTGAAAATACAGCCTTCAAAATGATATATGTTCAAATAAAAAAATTCGTAATTATTGGAACGCCTAACCCTGACGTTCAGGTTCTAATAAATTCAGAGAGAGACGGCTTAAACGAGGATTCTGAGTGGCACATTGGCTTACTGGGCGGCACAAAATTGAGAAGAACTTAGTTCATAAGTTATAATAGGCATTAAAATTACTGAAGTAGTATTCTGTAGACTTCTTCTGTATGAGTGCCACTACTTATCCTGCTAAACCCTAACATATACCGGCATTTGCTTGCATTCGCCTAACAGATATGTGCTTTCGAATTCATGCCTGTGACATCATCAAACCGTGAGCATTGAGTGGATTGCATCATGGAGAGTTTATTATATTGTAACCTAATAAAAAGCTGACTATCTTTCGGTTCACTATCAGTACCCACGAGCCTCAATATCAGGCATGAAATAGTAGTTTTTAAGTATACTAAGGAAAATGATGAGCACTTAGCACAGCAGCAGCAGCCAAAAACTGCTCAGAAAACAGTGGTCTTCGTTGGCCAAACAGAGAAAATGCATCGTTATTTCATAAAAATTTTGGAAGTGAGTTATAAATTCTAGCATCAGTATGGAAACAAAATCTGTCATAAAATGTTTGCAAGAGATCAAAAATTAAAGCTCATTTATCGAATTCTACGAATTTCTGTGCTGTATGAAATCTGGTTTCTTGCACTTAAACTTAGCCACGTAGTCAGGGAGCAAGGTCATTCAGCTTCCTGGGAACTTGGCGGTAATTCATATTTCATTCGCAATACAAAATAGAATCTCGGGCCGCTAGCAGTTGTCTGTAAACGGTGTAGCAGTGTATCTGGAAAGCTAAAGTGGTGTTCTTAAGGCTGTGATCTCACGCAGTGAAGCTAGCAGGTGACAATTTCCTGTCAACATATTAAAGATAGGCAAAAATGCGTATTTTATAACATGAAGTTGTGCATTTAATATTGCGTTTTTATCAGCTAAGGCAGCCAAATGACAAGACTAAGTCTGGTAACTAGCATTTGCTTACATGTTTCAGGATAATGTGTCATCGTATTACTTTGGTAAACTAAATAATGAAATTTGAAGCTACCATTGACACCTTGTAAATAACTAGATTTTTTACGAAAAACTAGTACCTAAACGGGGTAAATCGTTATCTAACAGTCAACTGTCTCTTGCAGAAAAACTTGAAGCTTAAACTAGCTAGCTAGAAGCCATAAAGGGATACTAATATTTGACCTTAAGGGGGCAGCATGGAAATGCTGAGAGTAAAGTTTCTCAGAAAAATCTCACAATGTCTCACAATTAAAGGAGCCGAGACTATAAAGGAAGCCAAAACGCTGTGCTCTTATTTACAGAATCTCGCTACTGGACGTGGCTAATTTTTTTACAGAAGGTCCTATGGTGCAGCCTTCCTACCTGAGCTACGCAACGGATATGGCGGAAATGGTTACTCTCTGACGACCGTGCTAAATGCAATCCAAATATACTTACAAAGCAAAACCTATGCCGTCGCAAGAAATCTTGGCGTCCGAGTATTTACGCTGTTTTGTCGGCCGCGCCGAGGGTCGTACGCGAGATGGCTGCACATGATGCTCCCTCGGCTCACGTCTAGCATCCACGAGTCGGGCGGGTCTACTAGTGGGTCTAGACAGATATCTGATCGCCTCTCTACTAGACTAGCACGGAATAATTTGAGCACTAAAGGCATAACTCCCGCCGCCAGCACGTTTGGGTGCTAGTTCTACGTCACGCAAAATCGTATCTGTTAGATTCCAGAAAGCCCCAGCTCTTTCAACGATCCCGACCAACGGCAATAGCGTGCATCAGCGGTCGCCCACGTGACTCTCCTACGCCAAAATGCCCCTCGGCAGAACGGTCCTGAAACGAGGCACCGCTGCATTGCCGCCAAAACGCTGCACTGGTTCCCTTGATGCTTTGGTGTCCGCTCTGAAGATGAAGTCTGAATTATGTTTACGCGAGTGCCCCTCAAAAGAAATGGCGGAACGCCTATGCAGACTGACCATCAGGCTAAGCCTGTTCATCCTCTCTGTACGCCTTGTAGCTTCTTCCTGAAAGTGGCTGTCCCTTCCTCGGTTGTTTCCGAACTTCCATGGAGTAGCTGAACGTTTGCCCTGCTTTGCAGCTAACGATCCACTGACAGGTCGAATTTCAAGGGCCGTTGAGGGCTTAAGGTTGTGCACTTTTTACTTTCAGAAATGAGGCTATTCATGGACGCGATGCAATCTTGTAGTGTGGTGGTCCACAGGGTTGTGCCAAAGCTTTACAAGCCAAGGAAGGGTCTGCAAGAGAAAATATTAAGGTGTGTTATAAATGAATGGTATACAATCAAAGGAGCTAAACTAGCCAAGTGATGCAGGCTTATTAAGAACAGTATTTCTGCCCAGAAATAATATTCATCTATCAATCAAAAACTTCAAATCATCAAAGTACGGCAAGTGCAGTTGAAAAGATTTTCATCTGCTCATTCGGTAATGCGACGGCCTGAATAACCAAATCTGTGCTATCGGATCCGCTCATGTATACCTTAAAAACTTAAAAACATTCCTATTTAGGACAGCATTTAGTGGGTCCTTGTGATTCGTCCTCGATGTGCTTATGCGTGCTGACACTGTTCATGCTGCCACTAACCACATTTGCATGCTGACCCAGTGCATGTAACCCCTAACCATGTTGTTTTTCAAGCATGATTTTACTTACTATTCTATTGCGTATCACTTTGCAGCAAATGTAAAGCGCCTAGAAAGAGATTAAGTTCTCTGAGGGCGCTTTATCAAGTGCAATATTATTATTATTATTATTATTATACCTTTTTACACGACGGAGTTTCACCACCGGAGGCTTTCACTAGTTTTGTATTATCAATTAATACAAGAACTTTGATTGCTCCCTAACACACCTATTTAGTGTCTCCCAGGGGGATGTAGTGTTGTGAGATATTTGCCACCATATATGCCAGCATGCATTGCTTATGCATTGCCGCGGTCACGCATTCTCTGCATTAGCCAGAGCAACTTCTGCTAAGTAAACCGTGGGGCTTAGCCTCACAAGTCCAGCTCATGAAGGTTGGCAGGCATGCTTCTCACAGTGCCATTATATCGCGGGTCAGCCGAAATCCTCTCAGTCATGCTTGTTTAATAAGGGTCATCAATCACAATATTCTAGATTGCAAACGGGATTATGACAAGATGTCCTCACGCACTGCTTGAGGCCTAGAATTAAGTCATTCGTCGCTGTGGGCTGCGGAGTCTGAAAACTGCCACAGCAGATGTCACTTGTTTACGCCTGCGGCGGGCGGTGGCAGTGGAGCCGCTGAAGGTTCTGCTTGCCCAAGCGGGCCCATTGTCAGGTCCCTCATTATCCAGCCGTCGTTTGCGTAAGGATTGCCAGCGTTAGGAGCTGGGCGAAAGGAAAAGAATCGCCGGCATTGTCCAGCCAAGAAACCAGCCGGAAGCCAGGTGCGTATAGAGTTCCGCCTGAGGAGCCTCAATAATACTGAAACCGCCTGATCAGCACTGCCATCTTTAAGGCATTGTGTGTCGCCCAAAGCCGGCAGGCAACTGCTGTTTACTTCGCGTGGGCTGGGCCAGCCTGCTCGACGTCATGGTGTCGGCTGCGGGGCGGCTAGTGGCGAAAAAGTGGCGTCACCGTTCCCGGGTTTGACGAAACGGAAATTCTGGTTTGACTGTTCAGAGCTCCGCGATTATGAACTATGAAATCGGGCGCTGATTTTGAATGGAGAACCGCTTGCGAATTGCAAAGATGACCCAAGGCTGACTAGAGTGGTTGGGCTTATGATTATGTACAAACGAAATTACGGTACGACTTCGGACCTGGCTACTAGATAAGGCACGAGCCTGACTCCCCCCTCATGGCTACCTTGGAGTAACGATCTGCCGGTCGGCGCTTCCTGGGGCTGAGCCTGTGTTGCTGTTAGCTTCTAAACGAGTCGGTCCGCCGTCACCTGTTGTAGCCGCCGTAATTTACAGGCTATTCATTTTGTTTCGCTCTTTCTAATAAAGTGTTTCTGTTGGCGCAGTGTTGAGGATATCGAGCAGTGTGTAGTTAATGTGAGTTTATTGAGAGCTTCAGGTCTATACAGATTGCATCAGTCGTGACGAAATCCAAACAAGAGAGGGTCCCACGGTCTTTACAACTAAGAGCTCGCCAACGAAGTGCCCGAAACAAATTCTCAAATTTGAAATTTTGGCGAGCTTAGCAAGGTCGATAGATGAAGATTGTGCGCATTCGCATTTCTCCTGCATCTTTCGCTCATTTAGACGCACTCAACATCGATGAGCAGCAGTCCCGACGGATACACGTCGCCTCCAGTAATCAAGGCTTCTGCTGCAGCACGTTTTAAAGCTCGACTATTAGTAGACCAATCATTTGGAGTGGCATTAATACGCATTCATTGCTCCAAGCTTGACATAGAAAATTGTCAGTTCATTGTGCACTGAGCTTGCTCGGCGTGCTAACGACCCATTTCTGCGACAGATCGAGATTGCACACGGTCCGTCGCTTTAAGGTCGCGTTTAACAACGTTTGATGTAACTGATAAGTTATGCCTCGTTCGGGCCTAGGATGGTCCGAGACCAGATGGTGCTTTCATACATTCATACTCGCTATTACGGCACCAGAATTAGGCCAAGGAGCTTCAGAAATATCTGCATGTCAACATATCCTTGGAAAAAATAACGCACCAATTGGCAGACGAATCATAAAAAATAACCTTAAATAATGAAAATCTAGCTAAATTGATGGCGCGTCTTCGTAATCCTGCATCGTCGCTTAATTTCTTTCTGGGCTTGTATTTAATATTGCCAGATTAGCGGTGCCTTTTACCTGATGCATTTTCCATTACACACTAGGCATCCTAGGTTTGTCATTAACGCCATGGAGTTTAGAAAACCCGGGTGAAAGCTTGCAGGCGAAATGTATCGTTCGGCATCAGAAGCCTAGAAATACCACCGGCAAGCGTCCAGGTTGGCAATTCACAATAGGTATTTACGAAACGAACGCTCTGTTTTTTAAGTGTGTTCAAAACGACGGTTGTTGTTAATTCGTTATATTAGTTTTAGATGCATGAGCAGGCCGAGCAGCTGCTTAATGGGCAGTGTAGCTTTGTACTCCGGATTTCAACATATCGCTCACGTCAGGGGCACTTTTAAGATCGACTGATTCACTAGGAATATATGATTCGTTTTTGCTATCTTTGGTCACTCTGTAGATCATTTAAAATATGACGGAATCGCAGTTCTGCCTGTGACCTCATCAAAGCGTGAAAAATGTGCTAGTGTTCTTGAGAGGATTTTTATTTTGTTACGGCCAGCTTTGTTCAAGCTTCACAGCTCGTGAATTGGAAGCGCACGCTACACTGCATTCAAGCAGTTCAAGGATCAGCTACTATCACTTACTTCTATTAGCCACTGAGATCCGTCAGCTGACGGACAGAATTTGAGCAAGACCTGAGATATTGACATCAGTCTGCAAAAACTGGGCTCAAATGTTAAGCCAGACAGATGATTCAGCTTAAACCTTGACAGAAAATGATGAGTTCTTTATTATATAAGCATGTTTTCCTACTGCTGGATTTACCTATAGATAGATTGTTCGTATCTTGAGAACCTAAAGAAGCGGTGAGATTAGTTTAAATTTTAAGTTGCACTCAAAACAGACAGTTTAAGTTGCCTATGCTTACCAGGCATATTTTAATAGGGATTGTACTCATAAAAACAGGTATCGTGTGGATTTCTTTAATCACAAACTGAAATCACAACTGAACAATATTAAGCAAGCAAAAGCGATTTGGCAGCTATTAAGACTGATATTGTTGCGCAATTTTTAACCGGTTTGACCAATTTTTATCTATGAATGACGCTAAAAACATTCTCTTAAATTTGCGTTGCTTATTTTAAGAACTGGAGTCTCCTTGACAATTTTCTACCCATAAATGCTCCTCAGATACACTAGCAGGCTCGCGCCTAACTTACTGAAAATAGTCTGTTATGTGTCTGCCATGTAACTGCTCGGTCCGCCGAATGGCTACCTACTTGTCACCTCATGGGCTGCCCGCTATCTAGATATTAGCAGGGGCTTTCCCGCAACAGCCGTTGAGTAGCTAATATAATGTCAAGTGGCCTGAACTCATATCAGCGTCAACGGTGGATAACCCCCTCATATCTGCTAAAGGCACTTGCATTGAGGAAGTGTCGTGACTGGGCATCGCACGTGCCAAGGATGAGACTATTACAACATCCAGACAAGGCATGGCTGGACGGCATTCAAAAATGCCTGGCAAGGATATCGTTGTTTTATTCATAGAAGTGGCTGTGCTTCACCGCTGACAGAGGGATAGGCCCGCTGGTTATGGGGGAAGCTGAAGGGAGGGGCCTTCGGTCGCAGACCACAAGCTGTCCACTGTCGTCGACAATTTTCGTGCGCATTGGTGACCACTAGCCGCTGGCAAGTGTCGCTGTGAAAATTCTATGCTGCAGCCGCTGGCGAGCAAGCTAGTTGCCTAAGGGTTTCTACCGATCATGCAAGTCGAAGGGCTTTTGTATCCCGTATAGCTAGCTTGAGTGAGCACACTGAATGAATTAGCGGCACCGGAAACAGCTTAAAGCAAACTCTAGCTCAAAACCTTTTGTGAATGCACGGTGCACTGGCCTCAAATGGAGCTCTCCATTGTGTGCAGGCTAGTGTGGGCCATAAAGTTTAAGGTACTGTCCAACTAGCAACTTGCTTATCTCAGAATCTCTACGGTCGTCAAGGTCTGACATTGCACTTCCACTGAGTAGATTCAGTGATTTGAGAGGCAACTCTTTTAGTTTATAAACCATATCTCGTGTTACTAAATTTAAAAATGCTGGTGAGCTCGATATGAATTCCGCAGAAGCGGAATCAATGTGAAAGGAGAATTCTATTTTCACCCCAGCTAGATATGCTGTTCGTAGCCGATTCATGATTTTACCCGAAATGAGCCGTGTAAGTTCATTGAAAGGATTTTTCCAATCTAGGAATGAACTTAATTTCAGATACTGCTGCATCTCTTGCTCGCTGGTCACCGTACTGTCAAAAATACAGTAAGAGTAAAACCAATGATGGTACAAAAATGACTATCTGAAGATATCATCTACGAATAAGCTGGAAATGAAGAAACATTTACTCATTACCAGCAATAAAAATGATTACTTCAGTATTCTTAAGCCCTTAAGGACCTATGCGGATAGAGAAATGATCTGCTGTGAGGATTTAATGCGTCTTTATTTTTTATTCAAATATCAATTATTGTTGCTGCAAAGTATCCTTAGTACCGAGTTTGGTTCTGTAGGCCCGTAGGAAATCGAAGCAATTAGAGGATCTAAGCATTGGTTAGACGCAAGTCTATGAGGAGGTGCGAGGACCAAGAATCTGTTCTACCCATAGGCCACAGAAAGATAATGAAGGAATACAAAATAAGCGACTATACTTGGCAGGCGCAGCTTGGCTTGAAGCAACTGAGAGCCAGAGCTCAGTTGTAGGGAATGCTTAGGCTGTGAGTGCACTATACAAAACTCACTTGCGTAACACCCACATAGTCTTTATGGCTTTGCGGAGTTACAGACGGAGTTACATTACATGCTAGTAGATGTATAGAATGAATGGTACAGTGCCTTTTGTTAGAGTAATATTGTTTATTTAAAAAATCCCGAGAGAAATGGCTGCCCGAGGTAGATATGCTGTCCACTCTTTTCTAACCACAACACGTGCTCTCACGTTAAAGCGTCTCCTAATTGTACCTACCATTATTCAAATTATCCCCTCTGAAACACTAGTAATATCTCTCACATTTTAGTAGTGAAGCCTACGCTTACCTAGATTACCGCTTTAGACTTGTACCTCTGCGATTCCCGCTCTTTGTGCACTAAACCGTTTTCGGAAGAGTGATACTTGATGACTCTCTTAAAAGTTTAGCTGCTATTAAAACTTTGCTGAAGTTGACGAACTTCTCTGCTATCACCTAAATTAGCCGTGAAGGTTTTTTTCTTTTTTACAGTCTGATTTCGATAAAATTAGCAGCAGAATATCCGTTGTTGGCCGAATCTCATTGAATCTAAGGCCTAGCTCGTTTATAACTAAGCAACCCTTTGCATCTCTGGCACTACTTCGATGGCGGAGGTAATTGATTGGCCACCAGGTAGCAATCCCAGGCGCATCTGTGAATTTCTGATTCGGCTATCAGTACTTTCCACTATAAATTGCCCTCTTCTCCGTTCTGTATCATTTCAATAACCACTTTAATAACCCAGCTGATTGATGCATTCCAACCTGCTGTCACAATCAAAGTCTTAATAAGCATGGGCCTCTACACTAGCCTATCAGCATTTACGCGAACTTGAGAATGGCAATGGCTTAACCTTCTATGTTTGCATGCGCCTCTTCATTTAAAAATGAATCTCAAAATTATCGCCATCATTACCTTAACTTAAATTAAACTTATCATCCAAGTGGTCAAGTACTTTACCTGGGCAACTATCCCTGACCTAAATACCATATCTTTGCACCTCATGTTGCCTGTATGGAAGACATGGTTCGACCAATTAGTCCATCATAAGGCTAGAGCGTAGAAATATTTCAATCAAAGCACGAAATTCCACTAATTTCTAGCATGGTAGTTGAAATTAAGGCAGCAAAGTTGCCCAACAGCTCTTTAAAACTAGACTTGATTTCCCAATGGCTGAACTTTTAGGATATCTTGACTTTATTATGCTGTACTTAAATTGAAGAAGCAGGTGAATAAACAATTTGGAGCTATCTTTTTCATGTTTTTCTTTTTTCCTTAGTCTCTTTGTTGAACTCCATTGACTTCCATAGCTGATTCCAGAAAGCAGCTACACTATTTGTCTTTATTGAAACACTCTTCTGCGGTTCGTGCTGGTTTCTGTTAAATCTACTAGAGAAGAAGAGCAACTACTCAAAAGAATTTCACTCGGTAGCTTCGTGGCTAGGTATTAAACTTCGAAAAAAAATATTTCGATATGCTCCTCTTCTGCCGGTGCATTAGCAAGCGTCTCAAAGCCAAGTGCGATTGTATATCTGGCACGAATGCTTTCAATGGTGAAGCCAGGATTGGAGCGCCTGGTGGCACGGGAGGCTGGGGGTGGAGCCCCCTGTAAAAAAAAAACAAGTTCTGGGGCGTCCCCTCCCCAGCGCCATTGGCAGACAAAATTGGCCAAAATGTCGTGCAGCCTTGTCAAGCGCCGCGGAGCCAGACACCTGCCAGCCTCGGTCGCTGGCCGCCCGACCGGCTTTCCAACTCGGCTTTCCAACTCGGCTCCCACCTGCCAGGTCAGGGCTCGCAGCTGCCACCCCTGCCACCCGCTGGCCTTATTGCACAGATTACCTGGCCTCTGGCTTTATTGCACAGATTACCCTCTTTGACCCCAGAAGCTT